>CM046866.1:40973254-42173254 GCA_025617745.1 Heliocidaris erythrogramma
TGCCATGGCAACGTTCACGTTGAGTGAATCTGAAAAAACGAATTTGGTATATACACATTTTTTTCCGGAGCATCAATAAGAAAAGAGCAAGACAGTGAGACAAAGACAGAGACAGAAAGAGAATGAGAGTCAGATGGTATGAGAGAGAAATAGAGTAAAGCTATAGCCAGATAGTAAGAGAGAAGGGGAAAGAAAAAAAGTAAGAGAGCGAGAAAGAGGTTAACAGAGAGAAAGAAAGGAGAAAAAATAAGATTAAAAAAAAAAAAATATGTCCATTTATATAGCGCAGATACTCTACATATACTACTCTACTGCGCTTAATACAAAGTATCACATTGTTACCCGGCTTTAGCCGAGCCGCCATGATAGGCGCTAAGGCATTCAAGGAATTTCTTCCTACCGGGTACACATTTACTTCGCCTGGGTGGAGAGTGGCAAATGTAGATAAATGTCTTGCCAAAGGATATTAGCGCCGCGTCGGGATTCGAACCGCTAACCATGTGATCCACAGTCCGGTGCTGTATCCACTAGACCACGACACCTCTACATGATGATGAGAAATGATGAGAGAGAGAAAAGTTTTACAGACCATCAATAAAAGCCTATACCACGATGAAAATGTCTTTATAATAGTTGATTTTGACCTTGATAGTTAATAGTTATGAATAAATCATTTTGACCTTGATAGTTAATAGTTCTAAATAGTTAATTTTGACAAGAAAAATCGTAACAAGATGTTGGATTTGTCAGATGTCGCATTATACAAGGCGCTTAATCTACACTGTCTCTCTCTCCCAGGAGTGTGAATTCTGGTTATTAGCAATTCCTGGAATGCCCGGAGCGCCATAAAATACCCAGTATGAAGCCGAGATAACACGGTTACATTGAGCTTCATTTACTCTTACTGTTCAAAGGGGTTTGGCTCTCTTCTAAAATTTACCAAAATGTGATCAATACTTACTTTTCAAATGTCTGTACTTAATTAACCATCTATTATAGGTTTCCCGGTCAATTTCATTGTTTCCCATTCAATTTCATATTAGAAGCATTCGTTTTCGTCCAATACGGTCATGCAACGAAATATCGTCATTCAAAATCGTTTTTAGTCATTCAAATGAAGTAGCGTGGCAACCGATTTCGTAGTCGTGCATTATAATTCACTGAATGAGCATACATTTTCGGCAATGGTTATTCAATTTCGTCTGCAACATGTCACCAGCTGAATGGAATATTCAAATTCGTATACAAGTTCATAATAGCAGCATTCCAATTAAGTATGTTAGGTATCCATTGAAACTTGCATTAATTGTACAGTATTTTCAATTGAATGGTCGAAAAATCTCATGAACTAGGAGCCGTGTATATAACACAGTCATTTCAATCTAGGCTTCATGTGAACAACATCAAACTCTATAAGAGTCATGGCGCACTAGTAACGAGGATAGGGGTAGGCTAATCGAAGCCTTCGAAGCCCAGAGAGACTACGTGCAGTTAGCAGTTACCCTAGGCATTAATCGCAACACTGCTAGGTCTATCATTGTGACCTATCTGAGGGAGGAGAGACGCAACAAGCTACCGAGGGGTGGAGCAAAGAATACCAAAATGGACGACGAAATGAAGGCAAGACTTGAACATTTGATCGATACAAATCCTCTAATGACAACAGATGAAGGATGATCTGGCTGAATCTCTCCCAGATAAACCCGCGGTGAGCACATCAACTATTGCCAGGGCGCCAGATGACATGCTCATAACACTCAAGTTGGTGGAGGACGTCCCTGATGCTCGAAATGTTCCCCGTGTCTTGCCCAACGAGCTGAGTATGCGGATTGGTTCCTGCAGATTGGCAATCTTGCCCACTGCGTCTTCGTGGATGAATGTGGATATAACATCTGGACCCGAAGATCGCAGGGGAGAGCTCCACGTGGAGAACCAGCAAGGAGGGTAGTTCATGGCCAACGCGGACGCAACTGCTACATTACTTTTGCAGTCTCTGATGCAGTGGGCTTGGTGCACCATACCATGTCCTGTGATACCGTCACAAGGGAGAGCTTTGAAGCGTTCCTCCCGGAGGCGGCACGCCAGTGTAACCAATTCTTTCCTCCTGACACGGACGTCTTCATCATCTATGACAACGCCCGCCCACATGTAAGAGCGCAACTACCAGAACATGACGATGGAGTCCACCCGAGAATTCACCTCAAGACACTCCCACCATATTCACCATTTCTCAATCCCACGGAGATGGCCTCGCACGTCAAACGAGACCTCGCACGTCCACGATGGCAGCGGAGGTTCGGCGACCGTGAAGCAGCATGCAGGGCCGAGATGAATTCGCAACAGTGGCGATGCAACCTCATCCAGCAAGTTGGACGCAACACTTTCGACGTCATCACCCAAGAGAAGTATGACCAATGGTATCGTCATACCCAGGCCTACATGGGAAGATGCTTAGCACGCCACCCGTTATAAAAATGTAATCTGGCGATTACAAAAACAATAGACGTAAAAAAAAAAAAAACTATAGACGTAAAATATAAATATCCAAAACAATGTGATGATCATGATGTAAACAAATTAAAAATTAAAAATTAAAATGACAAAAACATAATGATCATGATATATAAAAACACTGATGTAAAATTAAGATGATTAAAACAATATGATCATAATGAAAAGGATAACTGTCACATACAGTGCTCACAACCGCCCCCTAAAATGAAATCCTGGCTACGCCTGTGGTCAGAGCTTTCGCGCTTCTCGTGGAAGGGGGAAAACTCCCCCCCCCCCTATTTGGATCTGGAAATCACAAATGTAACCACCACATAGTCATAATAATAATAGTGTTCATTTCGTGATGATTGGAATGATATTGTAAATGATATTGATCGTGATGATCTCGATGATGCGTAGAAATGGGAAAATATTGTTGTTAATGTAATTAAAAAGCACATGCCTTGGAGAACAAAACGCATGCGGAAGACATACTCGCCTTGGTTAAATGCGTCAATTAATAAATTGATAAAACAAAGAGATAATGCTAAAGAGAGCTATTGCTCAAAAGAAGGAAGAGTTGTGGAAGGAGTATAGGCAACTGAGAAATAAAGTGACGTCAGTCAATCGGAAATCTAAAAAGCAATATTATACTGAGAAGTTAGCGAATTGTTCCGACAGAAATGAATCCTGGAAAATTCTGAAATCTTTTTTACCGAATAATAAATCCTCGTCCAACATCTCTTGCGATAATTCAGACAGTAAAGCAACCGAATTCAACAATCATTTTGCCGGCGTTGCGTCAGAATTGTCGAGAATACAACACAATGCTAAAGAGGAAGTATTTATCGTTCCCGAAGACAGTAAAAACACATATACTTGTCAGAATACACTCACATTTACTATTGTTTCCGAGAATGACGTTATAAATGAAATGAAAAAGTTAAAAAATAAAAAAATCAGTCGGAATTGACGGTATTTCCGTTCAGGTTCTGAATGCATGTGCAGATATTCTAAGTAAACCAATTACGTATTTCATTAATAGATCTATTACAGAAGGGAAAGTTCCAAATTCATGGAAAATAGCGAAGGTAATACCGCTTCATAAAAAGGGGGACAGGTCAAACCCAGATATAACTATAGGCCAATTTCTTTGTTGCCTTGTACTTCGAAACTATTAGAGCGATTAGTTACGTTTCCTTCAAGAAAACAACATACTTTCATCAGTTCAGTCTGGGTTTAGGGCTAAGCACTCTACTGTGACGGCGCTTGTGAAAGTGCTGGATGACTGGATGATGGCCATGGATGAGGGCGAATATACTGGTGCAATATTCGTCGACTTAAAGAAGGCTTTTGACACTGTCGATCACAAAGTGCTGCTACAAAAACTGTTTGACATCGGAGTGAGGGGTTTAACCCTTAAGTGGTTTGAGAATTATTTAGTTAATAGGAGAATAGTAACAAAGGTCAATAATTCTTTATTGGAAGAAAAACAGTTAACCCACGGTGTACCTCAGGGTTCCATTTTAGGACCTGTTTTGTATATTATCAACGATCTCCCTGACATTTTTAATTTGTGCCAAGTTCATCTCTATGCAGACAACACCGTAATCTATTTTTCTCATAAAAATCCAAATGTCGTAGAATTTGCTCTAAATACCGAGATGGAGGTTTTTGACAAATGGATTTCTCAAAACAAATTATTGATTAATTATAAGAAGACTGATAGCATGCTCACTGGCAAGCGTAACATATTAGCATAATATAAGTATAATAATAAGTATAATACCCTTAATGTGAAAGTAAATAATATGATCTTACAAAAGGTTGAAACTACTAAATACCTTGGACTTCATATTGATAAGGAATTGAAATGGGATATTCCTATAAATAACATGTGTCAAAAAATTAGCAAGCTTGTCGGTTTCCTTGGTCGATTAAGACATGTTGTAAATGAATCAAGTTTAAATTTAATTTATAAATTGGTCATTATACCACATTTCGATTATGGAGATGTTGTGTGGCAATCTGCTCCTAAAAGTTTTCTTTCACCTTTGCAAAAAATCCAAAACAGAGCGGGTCGTATCATTATGAAAATCAATCCTTTTTCTCATATATCAAATCAACATATTCACGACACATTGGGTTGGGACCTTCTTGATTGCCGCTATAACAAACACCTGTGTACAATGATTTCTAGGATTTTCCAAATAATTGAAAAAACAGCCAGGGCGCCGAACTCACATTCCGCCTAAAAAAAGGTGCTAAAACGTCAGAGCTTTCGTGCTTCGCGCGGGAAGGGGGGAAACTCCCCCTCCCTGCACCCACCCCTGTTCCATACAGTGCAGTATTACGATCAAATAAACTGAAAAGCAGTCCGAACGTCGAAATAACTTTCTGCCTTAAAAAGGCTGCTACGAGCCGTTATCTTTCTCTCAAATTTGCTATAAAACGTCAGAGCTTTCGCGCTTCGCGCGGAAAGGGGGAAACTCCCCCCTCCCTGCACCCATCCCCAGCTTTGCGTGCTCATCACCAATTTCACACACTTCGCGTGCTCACAACCGCCCCCTAAAATGAAATCCTGGCTATGCGGTTGGATCCTTGACCCCCCCCCCCCCCCTGTGGTCAGAGCTTTCGCGCTTCGCGTGGAAGGGGGAAAACTCCCCCTCCCTGCATCCCCCAGTATTGCGTCTAAGAAACTGAACAGCAGTCCGGGAGTCGAAATAACTTTTCCGCTAAAAAAAAGTGCTACAAGCCGTTATCTTTCTCTAAAATTTGCTATAAAACGTCAGAGCTTTCGCGCTTTGCGCGGGAGGAAATTCCCCCCATACACCACCCCCTAAAACCGCCCTTAAATTAAATCCTGTCTACGCGGTTGGATCCGTCATGTCTGCCCCCCCCCCCCAATTGAAAAATCCTGGCTACGCCATGACACAACCGATGGTGGTCTCCCCGGCATTAAATCTGACCACTGTGACATTATATGCACATTTTCCGAAATCTATAAAAAAAAATATATTATTCTCTCTACGATTTGGTGCAGCCACTGAAGGGGGGAGGGGGGTTGAAATAAATGGCGAAGGGGAAAGTTGTGAAATGTTAGTACCCCTCATGCACCCTCTCCTTCTAACTGGTCTTATACTTCATATTCTATCTATCAAGTATACTTACTTCAATACCAATAGACCTGCAATAATATCTCAATCACAACCGAATACCCTCCAATTTTTCTTTTCTTTCTAATTGTAAATTCATGGTTTTATAATATTGCAAGCTTATGCAACTAACAATTATATATATAAACTCCTCAAAAAAAGTTTGGAAAAATGACTTTGGCCACTAATTTCTCCCATCTCCCAACATTACCCAATGCATGTTTGATATAATTCAAAAGATCATTTAATTCTCTTTAAAATGATACCCTGCTTGTTATGGTCATGCCATCAGGAGAAGAGCAGGATTCAAAAGTGTTGGATAAGGTCTGAACTGAAAAGCTGCAAAACGAGCAGAAATGGTCATGAAGGGTCAATAAAGAACATGATTCTTTTGTCCGGAGTGATGTCTTTTGTTATCAACTGGTCAACCATGAATGACGCAATCCTGCAAGACGACAACGCGAGACCCCAAAGAGCGAGACTGGTCCGCAATTTTCTCGAGAGAGAGGATATCACGAGAATGGAGTGGCCTGCATGCAGCCCAGACCTAAACCCCATCGAGCATCTCTGGGATCAACTCGGCCAGTCTGTACGGAAGAGAGTCACCAATGAAACGACACTGGGACTGCGTCAGATTCTGATTGAAGAATGGAATGCCGTTCCACAGCAACGAATCACGAAGCTCATCAGCAGCATGAGGAGGCGGTGCCAGGCGGTGGTGCAAGCACTTGGGTCATCCACCCGTTACTGAGCCTTGATCATGTTAAAGTAGAACTTTAATGATTTTAAATATTGGCTTAATACTTATTATTGCATAGATGGCATAAATTAAACAAGGTTATCCAAATTCAACGCTTGGAAACATTTGAAGTAATGATTATTATCAATTATAAAACGGTAAAATACAGCCCCCGATATAGCAGCTGAAGAGCTCCTCGAACGCTGCTGAGATATGTGACGACACACCATGGACCAGTCCTGTCTAAGCAGACGATGTCCCATAACATCTTACACATTTTTCAGAGCCTATTTTGTCATCTCCTCTTCACTTATTTCTCTTCCTTCACTAGCGTCAGTCTTAATGTTAGTCTGTTGCCTCACTCTTAACTTCGTGTATGGTATTATTTTGATGAAAAATGCAGCGTTAAAAAAATAAAGGAATCAGTCACTTGTAAACAAAATAAGACCCATTGTATTTTCAGCTGCTTGCACCGGGGCATGTTCGGCGTTTCAGGAGGGAACGAATACCATCCTGCTATTATTCGGAGGGCTTTTCAATTTGAAAGTGGGGTTTATTTCATTGATCATTGACCCTTCTCCTGTGTATTTACAATCAAACGGGTTTAGCTGTCCAAATTTTAAAAAATACAACGAAGGGAACGAAACAAACGAGGAGTAAGCCTGACGTGAATTGTCATGAAACAATATACATATTAGAGAAGAAATACATCATTACATACGAATTGCCCCTTCCCCTCCCTGGCCTACTAATATTGAGTGACGACTCTGGCAACATGTCAGATATTTATATTATTTCTTTTCTGGGGCTGAGGTGGTTTGCTTGTAGTCTAGTCTTGTCTTCAGGGGCGACTGAGTGACTTCCAAAGTGGGGGAGGGGCGCCAAGAAAACAGCGCACTTACAACAGATTATATAATTGCCACTTTATAAGAGAAATGGACACTTAATTCAAAGGAAGTTGGGAAATTGTCGACTGAAAATGGGCACGTGACAAAATGAACAGGGCGCTTATCACAGATCAAAAGGGGAAGGGGCACTTTTACAAAGTAATTCACTTCACTCTCAAGCTTTCTTCTCTCTCTTTAACGAGTCCTTCTTTATGTACGATTTTATCTTGTTCTCCCCCTTACTTTTGAATACATGGGATGTACACGATGGAACAGCTTTAGTGTCAATCAAAGAAATTGTCGGTCGTTGAATGTTTTTAAGTTGTCACTGAATAACCCTAATTAATAGTTGATCTACATGTTTTCATCAAAATGTTCAGATATGATCAATCCCGAAAATATGTTATTTGTTTAGTGTTTCCAAATCACTCATTTTAATGTGAGCTTTAAACTGTAAATTTAGTTAACTCGTTTCTATTTCTTTTTTAATTGGTGTTTGTTTGTTTATTATCCTAGGATTTTGTGTGTGTTTTTCCAGACTTTAAATAAAAGTTTGGAAAACACACTTTTCTTCAATCTAATTCTTAGTTGTCTTCAAATCTGGATTTTGTATATACGTAATATAATTTATTTCTTTGTTAGTAATTTCTACAAGGGATTGTATTCATTTATCTGCATGTCAATCTTTAAAAATAGATTAATGTACATAATAAATGCTGGCATGGCCGTTGTGGAAAGCAGTTGGGGTCTGTCAGGGTTATGCTGAGTACGTCTCTGGTATCATTTTACAACAAAAATGATAAGAACCAGGGGCGGATCCAGGATTTAGTATGAGGGGGGCACACAAATGCAGGTTTGTCAACTTTTGGAAAAGGTAGACCCTTATTTTTTTGGTCTTGCCAACTTCTCGAAAAGTCGCTCAGTAGGGGGGGGGGGGGGGGGTGGGGTGGCGACAATTGTTTTCGCCAGATCTCCAAAATTCGCTCAGGGGGGGGGGGGTGGGTTCCGGGGTCCAGTTTCCCTCCATAATTCTTTGACAAAGCAAAGAATAAAAGGTTTTCATTGTAAAATGGGGGTACAATCGACAAAAGAAATGCATACTTTTCTTCCAAAGGGGGGGGGGGGGACGTTCTGATACTGATGCCAACAATGCAGAAAGATCATGTTCATTGTCAATGGACGCTTGGATTGAATACGTCTAGACTGCATGTTTCATTAAATCCATTCATTATCAGTAGAACTTTATTCAATACCAGGATCATCTGATCATGAGTCAAGATACACTGTCTTTTTAAAAACATCCTTTGATTATACCTGACATACCGTGAATTTCGAGGTCTCACACCAACAATGCAAAATCCAATATTTCAATGTTGTTAAAAAAAAAGAACCAGAAACATTTTTTTTTTCGAATTCCCTCTCCCACACAGATATGGTTTCAATGTATTCTTTTTTTAATATTAGAAATAAAAAACATTGTTCTATTCAACATTTCAATGTTGAAAGCAAGCGAACCAGGCAGTGACATTTCTTTTTCGAAGTACTCCTCCCACACAGATATATTTTGCGTGTACTTTTTAAACATCGTATTTCTTTGTTACTTCAAACAGCAGTTCTTCAAATACCATGATTATAGTGAAAATACATTCTCTTTGTAGAATCATCTATTGATTTATACCTGAACTATATTGTGAATTTGGAGGTCACACATCAACAATGTAAAATCCAACATTTCAATGTTGAAAAGAAAAAAAAACATAGGACAGCCTAACAATATGTACTGATACAAACATGTGTCTTTTTTTCTTTCCATAAGAGCACCCTTTCCCCATCCTATCAAGTTCTCCTGTTCAATCTGATGAGGGCTTCTATTTACTTCTGATAATTTCCCCTTTTCCTTTCCATTAAGTCCCCCCTTTTGCCACTTTTTAAGTGCCCTTTTTCAAATCTGATGAGCGCCCCTTCTTTCCTTCTGTATAAGTGACAATTTCCCTTTCTTATAAATGCCCATTTCCCATTTTGACAAGTGCCCTTTTTCAAATCTTATGGATGCCCTTTTGTTTTTGTTTTTTACTTCTGACAAATGTCTCCCCCTTGCCCTTTCCCCTTTTGACAATTCTCCCTTTTTCAAATGTGAAGAGTGCCCCATTTTTCAGGGTCATAATAAGTAGGACACATTAATCCGACCCAGATAAGTAACACATAATCAGGGGCGTAGCTTCATAGGCGACTGGGGGGCACATCCCCCCCCCCCCCCATCGAATAAAGAGAGAGAGAGAGAGGGGGTGAAGGATAATACAACAGGTGTTATTATTAATATTGAATTATCGAATTAGATTGAAGCCCCCTTCTTCTATTGTTCATCTATGTACTTTACTTTTTATGCCTCCGCCCACCGAAGGTGGGTGCCGGAGGCATTATGTTTTCGGGTTGTCCGTCCGTCCTTCCGTGCGTGCGTCCGTCCGTCCGTCCCACTTCTCGTTACCGCGATATCTGAAGAATCATTTGAGGTAGGAACCTCAAACTTGGTACTAGTATGTATCCCCATACGAAGATGAACTGATTAGATTTTGGGGTAAGTAGGTCAAAGGTCAGAGGTCACAGAGGTCAATTTACATGAAATTACATGAAATTCTTGGCTTTTAGCACCGTTACCGCGATATCTCAAGAACTGTTTGAGGTAAGAACTTCAAACTTGGTACTAGTATGTTTCCCTATACGAAGATGAACTGATTAGATTTTGGGGTAAGGAGGTCAAAGGTCAGAGGTCACAGAGGTCAATTTACATGAAATTACATGGAATTACTGGTTTTTAGCACCGTTACCGCGATATCTCAAGAACTATCTGAGGTGAGAACTTCAAACTTGGTACCATTATGTATCCCCATAGAAAGATGAACTGATTAGATTTTGGGGTAAGTAGGTCAAAGGTCAGAGGTCACAGAGGTCAATTTACATGAAATTACATGAAATTCTTGGTTTTTAGCACCGTTATCGCGATTTCTGAAGAACTATTCGAGGTAAGAACTTCAAACTTGTTACCAGTATGTATCCCCATAGAAAGAGGAACTGATTAGATTTTGGGGTAGGTAGGTCAAAGTTCAGAGGTCACAGAGGTCAATTTACATGAAATTACATGGAATTACTGGTTTTTAGCACCGTTACCGCGATATCTCAAGAACTATCTGAGGTGAGAACTTCAAACTTGGTACCAGTATGCATCCCCATAGAAAGATGAACTGATTAGATTTTGGGTTAAGTAGGTCAAAGGTCAGAGGTCACAGAGGTCAATTTACATGAAATTACATGAAATTACTGGTTTTTAGCCTCGTTATCAAATATTTCTAGAACAGTTTGAGCCATCAACTGAATTTAGGCGGAGGCATATAGGAGACGCAGTCGCATTCATCTTGTTCTCAGTTGTTATCATCTGACAGCACGTTAACACACGTGAAGAAGCAACCGGTGGCTATAGCCTCTACATATGATCACGCGTCTTCAAGTCGTCTTCTGTTTTTCGCGAGATTATTTCCGGGTCTTGAATTCAAGCTTTCACACAATTATTTCTCCTCTGCATGACCCTTTGTGAGCAAATAGTAGCAATTACTGTATTCTGTGGTCCATCAGCTTCAGTTTGATATATGATTTATCCATTTCATTTTTCAGTTCGGAGATGGTCTGTAAGTCCATTTTGGCCTTTTCTTCCTTTTCTTGCTAAATATCACCCTAAATGTAGATAATTACATGTATATACAGATAACGTAATTATACTCTTATGTTTATAAGCACTTGAATCGTCATATGCCATAATGTATTATTCTGCAAACATTTTCAATTCATGTATAGAGCCTTTAACAAGAATTGACACACCACAATATATATGCTTCGATTCCTATTTTTAAATTATTTTGACCCACTTTTCTATCTGCAGCATGGTGGTACACAGTGATTTACAATTAACGCAACTTTGTAATATTATCTACCTCCATATTTTTTATGCTTCTCAGTCTTCCACTATGAATGTAGCCTATATCCCAATTATTTTTCAATCTATTTTAATTTTAAATCATTATGTATACTTGCATTGCAGTGTTTGAAATTAATGTGCATCTAAGAGTTTTTAATGTAACATGCATTAATGTTCTTCATGATGTACAAATATGATTTAACCTTTGAAACTAGAATCATGTTGGTTTTTTTTTCTTTCTTCTTCTTTTTTTTTTTCTCTCGAGGCCTCACTCAAGTAGATAAATTCTTGATTTTAACCATTTTTTCTTAAGACAGGCTGATTTATACACATCCGAAGTTGACATTTGACAATATTTAATGCTTTACCATAAATTTCTGGATGATTGTTTGTTTTCATATATATATTCTTTGACATAATTGTGCAATATAGGCCCTATCTGTTATATTTCTGGGAATGGTTCACATGCCTATGCGTAACAGGGAAGAATTTCTCTTTTGTGAACCGTGACCCACATGCCATCCTATACTTTGAATCTTTTATCTATTACTCTATCATGTATTCGTTTGTTTGATCAAATGAATAAGCACTACTACTACTATACTACTACTACTACTACTACTACTACTACTACTACTACTACTACAAGGGACACTGTCTTGTCAAAGTAAAAGTGGCACATTTCCTTTTGTAAAAGGGGCACTTCCAATAAAGTAAGAGGGGCACTTTCCCATGTAAAAAGGGGTACTTCTTGGGTAAACCCAGATGTTGTGCGTCCGGACAGGTTGTGTATGCGGACAGTCGTTTTAAAACTTAATTCGCCCAACATTTTAAGAGTGTGTAACTGTAGGGCAGTGTTTGAGCAATTGTTGAGCAATGTTTGCCCAATGTTAGAGATTTGGGGAAAACTGCCCAACAGCTGGACAAAATTAATATTAGGTGTAAGAGGTAAGAATTGTAGCATAATCATAAGTATGTCTAACTCACTCCTCACCTCTCAGAAGGTCAATCACCTACTGGAATGCATCAAGGATTGTTTATCCCCTTGGGTACAATTCATCTTCGGACACATACTCTTTGTTCCCCATCCATACTAAGAAACATTATGAGTCACCCAACTGGACACTGACCAGGAGAGTATATATAGTGGTGGAAATAAGATATAGGTGTTCGATTCCTCCTTCTCAGTCCCACCATCGGGTGTGGGCTTATTATACTCCTGCCTATTGATGGCGTAACCATAGAAGTTCAAAGCTATAACTGCTTTCATATCATATTGTCATTTCATCTATTAATAAATGAGAACCACCTTGAACTCTATATATCATCGTCTGAGTTTTCTATTGATGGCGTAACCATAGGAGTTCAAAGCTATACCTGCTTTCATATCATATTGTCATTTCATCTATTAATAAATGAGAACCACCTTGAACTCTATATATCATCGTCTGAGTTTTCTATTGATGGCGTAACCATAGGAGTTCAAAGCTATAACTGCTTTCATATCATATTGTCATTTCATCTATTAATAAATGAGAACCACCTTGAACTCTATATATCATCGTCTGAGTTTTCTATTGATGGCGTAACCATAGGAGTTCAAAGCTATAACTGCTTTCATATCATATTGTCATTTCATCTATTAATAAATGAGAACCACCTTGAACTCTATATATCATCGTCTGAGTTTTCTCTGTAATCTTGATTCAGTTAACACTCAACATCCACGCTATTCAGAGAGTGTTACATTGGTAAACATTGCCCAACAGTTGTTTGGGTTGACGATTGCCACAATATTGGGTTGTTTTGTTTTGGGGGGCAGTGTAACTTAAATTAATATTTTCCCTGAATCTTGTGCACAATTTACCCAACTGTTAGGTAACTTCTGTATGACAAAATTTCCCTCATAGATTTCGACCAACCTTTCTTTGTCCAACTATTTTTCCCCAACGTGAAAGAGGTACTCATTCCCAATTATCCAACTACGAGGCAAATATTCCCAACCTAGATTTAACCAATGCAGTTGGTAAATATGTGCGTAACAGTTGTGTAAATCTATTTGCCACAAATTGGTGAAAGCCTTAGGCGATCAGTTCGTTAAAAAATGCTCATAATTGGGCCTTTTTTTTACCAACCATGATTACCCAACATAATTTAACCAACAGTTTAAGAGTGTATACATAGACCACCATATACCTTTCCTGTGGTCGAGCAATTGGTGAATGAGAATGACAAGTCTATCTGTCACGGATATATGACATCGGCACTGAATGACTGAAAGGGTTAAGTGGGCCTGGACTTAAAAACTGTTAATCCGGGGGTTCGTCGCATCCATTCCAGGGACACTGGAGCTGCTTGAGCACCATGCGTGCAGATACAAGAAGGCGATGTTACTATTTTTACAGCTACTTAATGATATCTAAAACGCGATACTCTGAAGTACATTGAAGGCCTATAGTAAATTATTTTGAGATGATAAGTATTTCATCCTGGGCTGGAGCACGAATCCGACCATCTTCATCTTCGGTCGATATGGAACGCCAAAAGGACATCAAATCATTCACCAACTCTTTCGGCGCCGTCTTCCGAAAATACGCCGCCTGCGTGAAAAAGTCCAGTAGTTTGTTCCCGAAATCCGAATGCTCATCAAACACATCGGTGATGTCCCAATGCAGAGATACATCGACAGTGGTAACGTCGTATCCTTGACTTTGTGCGAACTCACGTATATTCTTTGAAGATAGCCGTTCATTTGATTGGGTACAGTCTGACAGCCATGCAAACTTGTGGAAGGTTTCTGCGATTATGCTACCTGTATTGAGCAACAGAAAATAGAAAGAAACGAATGAGCTGTGACAAAAGTCAATGATAAGAATGATGTTAGGTACATTTAGAGACTCGTTTTTTCGCCAGACCTCCAAGATTCGCTCAGTGGGGGGTCCAGTTTCCCTCCATAATTCTCTGACAAGCAAAAAAAAAAAAGTTTTCATTCTAAAAGTTGGGCGGGGCAAAAACTAAAAAAAGGGCGGATCCTTTATGGTCAAAATGCATTCTTTTCTTCCAAGGGGGGGGGGGGCACGGGCCGGAAGTTCCCCTGGATCCTCTGTTGAAAAAGTCAAATTTAGACACGGAGGATTTCAAGAACTATCGCCCTGTGTCTAATTTGAAATTTCTCTCGAAAGTGTTAGAAAGGATTGTTGCTGTACGTCTCCATGACCATCTTGAAGATCGCAATCTCCATGAATCTTTCCAATCAGCCTACAAAAAGCACCATGGAACAGAGACGGCTTTACTTAAGATACATAACGACATATTGCAAGCTCTTGATTCCAAACAGGCTGTATTTCTAGTGCTTTTTGATATATCGTCGGCCTTCGACACTATCGATCATGACATCCTACAGCACCGACTTTCAACTGTGGGCATTAAAGGTTGTGCCTTGTCCTGGTTTCGCTCTTATATGGATAATCGATCACAGTCCGTAAAGATCAACGACTCCCTTTCACCAGAGGTTAATCTCTCTTACGGCGTGCCACAAGGGTCAGTTTTGGGCCCGTCCCTCTTTAGTATCTACTCTACACCTCTTGCAGAGATTGCTCGATTACATGATGTCCATGTCCACCTTTATGCAGATGATACTCAGCTTTATATACCATTTAATCCTTTGGACCCTGAGAGTGTAATTAGCGGACCTCAGAAGTTGGAAAGGTGTATAGCTGAAATGAAGGTATGGATGTGTTTGAACAAGCTTAAGCTCAATGATGCTAAGAGTCAATTTTTAATTCTTTCATCTCAGTATCAGAAAGTTGATTTACAACACTATTCCATTCGAATTGGTGATTCACATGTATTACCTAAAAACACTCCACGTAATCTTGGAGTGTTATTTGATAGTAATATGACAATGAATGATTTTGTACAAAAAAACATGTCAGTCAATCTATTTTCATCTACGTAGTATCAGTAACATCAGAAAGATATTGTCAGATAAAACAGTTGCCACTATAATTCATGCATTTGTAATTTCTCGTCTTGACTATTGCAATTGTCTTCTGTACAATGTGTCATCTTCTCAAATAGCTAAGCTACAAAGAGCACAAAACGCTGCTGCCAGAATATTGTCTAGGACACGTAAAAGGGATCATATTTCACCAATTTTGAAAGGGTTACATTGGCTACCAGTCAGAGAGCGTATATTAAGTTTCATCATGCGCCTCGGAATAGTTAACTAGATAGATGGCGCAATATAAGTGCGTTGTATTATTATTATTATTATTATTCAGGCATTGAAACATTTCTTCAACTGTTTTTAGAATAAGCAATGTAATGACCGGCTGAATAAGGCTTCTAATATCTTAGGGTGGGTCGGATTACAAATTAGTCTTGCTATAGTAAGCCTTGCCGCAGCACTGAAATTTGCAACCTCGTTATGGTATAACCAGACGGAAACTTTTGTGCTGTTTTGGTACACCTGCTGTGCCAGGAGACCTAAGGTTGAGCAATGCATAAGCAAAGTTCCTCAAAACGTAAAACGAAGGTTGTCACCTTGTCTTTAGCCTCTTGAGATATATGGTTGTGTGAAATACTGGTGAACGAGATAAAAAAAAACATGCATGGTCTTATCGCACCTAATGTCAGAAAACCATGCATGATCGTGCGGTCTTCCAGGATAAGAGAATAAATTGACATGGTCGTGCGGTCTTCCAAGTTCAGAAAATAAGTTGACATGGTCGTGTGGCCTAATTCTTAGATAAAAGAGTAGTTGACTAATTGGTCGTGCGGTCCTGAGGGAAAGAAGTTGACATGGTCGTGCATGCGGTCCTGCGAGAGAGATAACATGGTCCTGCGTACTGCGGTCTTTCTGAAGTAGGCATGGCCGTGCGGTAATGTGAGAGACGCATGGTCATCGCGTGTTTTTGGTAAACCCAGGAAAACAGTTTTGGATCTAGGATATATGCAGTGAACATAAAGTGGTCTTCGTGTGCAATAAAGAGTTCTTTGAGAATAATCTACATCAACTGACTGTAAATTTCAGTCCAACGAACTTCAGGTCTAGGGAAGTAAAGGGAGGTTCGGCTACAATATCTTTATAGTTGTCAAATTTAAAGCCCATATTTTGAATATGGTATATCGACATGGAACCTGTAACATACAGAGCAAAATATTTTTTGGTGACTGGTACGGTACCTTTTAACTGACTGACGCATTATCAACCCACCATTCATCCGCTACATATTGATTAGTGTGTTTGAATATACTTTAGACCGATCCAGTGTTTTAATACGTCATCAATTTTGTTGAGCTTTGATTGCAAAACTTGCAGGGGCGTTGGGACCAGTTAACACATGATTATGTCCAATGGAAAAACGTAACCTACCACTTTGACAAACAATGATCATGAGACCCTTGTCCTTCATCATGGATGACAGTTGGGTGAAAGTCGTCTCAGAGTCACCGGTGTAGTACAGTGAATGTATGGAGCTGATGAGATTGAACTTCGTTCTTGCCAAAGGGCTTTCAGCTAAGAAGAGTGACAGAGGACAAGGGAACCAATGACAGACGACAGTGGATTTATCAGTAGAATTCAACGTAGTCACTTTTTCCTTGAATGTATCGAGCATGCCCTCATTGGGGTCAACTGCTACATTACATAGAGATGAGTAGCAAGATTGAAGACGTTTCAAAAAGTGGAATTCATGCGGACCTGTGGCACAAAAATGAATAGAAAGAAAAACATGATTACACCAATCATCTAACACCAATGTACGGTGCAGTTGCTTATCCAGACATCATTGACAAACGGGGGAAGGTAAAATGTACCCCCCCCCCACACACACACACTAAAATTGTATGTACTTATAAAAGCATATGGGCATGTGCCAACTGTATCCATTATCGATACGCCCCTCAGTTATATCACCATGATCACAGTACATGTAACACTCTCTAACAAGAAAAGAGATCGTATTCGGAAATGCCTATCCTCCCAATCCCCACCATATTGATTGAATAAAAGAAATATTGATATACCTTCGGCGACTCCTATACCTAGGAGACAGAATTCTTCATCACGATCAAAGACATCAGTTAGCCTCTTCATCACTTTGGAGTCAAAATATTGAATAACTTTTTCGAGGACGACATTCCCCTGGGTGACCTTGAAGAAAGCATTGTAATAAGCATCTTCGTAGCGCTCGTGATCTTCTTGTAGAGGTTTTATACGAAAAGTAACATCAGACATTTTGAAGTGAACATCCAAGTTACAGACTTGTAGACTAGTTGTATACATGCAAATGTTCACTTCGTGTCAAGATTTGTATTTATGGTATGTTTATAGTGACCAATGTCAACGCCAAATTGTGTAATCCGTATACCGTCAAATCTGAAACATACCGACAAGTTTATTTTGTCTTTCAAAAACAATTATTACAGGTCACGTTCACAATGGCACACGACACACGTAATAATTCTGACCTTATTTAATATCCCGGTCACATCTTCCAACGAGACGTACCACACTGTACATTACACTGAATGGCCATCATTTTGTCAATTAGTCAGTTCAGAATCGGTTAGGGGGTGTGACTTGTGTAGTTATATAGGGCAGTTACGGATGATTCCATTTGAACAATCAAACAATGGGAAATCATCGGTTGTGACTGTATGGGGCTCCGATCTATTTTTGGGATGAGGGAGCATACGCATTAAGCTGAGGTATACACTACATATATTTTTATCGTAATTATCGTGGCTCAACTGCCCCCTTCCCCCTCCCCTCCCAAATCGACGCGATGCCAATACTGGAACTAGGATAACAGTCTGATTTAGTCATATACATTGTACCTTGTGTTGATCACTTTCGAATGTTTCACTGGGAACATAGCAGGAAGTATAACTTGGGGATTGACGAAAGTGAGTGAAAGTGAGTGTTTTGTAGAAATTTGATTCTATCCAGAATTATACTTTTTGGTTATAAATGTATAAGTCAGAACTGATTGTGTAGAGTAAACGTAAAGAATTGGGGAACCGACATTTGCTCCGGCGGCAATTGCTCCTGCGACAAATGCTCCTAAAAATACGACAATTGCTCCGCGACAATTGCTCCGCGATAATTGCTCCTGCGACAATTGCTCCGTCGACATTTGCTCCTGCGATAATTGCTCCGGCGACATTTGCTCCTGCGACAATTGCTCCGACGACATTTGCTCCTGCGACAATTGCTCCGTCGACAATTGCTCCTGCGACAATTGCTCCGTCGACATTTGCTCCATTTGAGCGACAATTCCTTCGCGACATTAGCTCCGTCGAAGAAAATGAATATGCGACAATATCATTGCATCGAGATATCTCGAATATCTCGAAATACATGTATGTCGAGACAATTACTACCGTACCTCTAACTGCTTATTCCACGAGAGTACGATGACACTGGCGTAAATCCGTTTCGAGGAGTGGGATGGGGAATGAACAAAATATTTTGCCGAAATTTCTTGCTCACATTAATTTGACTATACACACCCCAAGACACATACTTTTATTTATTTTGCGAGCAAGCCAAAAATTACCATATCTTGCCTTAAAAGAAGTCTCGTTTTTTTGTCAAAATACACTCTGGACTTTTAAATGGTATATTTGGTTACCTCACTGCCAAATATTACATACTTCGCTGTTGCAAATGTTTGCTGTCCAAAACCACACTGTTTCTAAACAATGCGAGCAAGGAAAACGCACTCTCTTGGGGATAAAGTATCATTTCGTCATCAAAATACACCACAGGCCTATAACCTTTTCGCAGGAACAATTGTCGCATATATGGATTTCTATCGACGGAGCAGTTGTCGCGGAGCAATTGTCGCTCGATCGGAGCAAATGTCGACGGAGCAATTGTCGCAGGAGCAAATGTCGACGGAGCAATTGTCGCAGGAGCAAATGTCGCCGGAGCAATTGTCGCAGGAGCAAATGTCGACGGAGCAATTGTCGCAGGAGCAATTATCGCGGAGCAATTGTCGCGGAGCAATTGTCGTATTTTTAGGAGCATTTGTCGCAGGAGCAATTGCCGCCGGAGCAAATGTCATACATTCAAAGAATTATGTCAAATACAAACAACATCGCCTATAATTATATTCTCTAAAAAGATAGTAAAGACAAGTATTGAATATAAGACTTACAGTTGTATATATACGTATATGTATATATATATATATATATATATATATATATATATATATATATATATTCAGTGACGTGTAAAAATAGTATAGGCCCACCTATAAGGAATTAAGGATGAGTAATTATTCCCTGGTATATCCAAATTTGGTGGCTTTGTATGAAAAACATTACAACCTCTGTGACCTTGACATTAAGTTCGTGGTGAAGAGAGAAGTGAATTCTGTCCAATCGACGTTTTGAAGAAAAAAAAAAGAGTCTCATCGAAAGTATGTGTAAAAAGTGTTCAAGTCATTAGACAATGACACATTCAATCATCATTCTATTGAAAAATTATCCTATGTACGAACCCCTTCTTCGACAATCGACAACAATCATACTTCGGTTTTTGTTGAACTATTTTTCCCTCATGAGTGAATAAATAATGGGTATACCTTGAATTCAGGTAATAGGGTGAAGGACCTGAATGGTCATTGACCTGAATGGACAATACGTTCATTAATTAATAAATACATGATATACCCTATATTTATTCACTCATGATGGTTTAGATATTATTTGTAATCAAAATATATATATAAAGTTGATTCTATTGTAAAATTTCAGGCTGACGATGGAGTTTGCATGACTCCGAATCATGTACCATTCCTTAAAATGCTATGTTTTCTTTGTTGTTTTTATTTTGAAACTGTTATCGTGTCGTTCTTTTGGAAATTTTGAAAATACATACCGTACCAATATTCGGATTATCGTCACCTCTTTTTCGGGCAGCGAGGTGGTCAGAAACATCTTATTAGAGTAACGAGGTATATTCTAGTGTATTTTGATGACAAATAAAAGTGTCATTTTGTGCTCGCTGGCATCGCTTGCTCACAGAATTTCGAAATTGGAAAGTTATATTTGGGTACGAGGCGTCAGCCCCCCCCCCCCCCTAGATGTAAATGCGCCCGAAAACATATGAGAGAATTTGACACCTGGATGGACTTTAACGATTTCCATCCTGTTTTAAGATAAATTCCTATGTTAGAAATCCGATAAGGGTTAACTTTTAAAACAATGCGATTGGTCCTGTTTTGTATTTTTAATTTTATTTTCTTTTGCTGCCGGTACATAATACGCAGAAATGATTGAACTATCATTCTAATATTTGATTTAGTAACGCATTTTCTCAGTCGACATTCGAACTTAGTACTGTATTATTGATTAAGTTTTCGGGCATATTTCATCATTATAAGTATCCCATCTTTAACACTGAATCATACAATAATTGCTCACCAAGACATTGGAGTTATATACCGGTATATCACACTTTATACCCATAAGTGTGAATTTCTGGTAATAAGCCATTCCTTCAATGTCATGAGCGCCACCTTAGCTAAAGACACGGTAAACATGATTACTATGAGCGTCATTGCATGAAAGACATGAGTGACATCAGACACGGTGTAATTATTTGTCATTCATTTATTTATGTATTACCCATGTAGTTTAATTATGTCTTTTTAATACGCAAGTCTTTTGCACCTATTGGATTTAATGGTAATCTTACAAACCTAAAAGCTTCGACAGATGGGGGACTATCAGGTCACCTCAGATCCGAATATCGTTAGAGGATTATTGTAATGTTAATGACAAGGACGTAGCAGTGAGGATCATTTCAGGGGATATAGTCTCGCTTCTATTGTCATGACGCCTTGGAAATGATCATTAAATTAAAAGGAATGCAATGATCTATATAAATAGAAAACTACTAACCTTTCATTAATTGAAATAAGACAAAGTATTTTAATGACTTCTGTCATCGCCCAGATACAACCATTTTATGTTGTCAGTATTTCATATATCATTTAAGTGAAGAATGTCTGAAGTTATATTTAAGTTATATATCATTAAGAGTAAGAAATCAGATTTAAAAGTGTAAAGATAAGTGAGTGAGAAACATCAAGTCCCCTTGCCATGCTCAATAGTTCTTTTCACTTAATCGGTGAAAACCTACCCGATTTACTTTCTTGGAGATTCGACAAACTGTTATCAGTTATTGATATAATACGACATCGTGCCCAGTGACGTATCTAGGTATTCTGGCGCCCGGGGCAAACTGTCAAATCTGCGCCCCCCCCCCCCCCCCCGCCCAAACTGCCACCTTTCAGGCAAAGTTCCACCCCCATCCTCCCATGGTATTACTTAACATATTACATAAGTATTACTCCCCCATTGCAGAGAAACGAACCGGCCGGTATAAATGTTTGCATGACTTCAGTCATTTTCCAGTAGCACAATGCAACGAGTAGGACTCCTGGTGTTGATGCTGGTTGCTTTTGCACAAGGTATGACTGTTATATCATGTACAGTATAATTATGTTACATTCTTCTTATACAGGTATAATTCATAATGAAGAAATTGGGATAATGATCTGCCAGACTGCCACATCATATGATTCAATAACATTTACTTAATAGGCAGTTTTACACATATGTTTTACACAAGTATGAAGGAGTCTTAGTCGAGTGGTTTGAATTAGTAAGGTTGTGAGTTCGAGTCTTGCCACGGGCCTAATGTCATTTGGCAAGAAAACATTTGCTCTTCCATGACGAAAACCAGTGTAATTTAATTTGCTTTATGCCCTGATGGTCACAATATTGTTGGTTGAATAGCATGTATGTAAACCTGCTGCAGCTCTATACTTTGGAGAGGCGTCGGAACATCGGGCTCGGACAATGAATTGGGGGGGGGGGGGTTTCCGGATTGGGGGCATCTTTTGTCGGGACAAAAGTTCCCCCCAATCCATTGTCCGAGCCCGACGTTCCGACGCCTCTGCTTTAGTGCAAAGGCACAATAGTACAGTGGTTAGAGTAGTTTTTCGGTTCGAAACTTAGTCAATGGAGAGCGTTATTTGGTCATTTAGCAATAATCTTAACTTACCTCCCCCCCCCCCCCCCCCCCCCCCGACTTGAAACGGAAATTCCCAACTTGGTTGTAAAATTTGTTGTGTTCTTTAGCATTCTGGGAAGAATAAACAATCACTTGAGGCCTCAGATCAACCATAAGTCAACTATAATTTAGAACCCCCCCCCCCCCCCATGATATATTTCTGTGTACTTTACAGGGTACACGGACCCCGAGTGCTCCAGTTATGACCACGCAAATTATGGGTGCTCCGGAGAATGCATCTCGACTTCATCATGTCCAGGTAGCAATTACATCAGCAACCTATGTCCTTCCCAAGCTTACAACATCAAATGCTGTTTCACAGGTTATTATGGTTTCGATTATCATACTACAGTCATACTCCGGCGACGATTGCTCCGCGGTGTTAACCCTTTCAGGACAGGAATTATTTAAGGACTAAATTGATATCAGTTTGTTCTTCAAAATAATTGGCAACAATAATATTTTTTCTTTAAGTGCTACATTATGCTTGTAATAAGGTGTAATGTCTTTGAAAACAATATACATGGTTTGGAATTTTGTTGAAAAGTTTTTAAATATTGCCAGTTTAGATAAAAACAATGATTTTTGAACATCTGAATTTGTTGCCAATTTAAGGATTTTAAAGCTTAATATCGTTTTTAAAATTCATGGCGTCAAATGCAATAGGGTCATACAACAAAAATGGACAGGGAAGGCAGAAATTGTTGCTATTTCTACTCATGCATCTAGTAAATATATATTTTTAGAGCTCTGAATCAAAAGTTATTTAGCCAAACCCCAAATGTGGTAAATTGTCTTGAAAGGGTTAATTCCTACACGAACTGAATTCTTGTCTTCAACCCTGGACGAAATACCATACCCAACCCTATCCCTACCCTAACCCTAACCCGAACCCGAACCCGAATCCGAACCAACCCTAACCTAAATCCCAACTGCGACCTATGACCCTAACCTTAAAGTGATTTGGTAACTTTGTAGAGGCTTGATAAAATCTGAGCTGCCTGCATGGCCTTACATGCTATCAGTGTATGTAATATGGTGTAAAAATAAAAGCACTTCAAAATCATATCCTTCACAGAAATAAACATATGCAAGTGACCGAAAATGCCAGACTCATTTCCCCCCATAGACTCAGTGTTAGACTACAGCGTATGGCCATACGCTTTCGTAAATGGGAGTATTCAGTCATAGATATCTTAATAATAGAGTACCGAAGTGTGACGTCATACCGGCCAAGTTGTCAAGGTTGCTGGTTCTAAACAATTTTGTGCTAAACAATGGCGTGGTGATCACACCAGCGCCAAACACTGAAATTGCCCTGCTCCAACCCGTTGCTCGAATGACTTCGCGGTGAACCTCATGCGCGGGCTCTGTTGTTTGGAACCAGTATCCTGGACGACGAGCGAATATGACGTCAGCACTTCGGTACTCTATAGCATTATATATTTGAAAACCTTTCTTTGCCTGGCTATTTATTTATCCTTCTGAACATCATTATACAAGACAGATATCAAAATTCAACAATTTATTAAATCAAGCCTCCACAAAGTTACCGAATCACTTTAACCTATTTTGACGAAATAAAGTATGGAGCTATATTTTATCGCCGGAGCAAATTTTGGACTTCGATCAATCCCGAAGACGGGACAAATTTTCGAATTCTCCACAGACTTGGATGGGAGGATGGGAAGGGGGCGCATTATTGTCTAGATTATACCTCGCGTGCAGTCGAACAATGTCATTTTTTTCTGGGCCGCAAATGGGGGGGGGGGGGGGTGGGTACACCGGCTGTATCCTGTGCCGTATTAATATTGATAATTTAATCAGTACTAATTTCA
Source organism: Heliocidaris erythrogramma (assembly GCA_025617745.1). Lineage (NCBI taxonomy): Eukaryota > Metazoa > Echinodermata > Echinoidea > Camarodonta > Echinometridae > Heliocidaris > Heliocidaris erythrogramma. Next base: position 40,997,432 of record CM046866.1, read on the forward strand.
ACTCCTCAATATTTAACAGCCAATAGTGACTTGGAATGCACAGGCTACAATCACTGGCGTTATGGTACTGTCGGTTCTTGCGTAGAGACGTCAGCCTGCCCCAAGGGTAACTACAAAAGCGGGCTATGTCCTACAAAGCCTGCGGACATCAAGTGCTGCTTCTCTAAGCCCACAGGAACATGTGAGTTGAATGGAGAAAAATCAACAACTTTATTTTCGACTTCTCTACCGTCCCTAATGAAAAGAGACACATCCAGATGATTGTAAATGCAAAAGAAAAGATGACCGTGAGATTCTGCATGATAGCTAGTGATAATGCAAATAAGAAAAGGAGTTTCACAAACTAAAACAGAGAAAGCATGCGAGAGTATGAAAAAGAGAACGTGAGAGGGTGTGTGCATGTGTTTGGGTGTGTGTTTGTTTGTGCGTGTGTGTGAGAGAGAGAGAGAGAGAGAGAGAAAGAGGTAGATAATAGGAGGAATCTTAGGAAGATTGTATTTCACTTTACCAAAAAAATATTGATGTCCCCATTACAACATAACGACATAAGATTGGTGTTTAAAATAATTTCATTGTATTTTTCATTTGATAGGTAGATTATATAATAGGAAATGATTTGTTTGTAATTGGGGGTAGGGACAAAAAAAAAATTCGCCAAACCTTCTAAAATCGCTCAGTAAGGGGTTGTGGGGTCCAGTTTCCCTCCATAATTCCCTGACAAGCAAAAAAAAAAGGTCTTCACTCTAAAAGGGGGGGGGGGGCACAATCGAGAAAATGGCGGATCGTCTATGGTAAAAATTCATACTTCTCTTCCAAAAGGGGGGGGGGGCACGGGCCGGCTGTGCCCCCCTGGATCCGCCACTACATAGGTGTGTGACACCCGTCCTGGGCTAGGCTACACCCCCCCCCCCAATTTTTAAATAACCATTATCCAGGCAACCTTCACTTAATATTCGGGCATTGAGGTGATCTTTGTGTAATTTCTATGCTTTAAAAAAAAATACCCAGTATATTTTTTGACAAAAATAATGTTTTCACGAAAATAAAGAATCATTTTTTTTCCCCCTCACTTTGTCGCAAAATTTAGACACTGGAAAACAATGTTCGGGCAATCGACGTCAGCCCCTAGCAAACTACTACTATACTACTACTACTACTACTACTACTACAAGGGACACTGTCTTGTCAAAGTAAAAGTGGCACATTTTCTTTTGTAAAAGGGGCACTTCCAATTAAAAAGTAAGAGGGGCACTTTTCCATGTAAAAAGGGGTACTTCTTGGGTAAACCCAGATGTTGTGCGTCCGGACAGGTTGTGTATTCGGACAGTCGTTTTAAAACTTAATTCGCCCAACATTTTAAGAGTGTGTAACTGTAGGGCAGTGTTTGAGCAATTGTTGAGAAATGTTTGCCCAATGTTAGAGATTTGGGGAAAACTGCCCAACAGTTGGACAAATATTAGGCAAACATTGCCTAACAGTTGTTTGGGTTGACGATTGCCGCAATATTGGGTTGTTTGGGGTTTTTTTTGCAGTGTAACTTAAATTAATATTTTCCCTGAATCTTGTGCAAAATTTACCCAACTGTTAGGTAACTTCTGTATGGCCAAATTCCCAATTCATTCCCAATTATCCAACTACGAGGCAAATATTCCCAACCTAGATTTAACCAATGCAGTTGGTAAATATGTGCGCAACAGTTGTGTAAATTTATTTGCCACAAATTGGTGAAAGCCTTAGGCGATCAGTTCGTTAAAAAATGCTCCTAATTGGGCATTTTTTTTACCAACCATGATTACCCAACATAATTTAACCAACAGTTTAAGAGTGTATACATAGACCACCATATACCTTTCCTGTGGTCGAGCAATTGGTGAATGAGAATGACAAGTCTATCTGTCACGGATATATGACATCGGCACTGAAAGAGTTAAGTGGGCCTGGACTTAAAAACTGTTAATCCGGGGGTTCGTCGCATCCATTCCAGAGACACTGGAGCTGCTTGAGCACCATGCGTGCAGATACAAGAAGGCGATGCTACTATTTTTACAACTACTTAATGATATCTAAAACGCCATACTCTGAAGTACATTGAAGGCCTATACCAGTAAATTATTTTGAGATGATAAGTATTTCATCCTGGGCTGGAGCACGAATCCGACCATCTTCATCTTCGGTCGATATGGAACGCCAAAAGGACATCAAATCATTCACCAACTCTTTCGGCGCCGTCTTCCGAAAATACGCTGCCTGCGTGAAAAAGTCCAGTAGTTTGTTCCCGAAATCCGAATGCTCATCAAACACATCGGTGATGTCCCAATGCAGAGATACATCGAGAGTGGTAACGTCGTATCCTTGACTTTGTGCGAACTCACGTATATTCTTTGAAGATAGCCGTTCATTTGATTGGGTACAGCCTGACAGCCATGCAAACTTGTGGAAGGTTTCTGCGATTATGCTACCTGTATTGCAATGAGCAGCAGAAAATAGAAAGAAAGGAATGAGCTGTGACAAAAAGTCAATGATAAGAATGATGTAAGGTACATTTAGAGACTCGTTTTTTTCGCCAGACCTCCAAGATTCGCTCAGTGGGGGTCTAGTTTCCCTCCATAATTCTCTGACAAGCAAAAAAAAAAAGTTTTCTTTCTAAAAGGTGGGCGGGGCACAAACGAAAAAAGGGCGGATCCTTCCACTGGAGGGGGGGGGGCACGGGCCGGAAGTGCCCCCCTGGATCCGCCACTGGATTCAGGCATTGAAACATTTCTTCAACTGTTTTTAGAATAAGCAATTTAATGACCGGTTGAATAAGGCTTCTAATATCTTAGGGTGGGTCGGATTTTACAAATTAGTCTTGCTATAGTAAGCCTTGCCGCAGCAACCAGACGGAAACTTTGTGCTGTTTTGGTACACCGGCTGTGCCAGGAGACCTAAGGTTGAGCAATGCATGAGCAAAGTTCCTCAAAACGTAAAACGAAGGTTGTCACCTTGTCTTTAGCCTCTTGAGATATATGGTTGTGTGAAATACTGGTGAACGAGATAAAAACAATGCATGGTCTTATCGCACCTAATGTCAGAAAACCATGCATGGTCGTGCGGTCTTCCAGGATAAGAGAATAAATTGACATGGTCGTGCGGTCTTCCAAGTTCAGAAAATAAGTTGACATGGTCGTGTGGCCTAATTCTTAGATAAAAGAGTAGTTGACTAATTGGTCGTGCCGTTCTGAGAGAAAGAAGTTGACATGGTCGTGCGGTCCCGCGAGAGAGATAACATGGTCCTGCGTACTGCGGTCTTTCTGAAGTAGGCATGGCCGTGCGGTAATGTGAGAGACGCATGGTCATCGCGTGGTTTTGGTAAACCCAGGAAAACAGTTTTGGATCTAGGATATATGCAGTGAACATAAAGTGGTCATCGTGAGCAATAAAGAGTTCTTTGAGAATAATCTACATCAACTGACTGTAAATTTCAGTCCAACGAACTTCAGGTCTAGGGAAGTAAAGGGAGGTTCGGCTACAATATCTTTATAGTTGTCATATTTAAAGCCCATATTTTGAATATGGTATATCGACATGGAACCTGTAACATACAGAGCAAAATATTTTTTGGTGACTGGTACGGTACCTTTTAACTGACTGACGCATTATTAACCCATCATTCATCTGCTACATATTGATTAGTGTGTTTGAAGGTACTTTAGACCGATCCAGTGTTTAAATACGTCATCAATTTTGTTGGGCTTTGATTGCAAAACTTGCAGGGGCGTTGGGACCAGTTAACACAAGTCATGATTATGTCCAATGGAAAAACGTAACCTACCAGTTTTACAAACAATGATCATGAGACCCTTGTCCTTCATCATGGATGACAGTTGGGTGAAAGTCGTCTTAAAGTCACCGGTGTAGTACAGTGAATGTATGGAGCTGATGAGATTGAACTTCGTTCTTGCCAAAGGGCTTTCAGCTAAGAAGAGTGACAGAGGACAAGGGAACCAATGACAGACGACAGTGGATTTATCAGTAGAATTCAACGTAGTCACCTTTTCCTTGAATGTATTGAGCATGCCCTCATTGGGGTCAACTGCAACATTACATAAAGATGAGTAGCAAGATTGAAGACGTTTCAAAAAGTGGAATTCATGCGGACCTGTGGCACAAAAATTAATAGAAAGAAAAACATAATTACACCAATCATCTTGTATATCAGATATAAGGAACTGGCTGACAGCAAATAAGTTAAAACTCAATGATAGTAAAACTGAATTTTTCATTGCTGCATCACCATACAATTACAAAAATTTGCCAGATTTAACACTGTCAGTCGGTGAAGTTTCTATACATCCATCGGATTCAATAAGGAATCTGGGGGCCTTATTTGATGTTAACATGACTATGTCAGCACACATTAACAATGTTTGCCGCAGTGTGATTTTTCATTTGAGGAACATATCTAGGATTCGTAAATTTATTGATCAAACTACTTGTCAGCATGCTGTAAGGTCACTTATTCTTTCCAGACTAGACTATTGTAATGGGCTTCTTTCCTCTATACCAAAGTCTCATGTAAACCGTCTACAGCGTCTGCAGAATTGGGCTGCACGTCTTGTTTTTGAGGTTGGCAGAAGTCATTCTTCCCAACCTTTACTTCGTTCTCTTCACTGGCTGCCCATTCAAAAACGTATCATCTTCAAATTAGTTCTTTATGTTTATAAATCTATCAATAACCAGGCTCCAGGGTACATATCTGAATGCTTAACTGTATATACACCTAGTAGAAATCATAGATCCTCAAATCACAACCTTCAGCTCAGCTACCCAATGACCCGAAATTTGTCAGGTGATAGGACTTTCACAGTTACTGCATCTAGGCTATGGAATAATCTCCCCTTGACCATTAGACAGTCAGCATCCATAAAGACCTTTAAAAAAGCTGTGAAATCATATTTATTTTAAATCCGCTATCAAACTTTGTAACAGGTACATTCATTACATTTTGTCTCCATAAAACCACCTGGTAGTTCCCACATGGACGATTGAAGAGTTTTCTGATTTGTGTTTATATAAAAATTATAATGTGTTCTATAATTTAAATATTTTGTAAACGCTCCGAGCCTTATGGGAAGGGCGTACTAAATGCTTATTGTATTGTATTGTATTGTAATCATCGAACACCAATGTACGGTGCAGTTGCTTATCCAGACATCATTGACAAAAGGGGGAAGGTAAAATGTACCCCCCTCCCACACACACACACTAAAATTGTATGTACTTATAAAAGCATATGGGCATGTGCCAACTGTATCCATTATCGATACGCCCCTCAGTTATATCACCATGATCACAGTACATGTAACACTCTCTAAAAAGAAAAGAGATCGTATTCGGCCATGTCTATCCTCCCAATCCACACCATATTGATTGAATAAAAGAAATATTGATATACCTTCACCTACTCCTACACCTAGGAGACATAATTCTTCATCACGATCAAAGACATCAGTTAGCCTCTTCATCACTTTGGAGTCAAAATATTGAACAACTTTTTCCCGGACGACATTCCTCTGGGTGACCTTGTAGAAAGCATTGTAATAAGCATCTTCGTAGCGCTCATGGTCTTCTTGTAGAGGATTTATACGAAAAGTAACATCAGACATTTTGAAGGGAACATCCAAGTCACAGACTTGTAGACTAGTTGTTTACATGAAAATGTTCACTTCGTGTCAAGATTTGTATTTATGGTATGTGTATAGTGACCAATGCCAACGCCGAAGTGTGTAATCTGTATACCGTCAAATCTGAAACATACCGATCGCGACCAGTTTATTTTGTCTTTCAAAACGATTATTACAGGTCACGTTCACAATGGCACACGACAAATAATTCTGACCTTATTTAATATCCCGGTCACATCTTCCAACGAAACCTAGCACACTGTACATTACACTGAATGGCGATCATTCTGTCAATTAGTCAGTTCAGATTCGGTTAGGGGTGTGACTTGTGTAGTTATATAGGGCAGGTACGGATGATTCCATTTGAACAATCAAACAATGGAAAAATCATCGGTTGTGACTGTATGGGGCTATCTATTTTCGGGATGAGGGAGCATACGCATTAAGCTGAAGTATACACTGCATATATTTTATCGTAATTATTGTGGGTCAACTGCCCCCTTCCCCCTTTCTTCCCCACAATAGACGCGATGCCAATACGGTAACTAGGATAACAGTCTGATTATCACTTTCGAATGTTTCACTGGGAACATAACAAGAAGTATACCTTGGTGCTTGACGAGAGTGAGTGTTTTGTAGAAATTTGATTCTACCCAGAATTATACTTTTTGGTTATAAATGTATAAGTCAGAACTGATTGTGTAGAGTAAACGTAAAGAATTATGTCAAATACAAACAACATCGCCTATATATTTTCTAAAAAGATAATAAAGACAAGTATTGAATATAAGACTTACAGTTGTATATATATATATTTTCAGCCTTTTTCAGCCTTTTTCAGCCTTTGCAAAAATTTCAAAAAGGGAGGACAGCTCTGGGGAACTTTGATTGAGCTACGCAACGTTATTCTCTCAATTTCTTTCACATTTTATATATATATATATATATATATATTCAGTGCCGTGTAAAAAATAATATAGGCCTTTCTATAAGGAATTAAGGATGTGTAATTATTCCCTAGTATATCCAACTTTGGTGGCTTTGTATGAAAAACATTTTTAGAAGTGAATTCTGTCCAATCGACGTTTTGAAGGAAAAAAAAAAGAGTCTCATCGAAAGTATGTGTAAAAAGTGTTCAAGTCATTAGACAATGACACATTCAATCATCATTCTATTGAAAAATTATCCTATGTACGAACCCCTTCTTCGACAATCGACAACAATCATACTTCGGTTTTTGTTGAACTACTTTTCCCTCATGAGTGAATAAATAATGGGTATGTCTTGAATTCAGGTAATAGGGTGAAGGACCTGACTGGTCATTGACCTGAATGGACAATACGTTCATTAATTAATAAATACATGATATACCCTATATTTATTCACTCATGATAGTTTAAAATAATCTTTGTAATCAATATATAAATATAAAGTTGATTCTATTGTAAAATTTCAGGCTGACGATGGAGTTTGCATGACTCCGAATCATGTACCATTCCTTAAAATGCTATGTTTTCTTTGTTGTTTTTATTTTGAAACTGTTATCGTGTCGTTCTTTTGGAAATCTTGAAAATACATACCGTACCAATATTCAGATTATCGTCACCTCATTTTCGGGCAGCGAGGTGGTCAGAAACATCTTATTAGAGTAACGAGGTGTATTCTAGTGTATTTTGATGACAAATAAAAGTGTCATTTTGTGCTCGCTGGCCTCGCTTGCTCACAAAATTTCGAAATTGGAAAGTTATATTTGGGTACGAGGCGTCAGCCCCCCCCCCCCCCCCCCCCCTCTTGGTGAAAATGCGCCCGAAACAGATGAGAGAATTTGACACCTGGATGGACTTTAACGATTTCCATCCTGATTGCCTCTTTTGTATTTTTATTTTATTTTCTTTTGCTGCCGGTACATAATACGCAGAAATGATTGAACTATCATTCTAATATTTGATTTAGTAACGCATTTACTTAGTCGACATTCGAACTTAGTACTTTATTATTGATTAATTTTTCGGGCATATTTCATCATTATAAGTATCCCATCTCTTTAAAGACCTCAGCCTGACCCAAAACAACCATATATTGACGTAAAGCTTAGTAAACAAAGAATATAATTACCCTGGGTATTCATAAATTTTCGTCTCCGTTTATCCATAAAAAATAAAAAAGATAATTTTTTTTGGTCCGCCCCCTCCCTATGACGTAACAACAGAGGAAACTGCAGGTGGTCGCTAGACGTGTGACGACATGTCATGTATACAGCTCCGAGTGCGTCTACACGATATGTCGTCATCAAATTTTCACCCCCGCAAAGTAGCGTTCCTCAGAGACGGGGCCCTCATCAGAAAAACCACCAGGGCTCAACATTCGGGACGCTGTTACTCATTCCACAGGAAACGGAATCTCATGAAGTTGGTTTCAATTTGTTCAGAAAATATATAGCTCCCCGTGGATGAATAAAGGGTATATTTCAAAATTCGGTCACCAATCATACAATAATAGGTCACCAAGACATTGGAGTTATATACCGGTATATCACACTTTATTTTGTCTCTCCCACCCATAAGTGTGAATTCTTGGTAACAAGCCATTCCTTCAATGTCATGAGCGCCACCTAATAGCTAAAGACACGGTAAACAGGATTACTATGAGCGTCATTGCATGAAAGACATGAGTGACATCAGACACGGTGTAATTATTTGTCATTCATTTATTTATCTATTACCCATGTAGTTTAATTATGTCTGTTTAATACGCAAATCTTTTGCACCTATTGGATTTAATGGTAATCTTACAAACCTAAAAGCTTTGACAGATGGGGGACTATCAGGTCACCTCAGATTCGATTATCGTTAGAGGAATATTGTAACTGTTAATGGCAAGGTCGTAGCAGTGAGGATCATTTCAGGGTGTATAGTCTCCCTTCCCTTGTCATGACGCCTTGGAAATGATCATTACATTAAATAGAATGTATTGATCTATAAAATAGAAAACTACTAACCTTTCATTAATTGAAATAAGACAAAGTATTTTAATGGCTTCTGGCATCGCCCTGATACAACCATTTTTATGTTGTCATTATTTCATATATCGATTTAAATGAAGAATGTCTGAAATATCAATTAAGTTATATATCATTTAAGAGTAAGAAATATAGATTTAAAAGTGTAAAGATAAGTGAGTGAGAAACATCAAGTCCCTTTGCCATGCTTAATAGTTCTTTTCACTTAATCGGTGAAAACTTACCCGATTTACTTTCTTGATGATTCGTCAAACTGTTGTCAGTTATTTATACATGTAATAAGACATCGTGCCCAGTGACGTATCTAGGTATTCTGGCGCCCGGGGCAACTGTCAAATCTACGGACCCCAACCCTATCCCTACCCTAACCCAAACCCGAACCCGAACCAACCCTAACCTAAATCCCAATTGCGACCCTAACACTGACCCTAACCTTAACCTATTTTGACGAAATAAAGTATGGAGCTATATTTTCTTGCCGGAGCAAATTTGGGACTTTGATCAGTCCCGAAGACGGGACAAATTTTCGAATTCTCCCTTGCGTGCAGTCGAACAATGTCAATTTTTTTCTGGGCCGCAAATGGGGGGGGGGGGGGGGGGTGGGTACACCGGCTGTATCATGTGCCGTATTATTATTGATAATTTTATCAGTACTAATTTCAAACTCCTCAATATTTAACAGCCAATAGTGACTTGGAATGCACAGGCTACAATCACTGGCGTTACGGTACTGTCGGTTCTTGCGTAGAGACGTCAGCCTGCCCCAAGGGTAACTACAAAAGCGGGCTATGTCCTACAAAGCCTGCGGGCATCAAGTGCTTCTTCTCTAAGCCCACAGGAACATGTGAATTGAATGGAGAAAAAGCAACAATTTTATTTTCGACTTCTCTACCGTCCCTGATGAAAAGAGACACTCACTTTTTACTCATCTAGATGATTGTAAATGCAGAGGACAAGATGACCGTGCGATTCTGCATGATATCTAGTCATAAGGCAAATAAGAAAAGGAGTTTCACAAACTAAAACGGAGAAAGCATGCGAGAATATGAAAAAGAGAACGTGAAAGGGTGTGTGAGTGTGTGTGTGTGTGTGTGTGTGTGTACATGTGTACGCATTCAAACCGATGACATCGAACAAAGAGAACAATGGGTCATCGGTAGTAATTCAATAGGTCATCGGTTGTCAACAATTGATCATTATGAGATGAATCTCAAAGTTATTTTAAAATAAAAAGCTGACTCCGATGGTGGTGGTTCGTGTGGTGTTCGAGTGAAGTCGTTGGCCTGTGAAGTCCTAGCTCTCCTCGACCGCGGCAGTAACGACCTACTTACCGACAACGCTGTTCTTAACCCACTGGGCTACGGAGATGGAGCCGATGCTTATCTCTAACATTGTCGACGTATGCAACGGTCGCCAAGGAAAAAGATCTTCGTAAGTCAGCCAAAACAAATGTTCTTTGAGGGTTTTTTTTATTGTCTTTGTCGTTGATAAAGTTTAATTCTCAATTTATTACAATTTAAACGATAACACTGTTTTATTCATAGGTCTGTGACGCCCGTCCTGGGCTAGGCTGCAGCGCCCCCGCCCCGAATTTTTAAATAACCACTATCCAGGCAACCTTCACTTAATATTCGGGCATTGAGGTGATCTTTGTGTAATTTCTATGCTTTAAAAAAAATACCCAGTATATTTTTTGACAAAAATAATGTTTTCACGAAAATAAAGAATCGTTTTTTTTTGTTCGCTCACTTGGTCGCAAAATTTAGACACTGGAAAACAATGTTCGGGCAATCGACGTCAGCACCTAGCAAAATAGTGCCCCTATACGCCCATGTCTTTGTGTCATGATAGTAATTACTTACTACATGTATCACAATTAGCATGTACAATACTATCATTTTAAAGTTGTTGTCATAATTATGGTAGCATATATCTCAGTACTTGTAATGATGGCAAAATGCGTGTTATATTAAACGTAGTTTTATTGTCATCAATAGTTTCATCATCAAATACAACCTATTAATCACTAACTTAACTGCAATAAAATTATTGAACAACTCAAGCAGCATAGATAGTTGACCTCCATCTGATTAGGGGGGTGTTTCATAAAGCTGTTCGTAAGTTACGCACGACTTTACGCACGACTGGTGATCAGTTCTTGTGCTAAATGATTGAGAATGTGATTAGTATAGCACCTAAGAACATGTTCCAGTCGTTCGTAAAGTCATTCGTAACTTTACGAACAGCTTTATGAAACACCCCCTGGATTCTCAATCATTTAGCACGAGAACTGATCACCAGTCGTTCCTAATGTCGTGCGTGACTTACGAACAGCTTTATGAAACTATTTTGCACACGGCCCTCGCTGTACTGTATACGTCATCGATGCCCATGACAGTTGGTGATCACAAATATTTTGGATTGGTGCAGATGACCCTTTTCTTTGAAGAAATCACGTCAAATCGCCTTGTTCCCGATTGAATATTCGACACCAGGGTTTCAGAAGAGTTGTGGATATATAAAAAGTGACAAAAATCCAGGTTTCTTCTCCAATCTTCATGATATTTTCCAGGATCGTCTTTTTTTTGTTTTCGGAATGTTTATTGCTTTCTTGTGTATTTTGCAAACATTATCAAAATATAATTCATGCATAAACACCATTTATATACTGTGCATTTCTGCGATATACATTGACTGATTGGCATTTAAAGAAGCTATATAATACCCAAAGTACATTTCTAATCAACATTTGATGCACAGGCTGATTCGAAGTCTAAAGGCAATTTGAAAATGGTAACCAGTCGTAGAGGCATGTTCCTAAAAGTATAGACATCTTTATTATTTTTCTATTTAGGGTTAAGTTTAGGGTTGCATACTAAATATGTATATGCAAATAACATGCAAATTAGCTAATTTATACAGCTATATTACTATTACATTAACGACTATTTTTCTAGAAACCTATGCTTCTACGACTGGTTAAATAATGCCTACCTTTGAAAATTGGCTTCTCGATCAACAATGATATCTTTCAAAGATAGAATATTATGCGATTCGGTGAGAGCTAGCCATCTGTGCGTATATTCTTGTTTAAACAAAGCAGTCTGAAAAAAGATAATAATACTTATACGAAAGATGGTAGTGCGTGTTATACAAAAGGTCGGTCATTATGGTCATAGACCCTTCCTTGTTAGCATCACAATTGATTAGTTACACAATCTATATAAACCCATACGATAAGGAAAGAAATAGAAGAAGTAGACTTTAATCAAACGACCTCTACTAAACAAGATATGCAATACAAGGTCTACCGCGACTAAACGAAATCAAAAGCTCTAGTATAGGAGTATCAGTAGTGGTGGTAGTAGTAGTAGTAGTAGAAGTAGTAGTAGTAGTAGTAGTAGTAGTAGTAGTAGTAGTAGTAGTAGTAGTAGTAGTAGTAATAGTAGTAGTAGTAGTAGTAGTAGTAGTAGTAGTAGCAGCAGCAGCAGCAGCAGTAGTAGTAGTAGTAGTAGCGGCAGCGGCAGCAGCAGGCAGCATTTATGTCTTTTATGCATAAATAAAATAATGAAGAGGGTCTGCTGCAATGCTAGCAAAAATAATTTATCAGGAAGCTTTTGAATGTTTTGCTCCTATATTTACCCGTTTTATGGTGGTGGCCAGGGGCATAGATAGCGGGTGAGGGGGGGGGGGGAGGTGGGGGGGTGCACCCCCCCCCCCGAATTCTAGGTGGGGATGGCGTGTACAATCACCCCCCCCCCCCCCCCCAGTTTTCGATGAAAAAAGAGCGAAAGTATAGTATAGTAGTAGTAGCGGTAGTATCAGTATTATATAGGAATGGAATTGATTTGGGTATTCAAAAGAAATATATCCCTGCTGTTTTGATTTGTACGTTTGTTTGCTACAGGGATTTAGACCAAAAAAATAGGTGTTAAATATTGACTGAAGTAAAATAAAGATATTATTATCACTTTTCTGATAATTGCCTTTCAAAAGTACCCAAATTTGAACTTCGACGTAGATGGCGTACGTTCATAATTGGTTTAGTATTTTTCTCAATCCGTCAGGCTTCTTTCATGAAGACGGTAAGACCCGACTAGTATCCACTTCATTTTAGGAGCTTTGCAACAATTTTAAAATTGGGGATCATGCATAATAAGAGCAAAGTGCATTGGCAGGGGGACCATGCAAGGGCGTTTATCGGTTTGGTTTAAAATCTGCAACTCCCTCCTCCTCCTCCTCCTCCTCCCCCCTTCGATGGGTAGAAATATCAATACTACAAAATTAATACAAGAATAAATAAATAAAACATGAATACAGTCATATGGAAATATGAAAAAAATATTTATAATGACAGAACTAACTTTGATTTAAAAATATTTATGTGATATAGCTAGGTACTGCTATTCATCTGAGTGTAACCCTTCTTGAATATTGTCGATCTCGCCGAAGACGGTCATTATCTTCAGGTTAAGATTGAATGAATCTATTTCTATTATCCATACGTATGTCGTGATTGCTCAAACCAAATTAAAGGGGAACTGATATGCATATAAACTCAACCAAAAAAGTAAGTTCCCCCCTAGCATTTTTGGATATATCTCAAAAAATATTTTACCGATTTTCATAATTCAAACGGGAATGGATAGGGAATTTTATTACTCATAACATGAATGGCATATCATTGCCACCAGATATCATTATTGGTGTTAAAAATGCATTTTATGTCAAAATGCATGGAAAAAAAAGTTGCACTTTAGTGATTTGCATTGACTTTTACACAAATAATCAAACAATCATTCATGATTCTGAACTTTTAAGCATGGTTTATTGCATATTTCTCTATCTCTTTCTTTTCATGAGCATACAGTTTAATAGGGAAGCATATTGTACCTGAAGAAATTCCTGAGAATTACATTTAAAAAAGGTCATTTGCTAACTTGCATAGGAAATGTACACAATATGCTTCATATAACCTTAAAGTGCAACTTTTTTCCCATGCATTTTGACATAAAATGCATTTATTCACACCAATAATGATATCTGGTGGAAATGATATGACATTCATGTTAATATGAGTAATAAAATTTCCTATCCATTCCCGTTTGAATTATGAAAATCGGTAAAATACTTTTTGAGATATATCCAAAAATGCTAGGGGGGAACTTACTTTTTTGGTTGAGTGTATATAGGCTACGTCGATTAATGTTGATGTTTACGATAAAAGTGACATGAGGATGGTCATTCATACTAGGATGAAAGGAATCAATTATTTTCTGAAGAAACGTGTTGAATGTGTCAAAACATTACCAGATTATACGGTGTGTTTTTAATTCACTTATAGAGTATAACTTGTGCTTTATTTTGGTAAATATACCAGTACATCGTTATAAGAATCATTAAAATAGATCATACTATTAATGGTGCTGATACTTTTCTTTTAAAATGAGCTTTACAATCGGGAGCATGATTGCACTTTGAAATGTGGGACTGATTTTAGGATATGAATGATCTCAGTATTTCTCATTTATAATCGATATCGTAACAATATTAATGATTTTGTTCGTTCTTCTTCAAAGATTAACGCTATCGCTGGAGCCTGTCACTCTACAACCTCTACAAGCCTATGGATCCCAAGAGAACCTTGGCCCTGGGTACCCTGGACACTCCTCCCATATCCACTGTGCCTTCCCCTCTTAACGTGCCGAGTCAGGAGCGTCCGATCGAGGAGAAGAGGGTGTATGCGCTCAAATATTGGATGAACAGAAACTGCATACAATATTTATATAATATTGGATGCACTTGAGTGGTATATCAGATATATTGCATTCAGCTAGCATGAATATTGCACGAATCGAAGATGAGTGCAATATTTATGCTAGATGAATGCTATATATCTGATATACCACGAAAGAAATCTAATATTATTATTATTATACATACAAATTCGAGGAAACATACAACTTTACAATGGCCTGGAGAAGATGGTACCCAACAGCTCAAGTCAGGATACAGATAGAGCTCAGACCGTGCAGGTCTATGGAAAATATGTGCTACCTCTAACTAGCACAGCAAATCAGGCCAGTTGGAACGATGAAATTGGTTCACGTACTCACCAACATCCAATATACAGAGTAAAAATGATCCTTCAATATAATGATCCAAAACAGCAAATTCCAACGTCCATGTTTGTTTACAAATGTTTCGAATTTACCGCTTGCAATATATCGAGGCTGCGCTGCGCTGCCATACACAAAACTAAAGGTATGAGAACTATGCAGACAACACTGAAAATTTACGTGTAAACCTATGGCATTTAGCGCTTCGTCGCAATCTTTTTGTGCGAGCGATTGATGAAAGCAAGACTCCACCGAACGTGCTTCTGCGCATGCGTCGGACAAAACTTGCAATGGTATATCAGCGCAAGCGTTGAATATCGTGACAATATTCCACCCTTTTACAACATTGACAAGAGTAACGTAATACACGCAAGACAGTTAATATGCTAACTGTATTGTATGCAATCAAACTGAACAACAGAAATCTCACAGAACGGAAAAATACAAGGTTTTATTCTATCGGAAAAGTAACCTATATGTGTAATAATTTGCAATACTATATCGTGCATTTTCTCCATTCTCCTGTCTCGTACTCCCACAGCACATCTGGTGCGGTATTCTGAGGTTCATTTTTTATCTCAGTGAAATAAAATACCGGTACCCTTAAAATATTTTTAAAAATCGCATACGTATTCTGAGAACCACTTTCAGCGAGATTTTATCTCATGTAAGACACGCCCATTTATGATGCCTTAAACAATAAGAAATGTCGTTTACTTTCATCAAGCTCAGCCAATAGAATTGCTCTCTGCCATTCTCTGGGGCAAGAGAGCGCAAATGCGCTATTTTTACAATATTCAATACGCGTGCATCAAAGCGCAAACGCACTTTTTGCTATAGGATTTTATGAAAATGACTAAAGCACTTTCCAAGGTTTTAGAAGACCATCACAAGCATTACTGCAAGTGTGATATTAGTTGGCAAATAGAATTCGATAATCATATGAGAATGTTGCGTGACCAATATAGTCAGTACTCAGTATCTTTTTATTTATTTTGATCGCACGACTAGCACCATACTTGTCCAAAAATGTCGCACTCACCGTGCATCCTAGAGATAAAATGTCCCTAGCATATTTTAACTTTTATTTTATCTTTCCTATATGATTGGCGTAAGCGTTTAAGAGACTGAGATAAAATATGAGATAAAATCTGAGATAAAATGTGGTCTCAGAATACAAAAACATAAAAAAAAATTTAGAGATAAAATGATGCTGAGAATATACAATAGCATAATTTGAAATACAAGATCATGGGTGTTAATTGAAACAATAAGATGACGTGTGTCAAACTAAGAAGATTGAAAATACAAGAATACATGTATATTGTCACATCTGGGCCCTCTTGTATAAAAAGCTGCAATTAAACGCAACTCAAAAAATTAAACGCAAGTCCCAAACACGCGATCCTGATTGGTTGAAAACCAAGTTGCGTTTAATTTTTTGAGTTGCGTTTAAATCGCAACTTTTTATGTAAGAGGCCCAAGATCAGCATGATAAACTTTTTTTTTTTAATCGTTTTATTTTTATTTATTTCCTTGTTCGACGACAAAATCTTCCTTTAATCATCTTTGAAATATACCAAGATAATGTATGTCAAGATTTATCTGTTTGGCAGGACAAAGCTGTTCTGGTTTGGAATGAAGATTTTCTCATTCTTTTGAAATTGATAATAATTATCAACATGAACTCGTTGAGATATTCATAATTCATAATTAAAACGAGTACTTTGTCGATGACAGATGAATCCTGAATAATCAGTAACAAACTTAATTACCAGCACTGCCTCCTGGACTTGATGGCTAATACATATTCATTTTTGCGGAAATCAAAATTTTCATTTGCCTTCATAATTGTACCTACTGGGAGTGGCAAGTTGACCCCCATCGAATGGAGAGAGAGAGATAAAGACCTAGGAGAGAGGGGAGGGATGAAGGGAAGGTGAGAAGATCATACTCCTCTTTCGAATGGCGGAAATCGCTCTGAAAACGTAGGAAAGGAGATTATTTCTCAATTTTTTTTTTGTGCCTGTACTATAGAATCCTCTGACAAACAAAACTCATCACATTTTTAATGTGCCTTTTAATCAAAATTCTAAGAAAGGTGAGTGATTTATTTTCAGCATAATAAACCGGGGATGATGGGGGAGGTTTTCCCCCATCATCCCCGGGGATTTCTGCCGATGCCCCTTCCACACACTTCCTTGTTCAGTACATCGCAACTCAAAAATTTAAACGCAAGTGCCAAATAAGTAATTGTGATTGGTTGAAAATCAATTTGCGTTTAATTTCTTAACGCAACTTTTTTTAATGCAAGATAAGAGGGCCCCGCTCCCTCTTATTTCATTAATCGGTTAATACCCCATGCCCTCCTCCCCCATCCCCATATAGATCATTGCTCTAATGTCGCCCCTCCCAGCTCTTTAAGGCATGTTTAGGCCTATGAATAAGATTGAATCCGTTTATGCTGTTCGAGAACATCCAGATGTACCGGTATGACTTTATTTTTCTTTTCAGTTCTGTTATTATGATTTTACTCAAAATTGCTTCCTCTGCAAATGGTTGGTTGGTTCTTGGTACGATGGCGCTCCTCATGCTTCTCACTCTCTTCAGATTATTCGCGCCAGTCACTATATGTTTGGCGTCGGCTTCGGAGAGCCCACGAGCGACTTTTTTGTTGTTGTTGTGAAAATGGTGTTATTAATGGTCATCATTAGTATGGGAAGATGGTAGTATCCCATCTCCTAAATTAGAAAGCTGTCGATCATGATTATTCGTAATTATTCGCTACAATATCAAGACGCGCAAGCCATCAGTCGGAATTTAAAAAAAAAAGTTAATTCCAGTTGTTCATGGAAAAAACTCTTTACTAAATTACTTCAAGATTAGTTATGTAAGAGGATCAATGATATCTAAAACGATTAGTATCATATATATATAACCCAATAATTCACCAGTGAAAATCGGAATAGACATCAATAACTGTTTCAGATTAGGATTTTTCAATTTAATCTCTCTTTATTATATTTTGACCAATATAAAATAAAATGTTCAGTCGTCTCAAATTCTTGACACACTTCACAGCGACCAGCATCATGCTGGTTAATTTGAAAAGGGTAATAATTTAACCTACATTTATCTACTCTTAGTTGTTGTATCAAGCGTTCTTCTCTGTGAGACAAGCATGTCTGTATATAAGCTTTGTCGTGTTTGTAACGTCGCACAGGAATGGCTCCAAAGTGCGCCAACATTCATATTCACTGAGTTTTACTGATAATTTAAACTTAGATGATGGGTTTATGGGTATTGAGACCCGTAGAATCCAATGAAAATATTTTCAAAAACCAATGACGTCATTAAAATACCGATTTCTGATTGGCTGCCAAAATTAAATGGAAAGTAACATATTTCTCGCATTACAATGATTTTCATATCTCAGAAAATTGATAATGCAATCTCTATGCCTTTATATCAAAAAAGAAATCGTTGTTAACCTAAAGCTCAGGCATATGGTACTTAAGAGTGACTTAAACGGGGGGGGGGGGGCGTACTGGGAAATTTGTAATAATGAGAAATTTGCAATGTATTGTAATGTATGATGTCATTACTTGAAAATGAACTTTAATAATGCATATATACTAATCAAATAATAATATTCAGCTAGCTGAACAATGAGTTATTAAATGAGGTTTTTAAAAATGAAAGAGCGCCCTATGTAGCCTTGATAATTTTGCTAAAGACAAACGTACCTGTATCACTAAGAAGTAATACTGTAGGTATTATCGAGTTATCAAAAGCATAATACTGACTGATAAAGTCCATGTATATCTTAAATCCTTTTGCTCTATTAATTAATACTGTCAGAAGAGTGAATTATTTCGAAAAGCCTTCGCCTTGAAAAATTCACTTGAGCCATTGCGAATTACTCAGAATGTTGGGCCTGTAAAAAACAGAAGATAGAGAACATTTTGAGAGCTTGGTTTTGGTGTTGGACAAATTATAATACAAATTATGCTTTCTCCAAAGTCCTATAATTGATTATCTTGTTTACTTCTTAATAAAAAAATGGGACCTTGCCGTGTAAAAAAAAAAGTCATGCGCGCCCCCATGCGGTGGCGTATGATGACAGAGAATCCTTCAGCGGCTGCGCGGTCCAAAATAAATATATTTTCCGGGTAATGTGTCAAGGAAAATCGGCTCTAACATAAAAAGGGGCAGACGGTGGCAGCCAAATCTGGTATCAGCTTAAAGCTGAGACATCAAGGAAAAATGGTAATAAAATTGAATTGGAAATCCGTGGAAATATAAACGTTTCATATGGATTTATAAAAAACACGAATAATCAGCCTATTTTCTAGGATAAATACCCTATTATACTCACGAAGATTGCGTTTCTTTCCATTTTACCCCATTCATACAGTGAAATGAACTCTCAGGAATATGTGAGAGCAATTATAGATCGATAACTTAAAAACTACATGTTGAAATAACTTATTTATTAAATTGGTCACAATTTGCACTGAAACTCGCAATATGTTGAATTTTGCGGCTTGAAGTAGGAAATATACACCCTTAATGTACATACCGGAGTTAAATATTTTTTACTGAAATATTTTACAAAGTAGTGTCTATCAACAGGGCATGACAAAAAATAAAAAACACAAATTGCCCAAAATGACTTTTGGCGCACTTTGGTTTAGCCCTGGCCCACTGTGCGTCGCTATGTAAAGCATATAAAAATCTAATACCTTGTTCGGCACTGTCCCATTTTGTTTGCTATAATTTGTTATAATGGATCAAACGAGAAGGTGCTAGCTCACTTCTCGTATAGTTGGTAGCTACAAACCATATATATATACACTTTTTTATGGCTCCTGTTTTGGCGGCCCGGTGTACTGATCTCGTTGCCGTTAATATCGCAGTGTGATAGAATCCATTCAAAGGCAACACAAACATTCAACTTCAAAATATTAATTATATGTATAAAATTTCATTAACAAAAGTATGAATCGATCAATTTTGTAAAGCTGACAAAGAGTCATAAATCTTACCACCGATGAAGCTTCCTTTAAATGTGTTAATCCACTCTATTGCCATTATAGTATATTCTGCTCTCATAATACAGACACGGGATAATCTAAAATTTTGCACCACGTCGTAATGAGGCACATAAAATGCGGCTCCTGTCCTCCCATCTTCCAGTTTGGATCCATCTGTATAAACATGTATATATCCATTCCATGAAATTCCAATACTATCTACTTAACAAACTTCAACGATGGTTCAGAGGCAGCTCCTCGGTCAAAGCCTGTAAAGCTTCCAAGGACACATTGTGTATTGTACCTGTAACAACTTTCAAGGCTCTTTAGTGATATATACAAGCATAATCATACACATCACTTACATAGTCCAGAACGGGTAAGATTAGTCCTTTATAAATCATCATCATAATCCCATACTTATTTCCCCAAGGGGTAGAGACACAACATAATTATAGCAAGTTTAATATTTTTAAATTTATTAATGATAGAATCTATATGGACAGACCAAGTTAGTTTAGAGTCAAACCACATACCAAGGAACTTATATACTGCTCGCATACTGGCAGACTATGTCCTTTTATTTTTTTCTCTCTCTTTTGTTTGTTGGTAAAGACTAGAACCGCGGATGTAGCGGTCCACTGCAACCCAAATTCAAATAGATTTCTGTTCATGTGCAGGGACGCATACAACTCATATTTTGTTATTCAAACATCTAAATGAGTTTCTTAGATTTTTAAATATTTGTTGAAAACATTTTCTCAAACATGCTAAGCTCCACCAAAAAAAAAAATGCCCCAGATCTCATTCCTGCAGTGACATCATCTGTCAATCATTAGTGAGCTAAGGAGATTTGCCAGAGGTGACCATCTGTTCTATTAGACCATACAATGCCTATAGTAGTTCCTATGTCAAACATGCTGTAGCATCACCAGGAAAAAAATGGTAATGAGGAGGTTTTGTTCGAAAGCATGCAATTCTATTGTGAGCATGCACACTAAGAAATTAGGGTTGACTTTAGGGTGCAAATTTTGGCGGAGCACCCGTATATCTACTCGGGTGGAATTTTGCACCTCTATACGGGTGCGCTTTGCGGAAACCGGGGTTCAAAATTGTGTAAGGTTGAATTCTGCACCCTTCGAGCAGAAGTATTAGTCTTACATGAATACCCACACTAGCATTGTTGACACTTATGTCACAATATATCATGAAGTATAAGACTTATTATTCAAAAGCATAGAAATGAAATTAATTAGAAAAAGAAATAATAAATCCATTTCGATCAGCTTGTGTCGTAAATTTGCTTAAATTGAACATCTCCGTAGTGACGTGTTTCAAAAGAGTAATCGCGCAAAGACTAACAGTAACCGGCTTGCAAGTTGACAGCAACCAACGTATCGCTACTCGTAGGGATTAAGGCAGGAAAATTTGCATAATTCGCATTTTTAAATTATATGGGGATTTTATCACGGCTCATTTTGATAGTTTCTTTGTAAAAAAAGTTATTGAAATAAGAATACGTGTTTACATTTGATAATTCAGTCGGGATTATATCATTTTAAGGGAAAGTGCTAGTTTTACTAACAGTTACACTGATTTGTTATAGGAATAGATAGTAGACTATACACTGCAACTTAAAAGTTGAATAAGTAATCCCGTTTATCACACATACGGAGCATAAACAGGGGATTACTTTTGGATTTTGGATTTTGGATTTTGTATTTTGGATATATTTTGGATATATTTTGGACATATACTTCGGATCATTTTGGATTTGCTTTCAGTTTGGGGGATATTCGGATTTGTATAAGCTGACATTTTTGGGCCGTACACGCACTCTGCACCTGCACCATATAGCTTTTGTTTAAATTTCCCGCCAAAAAAACAGACCTTAAGGTGCTCTTAGTACCCATAGAGAGAAACAAAAACCTGAGCGCAGTAAATCAGCTAACTATCAAGAAAGATATAGAAAAGGCTTGTAGGTCTCCCCCAGACTACATTAAGTTTGTTCGAGGTGGGAAGGGGCTCTTAGTAAAATGCAGAAATGACAGGCAATATAAAGCCTTAACCCAGATACCGGAGATCGGCAAAATTGCAGTAAAAGCAGAGGAAAAAACCTACGCCTCGAAAGGGGTCATATTTGGGATTTCTCTTGAGACATCTGAGGAAGATATCCTGCAAGAGCTAGAACGAAGTAGGGTAGTGAAAGTTGAGAGAATGAAAAAAATAATTGAAGGTGATTTGAAGCCCCTAAAAACTATCATACTGTTTTTCTCTACCCCTCAAGTTCCTGAATATGTTGAATTTTGCTTCCAGCAGATAAGAGTCAAGGAATACATTCCACCAGTACCCAGGTGCTACAAATGCCAAAGATACGGGCATTTAGCAATAGGATGTAAAGCCAAGGAGAGGTGCCCTAGGTGTGGCCTAGGGCATTCGGTAGAAAGTTGCGAGCTGGAGAGACAACATTTCAAATGTGTAAATTGCAATGGTAACCATTCGGCCGCTTATAAAGGATGCGAGGCATCGAAAGAAGCACAAGAAGTGCAGCAAATTAAAATACAAAATCGAATTTCTTTTGCACAGGCAGTGAAACTACACTCAGAACAAAATGAGGAACATAAGCAGGAAAAACATGTTAAAAACTCAGAACTTAAGAATGTAATAAAAGAAAATGACAAAATAAATACTCGGAAAGAGAATTTAACAATTGCAGATTCCGATCAAACCGAAATGGAAATCGTCTCCGGCTCGCAATTTTCTACCAAAACGGATACGACAAGCAATAAGTCTGAAAATACAGACCAAAACAATAGAAATTTCTTGAAAGGTGTCCCCGGCATCTCACTTATCTCTTTCTTTATCAGATTAATCAGAATAGTCACAAAGCCAGATTGTAACCCATTTGATGAAATTACACATATCTTGAAAGATACACTGGGCTTACATCCCACCGTAGATGAATTACAGACCATTCATGGCCTATTCCACTAGCCTTGTTACACTCGTGGCTTTCAGCATTCTCCAGTGGAATGCACAGGGTCTTGGATGCCACGGGGATGAGTTAATTAGTTTTTTAAATCAGCAAACAAGACCCTTTGAAATTATCTGTATTCAAGAAACGTGGTTTGACGATGGATGTATTATGCAAATTCCAGATTATATATGTGAATATAGAAATAGACAAGGAGGAACTCGGGGAGGGTGTGCAATATACGTGCATTCTAAACTAAATTACAATAGAGTTTTCAAACACGATGATTTAGAAATCATATCATTACAAGTTTTATTGCATGATAACGTTTCTGTGAATATAGTCAATTTCTATAACCCATGTAACAAACTCAGCATTGGTTCGTTAAATGAATTATTTAACAATGTTGTGAAGGAAAAGCACACAATCATAATAGGAGATTTTAATGCACACAACACTTTATGGGGTAGCCAGAAAACAGATACAAATGGTAAAGTAGTGGAAGAGTTTGCAAACGAGAGAAACCTTGTTATTTTGAATGATGGGAGTGCTACTAGAGTAGACTACCACACGGGTAATTTTTCTTGTTTGGATCTAACCTTAGCCCCTCCTTGTACAGCTAACAAAACAACATGGCAAGTCCTGAACAATAGTTTGGGAAGTGACCATTACCCACTGTTATGCCAATTGAACATATTGAATGAGAATAGTACACATACAAAGATTGATCAATCCCAACAAATTTGTTCAATGCTATCCACAAAGAATGTATAAATTGGGATGAATTTAGGCATCTAACTGAGGAACAATGGGATACCTTTCAGAATGAAGGTAAGGTTATAGATTACCAAACTTTCATGGAAACAATTAGGTTTTCCCTGGAAAAAGTGAAAGCACATCGGGCGACAAAGAAAATAAAGAAAAACCCTGTGCCATGGTGGAATAAAGAATGCTCCTCTAGAATAAAGGAGAGAAATAGGGCAAGGAGCAAACTGAAAAGTTATGTAATACCCTCTGCTGATTTAGTGGAGGATTTCAAGAAGAAAAGAGCTATCGCTCAAAGAACTTTAAGGCAAGCTAAAAGATTATACTGGGAAAAATACTGTCAGAACATTGATCGTTTTACCCCTCTATCGAATATCTGGAGTATGATCAAAAGGATCAATAATGATGGTATTTCACCCAGGAAAAACGTTGTTCTCATGAGAGAGGATTGTTCCGCAATCACTGACAGTGAAGTCGCGGATACTTTCGCCAGCCATTTTAAAACCATTAACGAAAGTTTTCAGGGCAAGGTTAATACCCCTGAACAAAAAGAAATTGCTAGCAAATGTGACGATATCATATCATCCTTTAGTGATGCACAGAGTAGTAGTGTCCTTGATGAACCCTTTACCATGTATGAATTAAGTATAATATTAAAAACCTGTAAAGAGTCTTCTCCAGGTAAAGATGGAATTGGGTATGAAGTATATCAAAATCTCTCATACAAAGGGAGAGAAGTAATGTTAAATATCATGAATAACATATGGGTAACAGGAATTGTTCCCACCCAATGCAAGCATTATGTTATTGTCCCAATATTGAAACCACACAAGGTAGCTACAGATGTTTCTTCCTATAGGCCTATATCTCTTACTACCTGTTTCATCAAAATAGTTGAGAAAATTATCAAGGAACGAATGACATGGTTTACGGAAAAACATTGTCTGTTACCAAATTGTCACAGTGCTTTTAGAAGAGCAAGAAGCACAAAAGACAATATAACCCAACTAGAAAATGACATTCAAAAGAGTATTGGTAATAAAGAACATACCCTGGCCGTTTTCTTTGATATGGAGAAGGCTTATGACAGACTGTGGAAGAAAGGATTGATTTATAAACTGAACAAACTTGGTTTCCAAGGTAACACTGTTAGGTTCTTATGGAACTACTTAAGTGGGCGCTCTTTCCAGGTCCGGGCAAATCAGTGCTACTCAGTAACACATAACATAGAGGAAGGGCTGCCCCAGGGTAGCTCACTTTAGTCCTGTCCTTTTTAATTTGATGTTATCGGATATACCGATGGACGCATCTGTCAATATTTCTACATACGCTGATGACTGTGTAATATGGAAGAGTGGGAAGAACATAGATTTTCTGAAAAGAAAAGTACAAATCTACGTAAATAACCTAAATGAGTGGTTCAACAAATGGGGTTTTACCCTTTCTAAAGAAAAGTCTGTTACTTTATTTTTCAGCAATACTAACAAAATTGTACAGATTGACTTAGATGGGGTCCCTTTACCACCAAAGGAGGAACATCTATTTTTAGGTGTAATGCTGGACAGGAAGCTTACATGGAGACCGCATATAAATATGATTGTAACAAGAGCTAAAAAGAAAATAAATATCATGAAAAGACTAGCGGGAACTTCGTGGGGAAGTAGCTATAAAAGCCTTCTGAAATTCTATAAGGTGGTCATTAGGCCACTCTTGGATTATGCATCTGAGGCATATGATTCGGCTCATGATCATGTGAAGAACTTCTTGCTGACTATTCAATACCAAGCTCTGAAGTTGTGTACAGGGGCGTTGCCGGGAACTTCCTTAGAATCTTTACAGGTGGACACGGGTGAATTACCACTCGACCTAAGAAGATCCATGCTTAGTAAGGTATACAAAGCAAAAATAAGGCAAAACCCCACACATCCACTCCAATCCTCCTTGAAGAACTGCTGGTAATTTGAATATGAAAAGAATAAGAAAGTGCGTAAACCATTTGGTTTGAGAGTTATGGAAGATGAAATATACATGTATCATGCAAACGAATCACTCATGTCTTTTACCCCCATGCCGCCTTGGCATCTCTCTCCACCAGAAGTGTCATTGGCGCTACATGAGCTTGTGTCAAAAAGTGATAACATGTTTTATCAATACAATACAACTCTGGAGTATATTAATAAAATGTGGAAAAATAATCTCCATATTTATACTGATGGTTCTAGAGACCCTGCAAACGGCAGCGCCTCTGCTTGCTATTATGTGCCTGCAATGCGGGTAGTTGAATGTAAAAGAATGCAAAACTTCACATCATCTTACAGATCAGAATTGGCCGCAATTGTCTTGGCACTACGGTGGCTTGAAAATTTGAATGTTTATAATAAAGTGGTAATTTTGACAGATTCTCTGAGTGCTATTCAAGCAATCAAGGAAAACAATAACGACAATTTCGTAAAAGAAATTAAAATCACCGCTACATGTCTAAAATACAAAGGCACAATAATCTGCTTAGAATGGATCCCATCTCACTGTGGGGTCCAAGGGAACGAAACGGCTGATTTCTATGTGAAAACAGCCCTAAAACAAAGAATAGAGATTAATAATGGATTGAATATCCAAGAAACCAAACATATTTTAAGAATTCTCATACAAAATGAATGGCAGAAGAGATGGGACAGGTCAAACTCAAAATTAAGAAAATACCAAAAAGTGGTCTCAGAAAAAGCATCATTTCAGTATCTCTGCACCGACAAAAGTAGTGAAAAAATGATTCACAGATTACGCTTGGCAGGTTTGGGCTTGAATGATTTCCTGTTTAAGACAGGAAGACACACAACTGGAAAGTGTGATTTTTGTAACGAGAGAGAAACGGTATACCATTTTTTATATGTTTGCCCTAGGTTTATCATTCAACGCGCCCTGTTACTTGCGGAATTAAATGTGAGCAATGTCTCTGAGGCGGAACGCAAAGTGGAGAATCTCAGTGTCAAGACACAAGGTGCACTCGTCAGATATTTCAAAAGGACTCGTCGATTTGTAATTGGTTGCCAAGAGGGCAACGGTGATAGTAAGGTGTAACCAAATAAAGAGAACGGAATCGAAGTAAATCGGATAGGATTCATGTTGTGACCATTGAATGTTAATGTGTACAATCATACTGTATAATTTGTTTTTTTTATACGCTGCTCAAAGATGAAGCACTTAGTTACATACTAACTATAGGTATAGGTGCACTTTTCTTGTCATTTCACTTAATTGAAAGGCCCTTTAATGTCAGTATATACTCTACTTAAAAAAAAAACAGAAAGAAAATCTGTACGTATATAAATTCGGATTTTCTAATCATTCTATGAAATAGAAAGAGCGTTACGAGACATAGTACTTGTATTCTAATCGAAATGTACCTCGAGTTTAGTTATGAAGATGAAATATACATGTATCATGCAAACGAATCACTCATGTCTCTTGGCATCTCTTGTGTCATTGCTACATGAGCTTAAGTGATAACATGATACAATAGGAGTATATTAATATGTGGAATCTCCATATTTATACTGAGGTTCTAGCCCTGCGGCAGCGCTCTGCTATTATGTGCCTGCAATGCGTAGAATGTAAAAGAATGCACTTCACATACAGATCAGAATTGGCCGCAATTGTCTTGGCACTACGGTGGCTTGAAAATTTGAATGTATAAAGTGGTAAACAGATTCTCTGAGTGCTATTCGCAATCAAGGTCTAAAATACAAAGGCACAAACCGCTTGTCAGGATAACGTAAAATCAGGGCAGGAGTGGCGGTCCTGCATGGTATCCTGGAATCTGTACCTTTCTAGCTAAAAGTTAGACCCACGGATCAACAAACAAAGTATAAGTGAAAAGAGCAATTTAGTAAGGCAACAATAATCAATAATTGACTAGTTTGCCTATTTTAAAACAACAACAACAACTAAATGTGAGACTGTAGAAGCCCCCGGGCGTGGCCTGATAGATTTCACCGAGGTCCCCTCATGGCGTGTATTGTACTGTCTGTGTTCTATGTGCGTGAAATATGAAATAACGGCAACTTTAAATGGTCTGCCGCCAAGCTGTGAAGAGGCGAGAATGGTGATCGATTTTCATCGACGTTGCACCCATTAGGGTGCAGTTATGAACCCAGAGGGTGCAAAAATGCACCCTATATTGGGGTGCAATTTTGAACCCCATACCGGGGTGCAAATTTTGAACCCCTTGGGGTGCTGCTATTGTACCAACCCCTAGGGGTTCAAATTTGAACCCCTATTTCTTAGTGTGTGTGTTGAGCTGGGGGAAGTTACATTCCACTGTCTATTGCAGAATGTTAGTGTAGCTGACTGATGATTGACAGATGATGTCATTGCAGGAATGAGATCTGGAGCTTTTTTGGGGGTGGAGCTTAGGAGGCTGGAAAAAATATTTCAAAAAATATTTTAAAATCTATGAAACATATTTAGATGTTGGAATAGCAAATATTAGTTGTGTGCATCGCTGCACATCAACAGCAAAAAAACTTGCATTTGGGTTACATTTGGTTGCAGGGGCCCTTTAACTTCCACGCCCAACACCATATCTCGAGCTCATGCAGGGCCTCTTGTAATTTCCTGCGAGCCAGTTTCAAATCATTATTTGAATACCAAATTGCACTGTCATCAGCATAGCAAGATAATTTAATTTCACTTACCTTTATCTTCAGATCATTCAACATTAAAGAAAATAAGAAAGGACTTAAAAGGCAATCCAACCTTGGTAATAAGATGATTTGTGTGAAAGCAGAAAAAAAGGATGGTGAAAGTTTGATAGAAATCGGACATGGACTAAGAAAGTTATGGATGTTTGAAAAATGAGATCACTACATCTATATGCGAATCTCAAATTGGCAATTTGGTGAGCAGATTGTGACATTTTTTGTGGACAACTCTCCGTTTGTCGTACACAAAAATATCATTAATTTGCGGTTTTCTTCGAGGCGCTTTTACCCTCGGGGCAGTACTCAAAATATATTGGAGATAGCATATTGTTATAGGTCCTCATGAAAGAAAAATATCCTACTGAGTAATATATTTTGAAAAAAGTAACATTTTATTCATATTGTGTGTTGGAGCGAATGGGGGAGTTGTCCTCAGCTACATCTCAGTGACATTACCTATTCGGCCAATTTGAAATTCCCATTGTATAGTGATTACAACTTTCAAAAATCCATAACTTTTTTATTGCTTGTCCGATTTCGTTCAAACTTTCACCAATCTGCTTCTTTGATTTTTTCTCTTTCTTTCAAAGCAACTTGCTGTTAAGGTCGGATTTCCCTTTAATGAGCTACCCTGCGGGATGCCGTTTTATAACGTGTAGTGGCGAGACATGCAGTTATTTATCTTCACATTAGAAATCCTTCTCAATAAAAATGCTTTAATAAAAAGTGACACTTTTCCACCAATACCTAAGATAGACAACTTTCTAAGAAGACCGGTTTTCCATACCGCATCGTATGCCTTTTCTAAATCTAGAAAAACCGCTACAGTTTTTCTGTTTTCATTTTCAAAGAAACATGAACATCAGTCTCCAGTTTTACTAGGTGGTCTTTGACATTCCTATATCTGCGAAAGCCAGACTGAAGTGGATGGTCCCATTGTAATGTCCCTGTTAAAAGATGGCGCTAGAGCAGAGGCTCTGCTCAGCTCACTGAAATCTACACCAGCAATGGCCTCCAGAACATCGTCACAGGTGTATCGCGACATCCCTATTACCCCTATGTATGAATTCTCAATCGACACACGTCCACACACCCGATAGCAGCTAGCTGGCCATACATTCAGAACTGTGACTAGTGCGTGACGTGTGAAGCCACATATCGGGCCGCCGGGATATGATCGGAGCGAGCGCGATCGCAGAGCTAGAGCTAGCCTAGCGCTATAGCCGGGGCCGGGGAGCAGCCGGGAGACAACCACGGTTTGATTAATAAGTACCGGTGCCGCATCTTTTGCTTGCTGGAAATATATCAAAGACCACCGAAATAACGAAAAGATTTTGAATTATGGAGATTATCGACACAAGGGTTGGTGATCAGGAAAATGATCCACCGAGAAGAAAGGTAAGACATCTCAATATTCTTGAGAGTTTCGATGATGCAAAATCTTGATTCCTGCGGCTGCGGTTTTTACCGTACATGCCACTGTTTGGCAGCCTTGTGTAAAGCGACAGTTAACCATGGCTGTTCGTCAGCTCCTGTTGCGTTCTGTTGGTGGGTGGAGTCGTTTTTGTGTGACCGTGAACAAGTTGTGATGCAAGAACTAGACATTCATCAAAATCCGCCTCATTTATTGTTGACATTTTCACTGATTCACGAGTGCATTGTCAGATTGTGGGAGTGTGTGATAAATTAGTAAAATGTGCAGGGAAATATGTAGTAATACCATGGTCGGTGTAATCAAAATAATAGTCTAAGACCAAAGAGATTTAGTAACACTGACTAAAAAAGTTACAGACCCAGGGCCAAAGTCAAGGCAAAGGCCAAAGCTACATATAAGTAGCCACTTTAATTTAGATTAATAGTGTACACTTTTAATCAACTTCAGTTTGCCATGTATCTTGAGTGGTGTTTTTTGAAAAATATATAAACAAATTGAAAGATGGAAAGTGCTACTAGTAGTACTGCAAAGGAAACATTACACAGATTTGCCATTTTATTCATTGATCTTATTAGCAACTTTTGCATCTCATATCATTTTTCTCAAATTTTCACTCATTTCATTTTGTTTCTGCTTTTGTTCAAACAAACTTCATGTCGTGGTGGACAGGTAGACTTCCCCTCTACATGTATGTAAATGTCTTTATTTGATAGAAAACAGTCTAGGCCTAATTCCCCAGTGCAGGAAAGTTTTACATTTTCTTCTTGATTACTGATCTTGACTAATAATGTACATTAACATGAATGTGCCCCAATTTTAATTCTATCCAGTACAGTATGAATCAAGTTAGTGGGTACATAGTATCAAGGCTACACACCTAGCCAGGATTGGCTTCGTGAGTGTAAAAAAAAAAAAAATTGGCTATACGCCTTTTACATCACGAAGCCAGGCGTTCATCCCCAGCAATCAAATTGCGCACGGGTTAGCAGGACATGAAAATGCCCTGAAATCACACTTTTCTGATAACTCCCGCGACCGACAGGCCATTCCCCACAGCATTTCCTCCTAGGGAAACGTTTGGAATTAGAATCTCTTTTTGATTGAACGTATATTTACCAAAAAATTAAAAAAAAGATCGTAAGAAATTTCAGAGAACTCACCAGTGTTTGTGTATCCATGCTTCCTCTTGTCATGCAGATATAAAATGGCGGCTGCGTGTGACGGCGCGCGCTGTCTGCGACGTATAGTTTCAATCATGGTTGTATTGCGCGCCGTCGCACGCAGCCGCCATTTTATATCTGCATGACAAGAGGAGGCATGGATACACAAGCACTGGTGAGTTCTCTGAAATTTCTTATGATCTTTTTTAAAATTTTTTGGTAAATATACGTTCAATCAAAAAGACATTCTAATTCCAAACGTTACACTCATGAAGCCAATCCTGGCTATACACACCCACCGGAAATACCTTGAGTGTGTAAAGCCTTGATCCTGGAGTAGACGATGACACTGAACGTACATGTACATGCTGTAGTAGTTAAAACAGATGACTGTCATTATGCTAATGTCAACAGCAACACCCTCCTGTCTATAAAATTTAATGTAAAAAACATACAACTCAGCTGCGTCATAGATTTTTGCATGTTTTAAGATTTTAAGTTTTAACAAAACATAAACAATGGAAACTTTTCAAACACCAAATCTGTTTGTTTCTATTGTGTACATAAGGAGTAGGAAGTTTCATAATAGATTTGTAGTACATGTACATGTTGATGTTTATATCCTTTACATTTTATTAGTAAATACCATTGTAAGATTTTAAGTCTAATAGTCTAGAACATAGAAAAATAACAGTTGCAGGGAAGAGTTTGGGCATTGTTTTCCTTATCCTGTTAATTTAAATGTTCCTTCTTTTTCAAATTAAAAATTCTCTGATTTCTATTATTTACTTCTGTACAAATTAGTTTGTTAGATTGCTAGTTTGCTAATTACATAACTCTGACTTTACAACCTTATACAATTGCTATGTTTTGTACTTTAAATATAGAACAGTTTTTTGTCTACATCATAGCTACTAATTCTAAATGTCTACTCCATTACTAGCTCTGATATCAGTCTTTCAATAACAACCCTCCAGATTCTAGAAATAGCTGAGTATGGAACTTGATCGCTTCACTCAAGTTGTGCTTACAGATTAAATATAGTATATCATGATTAAGAGGGTTAATTTAGGCTTGCTGTTCTCAGTCACCTTTAGATTAGGTTACCCAACATGAGGAGTTACCTTGTAACTTAAGACAGCCATTCATTAAGGGATTATTTTTAGTAGACAGATATTTTTCAGAGATAATTTTATGGGGTGAAAATAAAATTTCTTAAAAATCCTTAAAATTTAGAACCCTAAATGGGAGTATAGCAGGCAAGCAGCAGAATTTAACATTCTACAGTTTCTGAAATCTGAAATTGCTGCTTTTTTAAAAGCATGTTCATGTTTTGAGAAACACCACTTTTCTTTTGAATCTCAAACAATATTATGGAGAGTCACAAATAATACCCTTTTTGTCAGATTATTTGTCAAACAGGGTATTTTGTTTGTAACTATAACATTACCTTGAACTTTTAAAAATTGTTTTCCCTTTTCTGTGCTAATTCATGCTGTAAATTGATATTTCATTTTTCATATCAAAGTTTCAATTATCTACAGTTTAATAAATTTACAAGTAAAATTTCAAAACTACATGTACATGTATCAATAAACAAAAGGAATTATTATTACAGTTTGATAAATTTACAAGTAAAATTTAAAAATATCAATAAAAGAAGGGAATGTAAAATTGTATTTCAAGTAGTTGTAGTAATATACTTTAAATCCATTTTGCATTTCAAGATTATCTTTATCTCCGATATGTTCTTGAGTTTTTTCTCAGGTCGCTTTTTGTCTTTCTTACTCAAGTTCCACCAATTTTTTTTTTTTTTTAAATGTGCGTGTAAAATGCTCATGGGAATTGTAAATAAGAGGAAGATGATGTCATATATCTGCAAACAATATGATGTCATGCTTGAGATGACAGGAATTTAGTCAATTTACAGATTAGAATGTCTGGCAACCGATTTACAGTATACACATATTTAGACAGCATTTCATGTAGAACTTCTGCATTCGGAGCTGTACAACTAGGATTTAAAAGTACAGAAATTGCAGAATTTTCACACAGTAATCAGTTTGTATTCTGGGTACTTGCTGGTGAGCTACGGAATGGATAATGTCAAGGGGAAAGTGCATGTGAGATTTCAGTAGTTTTATGAATTTTAGTTTGTAATTATCAATGTAAAATGGTAGTGATTTTGCACTCTGAAAAGTGAAAACTGTTCTCTCCTTATATGATTTTAGTCATACATGTACATGTATATATTTTCCTGTATTGTATCATGGATTCTTTTCCTGTTCAATATTGCTATGAATGTAAGAAAAACATGACCTTGTATATATTAGTAATTGCATGTCTTCCTTTGTGATGCTATCATTGTCAAGCTATGTGAATTTATGTTTTTGACATGGTTATCAAACCTGTGATTTTGGCTGAATTTGGAAGATCCAAATGTACATGATGTAGATGTAGATGTAGATGTAGATGTACATGTAGTTTGTAGCAATAACACATTTCAAACTACACCGTAGATTAAAGTAAAATCATGGATATGCCTACATCTGAGTGGGCTTCAGTATAATAGGACAGTTGATTTTACAAATTTCTTACTATTTTATTCATCACCCCCCCCCCCCCCCCCAAAAAAAAAAAAAACAAAAACAAAACAAAACAAAACAACTTTAAATTTTGATGTAAAATATATATATATTAATATGTCTTACTCCTCTATAATTTTCATAATGAATTATCTGATTAAAATCATGCATTAAATGTATGATGTGTAAAGGTCAATGGTCACTCATCATGATGGGCGTGCATGTACGTGTATAGGCCTGTATGCATGTGTCATGTTCAAACTCCAAAGTTCTGTTACATTGCAAAATCTTCGCTTTGTAAGTCTTAGACGTCTTCTTGATAGATCTCCTGATAAGTTTAGGACAGACATTAATTGCACAGGGAATTTTTGATATTCACTGCAATTAATCGTAAGTACACACACTGCAATTCTATTTTATGATGTAACCTTTCAAATCTGTGAATTCTACATTTATTAATCCTAAGTGATAGATTTTCATCATCTTTTGGAGAGGAAATGTACGTTAATAAATTGTAAACTGTCTGTGTTAATACTAATATGAATGTTGTTCAACATACATGTACAATTGTAGAGCTGCAAAGCAATGCAAAATTAATGTGTGCCTCTCCTCTAAAGATTGAATGTGGATTGACACTAAAGTGCATACAGTGTACATGTAGCTTGCACAATACAAAAATTGAATAGTTATTGTTAATGGTGAATGTGTATCAAGTACATACAGCTGTCTAACCTTCATTTGTAATAAAAATACAAACTTTAGTGTTTCTCTCAGCAGGGTTTTTACATTCTATTGTCAGATACATAGAAAAGGTCATCATGAAATGACAAACTGTTGTTTTTCTTAACAGAGTTGTGATCCCTTGAATTACACTGTCATTCAAATACATGTACTTGAAGTATCATTGTCTAACATTCATTATGAAATGACAAACTGTTCAATGTTTCTCTCAACAAACATGATTGAATTAGGTTGTCAGGGTTGTGATAATTGAATGACATTGTGAGTAAAATACACATACCAGTGGAGCGTTTCATCAAGCGTTTGTCAGTGATTTTTAAGGACAAATTTGCTCTCAGCCAATCAGATGCAAGGATTTCAGTAGCTTATAACAGTTGTCGGTAAAAATCACTGACAAAACTCGCAAAGAGTTGTTATTAATGGTGAATTTTCTTCATGGATTGATGTTAAATCTGGTGTTGCTCAAGGTACAATTTTGGGTCCGGCGTTATTTCTATGTTTTATTAATGATATATCTAATAACATCGCCTCTACCATTAGATTATATGCTGATGATTGTATTTTATATCGTCGTATTGCTACTTTAGATGATTGTAAAATTTTACAAAATGATCTGGAAGTTTTAAATCAGTGGTCTAAGACATGGATGCTTGATTTTAATTTATCTAAATGCAAGATCATGACGATGTCTCGGAAGCTTCATGATATAACTTACGCATATTGGTGGTCAGGAGCTACAAAATACAATGTCAGAGAAATATTTAGGTCTTATGATCAACAATACTTTAAATTGGAATGATCATTGTTCTGAATTACATGTGAAGTGCAATAGACTTGTTGGTATCATACGGAGGAACTTTATTGACTGTCCAAAATCTGTTTTAACAAATCTTTATGAATCTTTAGTACGCTCACGTTTGGATTATTGTTGTATAGCATGGGATCCATATAGAAATTCACAAAAACAACAGGTTGAACGAATTCAAAAGCGCTATTTAAGAATGATGTGCAAAGACTGGAGCACTAGTTATGATACTTTATTACAAAAGTTAAGCATGAATACATTAGAGAATAGACGAAAGTACTTCCGACTGGTGTTTTATTATAAGCTTGTTAATGGTTTAATAGTTATAGGACATAAAGACAGGTGCACACCTGCGAACAGAATTGGAAGAAACGATCATAACTTAAAGATGCATGTACCCTTCGCAAGAACAGATTATTATATGAACTCATATTATCCTAAAACCATGAATGATTGGAACAAACTTCCGAAGAATGTAGTCAATATGAAAACTCTTAGCATGTTTAAAAAAGCGTTAAATAACCATCTCAACCCACATAGTTAATTTCACAGATGCTATACCTCAACTAATTAATTTGGTACTCTGCAATACTACAGTGATTTTACTTGCAATCATTATTGTCTATCGTTTACATCTTTTAAATAATACTTTGTGCAATATGTTTATGATATTGAACCTACTTGTTGTTTATATCCGGGAAACAGACTTGTATGGGTTGGTCAAACCTTTTTTGTTTTCCCGAGACATGTTTTTATAATGTCTGAATAAATTCAAATCAAATCAAATCAAAACGCTTGATGAAACACTCCCCATATGTATGAAGCATCTTTGTCTGACGTACATTATATAATAATGAAGTGGCAAACTTTCTTGTTGTTGCTTCTCTCATTAGGGTTGTGATCCTCTGAATCAGACTATGAGAAGCAAGATGCAGAACAGAAGACAAAGACTCAACCAGCAGATCAACAAGGAGATGAGGATGAGGGTTGGAGCTGAGAATCTATTCAAGTAAGTTCATCTCTCTGACAGGATAATGATAGTAATAATGATGATATTTATCTTTAATAATTACCATTTCATTTTTATGATTGCATGTTCTTGATTCTAAACATGTAGACCTTGCAGACTTAAAAAGCATTTGGAACAGGATTAAAAGTATACACTGGTATTACAAAAGATTTACATTGGCTGTTCAGATTTTTTAATATACAAATATGCTAATAAGCAGGCATTACAGAAATAAATGTAAGATCAAAAACATCAGATGAATCCCCTTCATGGCAGAAAAATATATCTAGAAGGAATATGAAAAACATTTGTTGTGGAAAGTAACTAAAATTGATACAGTGCGTTTAGTTTGTGTAGTACGTTGCACTGTAGATTTCAGCTTCAGATCTACCATATAATCGGATCTCTCTTCCATTTTTCCCATACTGTTTGCTACAGTATGTATTTTGCTACCTGTCTGCTTGGCATGCATGAACTTCAAATGTCAAGTAAGATAATATTGTAAACAACCTCATAGATCATGTGTTTATGCCTAGTATTCTAGGTCTCTGTGCTACTCTTCCTTGATCCTTCACCCTGACGCTGCTGCCCTATTCAGTGTTAGTGGGTTGCTATGACGACTATAATCACTATGGTGACAGCCCACTAGGGGGACTCCAGACATTGGTGGTGGTGTCTTGCTTAAATGAGGGAGCAAAAATGCAGAGTGAAATGTCTCAGCTCCTTATTGAATAAAGTCAGTTTGACAGAGTAGACTGTTGCTAACAGCGAGTGCAGGCTGCTTACAATGAATCTGTGGGTGGTTGAATATTACGTTTGAATAAATTTATTTAATTACACCGTAGCCTACATACAGTATACAGATGATAAAGATTTAATGTAACACTTACCTACATGTAAATGTTATTCATGAACTCATCTGACTTTTATTTTTCTAATGATGCGCCATTTATCTACACTGAATATCTTACATTAAACATGTACTTGGTAAATGCTACATGTAGTACTGTGCAAATGATGTTTTCTGCGGGGAGCCAAAATGGCATTTATCAAATACATGTAATACCGATTTACTTATAACATCCTTCTGTCATTGAGTGCATGAGTTATTCATGTTGGTTCTCACTTCAGTTTTGAAAAACAATTTTTATTCACGTAGGCCATTTATGTTTACATACATGTAGATTTTCTCCCAAGCATCAGTATGCCAAGGTTGAAATTAAAAAAAAGGTGGAAATTAAAAAAAGGAGACAATACAATATATAGGCGTACTGCCCGCATACATCATTTTGAAGGAGGAAATGAGAGAGCAATTTATGAATGTAATTTCTATGTGTACTATATCAGGATATACAGTACGTCTGGGTATAGTAAAATTTGAGAAAAGTTTAGTTACTGAATATTTCTCATTGAATAGTTTTTTACTTCCCCCTGATTAAATATGGTAGACTCACTTTATTGCTGCAAGTACATGTATGGAAGGGAAATATGATCATACATTTTTCTACAGACAGATATACAAATATGCTGAATAATATTTCTCACATATTTATCAACATGCTTTTTATTGTTTCCTGATAAGATAAAGCAAATATTAAGTCATTTTTACTGTAATAAAGTAATCAATTCCTGCATGCTAGATGTTTTATAGTTCATCATTCATTAAATCTTACCACCGGAACCTGTTCTTGAATAACCGTCAGACAAATTCATATAATGAATCATCTGTGTAAAGATAGCAGTGGGCCGCCCTTATTTCTGTGAACTGACTTGTGTACTTTTACCGGGGCCTACGTGTATGAATTGTTATTGAGCACACGCCTCCTGCTTCAACTGTTCTTTCTAAAGGGGAATATTTATTGACTGTGTTGCGCAGTGTATTGAATCATGCCTCAGTAAATAAGAAGTAAGGATTGTCACAATAGAATGAGGAGCAGCTATTGTGTCGAATAAATCATTTATTTTATAGTTACGTCCATGGTGGGTCGTGGTGGTCTCCCTGCTAAGTCATGTATGCATGCTGTTATGAGAGGTTCACCGATGAGGTCATTTTGAATTGACATCATTCTTTGCATATTTGGGCGTTCTCATACATGTAGCCCTGATAGTATCACTTGGGTGTAAATTACAATCTACCAATGTTGCAGTGTAGCATACCAAAATTGGAATGAGATTTGGGAGAGATCAGATGTTAAGATATTGGAAATTTGGAATTGAGCATTTTATCTCTTGTTTTTACCTCTTGTTGATTAAATATTAAAAACAAAATCAATTTAAAAGAAAATTAATCTTGGCCCTGCATTGTACATACACATACTGTACATGTACATGAGCATATATATGTACATGTAGGGCATGTCATTTTATGCAATAATTTGAGTTGATAGGAAATGTGAAATTTTATGAAATTTATTATGCATGAGTATAAAAATGGTTATCTTGCTATGCTACATGTTGGAACTTTTTTTTTTTTTTTTTTTTTTTTTTGGGGGGGGGGGGGAACTATTTAGTATACTATTTTGATAGATCTTATAAAATAGACTGGAAAACTTGTGGGCTGCTTTTTGGGGGTACCATAAAGATGCTGCAGCTCCCTCACTAATCCCTCTATTACATGTATCTCAGAGTAGATGAGTTGTAAAGCATCAAGGCTCATTTTATGAACACCTGCAACAGGAACAAAAGGTTGGGGATATCAGGGGTGGTAACCAGGGAAAACAATGGGATGCCCTACAGACCAGGAATACATGTAGGGGGCTTTATGGTGGCCCAATCTGGGGATTTAACGCTGTGATTGGGGTTCGGTATTATTTACATCATGAACAGGCTCCCATGCAATGTTGCAGTTGAGCCTCTTTATCCTGTAAGTTTTTCACCTAGTCTCTCCCTCTAATACCCCAGGTAAGACAGGATCACAATGTTTCTGATTTTATATGTAAATGTACATCTATTGTCTGTCTACATCGTATGTAAAGACAGACAGCACTTGGGTACTGTAAATCCAAAATTTTGCATGAAACTTTCGCGAGTGGTCGAGATTCGTGAAAGTTTTATACCGCAAAGTAATCAAATGAAATCCTAAATTTTGAAACAATATAAAAAAATTTAATTCGCGAAAGTTTCCTGCTGCGAATTAGCTGTCATTAACATTTCACAAAACTTTCTGTTTTTACAGCAATTCCTCAGTCTGCATATCTGTTTGTCTACTGCCCTTCTTGATCAATGAGCATTAATTACATTTATACCTAAATCATTTTATGTGGAGTTTAACGCAACTGTTGTACTTAAAGAGGTTAATTGTTGAGCTGATATTGTATGATAGCATTAATTTTAATTGCTACTTTAAGCTCTTCCTGTCTACCAAAAGTCTTCTTAATCCAGTTGTTAAATGGACACTTGATTGAAGTTCAGGGCCACTGGGATAGTCTCACCATGACCAAATCAGTATTTGAACCAAGAGAGATTAGAAACATGGGTACATGTAGCTTTATACATGTAGTCCTATTTGGTAATGCAGCTGTACATGAAGATCAGAACAGGAAAGATTATTTTAACCTGAACTCTCATTCAATAATTGTGATCTAACAAGTGTAACTCATTTCACTGGTCATTCTTTGAAGGTTGTTCAGAGTTTTCTACCATACAACATTCAGAATTACTTGTTACACATATGTGTGCTTCTGTCAGAGGACTTGCTATTGTTATCAGAATTTGATATGTAGAACCCCTTGCACATAATAATTATCCGTAACATTGCAGCCTGGAGGCCTACATATAACATGCCAATACTAGAGCAACCAGCAAATGGTACTTCCCCTTTTGCCAAACAATTATTAATTGCTAAATTTGTGAAATATGTTATTTTTGAAGCGATGGAAACTAACCTGATTTAGCAATTCCAGAGTAATACCTGTAGAGTTTGCATACAGTGTAGGCCAGCATTGTTTTAACTGTACTTTGCTTGAGAGTACTAAATTGTCCCATGTTGCCATATTGTGAGTTCTGTTGTTGTTTCTGAAATGAAAATCAATAAATACAACTGTCGAGCAAAGCCCTGGAAAGTATCACCCGTCTGGCGGTTCAGGCCTATTTGTAAAGTAAAGGGTCAAGCAATTATTGATCACATTTATACTGAGCCTTCATAAAGCGGGATAAAAATTGTAATAGGATGAGAGTAATCAATGATGTAGAATCGGCCAGGAGAATTTCAGGAACAATATACGAAACATGAAATTTCCCTGTCCATTTTAAGCAAATTTGACCCTAATGCTAAATTTGTGATTTGATGTGTATTGTTCATTGTGATAAAAATAAGTAACACTCATATTCAATTTGTTATCTGATGCTAATTGTCCATGGTATACAGAGAAAAGAAAATCATTGTCAAATACCCCTTTCAAACCAGTTTCCTCGCTTAACTTCCCCGGTGAAAATCTTCAAATTTTACGAGCACAAATTCCTTAGGTTACCCAGGGAAGTATATGAGCACCATTCAGACCGACCTCACTTCCCCGGGAAAGTTGCCATTGGTCGCGAATTCCGCGTTCAGTCGGCCGGAAGTCAGGTCAGATTCAGGGTGCAGGTGTTTGTGTTTTCGCGCAGGGTTAAATGAAAGTCGATGCGACGACATGGGATCATAATGTGACCGGCCGGAAGTCATACATGTAATTGATTGCTGACATATTTCACCGGGGAAGTTCTCCACCGACCTTTCAGACCAACCACTTACTGGCTTAAACTCTCTTTCCCTGCGTAAGTTCTCCACCTACTGAGGTGGAGAAGTTACGCGGGGAAGTTCTTCGGCTTTCTGTGGGTAACTTTTCCCTTGTCCTTTTCAGACCAAACCTTTCACAGCGTAACTCTGAAATTACGCGGGGAACTTCCCTGAGTAAGTGCTTGGTTTGAAAAAGGTAAAAAAAAAATACTTGTACATGTACATGTACATTGTACTTCAAAACCTGAAAAGAGCTCCCTCAAACGAAAATAATTCTTTACATTCTTTGGGCACCCCATTAATATACGTGCAGGCCTACATGTGTTGTACATACATGTATTTTTCTGTTTTTGCAGTTTTCATCCGTCCTTTTGTTTTTTACTGCAGAGCAATGAACATGTAGGACTACGGGGGTGTTGCAAGAAAGTTGCAATCAATTGCAAATCCCCCAAATCAGTCGCAAGTCTTGCAATTGATTGCAAGTTCCATTTAAAATACATGTATCATTGCAATCGAATGCAAATGGGGGATTTGCAATTGATTGCAACTTTCTTGCAACACCCCATATGTGTAGCTTTGGCAAAGAGTTTGTGAACCTCAAATGACCTGCTGCTGTCAGGTAGATCTGTTCTTACCTATCGATCTGTGCTTGTTTTGATAAAGTACCACTTCTCACCTTTCATGGGTAAAAACCATTTTATGAAGGTGTGAAACTAAGGCTCTCAGTAAGGTTTCACACCAAATAGATTTCACATGTATATGTATTTTTTTAGTTTGACTGGTCCGTAACGTTTGCTAAAAGATTGCTGTAATTTTCAAAGATTTTTTTTTGTTTGTAAACTGTACAGTTACATACATGTACATGTATAGTAGCTATAATTTCAAAGACATTTCCCCTTATATTATTTTCTGTATTTTATGCCACCATTCTTTTAATGTATTATAAAATTTTATTCTCATAAGAGAGACTGTTGACGTAATTCTCTAAGAATTCATTTCCTGTTCATATTAGGCAAATAACAAATTTAACAGAGATTTGTTTACAACACCAAATATTTTCACATTTTTAGTTACAAGACTATGCGAGCCCATTTTAGCCAAGAAGTCTTTGACAGCAACGGTACAGAGTTACTCGGAAAAGATTTGAGAATGATTCAAATGTACAGATGAGACTATTTCAGTCATCAGCTTCGAATTCATTTAAAGTTCTTCTTATTTGCCCTCTCGTGGTAGTCTAATCAAGTAATTGATTTGATCAATCTAACTTAATCTGTTCAATTTCTTCTATCGAATTGAGCGTCTCCAAGATCTGCTGAGAGGCCTTTCCTGATGGTTGACTCATCGTTTTGTGGAGATGCATCCTCCGATCTTAGATTAATTCGAGCAATGAGACCAGTTAAAGCCATTCCTGATGGAGACTGTCCGCAGTTTAATGCTTTATGCTCTTCAGCAAAGATCAGTTGGAGTAATTTGGTCTGATACAATCGTTTTGATGGGAGTGTTCCCACTGACAATGCTAAGAATCTTTCTGTACACTTTCATCCTTTTATGTTCTTAAATTTCTGAGCTTACTTCATACATTGTACATGTAATATGAAGGCATGTAATG
The DNA here is from genome assembly GCA_025617745.1 of Heliocidaris erythrogramma. Lineage (NCBI taxonomy): Eukaryota > Metazoa > Echinodermata > Echinoidea > Camarodonta > Echinometridae > Heliocidaris > Heliocidaris erythrogramma. Next base: position 41,039,763 of record CM046866.1, read on the forward strand.
TATATTGTGAAAAAACAACAAACAAACACTTTAGAGCTCCAGCAAATGAATACCTTTTTTTAAACCAGCAGAAAGAAAGAGGTTCCTTCGGAAGACGTTTCCATAGTCTAGCAGTGCAAACATTCTATCAAAATGATATGATCCATAAGTGACGGTACTAGCCAGAGCCACGCAGTGTCTTGCACTTTATTCCTGTCTCTTGGATACTTAGTCAGTCAGAGGAAATTGGCTTGTTTGTGAGGATTGTTACTGATTGACCGATCACTTCATAACTTCCTCCCCACTAATGAGGCTACCTGTCATACCACACTGGTTACGATTGCTTTCGGAAATCCATCTCTGTATGGAGTGTACATCAAAAGAATAATCTGTGGTTGCATTTTGATGCAAAATCATTTTATAGCAACCAATTCAAATCCCATTTTAAAGGCAAAAGTACACTAGTTGTACTTTTAACTTGTCTTTATTTTTAAAAGGATTCTACATGTATTTGTAAAAAGAGAGATTAATATGACTACCGGTATTTATGCTGTGTCCGCTGAACCTTACTTGCTAGATGGTGCAAAATCTTATTTTATTTCACATTTTTAAACAGATTCTTTTAAACAGATTTTTAAAATATTCCAGGAAAATCTAAATTTGGACTTGGGTTAGGGTTTCTTGAGATCTGTATGAGGCTATTTCAAGTAGTGTGAAGGCCGATGAGAGTTTTTCACCCGAATATCCGAATACTTCACTGTGGTTTCAACATTGTTCTGTAGACTTGATGGAGGGTTGCATAATCTCATTTAACTGGGCGTTGTGGCGTGCGCCTGTAATCCAGCTACCAGTGGAAGTTATAGACTGATTCAGCGGACCCATGCGGTTCGAGACTGAATCACGTCTTTCAGGATGGTGAAGTTAAAGGTCGGTCCCAGACGTAAATCATATCTGATTGATACACGTCTGTAAAAACCTAATTACACACATTGAAATTGCATGTTAAATTCCCTTTAAGCATTCTGATCTTAACGGACAGTTATATTAATCTATTGAGCATACATAGACCTTGTAAGAGATTGCAGTAGTTTGTGTTTATCTTTGAGTTTTATAAGGATTTATTTTCCAACTGGTATGCCAGACTAGATTTCACTCAGTCAGTGTGGTCTAAATAAACTAATGGACATGTACACTAACTCTCTTAATTGCATTATTGGGCAATGAAAATGTCACATGGATACAATACAGGAATATGTTTATAGTTCCATCAACTCTTTCCTCTTTGATTGTGCTATAACTGGAAAATTATAACATTAAAAATATTTCTTACAGACAGTTCAGTATGCATGGTGTCAACATCAACACTAATTGTATTCAATCATACAGTGTATGTGTTGAATAAAAAATGCACACATCGAGATAATGTTGCTCTTATTTTAATAGGTGGCCATACTCTGTATTATTGACATTTAGAACCACATGATTTTTGCCTTTGATCAATGGATGTTTTAATTAAGATATTGTAGTCATCCTTTAAATGCACTTTTTGAATGATAAACAAAGAGTACCAATTTCAACAACTGACCTGGCTTTTGTGGTTTTTGGTTATGGTTTAATTATTATTTTAACTATTATTAAGTGTCATTGTTAAATGATTTTATAATATGGTTAGAAATTTCCCTCTTTTTTTTTGGGGGGGGGGGGTATATATGTGAAAGGAAATAGATTTATTCAATCAGGAAAGACTTGGTGAATTCAAGTAGATGCAGAAATGATCCATTCAGGAAAAATTAATTTGCGCTCTCATATATTAAGCCCCTGAATAAATTACAGTGAAGAAACCTACTTTACATGTACATGTCCATCTGGATATTTTATACACTTTATTACTTTCTTTGCTTGTATTGTTAAGTTGCTATTATGTAAATATATCTTTCAGTATTAAAGTATTATTGTATAAAGGAAAAGCTACAACAAATATAAAAAATATGCACCATTTGATGACGTAGAAAGAACGAATAAAGACACTTGGTCTGTTTTTCTGTTAAATAATCTCAGAAAAACACACTATCCTTGAATGTTGAAAAAACATTCATGCATCCTTCTTTGACCTTGAAATGTGCTGAAATCATATGTGTTAAATACGATTGCACATACATGTATGTTAGTCCTGGATGACTGCTTTGACAGGTTTTGAAGAATAACAAAGGATGTGAGATTCAATCATTTGTGCAGAAGAGAAAAATATCTATTGCTCTGGCCTCTTTGATTGAAATTCCCTAGTCATGGAGAGAAGAATGGTGCCTGATATTTATTGAATCTGTTATTATTATCGAGTAAAGCATGTATCTTACATTGAAAAGCATGCAGAGCTCTGTGTCATTGCCACACACAATGTATAATACATCATAATTGATGTTCAATGTTCATACAATGATACAAGACCACAAGTAAATCAGAAATTTGCTATTCAATCATGAATTGTCACATTGAATGAAAATCATCTTTACGTGAGTAGGGTTTGTGTCATCGTCTCATACAATGTATGATACAGTCAAACCTGCTTTAGCGACCACCTGTCTATAAAGACCACAATTTTTGTTTCCCTTGAAAAGTGTTTCTCATTGAAACGTGTATTAAATGAACCTGTACATAAAGACCACCTGCTCATAAAGACCGCTTTTCTTGTCTCCCTTGAGCGGTCTTTATAGACAGGTTTCACTGTAATTGAAATTCATACAAGATTCTGATTTTGCTCTTGATCGTTAACAGGGCTGCAACCAATCGTAAACTGAAGGAGCAGGTAGCGTTGGAGCTCAGCTTTGTCAACTCCAATCTTCAGCTCCTGAAGGAGGAGCTAGCGGAGCTGAACAGTGACGTGGAGGCCTATCAGAATGACAGCTACATGAGAAGTGTTCCTCTCATCCCCCTCGGACTCAAAGAGACCAAGAAACTTGACATCAAAGTCGCCTTCACTGTAAGTTACAAGGATGATATTGTGTGTTTGGAGGTAGAAGGGTGTTAGCACTGTGCAGAAGTATATGAGTTAGTGTCTTTGTGACTCTCAGCTGATGGTTTATTCTGTGTTTGTATAATGCTTGACATTATGATATAATATCTCTCTGGCATCCACAGTGGTTATTACCCTACCTTTAAACTCCAGGGGAGCGTTTCATCAAGCGTTTTATCAGTGATTTTTACCGACAACTGCTATAAGCTACTGAAATCCTTGAATCTGATTGGCTGAGAGCAAAAAAATCACTGACAAAATGCTTGATGAAACGCTCCCCAGGAACCATTGTTAATGCACAGTGCTCTTCTAGGAAAAAGATTCTGTCAGTTACCCATTCTATACCTGGGCTAATTAAGAGAGAAAACTGACATACATGTAGATAAAATGCCTTTTTTGAGCCCTCATGTTCTGAATTCAATGTCAAGAGATTTAACCGCTCATATGCGTTATTTGCAAGGAGAACATATTTCTTCCTTAGTATATAAGTCCTTGACTGATATTTTTGTAATTTGTGTGTAATCTCTTGAAAATGATGAACCATTTCGCTAATCACAAGCATGTTGATGTTAATAATGTTGATGAAAATTGGATGGGTTCAGATGATGTTGGGCAAATGACAACAGTACAGTCATCAAGTGTAATAAATGCCCTCATTATTGAGGTGAACCTTTTATCCGAAAATGACTGTTGTGAGCTGTTGCTAGGAGGCCAATTACATGTACGTCAATGGTAACTTACTTGTAATTTATGAAAAACTATTCCCTGCAAGCACATTGCCGCCCTTGCTTGTAATTTGATGGGCTCTTTAATCAGACATTGTGTGACAGTAGAAGGAAAATTATATCAATCACCTGCGGATTAAGAATATAATTCATAGATATGCAATGTACAATGTAACATACAAGTAAGAGAAATCTTTTTATTCACTATCCAGTTCTGTGGAATGTTTTTTAATTTCATCCTTTGTTACTTTTTTTTTTGGGGGGGGGGGGTGTAGCTTACTGTGTATTTGAATTACTTTTTAAGCTGAGAAAATTTCCAGAAAATCTTGTGTAAAAAGCAATATATCTCTGCGTTCGGTATTTTCACTTCAGTTGTATGGCGTTGATGCTTCTATGAGTAACTTTGTTGTCATTTATTTATTATTTTTACAGGACTATATCCTAGAACACTACAGCGCAGATGGAGACAAGTATCAGAATGACATTAAAGAATTTGCAGAACTCAGACAGGTAAGAAGACAAATTATTCAGGTGGAATATTCCCACTGAATGGGTCATATAAAGAGGTATAGCAAATTTAACAAAAGTAGAATGAATGTATTAAAGTGAGAATAAAATTGTAAATTATATATTTGAAAAAGCAGAATTGAATTGAATGTAATATGAACATTCTGTTGAAGTTAGTGGTCTGTTGATCACAATTCCTCCAAATTTGTTGTAACTTTCAAACCATAACAGATTTATAAGTTTAGAAACTGAAAATATTGCAGTCAATAATTCACTTCCAAAGTAGCTGATTTACATATTTGATTTATGTACTAAAATGAGTATTTCAGAATTTCCCTTTTACAATACTACTAGGTGGAAGTTGATGATAAAAGACAGAAACAGAAAAAGAACAATGATGTAATTGCAAAAATTAGTGTTTTTCTCAGAGGTTGGCCAACTTTGGACAAAAATAAGAATATGCACCATGCTGTTTGTAGGTAATGATTACATCCTAAATGAATTACATCCATCTCTGTCCTGTCTGTTTTGCAGTCGATACGAACCCCAAAGAGAAACGAGGAAGGAGTAGAACTGTTACTAGAGTACTACAATCAGCTTTATTTCATTGAAAATCGATTCTTCCCTCCAGATAGAAACCTAGGTGTTTACTTCCATTGGTAAGTCTGTCTTAAAATAGATGGCTAATTTGATATAGCTCTCAGCTTTCTTTCTCCCTGTGTATAAATCTCTCTCTTCTCTGCTCTTCTCTCTTTCTCTCCCTCTCTTTTCTCTCTCCTCTCTCTCTCTCATTTGCACGTTCTCTCATTTTTAAAGCCTTTGAATTTTTCATCCAGAGTTGCCTTGATTTGTCTCATTTCAAAGCAGTATACCCTCTTAAAAAACCTCATTATTTCTTATGTATGTCACTATATACATGTATACCTCTCAGAATCTTCTATTTCTTTTCCATATACCTATATTTTCTCGCCTGTCTTTCTCACTCTTATTTTATCACTCTCTCTCTCTTTCTCATCTCTCTCTTTCTCTTTCTCTGTTTCTCTTTCTCTGTTTCTGTCTCCGTAAAGTATGTTACCCCTTTGCTGCCTGCATATACACCTCTCCCCCTCATTCCTCTTATTGTTTTATTTCTCTCTCTCCCATCTCTCTTCTCTCGCTCGCCTCTCTCTCTCTCTCTCGCCTCTCTCTCGCCTCTCTCTCTGTCTCTCTCTATCTCTCTATCTCTCTCTCTCTCTCGCCTCTCTCTCTCTTTCTCTCTTTCTCTCTTTCTCTCTTTGTAAGGCTTACTTTGTATGTTTTCCTCTCTTGATGTGTACACAATGTCCATGTATTTCTCATACACCCCCTTCCATTCTTCCATTCTTCCTTCTTCTAAGGATGGACCACATACCTTACATCCCTATTTCTACATGGAACCCCATTTGTTTCCCAGACTCATTCAATTTCATGAGAAGCCCTTGCGTCATTGTGAGACTGCAAATATATAAACTCCTGAATTCAATGACATATGTTTTTGTTATATGCATATACAAACAGAAGACTCCTGCATGTCTTGGTACATGATGTGTATTGTGTAATAGAATGCATACATCAGTTATTGATCTAAGTGACGGAAATGCCGACTTTCAAGTACTTCCTCCTTTACATCAAAATTTTCCTATTTGAACAGAAGCTACTGGAGATGTATTTAATGTTGTTTAATCGAAGGTCTATATATATATCTTGATATTGAAGTACATTTTTATAGACCAATGTGCATTTCCTATTTTCTTTCAAAATACAACATATTTATGAATAGGTATTTTGTAAAGATAAAATGTATTAATGAATAATACATTTATGCAAATTAAAGATTTTTAGAATAAAAATTTGTAAAGATGTTGCATATTAAAGAATTAGTCTACATAATTTCAGTATTCATATAGATATATTTGTGAATAAAATTTATAAAAGCAAACTAAAACATTACTTCATAGCTACATATTAATTTATTTGTAAAATTAATTTTAAATTGGGGATCATTTTGTACTGAATGTGGAGCTAAAAATAGCTGTTGAATTGTTATAATACACTGGCTACCCATTCAAAAATGTATCATATTCAAATTAGTTCTTTAGGTGTATAAATCTCTCAATAACCAGGCTCCAGGGTACATATCTGAATGCTTAACTGTATATACACCTAGTAGAGATCTCAGATCCTCAAATCATAACCTTCAGCTCAGCTACCCAATGACCCGAAATTTGTCAGGTGATAGGACTTTCACAGTTACTGCATCGAGGCTATGGAATAATCTGCCCTTGACCATTAGACAGTCAGCATCCATAAAGACATTTTAAAAAGCTGTAAAATCATATTTATTTTAAATCTGCTATCAAACTTTGTAACAGGTACATTCATTACATTTTGTCTCCATAAAACCACCTGGTAGTTCCCACATGAATGATTGAAGAGTTTTCTGATTCGTGTTTATATAAAAAAATATAATGTGTTCTATATTTTAAATATTTTGTAAACGCTCCGAGCCTTATGGGAAGGGCGTACTAAATGCTTATTGTATTGTATTGTATTGTAAGGAAGAAGAAGAAGAAGAAAAAGGATTCTATGATCCTGAAGAACATTCCACAAAGTACATTGTTTATGTGTGTTTATCATGTATTCTGTAGTGCTCTTTCATTTAAGATAATCTTGTATGCCTACGCAATTAGATCTCAGCAAAAAAAAAACGTGCTCTGCAGTTAAGGCTGAACATAGTTAACGCCTTCATTATATTTAGACAATTGATAAAATCTAAAGGCATATTACTCCATGAGAAAGATACACTAACCTAAGTGGTAATGAAGTCTAGATATGAAGATTACAGAATGGGTGTCATAAAACAAAATTCCAGCCTCAGTGTACTTCAAGCCTGGAGTATTTTTGAAAACTTGCCAAAATTTTGCCTGCAAATCATTAACCCAAACAGTACATAAGAACAAGAACAATTTGTCCTCTGTTGCAATTTGAAGAACTTTTTTGTTTGTCCATTTGGATTTACATTTTAAGGAGGAGAAAAAAAAAATACTCCGTTTAATTTTAACTTACTGCAAAAGATTTTGCTCGATTTGCTGTAGAGGTTACAGCCCAATCTTCAGGGATGTATTGTATTATTCCTATTTTATATAAAGATGCACAATGTAAAAGTGCAATTTGCATTTTGTTATTGTGTCGCACTATTTATTTTTAGACAGTTTCTCTTGAGGGAGTTCTTTGCGTTGCATCCAAACCTGTAAACAGCCTGCTGTGTGCTTTGGAAAGTAGATCTTTTCAGAATAATGCATTGGAAAGGGCAGTCAGTATTTGTATTTGCACAACTCAAGAGTAGCCACAGAGAATAATGCGTGCCAGGGTTAGTGAAGAATATATGGTCTCACATAGGAGGTAGAAAGTTTACATGTGAAACATATCCAGATTCTGCATGTTGATTTGTGATACAAAAATGCTTCGTTTGATTAAAATCGGTCTCATTTTTGTATCAGTGCACATGTACATCGTATCATATAATCCTCTTCCTATTTGACAGACAGTTTATGAATTTATCTTTAACATCAAAATCATGTAACCATCCTCCTCATCTTTTCTCAATCACACAATAATCACAACCCAAAATTCATCAAATCATTGAGCAGCTCATGGATCACATTACCGGTAATTGCATTTATGTGGCTGGCATGCATATGCTGTAAGCGTATACATGTATGTACATTGCATACCATTCAGTAAATGTCTGCGCATTTGTATGAGTTGATCTTTAGGGCAGCTCCTGTAGAATTCTCTGTGAGGGTTTACAGTAGGTGGAAAGGGTCAAATGTGAGCCCACTTGTATCCATTGTGATGGTACATACTGGATAATCCAAAATTTTTATGTACATATATACAATGATGGGTATTAATACACCTGTCATGAAGCTCAATTTATCTCTACAACTGGTGGTAGAATCATTGAGAAGTTAATTGATGCAGAACATGTTGAATGGTGTTATTTATTGAGAGGAAAGTTCTTCTGAGACGGAATGTAGTTCAGTTGATCTCCCAGTGAGCTGAGATGGAAATAAATCATGTAAATCCTAACATTTTGAAGGAAAAAAAAGCAATGTTTTAGAAGTAGGACAACATTTGTAAGTTCAGAAAGTTAGGCAACTATCATTGCTCGGTTAGTGCAAAGAGGATGTTAGTTCAATCATGTGTAGGTTACAGCAAGTTATAAAAATAGATATTTCTTCCATAAAATTGATGGAATGGAATGTTATTGTAGCCTTAGACATTGCAGTGACAGGGACTGAAATAGATTCCTATGAATAAAGAAAATAATGTTAGAGAAGGCAGTAGCCTTGTACTACTTTTATTTTGATAGTGAACCTGTATGCTGATATTAGTAGTCGATCAAGATTTTTGAAGAAAAAATTGAGGTAAATGAAATGTGCATATAATTCAACTACCCAGTAGCTCCATCATTAACTGGATATGCAGAACATCTATTTAGTAGGCCTAAATTCATTTGATATCTATTCATTACAAGTTCTGTCTACATTTCTAGATAAGATTTGTTTGATATCAGTTCACAGGTAGTCTATTTGTTTTTCAATTCTATTTTCCGATTGATTTTCTGATTACAGGCTGAACTTAATCGCAATGGACATAGTTTTGGACAGCATTGATTTTTCATAAGATTCCTGACAAGTACCTAAGGCCTTTGGAATATTATTATATGACTACGTCATAATTAGAATTGAATCATATGAGGGGAAAATTAGTATAGAAAAACCTTGTATAAATAAACCTAGACAATGAAAGTATGATGAGAGGGATGTACATACTCATTTGATAACAAATACTTCAGGCTAGAAGATTATTTACAAGTACTGGTAGACTATATATGCCGTAGCTCTGCTATGCTTGAAGTACGGTATCCTATCCGAGTGGAACACAATTCTGTGTTTAGAAATGGCTTCTCTGTGAAGCCTGCGACAGTTCTTTTGATGACCATGGTAAAAACCACTGTACAGTATTCAAACCCCACTTCAAGCTTGGCAATACTTCCATTTTCTCTCAACCTTAACACCATTGGGTAAACCTTCTCTCAAAGGTGCAGAGACTGTAGTGGGCTATTGTTAGGGGGAAAGTGAATGAAGGGATGGACAATTGACCACTCTCTGTGGCTGGCTCACAATAGGGGAGTAAACCAAGCTGAAAGGATTTCTCCTGTCTGATTTGTAAAGAGAGAGACAAAAGAAGACTGGGGCTGATGGGAGACTTCTGAGAAAAAAAAATCGTTGAAAAGAACCTTTTGGTGCGAATGGTTGACTATTGTGTCTGGGCAAATCTTTGGATAATGCAGCTGACCAGTCCAAGTAATGAATTATGATGACCCATGTCCGTGTATTGTGTGTACTCACCAAAGTAAATACGGGACCCTGAAAGAATACTCAAAACATCAGATAGATTATTATTATTATTATTATGCCTATTTTTTTCCTTTTCTGTCTGTTGTTCTTCTGCTCCAGCTTTCCTGTCCTGGGTGTAGTTATCTTTTCTTCATTTCATTCTAAGGTTCTCTTCTTTTTGAAGTTCTAGAACGATGATTTTGTACATGGAGATTACATTGCTAGGATTAGAGGGAACACAAATTTTTTATCAATTCTCAGTATGGTTTTACTTGCATACTTGATTATTGTTTCAATTATGCATTATGTATGCAATATGTTTTGTTTGTAAAGACAGGTATATGTCTTTAAGATTTGTTGCTATATAATACAATTCAGGTTGTCACTTTAATAAAGATAAGATGCACTTTTTATCTGTTCACACAGCTACAAGTCTGTGCTGCCATGTCATAATACCTACATGTATGTGGATAATATGGTTATGTAATAACTTGTCATAAACATCTTGATAGAGAAGAGGAGAAGTAATTGACTACTATATATATTAATCATTCCCCAGAGATGTTATTATTAGATCTTTAATTGTTTGGATTGAGGGCTGCCAGGAGATGATTTGGATCAGACTCATGCACTGGAAAGGCCCTATTTCATAAAACTTGTCATCAATGACAAGTTGCAATAATTATTATAAGCTACTGAAATCCATGCATCTGATTGGCTGAGAGCAGATTTGTCTGTAAAAATCACTGACAAGACACTTGATGAAATGTCCCCCAGAGCAGACACTCCACAATTCCTACATTGTCTAGAGTCAGCAATGATTCATGTTGAGTACAGGGCTATTACAGTTTACACGTTTTTTTTGGGGGGGGATTGTATATTTAATACAAATGTCCGGTATTTAGAAATATTACTTTTTAAAAAATCCATTTTAGCTTACATTTTTTTAAAAACTGAGTGTGGTTTTGGATATTTCTTATTTGTGAGACCATTAATCTACCCATATAATAAACACCGGATTGTGTTAAATGAACTTTATAATGCTCATACATGTAGCACGGGTGGGCATTGGTGATTTTGCTTCTGTAGCTACTGAAATGCCTCTGTGGGTCCATGGTTAACCTAAACAATGCTTCCATTGGGATGAAACTTTTGTTAAGAATTTGAAGCGAGTCCCAGGAGGAAAATATAATTTCAAAGGAACCAGCTTTACGCTGTAATGAGTGGTGACACCACAGATACTTGCACTCGAGTTCAACTTTCAATTTCTCTAGAATGTTCACTCCTGTCACACTGTGAGACTTGTCTTGGAAGGCATCGTCATCTTTAAATAGCATTGCAGCCATTGTATGGTTTCTTTTCAAACATTCTGCTTTTGTGTATGCGTCACTCTTTGTGCATTTCTCATGAATTTCATGATACGCATGTACACAGTGACAGTACTACAAGAGGGTTATACAAATTGAGCAATCCATGTCCTGTGTAGTGCATATCCATAGATCTTTTGGGATTAATGGAAGCGATTTTGATTAGAAAAGATACTAAAGATGTTTCATCTGAAATTCAAGCTTCTGAAACTATCAACCCTCGCCTTAAGAAATTGATGAAAGTAAATCGACAGATTTCGGCTTTGTGTTTTGTGATATAGCAAGATCATGCAACTTATGTCATCCCACTCAAACACTGTAATTGGACACAATATTTATAGCCACCCTCCTCCAGCTACAATTATAAAACAAACTGTTTTCTATTTTGATGTGTTTTTTTATAATAGGATCCAGTGCGACTAAATACAATGTATACCATAAAAAGTCCCAATAAAAATTGGCAACACAATTTACAGTAGTCTCATGCCATCTTTGTATGTGTATTGAGGTCATGTTTGCAGTGCGGGCTGAACTGTGCAATGGTTATTTACTTTGTGGGCTTGCATATTGTTCATTGTTTGTATAACTCTGCTTTTTTAATGAAGAAAATTGATTTTTTTTTTTTTAACGGAAGGTAACGATATGTGACTCTGCAGTATGTATGCACCTATGTACCTGCATGTAGCACATTTTTAATTAACCAAAATCATGTGATTCCCGTCAAATGTAAATTACAAGGTCAGATTTAATCTCTGTATTTTTTCATATTTGAATGGATTTTGAATTTTTATGTATTATTCATATTTTAGTACTGTTTATGAATTAAAACATTGATGTTTGATGAGGTTAGATTTTTCTCTTTCACGTAAATTAACTCAAACAGTTGATGGCTCTGCTGCCAAATTATCAGTTAGTTACATTGTAGTATTAAAGCTGACACCAGGATGTGTTGAATGATGAATAGACCGATAACCCGGAAAATAACAACATAAAACATTATTGTAAAAAAAACATCAAAGCTCTGAGTAATGATGACAGCAACATCCCAGTAAATATTATTTAAAATCATTTGATTTTTATATATATTCCTGTAGATTAGGACATAAAATGATTAAGCCCAAATTACATGTTTGTGACTTTTTTCCATCAGTAAGAAATTTCTACATGGACTTGAAAATCTATTTTACACATTTCAGATTTACAGCTATTTCCTTCAGATGCAAAAATCTTTAGTTACGTTCACACGATGGGAGCTAAACTTTAAGTTTCTCTTGTAGTTTCAAAACTTTAAGTTAACTTGTAGTTATCTTGTAGTTATCTTGTAGTTTCAGACCGTATGAATGGACTTGTATTTTCGAAACTTCAAGTTTACTTGTAGTTTTAGAACCACAAGCGAGCTTGTGGTTAAGGCCGAAACCACGAACAGTGGGTGGTCCTCCCGTCGCAGTCTCGCGGTTAGGGATGACCTCACTGTTCATGTTAGACTTCTGGGTCATACCCTTCGCACGAATTATTAACACAGGTTCTGTATGTGTACTGTACACACAATCGGTAGTATCTACTTGCGGGGTTAACCACGACGATCGCTCAGCTTGTAGTTTCAGCTCGTTGTTGTTTAGGGCTCGTGTGAACCCTTGTTGCGGTTAGGGAGTTGTGGTTTTGTTAACTTAAAGTTTCGCTAACTTATAAAGTTTCAAAAACCACAAGTCCCGTATGAACGTAGCTATTGATTTCAATACTGAGTGGTACATATTTTCTGAATAGTGTTTCAAGAGAAAAACTCATTTGGTACCATAAAACCAAGGAGTTATCATAAAACTAGCAATTAGAGATTTGACTGGAATTCATCTTAACGAGACCTGATTTATTAGGTTTCTTAGCAATAAAGCTTTTTGATCTGTGGATCCCATTATATACACTAGCCCAAAGAGATAAAGCATTTGAGCAGATTCAGAGATTGGGAATACATTGTACATGTACATGTTTCAGCAATGTATGTTTACCAGATATACATGCGGATATGGAAAACAAGCTGCTGAAAACTGCTTATCCAATAATAGCGAGCCAATGGAGTAAAATGGAGTCAAAAGGGGCCTGAGCTTTCGATCCTAGCAGAATCTTCGTCAGAGGCAAAAAGACCAGATATACATGCAGTACAAATGCCCATGCTATATATAGGTGAAGGCAGCCTTATAAATGTTTCTTTTTCTCTGTTGATTCTTTTCACTTTTCCACAAAAGTCATGTTCTGAAGAAGAACGGGACGCAATTTAGAATTAGAGGCCTGTGAAAGGGTGTTCCAGCAGTTGCTGGTGCTAAATTATCATGTGGCCCATGTATGTTGAGCATAGGAGAAAAATAGAAAGATACATGTATTATGTTGACATTATAATATGTATTTAGCCTTTAATAATATTGATGTACGTGTAAGTTTTACTACAAAGAAGATTATATCACTTTTCCACAAAAGTCATGTTCTGAAGAAGAACGGGACGCAATTTAGAATTAGAGGCCTGTGAAAGGGTGTTCCAGCAGTTGCTGGTGCTAAATTATCATGTGGCCCATGTATGTTGAGCATAGGAGAAAAATAGAAAGATACATGTATTATGTTGACATTATAATATGTATTTAGCCTTTAATAATATTGATGTACGTGTAAGTTTTACTACAAAGAAGATTATATCTTGCCCATGTCTGAGTATAAAACAAAATAATGTAAAGTAAATATTCACTAAAAATCTAGTAGTCAGTTTTGAAAATAATAATGTTTGCTGAGAGATAAACTATTGCTGATCATGTTTTACCAGTCTTAAGGAAAGTATGGTCGCCTCTTCTTATAAATTTTCCATCTTACTGTTTTCACCCACTTACGTGCCTGTTTGTGTGAGGTTTATTACAGCTGTTGATTACATCCCTCATGAATCAAACGCCTCTGCACAAAGTGATCGTGACATGGAAATAAACGACCCAAATTAGCAGAAATGCAAAGGCAGCGTGTTGCATAGATGTAATGGCTTCTTCTCATGGATGATCTCCCACAATAGTTCAGAAAGAAGTCTGATACGCAGAGAGTTTCATGATGTGTGTTACAAGTCAAAGTTCTTTCTAGTCCATTTTCAACAGGGTCTTTTTATATTGATGAAAGATACTGTAAACCAGAAACTTTTGTGACATAAAACTTTCGCATACTGTTAATGACAGCCAATTTTGCTGCAAGAAACTTTTGCGAATTGCAGTGATTTTATGTTGTTTCAATTGTAATTTTATTATTTCGCGGCATGAAACATTTGTGAATCTCTACTGCTTGCAAAATTCACGAAAGTTTCATGCACGCGAAAATTTCTGGTTTTAAAGTATTCTGATTTTATATGGTCTGGTAAATTTCAGTGATCTCTTGCAATGGCTATGAAACATATCTTACCAAGGCCTGCAGACAACTTAGTGATCTGACAAGCAGAGTTTCTTGATCTCTGTGACAGATAGTTGTCTTTCTGGTTTAATTCCAACAGTGTCTTTTATCTCGATGATGAAAGATTAGCCTACAAATTCTCTATGATTTGTTAAATGTCAATGATCTCATTAAATGGTCAACTAACATATATCTGAGAAGTAGAGAATTTCTTGCTGTAATCCATATTTTACAGATAGCTCATATTCCAACAGGGTCTAATCTTGTCTATATGTGATTAAATATTAACCTTCTAATTTTCTGTGATCTGGTAAATGGCTCTGGTTTTTTTAACATATACCAAATATGTCCCCAAAGAGGGTTAAAATTAAATTATGTTTACACACTTCAAACATGTATTTTGAGTATCAAGACTATTTATATTTTTGAGAAATGCAAAGTTTGGAGCTTAATCTATCTCCATATTTAGTGGACAGACATGAACATTATGAGTTTTACAATTTTACTCCACAATATAGCATATCTTATAACTGTGATATTAAACTAATTTGTTACAAATTATATCAATGATATATAATATTCATTTGGAATGTGCTTCAGAGATTATTCATGGAAAATTTTGAGTTTCTATCTTGAAAAATATAGATTTTACATCACTTGAAACTTAAAAATAGCCCTAAATTTGGGGTTTGACAAGTAAAAGTTTTTATTTTATATAGTAGAATGTACTTTCCTTGGGTCAAACTTATTTTATGTAAACAAGTGATGATATAAGATAGATACATACAAAAAAAATTGGGAACGGGTGCATCATTTGACGATTTCCATTTGTAACACCCCTGACGTTTCGGACGTTACATTCTGTTAACATTACAGTTTTCATCATTTTTATTTCTTTTCTTTTGGTATGATTGGTCTGTGACAATACTTGTTGGCAGTTAAATACTATATCAATAATTTATTACATTTATGCAAAATGTAATCTACACAAATGTGCAGTTTAGCACATAGTTGTCTCCATCAGCTTCTCAATTTGGAATCCAAGGTGTACTTACATGCACTTAAAATGTATAAGTGATGTAAACTTGCAAGATATGAACCTAATATCAATTGTAGTCACTGAAACCTCTTAGAAAATTCACTTAAACTTATATTCTGTTTAGCATGTTATGAAAAACAATGTATGCGGTGTTTCGTTTCGGACGTTACATGATGTTAACATGTCGATCAGATCATAATCCAAACTTTGTCCTGATCTGAACTTAGAGCTTGTGCTTCTTAGTCGTTTGGTGGCTGATGTATGAACTTGAATGGTAATGACTTTTGGTCATCTCTAATCTACATTGTAGCTTGCTGTTGTCAAAGATGTGACAACCTAGCTTACCGGTATAAGATCACATACTGCTTCACCAGGGGATTCTATGAGGATATTCAAAGTATTCAGAGCATAAAATCAAGCTTTCTAGAAAGCTATGAAACATTATTGGTACCATAAACATTTTTTTTTTTCGTTTGGATTGTAGATTTGTCCAGGATCTTTTCTTTGTCTAGGATCTTTTCTTTGTCCGACTTTAACAATGGTACACAACATGAATAAAAAACCCATTTTCATTTTCATAGCTTCTACAAATAAAATTGAATAATCATTAGAAAGGGTACTAATATCCTACTTATTTGGTACACAAGGCATGGGAGGGGCAAGCATTTGAATAGTACAGTAAACATACATGTAGCTCACATTTTGGTAAAGTCGAAACGAGCAAGAAATCTCTTGGCATACATGTAGTGAGAGAACTTCACGGAAATCTACAAAAATTTTGTTGTAATGTATACTTTCTAGGAATTATTGTTGGTGGTGTTTTTTAAGTTTTTGCTGATAGGGTATTACACCCTACAAGAAGAAAATAAATGAATGGATGGATTTGGAGAGGCTTTAGCTTATTTTTATTTTCATGTTAGAATGTCATGAATAATCTACCTATAGTTATTAGAAGTTGCAATTCTCCAGATTCATTCAAAAGCAGTCTAAAAACTTACTTGTTCAATGCTTCCATTGATTATTACTGTACATTCTTTTGTATTTCTACTATCTTATGCCCTTCTTTATTCTACACTACGCCTAGAGCACTCTACAAATTGGATTTGCGCATTATAAATCATGCTATACATGTATGTATTATTATTATTATTCTTCACAAGTTGATAATCCATATGAAATTAATTGTGTAGGATGTGGATAGTTAAATTAAAGGCTTATATACAGCCATTTGTAAGTAAAATTTTTTACAAGTTTACAGCTTCTTTTAGTATACCTGGAAATATATAGATCTATACACACTTGGAAGGCCCTGTGTGTTCACCAAAAACTGTGTATCAATCTTCATGTACCAATGATTGGTTTCCAATTCTATTTCACAAAATGGCATGATAAATTGTGAGGAGTAAGCAAAAATCAACTAAATAATTCAAAGTTGTAAGTAGTCCCACACATACATATTAAAGTTTAATAGTCCCCCATTTTAAGGTAAAAATCCATATTTCATGTAAATTTTGAAAAAATGGTTTAGCTTGGTTGTATTTTTGAAATATTTACACCACATATTCTTTGTTTTGTAGACTGGGTAAAGTTAAGGTGTGTGACTGTTACTGAAAAAATACTCTAAATTGACCAAATAAACTTAAGTTTAATGACATCATTTGGGATATCCTTCATAAAACTGAAAAAATGATAAAATGCAAATGCAAAACACTGTTAACAGTAAGAGGAAAGGTTGAAAAATGGAAATCACTGCTTCTTACATCAATCTTTGCCACTCATTTGAACTGGCTGGAGTTTAAAAATGGATGTTAACAGTATAATGTAACGTCCGAAACGTGCTTACAGCGTACCAGAAAATACTGTTAACATGACTCAAAATTTTTTACAAGTAACTTTTGTTGTGATTTTTTTGCGATAAATTACAATTTAGGATATACTAAACCATCCAGCAATGCATTTCATCACATAGAGTGGCTTCAAAATTATAATTTTTTTATATTTCTGTTTGCAGAAAGCTTAGATGATTCATTAAAAATGAGTTTTTAGCATCCTATTCATGCTTTCTTTACATTCAAAGCTAAATAAAATATTAAAAATAGTTTTCTTAACATGGGAAAAGATTGTGAAATCATAATTTGCTGATATGTCAAAAAATTAGTTGAAATTTGTAAATTATGTGTTAACAATAAAATTATGTAACGTCCGAAACAACTTTCTTGTCCTTACAAAAAATTGTTGCATGTGAATCAGATAATTTGTGTCTAAATTTGTGTAATGACTTACAGTGTTTTATTCCATAATGATTGATTCACTCCAGATACCATAAAATTTGACTAATCAGCTTTAAATGAGTATTTTGTGTTTTGGACGTTACATTTGTTTCGGACGTTACATTTGTTTCGGATGTTACAACAGTTAACGGAAAATTGGTTTTACTGATAAAGTGACAATGTAATAAGCTCCTCCATTATTTTTTGCTTAGATGGGTAGCTGCCTTAAGATGTTTATAAAATGTTTTAAAAGATAGGTCCTCCAAGTCTTACATTTTTTTCTACTTCAAAATGAAAATTGTTTCGGACGTTACAAAACTGTTTACTGTTTTTCATTTGATGAGGATATTTTTACCATCAGCACTTCTACAGTACATTGCTATTTTATTTTAAGCTATTTATTTGGAGTAACTAATAAGTGTATTCTAATATGGATATGAGGTAATTAAGTTCTTGTTCTAGTGGGTTAAATGTGGGTCTAAAATGTTTACGGAAGATGTAACGTCCGAAACACCATTTTCAATTACACCGTTCCATCAAAATATGAGAGATTGTTCAGATGACATTTAAATTTTTTAAAGATCCATCCATGCTCATTAATCATGAATAGAAAAGGAATATATTGTGTATGGCTTTATATATTTTTCAGCTCCAAACAAAATGGTATGTCAATTTGGGTTACAAAATTCCGTAAACAATTTGCTGTTCAGGGATACCTCAGGCACATAAATCAAAGTTGAAAATTTTTCATTAAGCTATGGGAGATCAACCTAGGTCCATGCTACAAAAAAAAGTTAAAACTGATTTCCAATTCTTTATCTTTAAAAATTTGGGGGCCCTCAAAGTGCCATTAAGCTTTTTGGTCATAGTTAAAAAACCCAGGGCCGGTAAATATCAATACGTGGGTGAGTCAGCTATTTCTCACTTTTGGCTTTCACAGAAGAAAAACCAGTCATGCTAAAGTGAGCTTGACCATGAATAGACGAAGGAGTAGAAAAACAAATTATTTAGGAGACAAGTGCTTGTTTTTCTCAAATCATAACATAACAACACAAGTTTCTTTAAAAGTGCAAGGTTTTCTCTTGGCAAAGTGACATGTTAGGGTAGCAGGAGTATTGCCTTTGCCAAGTATTGTATGTAGTCATATCATGTTATATGAAAGGAAATTGAATTCACTTTGTATGTGCCAACAGTCACAGATGACTTAATCAGGGTCCTGTTACAAATACGTCAAAGATATTCATTGTATGATGATCTGAATCTATGTATTATTTTAACATTACTATTGCAAAGGCACAAGTTTGCCTTTAAAGCATATGTCTATTTAGAATTTGTGTTACCTGCTAGTTTTTACATATCATACTGTATATAAGTATTTCTGATTTTTTTTTTTAGCCTACCATTAAGTCCATTAACAAATATAAAAACAGTAAGTTGTGATTAAACAATTTTATTTATTTTTTTTTTATGGGGGGGGGAAGAGGGGGTGGTAGTCAATATCACTTTCAAGATGCATAAATCCTCAAAAGTGAAATAAGTATTCTACAAGTATTCAAGCTTTAGTTTTTCAACAAAATTTTTAATTCAACCTGTGATATAAATTTTAAAAATTGATTTATATAGAAATGTAGAGTAAAATGGGAGTATTTAATTCGAAATTTCTGTTTATTCGTTATGTATAGAACTCAGAACATGAATATTACAAGTAAATTACATGTAAATTGTAAATTGTTAATTACAAGTACATGTATGTGATATATTGCAAGTTTATAAAGAAATGATGTTGATTTTTGCTATACAACAAGTGCACAATACCTGTGCAATATGATTGCATCTGACCCATTCTGCCCTCCCCTAGTCCAGACATGAAAAAGTGTGCAAATACCCAAACCCCAAAATAAACTTTGACAAAGTTTATGACATTTTATTTGAGGGGTTTTCATAGTTGATTGCCGAGCAGAATATATCTTACCAAGTTCAGTCAAGTTTATACAAACAAGTGCCTCACCAAGGAATTTTGATGTCGCTCCCTTATTTGGTCATCACCTTCTATTAAAATTTGATTTCTTTTCATTATTCAAGGACTGTGCATTTTATTTTCTTTCTGAAGTATACCCTGGTATCATGCTTGAACTTGGTTTTGCATAAAAGGCCTCAAATTATAGCACTTAATTCAGAGAGCATGGTATTGAGTTATCATGTTTTCATTGGACTTATGTCTACACTTTATAACATGCAATGAAGTATACTGCAAACACAGGAACACAGGTATACTCTTATATCATGCATTCAGTAGATATTGGGACTCTGTCTGAAATTGAGTCAGGAATCTGAAATAGAAGTAGGCCTATTTTAGTTTTGAAGCACACATTTACTGGGTCAAGAATTAACTCACCAAATGATTGTTGTTTTGCAGAACTTGTGTGTTGTAAATTCTGCAAAATATATTTCAGCTGCATGGGCAAGATCTATAATTGCATAACAGTATTTTTATGAATGCAAGAGACATAGCCTGAGATAATTAAGAATGATTTTCATTGGAAATTCTTTTTCGATGGAAAATGAAGAATCCACATTTTGCATACAGGAATGAATGAGACAGATTATGTTGATGTAAATACACTATAACAGTCACATACATGGAAGTGCCACAATCCATGGCCATACACACAGCTAGTGGGTATTGTCTAACCTCTCACGCCACAACAGAAGAAAATAACAATAGAATACCGAGACTCTCATTGCGCATGAATAGTGTATTTGTTCGGGATTTGATTATGATTCTTACACCGTGAACCAAGCAATAGGGAGGCTACAGCGGGACTCGGGGCATCGTGGGAATCTGATTGAGATTGTTATGCCAAATTTGTGGAGTAGAACCATTAGATTGTTTATAAAGTACAGAGAGTATAACAGGAGGAGCACAATAGGAGAGGGCAATACTTATGGCTCGTTAGATCCCCCTTCGAATTTAGAAGAAAGCTATAGTGTTTGTGTGTATGGTTAGTTAGTTTCCAATACTCACCAATTTAGAATATGAAGTGAGATTTGAAAGAGTTGGTATTGATCAGAGAAATAAGTCCAAAATGAAATGGGATTGATTGGGTACATATCATTTATACATGTAGTTAGCAAGCATTTTTACTTGAATTCATGTATAAGCAGTCAGGAAAATCTGAATGCCATGTACACACACAACCTCATGCATGCTTAGTGCAATAAACTGTAGAATATTGATAACATTCATAGAATATATTCAACTAGTGCCATGAACACCATGAACACAGATACTCCTAGGCATATTGTACAAGGGTGTGAGACGAGGAGGCCTAGGGTGGCTGCATTGCCCCTGATAGGTTTTTAAATGACCACAGTTTGGGCAGTTGTCACCTCATGTTTGGGCAGTGAGGTGATTTTTTAGTATTTGTATATACTTTGAATATAATGTACTCCTCTATGTTTAAAAAAAAAACGAATTTAATAAATAAATTTTTGTTCACAGGACCTCCTTTTGGATACGCTAATCATGTAAGCTTGAGATTTCCTGACACTATGTTTATTGTATTGAAATTTTGCCAGAATTTGTTTTTGGGTTCTCCAGAGCATATTCAGTACTTTTGAGATCTCACTCAATGCTCCTATGATTTTTTTTATATCACTGATACAGATGATTACAAAGTGTTTAAGTACCTTCAAAGTGGAAACATATCAACATTTAAAAAAATGATATTAAGAAACGTGTTTGATCTCCGTGTATGACTAATCAATATTTCCAATCTTTTTTTGCTTTGTACAGGTATGATGCTTTAACTGGTGTACCATCGTTACAGAAGTCTGTAGCCTTTGAGAAGGGCAGCGTTCTCTTTAACATTGCTGCTCTCTATACACAGATGGGAGCCAAGCAGGTTAGTACATGTATACCTCAAAGATGTCAGAAGTTGGGGCATTATAGCGTCCAATGTTGAAAAACTCCTAATGTAAGGTTGTCTCATTATAATTCAGGCCAGTGGACATTATTGATCAAACAACATTGAAATCACAAATATCTGTAAAAGTGTAATCTCATCAAATTAATATTGTCATTGAGGACTATAAATCTTCAAAGTTATAATCCACCATCAGTGGATCTCAGCATAAGTCTCCAAAATGATGCTCATTTGCTTTGCCTGCTTTGCAAATTTTAGTCCGTCAAATTACCAAAGACATCAGCCATTTTTCAATATGAATTCAATCATAATGCATTGATCAGGAGTGGAGGTATCTAGCAATATGGCTCTATGGGATAAGTAATGCTAAGCCAGTAGTTTGTAAACACTGGAAAGTAGGTATCTATGGCGACAGATGACATTGTCAAATAAAAACTTGTTTGTAACAGATACAACAGATACATGGTTATGAAAAAAATACATGTAAATATAAAATTCAGGAAACGGTTCACTTCATAGTCTGAAATGCATAAACTGATGTTCATAAAGAAACGTGACAACTTCATGTGAGGTGGAATTTTGCCCGGAGAAGTGATTTTAATTGGATCTGATCAGTTGGCAAAAGAAAAGGAAAAAAAAAGCACGAATGAATCATAATGTGGCATCAAGCCTCGGAGCTGTCGCTTTCTTATTCTCACATTACTGTTTACTTTGTCTGGATTCTATCACCAACTCATTGCCGCGTAACTATGCTTGATTAAAAACAAACAAGTCAGAGTCTGACAGGCAATAATGACAATATTTATTAACTGATCGCAAGCTTCTCCAATTTCATGCATGTGGACCAATGTCCAAGTGCTCTCATGTTGTGTTGCCCTGTTTGGTACTTAGGTTTCCATTGTGTTGTGAACAATTGGCTTCATATACATTATGCTAAATAATTCTTTATGCTCAGAATTGAGACCCTTAGTTATTGACAAATAAGGTGAAAGGGGCCCTTTGATATTGACAATTGAGGTAAAAGGGAAAAGAGTAGGCTTTTAGAATAAAGGAACAATTTGTAAAAACCACTTTTGTCCAAAGTGGCAGTAGTCCTGTTGCCTTTGTAAGACTTTAAGAAACAGGAGCTTTTGAAAATAGATCTTAATTCCCAAAGACCTGTGTAAGATTATTTCATTGTTATTTTAAAAGGTAGATTGTTACAAAAGGGCTTGTAATTGACTTATACTTAAAACATTCTTATGGTTTAAAACTAATGACTGGTGTGAAAGATGCTTGAGATCAAATGCATCATCATTATCTCACTCCCCAAGATGAAGATGCTTGTCTTAATAAACAGCCTGTCTACTGTTACACTTTTTAATCAGTAGAAGTGAGATCGGAGATGGCAGATTCAAACGAGGGGGATTTGGCTCATGTGCATTTCATGACTCAGTCTGTAGATTGTACATACTCTCTCTGCCAGATTGATCTGAATTTAGTTTACAAATGAAGGAGAAAAAAAAGTAATGCACATTGGGTACCGTCCTACTTCGCGGTAAAGCTTCTCCGAGGTGGAGTGTAAGCCAGGGGAGCGTTTCATCAAGCGTTTTGTCAGTGAATTTTACTGACAAATTTGCTCTCAGCCAATCAGATGCAAGGATTTCAGTAGCTTATAACAGTTGTCGGTAAAAATCACTGATAAAATGCTTGATGAAACGCTCCCCTGGTTTTAGGTCTGCCAGGGATGTGTGGTTTGTGAGAAGGTGTTAGAAATATCACATTTAGGAAATCATCATCATCGGCATATTTTTACGCAATGCAATGCTAAATGATAAACTCCCTGCATGTCATGATTTTCACTTTTATCTGTGCCTTTTGGTCTTTATCACCTCTTCTTCTCTGTCATTTCACTGATTGTACTGCATCAATACTTTCTCTCTCTTTCTCTATCTCTCCCCCTCTCCCTCTTTATATAGCTACACTTTCTCTCTCTCTCTCTCTCTCACGCTCCCTTTTCTTGTTCTATTCTTTTCTTCTCTGCCTCTCTCTTTTCTCTTCTTCTCTGCCTCTCTCTTTTCTCATCTCTATTTCTATTCTCTCTTTCCCTCTATCCCTCTTTCCCTCTATCCCTCTCTCTCTTCCCATTTCATGGTATCCCTGTTTCTCCTTCATTCAGGTGCTGCTTTTCTCTCCAACTCTTCTTTTGCATAATTTAGCAACTCAGCAAAATACCCAATTCGGTAGTACATGTATTTATGATTATCCATATAAATGCACATTTAATCTGAGAGGGTGTCAACTGTCAAAGCCAACTTGTCCTATTAAAATTCTAGATACAAATCCAAATGTTGTCTGACTGTATACATCTTTTTGAATACCCCTGCTTGTTGCTGTAAATCGTAATGGAGTGTTTGAATCATGAGGTGACATTCGACCCAGGGCTGGTGTGCCACCTGCAGGTGTTTCCACAAAGGGAGTTGCCATTTTAGGGAGCAGTCGGCAAGATTAGTTTACATTGGCATTTTAGGGTATGCATGCTATGTGGCCCCTTGCTGACATTATCGATGTGCAATGTATGTGTTGATAATTGGGGCCCAATGTTACTTGGAAGGTGAATGATGTGTGGACGTGGCAAGTTAATGTTTAATAATGGTTAAGACATTAGTAGCATTCAATGCTCTTTGTGACAGTACCCTTTGTAGAATAGAATATACTACCAGACTCTTGCCTTTGGAACCCCATAAAAATTAATCAGTGAAGGAGAAAAAAACTGGGGGATTTAGGGGTCTTTCCACAGGATTTAAAGTTAATGCTTGCGCAAATCGAAGTTTTAATAAATAAAAATAAGTCTATGAAATATATATTACATATGCCTGAACCTCCCGTTTATCATGGTATATTTTATCACTGTGAAGTGGTATGGTAAAAAGGATATGGAATAAATCTGTGGCTGAAAATTTTCTCACAAAAATGAAATTTGTATGGAATTTCATCATGCTTTCTTTTGCCCAGTTGAGACTGAAAAGGCTTTTGATTTCAAAATTTCGCCTTTGTATTACATTTCCCCCAAATTTTGTTAGATTTATATTGCACTGCAAATGCCTGAAAGTGTCATTAAGCAAATTTATTAGTCATCAATAGTCTCATTCCTGACATTCCTCAAAAGTTTATACCATTGTTGAGATCCTGGTTATTGACATCAATTCAACGTAATTTAGCGATTGTCCGTGGCACATTTACAGTTGTTGATTTTATAAATCACAAAACCCTATTCACTTTCGGAATTTGGAATATGAACACTTTATGGGTTATTCTTTAGATTACCTCATAAATGAATCTTCCTGTGTAATAGAATTGCCAAACAGTTTCCTCCAACAGATCTAGAAAATAAATTGCTTTTCATTTTAACACCTACACAGATTATGAGTTTAGTAGAGTACTTAAAATTGCACTTTGTACCTTTTGCATTCTCTATTCTGGGTTCATGAACATGTTGGGGCCTTGTACACTATTGAAAATATCAACATTTTACCAGTTTTGAAATGTTATTAAAGAGTCAGGCAGTTGCCAAAGCATGCACTGAATATAATTTAAGTATGAGCATGCATATATGCTTCCATCATTTTGCTTCTCAGAACAACTTTATCACTCCATATATACATACCGCTTAAGATTGTCAATAAGTTCAGACAATATATTTGAATCAATAAGGGATGAATACATCCATTAGGCTCAGCTATACTTTTTCACAGCTATGTAAGCTAAATGCCCTTGCTAACAGCCATAGAATTATGAATCTTTTGTAGAGATGATAATTTCTTCACCAATTATTTATGAGACCCATTTGTGTGACATTTATGGATCGTTGCACTGTCCCTGACACTTTGAGAATGGAATATTCATGAATAATTCCAGACAAAAGTAGATTTGGGCATGCTAGGTTTACAACAAGCATTTCAAAGATAGCTGGCTTATGCTGTTTGTATCAACGATCAGATATCTAAAGCGAAGCTCTGTTGAATTATTCAGTGTTTGGACTGTTTTTTTATGTGTTGGATGCCGTCAGCCTGTCTGAAATTGTACAATTATGTACAAAGTCTGCTGTGAGCGTGGATCACTGCTATAACAGTAATTGTATAAATCCATCATCCAAAGTTTGTTCTGCTTTTCTTGACATTGCAAATTATAAGCATGGCAATAAGCAATTAATTAAGTAAATGGCATCATTATATTTTATATACTGCTTATTAAATCCTAGGGTTCTGCTTATCATTAGTTAGGCATGGAATGAGCTATTATTCCATGTCATAATGTGAATGCAATGGAAGGAAATATTGACCAGTCAAATAAAATGTAAGCTGGGTATACTAGGCAATGGCACAGTGAAAAGGCAATGTCTTAAATGGCACCAATTATTCCTATTATGATAAAATGCATATTTAATGGAATACATAATGCAAATTTGCCAATTTTCTCGGGAAAATAGTGATTTCCATTCAACTATGGATTGCCAGTTTGAATTATTCAACATTTAATTTTACTTTTAAGATCCCATTACATGTATGTACAGCAACAGAAAGGGATTCATATTTCTTAGCGATTAAAAAAAAAATTGTGGTCATAATGTATCTTAACATTCTAGATGAAAAAATAGTGCTATGATGTCACAAAAAGTAACCCAAATCTAACATTGATAGCCACAGGAGCAGTGTGAATGTTATCAACATTTTCTCTGCCTTCCTGTCATCTCCATACATTGTACATCACAGGACCAAACGATGGAAGATTGGGTAGGGCACGGTAGGCTAGGAAAGGCCATGGAATGCTTTGAATCAAGAGCACTGTGAATTTTATTAACCCCCCCTCTCTCTCTCTCATTCTCCATCTCCGTGCATTACAGGACCGAACGATGGAAGATGGGGTGGGGAAGGCCATAGAATGCTTTGAGAGTGCTGCAGGATCATTCAAGTATCTAGGAGAGAACTTCAGCCATGCTCCTAGTATGGATATGAGTGGACCAGTCCTGGCTATGCTTGGTGGACTCATGCTGGTGAGTAGCAATTTTTAAAATTTATTTTTAATATTCATTTTATTTCAGGCATGATAATAAAACTTACATATTTAAATTAAGCATGGCAAAACAGAATCATAGTACAGCACAAAGAAATTAAGAAATATTCACCAGCCAGCGCTGTGGGATAGCCTTAAAGAATTTGTAAATTCTGTTGAGACGTTCTTCATGTTGGCAATAAGAGATTTACATATGAAAAGTGGAGTGTTATCTTTATATTTTGACTCTTCAATGTAGTTTGAAGGGTTATATTGGGTCCAATTGTTGAATGAATGAGACAAATCATAAATCAATCAAATTGGTCAAGATGTTTCATATTACTTTAAATTTCATTCATGATGGTTCCATTCATCAAAAATCCATTTCTTATTCTATTATTGCAAATATTTTTTTGATAAGACCTGGATGCTGATGAGAGAAAAAAGAAAATCAATTTTTGTGTTTT
Source organism: Heliocidaris erythrogramma (assembly GCA_025617745.1). Lineage (NCBI taxonomy): Eukaryota > Metazoa > Echinodermata > Echinoidea > Camarodonta > Echinometridae > Heliocidaris > Heliocidaris erythrogramma. The sequence continues at coordinate 41,066,915 of CM046866.1, forward strand.
TTATATCTCATAAAAAAGTGCTATATAGTTGAAAATTATTATTTATTATTGAATTTGTTGCCAGCAGTCCATGATGTCAATTTTTCATGACTGCTCTGCATGAATTAATCATCACTAGAGAACTATATTTTGTATTCGCTGCTCTTGAAACCAAAATAACTATGACATGTCTTTGATATCCTAGGCCCAAGTACAAGAGTGCATCTTTGAGAAGTTTGTATTAGATGGGGTGGAGGAGACAATAGAGAGCTGCGTCAGGGTTGCCAAAGAAGCTTCAGTTGTAAGTATATCTTTCATGTTAGCTGGGATTATTCTTATAATGCATATAGAATTATGACAATGTGCACAATAATATATCTGTATTTTTGTGCATATTGTTTTCACAATTCTAAAACGTAGTACATTAATGTCACATCAAGTTAAAAGTACATATATTGATTTGTTTGTGATTGATCACCTTAGTATTGATTTAATTGACAGGTGATAGTTTAACTGGGAAATTTGTGAGTCATACATGAATAGTATGATGTGCTAAAACTTTAATGTTTTATTGAATTTATGGTGTCTCAGAGTCTGCTAGTTTACATTTTTGTTACTATTGTTATGACTCCATAAATCACTGCTTACTAATCAAATGATACTTAGATGTGTATGATAACTACAGGATAAAGGAGTTGTCGCAACAATTGTTTGCTTAGAGTCAGATGGGTGTTAGCACTGTGTAAAATAGTACCTCTATGAGATAATGCCCATATGTTTCTCAGCCGATGTTTTGTCTCTGAATTAATGTAGATCCTACTCAATTAAATGCATTCTTTTTTTTTACCATCCCTTGTAGGTATCCGACATGTATACCAAGGTACACAAGATGATGATGCAACAGACAGTCAAAGACTACATCCCATACTCATGGATCTCAATGGTTCTCGTCAAATCACAACACTTCAAAGCGAGGGCGCACCACTATGCTGCCATTGCTATTGTCGGTCCTAGTATGAATCAAGGTAAGGGAACCAAGAGAGCTCTGGAAAGAAAAGGTCATATTATTCCCTGAAGGAAAACTATATTTTTTTCTCTCGAAAATCTGAAACGTAATCAGTAAGAACTATTTGCACTGATGTATAAAGTACAGATCTTGGAGAAGGTGTCCACCTAAATGTAAGATTTGAACACACAACTTCCTGAGTGAGACTTAAGAAGACAAACCACTTCACTTAGTATCCCCTCCTTCCAGGGAGAAGAAAGAGAGTGGGGTGAGACAGGAAGGGAAAGGGAGGGAGGGAAGAGAGAGAGAGAGAGAGAGATAGATAGAGAGTGAGAGTAAAGTCACCCGTGTGTCCCTGAGAAATCATAAGCTTTATAGTAAATTTGTTATTGTATAGCAAATTATAAAATCCATGTCTTTATGATATGTGTATCTTTATTTCCTTTGTGTTGGTATTACAGAGAAAGACTACGACTCAGAGACATTACTTAGACTCTTCCCATCCATGTACAACAACTCAGAAAAATCAGATCTTCAGCCTCCTCAGAACTGGGAAGAGAGAATGAGATTAGGTGAGTGATTACCGAGGCTAGAGAGGGCATTTGTACATGGTAACTGAACACAGGCCAAGAGGGCAAATGTCTCTCATATGCTGTAGAATAGATGTAAATATTACTTATTTGTTTTATCCTTGGAGCTGGTACTGGTAATCATATATGATTTTAAAGCCATCTATCTCTTTTAGTCTGTCTTCTATCATGCATGTTAGAATGGCTTTCTATAATTGTAGACTTTAAAAGTTTCTTGCCATGTTAAACATGACAGTGTACATGTAAGGTAATGTTTGCCTGTCTTTGGTTCTGAGGCAAGACAAATATGCTTCATGGTACAGGTGTTAGAAACCGCATACAGGGGAGCATTTCATCAAGTGTTTTGTCAGTGATTTTTACCGACAACTGTTATAAGCTACTGAAATCCTTGCATCTGATTGGCTGAGAGCAAATTTGTCGGTAAGAATCACTGACAAAACGCTTGATGAAACGCTCCCCTTGTATTTCATCCCAAGTTACAGGAAGTGTAGATGCAGAATAGACATCCTCATGAATATTCATTTCAGAGTAGTTTAAATGGTATTTTGAAGATCGATTCTGCCTAAGCAACACTCCTGACTGACATGTATTTGTTTTCTCTTTACCACACCAGGCAAGGCACACATTCGACAGGCTCTGATGCTCCACGAAGAGGGCCTCAGGGTTCACGATCTCTCCAAGCAGCTTCGTAAGATTGACACGCTGAAGGAGGTCCTCAAGAAGTTTCACAGTAAATCCATGCATCGGTATCAGTCTCTTGACAATGAAGATGACTTCTTTGAACTTCCTGATGCACCTGTAATCCTCAGTGAGTGTTTATCTTCTGTTTTAAAATAGACTTCTTCATGTTTCCTAGAAGCATACTTGATGAAGCATGTTCCAGAAGATTTCCATGCTCTTTTAAGCTCAAGAATGTCCTATTTTTAAACATGTATATGAATGCTGACACAAATGAATTTCTCTGAAGCAACTCCGTTATTGAATTCTGATAAAATTTTGATTTTAAATAGAATTCATTGTACTTCTTTCATGTATCAAAAGTTTTATTTTATTGTCTTTACCTCCATAAGACAGGAATCAGGCAGCTCACTTCAAGCTGTTTTTCTAAAAATATTTCTTCAGTAATAAAGTCTGAGCTTCTCTGATGGCTGCAAATGTCTGACTTTGAATTTCATTACTTTTTGAAATTTATAGAACTCAGACTTTTTGTACAAAATATCTACTTGCTTTTATATCACTTATGTTACCTATGTAGGACCAAAATAGTCATAAGTTTTTATACTTTTTATTTTCAGGTAAAACTCAGCAGATTGCCAAGCCTCATGTTCCAGACTTCACCAAGGTCCAAGTCAAAGATATCTTCCATAATCTAGTAAGAATTCTCTCTAATCGTTTTGAGCTTAGTGTGGTGGTGGGGGGGGGGGGGGGTCACAGAAGTATTGAAGATTGTGATAGGAAATAGTTTGTCCTTGACTCTACATTTTGTTATTTCTAAGGAGAAAGGTTCTTTGAAAATAACTAGATATTCTCAGAGAAAGACTAGAGTACACATTGATTTGCTCTGTAATAGATTGCTCTATATACAGCCATGGAAAAAATTATTAGACCAAGAATGGTTACTGATATTAATATCTTAAAAGCAAGGTATAATTGCTGGAATTTGTTATTTATTCAATGAAGTACAAAGACAAATCTTTTTTATAATTTTGTATGCATATTATAGTACCCTTATTACAGAAGCTGAGTCTAATATTTTTTTCCAGGGCTGTATTTTCCAAATTTCACACATCTTTGATAACCCTTGGCAGGGGGAAGGGGAATGTCAAGATAATGAGATCTTTCAGGGTCGTACTTTAGATGGTAAAATATACTGCTAACTCGTTATTTTTGACAAGAAGCTTTGGCTGATTCATAGAAATATTACTGTAAATGAGAACTGGACACTTTGTCTCTCTCTGCTGAATAATCTAATATACTTCTCCCTAACCAGAATCACTCATATCAGCATATAATTCAGTAATATGAATATTTTTTTATTAAAACTCTTTTCTGAAACAATATCTTCCATTTGTTTTTTTTTCTGACAGGGTCCCCTTGCCATCTTCAACAGTCGTAACCAATGGACAGCTCCTAGAATAGTAGAGATTGTGAGAGGGATGGGAGGCTATGGTTTCACTGTCAGGGGAGACTCACCGGTCATCATAGCTCAAGTGGACCAAGGCTATGCAGCAGCAGTAAGTTTCAATTGATGTATATTTGGTGTATATCTAGATACTAAATACTAGGATCTCGCCAAAGAAAATTTGTAGTGTAGTATTTGAGATTGTAGGATAAAGGAATTTTGGTGCCAAAAATGGTTTATTTATGAATAAGTCTTTTTGACATTTCATTGGTTTACAATTAGTTAATTATTATGCATTACATTAAGCATAAGTCCAATCAAATTGATTGGAAACTGATTGTTGTGTATCTTTGTTGAAGTAATGATAAACGATTTGTGTCAATTCAAGTGGTGGTACTGATCTAATTCTCTTCTGGTAATGTAATCTGTAATTAATGATTCTGGAGAGACCTATTGTAATTATAAACTCTCTTCATCTCCTTACCCAGGCAAGTGGAGTCAAGGAAGGTGATTTCATCATCGGTGTCAACGATAACGACGTGAAGTGGGCCAAACATGAAGAGGTTGTAAAGAGCATCCTAGCCTCCCCTCATCGTATCAAACTAGAACTCGTCTCCCCGCTGGACAAAGACTTCCTCCACCCTCAAGACATCAGACGCAAGGAGACCAAGAGCTCCAAGGGATCGTCTGAGATGTCACCGACCCCGTCGCAGCAGTCGCAATCACCAGTGAATGGATCAATGACATCAGATTCATCGCTGGAGAGGCAGCAGCCTCCTAGGAAAACGCATAAAGACTCACAGGGATTGAAAGGTAGCAATTCTAAGAGCAGCAAGGCCAAGGATTCCTTAACATCACCAGATGGAGGGAAGGGCAGTACGGGCAAGAAGAAGTCCAAGAAACCAGACAAGACGAGCACTGAAGAGAGGAAACGAAAAGCGGTGCAGAACTCGCCGGCGGGGTTGTATTGAAGCAAGAATGAATCGGGGTGTGGACCCTTGACTGAAATGTTGACAAAGTGAAGACATATCCACTGTATGATGAGGATGGAAAGAAGAAAAATGGATTTTTTAAAAGAAGCTGAAGAATAATGAGTTGCACATCTTGGACGATGCCCCTCATAAAACTTTGAATGCTGAGAAAGGATGAAGCCAACAAATGATGTGTGTTTGCATCTTTATATGTATATGTAGCTATTATAGAAATATGATAGATGTGATTTCATACAGGCAAAATAAGGAAAATCTCTAGATATGACCAGTGACTAATGGTTGTTTGTGGTATCATGCATTGGCCCAGTGGTCATATCGATAGATTTTCATTTTTGGATGTAATAAATGGTCAAAAGACAAAGTCGTACAGGACACACTGCATGGAATTGCCCTTAAATATCATCTGAATTTTGTAGGGAACAAAATTTTGAAAAATAAAACAAAAGGAAAAGCAGAATATTCAATGAAGCTTTAAGGCTCGTTCACATATGCAGCAGTAAACCGCCTTAAAAAAACGCTGCAGTTTTGTTTTTTGTGTATTAAATGAAAGAAAAGTGGGGATGCATGATGCAACAAAGGTCCTACATGTACTCACTTAACTGTGTGTTATAAGATATAGAAATGTGAAGTGCAGTACGGTTATTTGAAGCGGTTTACCACTTCATACGTGAACAAGCCTTTATAGTAAATAATGCAATATCAGGAACTTCCCCGGGCATTTAATGTTCGCAAAAGTTTCATGCTGCGAAATCACTGAATCATAATTGACATAACACTAAATTTTTGCATATCGTGAAAGTTTCTTGCTGTGAAAATTGCCGACGTTTACAATTCGCGAACGTTTCATCGCAAACGTTTCTGGTTTTAACAATAGACAGTAAATTAGCACAGCTCTAAATGAATTCATCAAGAATTCAGTGAGGGTCAGGGATAACAATGGAATGAATATTTTATACAATAGATGTAGTGTGACACTACTTATATGGTTTCTTACCCAAGCTCTTATCAAATCTCTTTGTTTGTGCTGTGGCAGATTTGTATTTTCAAACTTGTTCTTCTGTGCACAAAATGTTTGTAACATTCTTGATTATCATTTTGCAGTTGTGGATTTTTGCAGTGATAGTTCTTTACCAAATACCATTTGCCTGTGAATCAAGTTTTCATTTTTTCTACAAACGATCGAGAATATCCTGTGACCTTTTGTTTCCCCATTCTGGGTTCTTTTTGTTGTAAGGATAATGTTCTGAAACATGCTTCCCCTTTTTGTATTCATATGAACTCATTCAGAGAGCTGCCTACTTAATTTCATTCATCAGCTAAACTGCCTCATATAGCATATCAAAGGTATTCACTCAGAAGAATGTTATGTCATTTTGATAAAAACCAAAAATATATAAAGCTCTCATTTTCTTCCTTTAAGCAATTGTTCTTTTCTTCCTGAACAATTATTCAGTGGAATTATATGTGGAAATAATATGAAAAATAATTTTCCAGACACTCTGTGTTTTCAGTCTCTCAACCTCGGTTTACAAGTTTATCTGTGGGGGTTTACAAGCTAGTAATTACAGGCTTTTAATCTGTAATAAATTCATCACAAGAAAATATTCTAATGGGAAGTTAACATTTTTGACCCAAGAGTTATAACTGGCAATTTACTTAATGAATTTTCATTAACTATTTTATTTAAACGAGCCTTTGAGTTCTGTGTACAAACAAACCCTTTTCTTGTGTTTAATATTATGACGAAATCATTAGTATAAAGAGATCAGAATATCGTTGTGATGTATTTTGTTGGAAAGGCTTTGTGTCAACAAATGAAAAGGTATGTTTATTTATTATAAAGAGTAATGTCATTTGTGTACATATTATTATTTAGTTGCTGGAAAGTCATGCTGGTTCATGCCATTTTAGTTCCATTTATTTTTATCTATTTTGGAATTTCTGCCGAATATTTTGTTAGTTCCCTGCCTCTTTTTTTTCTCTCTCCCCCCCCCCCCCCTCTCTAATTCTCCCACTCTTTCTTTCTGAATCTCTGTATGTCTATGTTCATGATGCCATGATTCCGTTAATCCAATTTTAACATTGTAATTTTTAATTTGTACTTCGCATGCAAATATGACATATCGCTGTAAAAACAGACAATTTCTGCCGTTTTTGTTTTCTCAAACTAAATTAACAACTCTTGAAGTTTGTGCATAGACTGTAGCAAATCTATGAATGAATTGAAGGAAACTGGCTTTCCCTTGTAAAATAAATATTGAATTGTACTAGGTAGTGTCAGACATGGACAGAACTCTCTGCTTAGATTTACAATTGTATCAGAGTTTGATAGAATGATTGAAATTCAATGAAGAAATGAGCAGTTCTGATCAGTTTATCAGAATTTTATGAATTACAAATTGATAATGGTGCTGAGCATATTGTTTCGAAACTTTTTTATAAGCAAGTTTAGTGACTGTAAATATGAATATTCCTTATATGTTTGGAGTGACGCTCAAATTAGATTGTAAATACTAAAATATCAGAGATAACTATAACAAGTATTAACAGCAGAATTAGTATTAGTAGAACTTGTGTGTCAATATATAGCATACTTTGGCAGATGCAAACAGCAGCTTTCTGTTTATGTTACCTACAGGAAGTGATGCTCAAGTGAACTTCAATATTATAGTTCACATAAGCATATTAATAGTTCTCAATTGAACTAATATTTTAATATTTAAACAGCCTTTTGACATTTAACTTGCAAATATATGGATTATTTGACTGGGACTTACCAAGACGAAATAGTAGCGATAAATTTTATTTATGTTCTGTAACGTACAGATAAAGAGACAGGGAACAGCAGTTCATATTTTATTCATTTATATACTCTTTGGTTTAATTCAGAATCATTTGAATTTACAACTTACCTGAGAGATCCATGTAGTAATGTACGTTATATTAATTTTGGATTGTACTAAATTGTGGATGATATTAATTTTTGATGATACTGCTTCAAAACAATATGAAAGCCGGACAACAGTGTATTAAAATAATTGGAATTATATTGACAATTTTTACTTAATGTAGTAAATACATGTATAACATCGACTATTTAAAGGTCTTGTATATCATCGATTATAAACAATTCATGAAATGAGGATTTTAATATTCAGTATTATGTAATATTTTCAAGACCAGTGTTGCCAGTTCAGATGGTTCATCATCGAGTGTGTCAGTGTTTGGAGAGAGAAAAGAAGGTCATAAAATCTAGAAAAAATATAGCCACATTAATAGCGACAAAGATATACATACTTAAATTAGAATATTTATAGATTTCATGTATCAGTAAATGCAGGAATTCAAGCCAAAACGGTTGTATGTACCGGTAACCATTTTTTTGTCGAAGATTATGTGTTCAATACATTCATTAACAAGACATGAGCCTTATTTTTTTTTTCGTTCAGTTTAAATTGTCGAACAATTTGATTTTAACAGATGCTTTAAAGTTTCTATTATAGAAAAAATATATATTCCTAATGCCCATAGGTCATCACAATAATTACAATAGGAAGAGTTTTGATTTACACTCAGCACAATTGAAATGGGCACTTTCCTTTGCTTTCCTTTTTACGCTTAGATGTTCGTTGAACTTTCACTTGTGTATACAGTAAATTAGGGATTCAATGCACCACTGTATTATACTGAGCTAAAAGCTTTCTAAGAAGAAAAAAGATTCCTGGAAACACCTATGAATATTCTAAGTTACATATTCATAGGGTGATATTTAAAATATCTTTGTCTCAGAACTTCTGGTATTTTATGTTTCACTGAATACTTCAATTCATACACTTAGTTATGACAGGTACATATTCACATCGAATTTCTGTTTCATATTGTGAAACAAAAACGGCGCATTGCATTTAATGCATTGTCTTGAATCATTGTAAATGTTTGTAGTATTCACATGTAGTATATCAATGCCAGCTTTTCTAATTAATTCCATGCACTTGTAAATATTCTTGTATGAAAACACATGTTACATTATTTTTATATTTACATTCATCCTTTGTTCAATAGCTTCATTGAAAGAAAAAAATTGAAATGTGGAGCAGAGCAGCATTAAAAGTGATAAAAACAACATTGATTGGATGTATCGTAGTTGGTTTTCTTGGTTTGTCGATGGGAATGTTTTTGAGTGTCTAAAATTGTAAAGAAATGGACCGCTTCGGTAATGTATGCAAATTTTATGCAAATTTTATGCACACCTTTCAAACAAAGGTTGTTCTTGACAACCTGAAAGCTTGCCGGGCATAGCAACAAATAATGTATGCAAACTGGATTCCAAGCATTGAGGCTCATTTATAAAAAGTAGGTGCATAGAGAATATATGTGCATAAATTGGTATACATTACAGAAACGGTCTATTGAAAAGTATGTTTGCAAGTGGCAACAAGGGAAAAAAACACACCAGATGAACTGAATTATAATATAATGCATCCACATTATTTTATTTTTTATTTGGGGGGGGGGGGGATCAGATGTGTTAGGTCCCTTATGCCTATCTGTGTGCAGTGCTTTTCAGCATCTGTGAAATTACGACGATTCCAAAGCCTCCAACATAATCCAAACTACATAGTTTGCAAGACACATGATTAGGTGACGGGGGCCCCATGATAATTTCCTAATGCTTACCTAATCCCTAACTTCAATTGAGTCTCATTTGTATCCATCTTTCATCCCAACAATGTTAACTAAAACCCAATCACGTAATAAGTTCTAGACGAGACTAGAGCCAAATGACTCCTGGGCCCGTTTCCATAAAACTTGTTATCAGAAACAACTGCCGCATTTCTATGACAAATCTGCTCTCAGCCAATCAGATGCAATGATTTCAGTAGCTTATAAACAGTTATTGTAAAATGTCAGTGATAATAAGTTTTATAAAACAAGGCGCTGAGCACATGTCAGATCACCTTCTAAATCTAAACAGTTCAGACAACGTACATGTATACACAAACAAGTAATCCCATCATTTCCACACAAAAATCTCATTTGTTTGACTCAAGCACTTTATTACATATAACTTCTAAGACTTCAATAACTTTGGTCCAATTTTGACAGATTTCTACCATACAGTCTTGACTGCTATGGTGACCACATCTATGAAGAGCTCTCCAGTTGGTTAAAGACTTGTGTTTAGACTCATTAACCCTGTATCTCCATTTTACAGAGATAAAATACTTGCTCAAAACTAATCCCTGATGTTTGAAAGTCCCGAGCATTAATCTTTTCATTTCATATCACATTGCACCAATTAGATAAAATTTTATTCCCTGATAATACAAGAATTAAACAAACTTGTAGCAATTATATGTGACAGCCTCTACTGATTAGTTTTTGATTGCGGTCATTGCCATCTTGTAAACTCATATCTGTTCATCCTTGGTATAATTCCTTCACAAACAAGTAAATAAATGCAGTCTAATTTCCCCAAGGAATAAAATGAAATGAGTTTAAACTGAACCTCCAAATGATTTTGAAGCATTCACCCAAAATACATCAAGAAATTGGGAATCCTTCGATCATTTACATGAAAGGAAGAAAACAGTTCTTTTAATGATTATACATGTAGTATCCTTCATCCTTCATGATTAACATGATGAAAGTCCTTTGGCAGTATTCAGGCTGGTCATGTGACAGTCATGTGATAGTCATGTGATAGTCATATGACCATCATGTAACAGTTGTCCTTATGAGCCCTTGGTCTTCCTGATCAAGGATTCTGCCAGATCCCATTGGTCTTTACTCAGCTGAAACACAAGCAGAAACAGTGGTTTTCAAATTGAATTTTCAGTCAATCAATAGTAGACTTAATATATACATAGAGCAGGTTACTTGTATCTTAAAGGGATACTCAACCGCAGATTGTGGAGGTTTTTATGCCGCGAGAGGGCACGCATGATCGTTACCTGATCATGCCGATGCCCCGCCTGAGCTCGAGCTCTCGTGCAAGATTCGGTCGGCTTCGTGCAGTCCGAAAAGTAATCCTAGTAGTCCAACGGACGCGTTCGACGCACAAACTTTGTGTACGAGTGAATGGGGATTACGCAATCCTGACTTTCCCCACGGCCGCCTGGTGACGTATCCCTTTAAAGCTACTATTCAACTTTTGAAAATGTATGTTGAGATATCATTCCAAAAGTTTATGTGAAACAAAGGATTATATGGATGGTGACAATGTTATGGAATTCAACTGAAACAATGATAATATAATTATCTTCTAATCAACAATAAATGGTTTTACATAGTACAATTTCCACAGGATACATGACCTCTGTACTACACTCTAGTTACGATACCTATGATTTTGTACTACTCCCGCCAATATACTCTATCGAATTCTAAATATTCTACAATTCCAGAAAATCTATTTGGGGGGATGGTCAAAACTACATGTATGTTCTTCTATCAAGCATATATCTTCCCTCTTGGGTATCATTATCACTATAGATGATGACAAAATTTATAACTTACTTGGAGGTAACCACTGAACATTCCTGAAGCCTGCAGCGTCTGACCACCATCAAACATGAACACCTCCCCATTAAACCAGCTGGCATAGTCACTACAAAGGTAGCAAGCCAGATTAGCTATCTCTTCTTGTTCTCCCATTCGACCAATAGGGGTAGAGTCTGCAAGGGCCTCCTGAAACTGTCCTGTAGGGTCCAGTCTGCTGAAGGCTCCCTGTAATAGCATCAAAATTTACACTGCTGTATTAACTGAATGTACATTACACCCTTCAAAATAAAGTTGACTTTTGGTCATTGAATTGTGAAAGAAACTCTCAAAGCAATTGGGAAAGATTATATAGCAAATAAGAACTGGTGTATGCTGTAAGATTTTGGAATCTTCAAAATGATCAGAAATTGACTCAATCCTACTGAGAGTCACATGCACTACACACAGAAATGCGTATATGGGACTACATACAAATGTTCGGCCTAAACATTTTAGCCGTTTCTTGTCATATTTTGCATGTGAGATTATTTGAAGAGCAATCCATTTCAGGGGACATATCTACTATGATAATCTTCCAAACTAACAAAAAGAATGAGAAAGCTCACAAATTATATTTTAACTTTCCCAGAAATCAAGCTTCCCTTGAAGCTTCATTCAGACATGATATAGTATCTAGAAAAAACCTAGCAGCAACCTAGCATGTACATGTAAATGAAAAGCAAGAGGCAAAACAAATTTTGCTGGTGTGATTTCTTTTTTTTAATGAAGTTTTATAATTCACATAACTATTCAATTACATAGCAAAAATGAACCCAATGGATATCAGTTAACAGTGAAGGACCAACTCTAAGCTTTGCATGAACATTCACTTAAAAAACCCCCCTCAACAGGCACATTCCTCTTACTATGCATAAAATGTTCATTAGACGACCACTGCTCAAAATAATATGCAACAAATTGATGTGGTCTCTTTAAGAAGGAAATTCGAAGTCCACTGAAGTCCATTCAAGGATATCCGTCAATAAATCCTTGTGTATTCTAGTAAATGAAGAAATATTTGAATGGATAAATGATAAGGTCCTTGAAACTGACCTTTGTATAGATTCCTCCAGGAGCTATACAATTGAACCTCAATCCATAGCGACCCCACTCCACAGCTAAACTCCTACAAGTGAACGGGTAAAATTATTACATACACAATATCAATATTGTACATCTACTGTGTATCCGTATGGTTTGTGGCTCTAGCAGATACATGTGCATATTCTTTTACAATGTCTGACAATCCACAGAATCAACCCTTCAGAAAACTAAGCAGCTTTGAAGACATTGCCCAGCTAATATTCATGGACCTTTTATAAGAATATGATTGTCCATATTTCACACATTGCAATTTTCAGTATTTTAGGGTATATTCAGATAATTATTGAAATGTACATGAAAATGAAATGCTTTGGTAGTACTTCATTTCTTTCTACATAATTATTAATAATAATAATAATCATCATAATAGTGCGGAAGATGTTGATCATCGTGGTAGTACAATAAGAGTATAAGTTGATCTGTTGTCACACGAAGGAGCAAACGATAATAATAATAATACAGCTACTAATAATAATCATAATCATAACAATAATAATAATAATAATATTGGATATCCACCACGCAAGGTGTTCCAATATTACCCCAGCTCTAGCTAGGCTACCGATTTTGGGTGCTCAGAGCATTCAAGGAATTTTTTCCCTACTGGTACCCATTTAATGGGTGGAGAGTGGTAAATGTAGATTAATGTCTTGCCAAAGGACCCTGGTGCCGGGCCAGGGTTCAAAACTACGACATTTGCATCTCCAGTCAAGTGTTTACACCACTCGACTATGACACTTACGACATCCATGCTCGTTGTTATGACTTTACACCACAACCCCCCTCCCTCAAAGAAAAAAATAAAAACTTTTATAAGAGGGCTAATTAGCACCTTCAATATGTGGCATAAATTTCCAGAAAGTAAATTTCATTTTTTATTTTTTCTTCCTTTTTAATTCATCAGTGATTTATTCATTGTTCAAATAATTTTTCCCACCCCAGCACATCGTATGGCATTAATGCGTGTCTATATTGAGATAGCTTGTAGCAATAGACTTACCTGGTAACATTTTCTAGACCGCTCTTAGCTGCTGCACTGGGAACGACAAAAGGAGATCCAAGTGTCGCATACGTGGTACTGATGGTCAAGAAATTGGCACCTGTTTAACATGGATAATTCTCTGTGTTATGAAATTTGCATTCTTGCAATTATTTAGTAGCATTTCTAAAGCAGAGTTTTGTTTAAACGTTCCTTAAATCCTAAGAAAATTTCGTCTTTGATTAAACCTTTACTGAATCTCTCTCACAAACATTCCTATCTATTTAATTCAGATTTAACACTACATGAAGTAAACACAAATATGTTGTTTAATCTGACTGAAGGATATTCAAAATTTGTTTCCAGCCATCAAGCAATGCAGTTTTCAAATAGTTGCCCTTTTCCCATGATTTGCTGAAATACAGGCCCAAAGGGTTACATGTGACTGTAACTTATGAATCATTATTACTACTGCTAACATTGCATAACTTAAAGTCGCATAAGTAGAACTTTCCCCAAGTCAAATAAATTTTTTACACCAAACTATTCAAAATATGTGTAATTTACATTTAAGTAAAATTTTGCATAGGTCAAATTATTTTGTGTGGTCCCAACAGATTCGACTTATGCAAAGTTAACTGTAAATTGCAATCCTGATTGTAAGAAATATATTTTGGCAAACCTTTCTGCTGCTCGACAAGTCTTTTCCCGATTTCCAATGTGGTATACATGGTTCCATTTAACACTACGTCTACTATAGTCCTCCATGCATTGGGAGATAGCCGTTCTGCTGGAGCTATGAAGTTAGCAGCAGCATTGTTGATGACGACATCGGGAAGTCCTCCACAGATCTCCACAAACTGGTCGACAGAGGCCTTGACAGCATCAGAATCTTTGATGTTAGCAGGGATTGGGTGGACAGGGTTTCCAGTCTCACCAGAAATCTCTTCTGCTGTGCTTTTCAGAACATCTGCAGATCTGTGAGATGGAATCGCATAAACCTATTGTAAGAAATAGATATATGACTATGGTCCAATAGAGTACCGAAGTGGCGTCATACCGGCCAAGTTGTCAAGGTTGCTGGTTCCAAACAATTTTGTGAGAAACAATGGCTTGATCATACCAGCTCCAAAGAGTGAACTTGCCCTGCATGCTCCAGCCCGCTGCTTGAATAATTTTGTGGTGAACCTCATGCACAGGCTCTGTTGTTTGGAAACAGTATCCCAGACGACAAGCGAATATGACGTCAGCACTTGGGTACTCTATACTAAGGGCACATCACAAGTCTTAAAAAGAGCTGACTAACAAAAAATAAGCCCGCCCCCATCAGCCCCTGATGAATTCTGTAGCTCAGCCACGCAAAAATCAAATTGTGTGTGCTAGAACACAGGTCTTATTAAAACCAGTCCTTTACTGACTTCAAATTTATTTCATACTTGCCCAACATGACAGCCGAGTCTGTCCCAAATTTTCTGAAACATCAATTTAACGTGCCCCCATGATAATAAATTAAGTGAACAGGAATAATCTGCATGACCATGTTCGTTAAAGACCTCAGCCTGACCCAAAACAACCATATATTGACGTAAAGCTTAGTAAACAAAGAATATAATTACCCTGGTTATTCATAAATTTTCGTCTCCGTTTATCCATAAAAAATAAAAAAGATAATTTTTTTGGTCCGCCCCCTCCCTATGGCGTAACACTGCAGGGGGGCGCTAGACTTGTGACGACATGTCATGTATACAGCTCCGAGTGCGTCTACACGATATGTCGTCATCAAATTTTCACCCCCGCAAAGTAGCATTCCTCAGAGACGGGGCCCAAACCACCAGGGCTCAACATTCGGGACGATGTTACTCATTCCACAGGAAACGGAATCTCATGAAGTTAGTTTCAATTTGTTCAGAAAATATATAGCTCCCCGTGGATGAATAAAGGGTATATTTCATTCGGTCAGGCTGAGGTCTTTAAAGTCAATAAATATAATTTGCTTGCCAATCTGTATTCATTTGTTGTGGCAAGTGGCAAGGTTACATGTACATTACTGCCATCAACCTCCTAGTCACTCTATAACACAATACCTGCTGATGATGGCAACCTCAGCTCCAAGTTGAGACAACATTCTTGCCATTGCCTTGCCCAGTCCAGTTCCTCCGCCTGTCACAAAGACTGTCTTGCCCTTGTAGGTGTCCGGAGGGAGCATAGGTGTTTTCACTGCTTTCAAGTTATCATACTTATCTGAAGGGTTGCTGCTGGAGCACTGTGGTGTGCCTGATAAACATCGCACTGATAGCTGTGATAGCGTAAGAAATTTGTTATTCAAACTAATGGGTCAAAATATTTTCTGAACTTTTAATCTTAAAAACAAGAAGAGGTATTGAACCAACAAATTACTATCAGAGTGCTTTATTTCCTTGTGTTGTCCCTCCCCAAATGATATCTACATGTCTAATATGATAAAATACATTAAAATATCCAGATATTCAAAAATTCTTTTCATATAAAGAGGGATTGAACTTTTAAAGTTGGCTTGAGTATATTCAGACAAATCTGAGAAATAATTCTGTGAAAGTTTGAGATTAATCAGAAAAAGAATAAAGGAATTAAAAAAAAATTATTTCACTTTGAGATATCACATGATATGGAAATCCTGCCATTAGCAATTCAGGCACATGGGGTAACATAATACATGGACTACATTTGTTGTGTAAATGTACTACAGATTACCGTACTGTAAATTCCCTTTTCTCTATATTTCTCTGCCATATGTGCTTCTTATATATTTTAAATATACTTTCAGATGTCCCCAATGAAAATATGTGTATGATACTAGAATAGAGAATAGGGATTTTCCAAAGAACTCTCAGTTTACAACAAGGAAAAGTAGTCTACCTATGACATCATCAATCATGACTGTATTGTCCACTTGATAATCTCCATAATCATTAGTGATCTCAAACTTCAAAATGTTCATAAGTTTCTTATTCATCATCTGATTTATTTCAAAGTGTAATAAGCTTGTTTACGACTGATTTTTCCGATTCCACTTTGATAAACTTTGTTCAAGTCTTAAATTTCTTTAATTGTCTGAGAAATACATGTATCAACATATTAGCCAATCACAGGGCTTGTTACAAGATTGAACCTGTATAGCTTACAGTCTGCAAGATACAACCTGGCCTGGTTGATTGACGGAAGAAAAGTTGAGTAAATCAACAAACCTTTGAGAGCAAAGTCTAACTTTGTTCAACATTGAACACAATTAAGTCTACCGTATACAAATTTAGCCTCGAGTATTTATTTATCTAGACCCCCTTCTTTTCCTGTCCTCTCAAAATTCAAAGTTAGACAGAAATAACCGTCTGGTATAGCTCTACAAAATGATATGTATATATGTCATGTGAAATCCTTTTCTTGGCAAGATTTAAAGCTTAAATATGATGGGGGACACCCCCCTCCCACACCCTCGCCTGAGATCACTGAGCTGACACACGGAAAATATCACTCCTAGCTGGTCTCTGACCTTCGCATCTCTGCTTGCACATGGGTGTGTATGGCATGAATGGCCAATGGGCATCTCACCAGGCATAGCATCAGTAGACTAGTATGGCCAGGGTAGGATCTCACAAAAGGGTCCTTTCAGGGACCATCCCGATCGGGACCATCCCACGGCGGAAGGACTGCCAGTCCCTTCAGGGACCAAACCGTTTCACGAAGATGTGATTGGCATCGACTACAACGACAACGTGCACTATCGATAATATCGGTCATATCTTGTAGCCTTGATCATGAGGTTCACATTTAATCATTAAACGTTGGGATGTAAAAAGGCTAACTCACTATTATAATTATGCAGGCCCATATGACGCGCTTTCATTCATCACTGACTATAACAGAATACAGTGCACCCAATAGACCATTTATAAGTTGCCATCGTGAAATAAAGCCGAAAAAACAAAACAAAGAGACAGATCCTAAATTGATGAGATCATACGCATTGAAAATTAAACTGTCGGAATAAATGGCTGTAAGATGAAAAGAAATAAAACAGACTGAGAAGGAAAAAGAAAACGAAAGTAAAGAAAATGTATGTATATACTGGTTAAGAAAAACGAATGTATGTGATTGCGCATTATACGTGACAGACTATTATTACTACTGTGTGGCCGGTTGGAAATGTCAAGTGTGTATCGAAACTACCGATGTACGTGTTGGCGTAAATATGTTGTGTTATAATTTTCTTATCTATGGTATCGCTTTTATATAGAAAAATCATTAATCACATGCGTAATTATATTAGCATAATTTGAGAATTAGTTTCATAAAAGTTTTAACCTTATTGTATTTCATCACCCCCCTCTTCATACAAAAATATAAAATAACTTCTGAAGCTTGAAAGTAAAATTAAGTGGATGGCATGTACATGTTGCTTCGTCTTTGACATTATAATTATACTAGTACTAGTTAGATACGCACGTTTTAGTGTAGTATTATTACTTAGTATAGGCGTGAGTGGGACCGGTCATCACCATCACATTTGTTCTCAATGGCACCAAACAACAAGATGTTATCTACAAATCTATTTCATCGTCTCTCCTGTCCTTTTTTTTTCTCTCACTTTCTTCCCGTTTTTTCCCTCTGAAAGTAATTAACAATCCTTATTTCCCGAGCCTTCCCAGTGCGGCAGTAACACTTTCATCAGGCTCAGGCGCGGCCCTCAGCCGGCCTGCGGGGCAGCGCGGTTAGCTATCGCGCTCGCTGCTTGCAGTTAAGTTTGAGCGACAAACGGGGTCGACATAAATCTCCTAATGATAGTAGATTGGAGGTATTACGGCTCAGACCGGACACATGAGAGACATAACAGAGATTTGTGGATAGTATTGCTATTATTCTAGAAGCCATAAAATGAGAACAAAACGTGATATTGATCACTCCCGGGTACATTTCTGTAAAATAGTTGGTATTTTCTGTCGCATGTACTAAAGGTATGGGGGGGAAAATAAGATAAATATTTTAAATACTTGCTTTCAAATTCAGCCCTTAAAAATCTCACTCCTACCTCAAATGGCCGTTAGGAAGAACTTTTGATATTTACAGCAAAATCCAAAGTCAAAATCTTGTCCAAAACCGGAGAAATCCCCGCCGATTTGTTTCGCGATCGCGTGTTGTTTACAAACTGCCGATGTCTTAGACTAAAATCGGCCAATATAATTTTTGTCCACGAAGAAACTCGGGATCGCAAGGGCACATCGATCTTTACGATCGCGCACACAGAAAATCGGAACTTTTCCGTGTACGCCATAGGGACCTAATTTTTGAGGACAAAACTCTTTTGGGGAGATGTCAGCGCCCGCGGCGACCAGGAAATGTACACAATGACTCCGATAGCTCGTTTCGCGAGAATCAACAGTAAATTGCGGATTTCATTTTTGTAAATATCTTTTCCAACATTGGTGAGTTGAATTTATTGTATTTCTTGGATATTTTGGGGTCGGTTTTTGAAAATTAAATGCCGATTTTGAGTGAATATTGGTGACTTTTGTGCAGTGGTGTTTTAAAAAGATGAGGTGTATGACTGCCTACATTATACACACGAAGTATAGGAATGTACCTATGAGTGATATTGATAAGCTATCTTACCCATACAGTTAGTACCGATCCGACATAATACACTTAATTAAATTTAAACAAGTAGCGTTCCGTAAATTGTCTATTTCTTCCCTGCCGATGGTGGTGCCCTCTATGTGACGGAGGAAGGACATATCCAGAGGTGTCCCTGGCGGGACCTTACTGCCCCCCCCTTTTCCAAATTTTACACAGGCAAACACATCGACTTGAAAATGTTAGTGACATTTGTCCATTGTAATTTTCTCTGCAATGTAACTGCATAATGTAGTCTAGGCCATACCTAGAAGCATGTACTTGTACAACTCCATTGTACTGCATAATAGTTTTCACAGGTGAATAGGCTTCAATAGCCTTTGTGTGCATCAGCGGGCCTTTTTGCAGTCTAGATCATTCATACATGAGAGGAAAATAATTTTTAAAAATTTTCACTGTCAACTCTGAATCCCCAAAATCTGTGGCACAGTAAGAGTTGAAGAGTCCTTGAATCAGGTAATCTAGCAAATTTAAGAAAATTAAATCTTGCTTAGACTGCTAGAGCAATTTTGTTGTCTGTTTTTGACTGCTGCAACAGTTTAACAGTAGATGTTAGACACAGCCCGACATAGGCCTAGAACAAAAATATTTAAACAATATAATTTATAATTTTAACTTAAATTATTATAAACCCATAATTAAGATAACTTTTATGCCAGGGGCTGGAAACAAAGTCTGAAGCTTATTAGATTCCCCCCCCCCCCTCCCCTCCATCATAAAATGTCATGACTGGCACTGGTGCCATGGTATTGCCTTGGCGCTTGGCCAACTCAGTCTTAATCATGTTTGTTACACGTATCAATTATTCTTTTAACATACAGTAGATACACATTCAGCTGAACTTAGCCTGTTTGGATGGCTTCCTGCCACAAGGCAAGGGCCTGGCAAGGGCCAGGGTAGACCGAAAGCTTCAGTCTCTGTTCGTCGGGTGTTCCACTGGACTACGTCTTGCTTCACTACACCTCCTTACAGAGGAGAAGGTAAAAATAAGAAAATGTTAAAGACTCCTCCGAAACAGACGGTTTTCAGCTGTCTAGGGCCAGGGTAACTCCAGGGAGCTCCAACGCGCAGCGTCATGAGCGTTGGCACGTTGGAGCTCCCTGGGCCTGGAGTTAGGGCCAGCTAGGTAGACCAAAAGCTTCAGTCTCTCTGTATCGTCGGTTGTTCCGCTGAGACTACGTCTGGCTCCACTAGAGCTCAGTACATTAGAAAGTTGAAAAGTCAGATTTCCCCATAACAGACGATGATTATTTCTGTCTAGGGCCAGGGCCAGGGCCAGGGCCAGGGCAGGGAAGAACACGGATGATGCCTCCGCTGGTCATTACCAACGGCAACGTCATTGTGAACGTCACCCAAGCAAGTCAAGTTTAGTTAAAAACGAGCAATTTAACGTTAGTCTACTTCTCTGCTTTACCTGGTTAGTGGACCAAAACATGCAACTGCTTCTCCCTGGGGTGATACATCTTGCTATTTTGAACGCCATCATTTCAAATCTTTTATTTTTAACTTTAGTTCGGACTTAGTGACGTACCTCACCTCTTCGGGTCTACCTCGATCTAGGCCCTATGCGCTATAGCTCTGATCATAATTATCTGAGCTCCGCGGGCGCGCGCCCGGCCGGCCGGCCGGCGCAGCTCGCAGGCTAGGCGCCAGCTAGCTCCAGCTAGCTCCTCCTGACGTGATCTGATCCGCTAGATCTTTCACACGACCCCCCCCCCCCCCCCCCCCCCCCCCCCGATCCCAAAATGAACAAAATCCTACGGCGTCCTACGTGCACTCCCGATATGATCTGAATGAATGAAGACATTCACAGATATTGTACTTTCGAGTTGCGACCCCATCTACGCATACATGTCCTCTACAGGGGAGCGGATCCAGGACATTTTTTTTAATGGGGTCATGCATGGGGACCGGGGGGGGGGGGGCACAATTTAACAAAACAAGCCCCCCCCCCCCAAAAAAAAAAAAAAGAGATAAAGATAAGTTATGAAATACTGTTTTACATTCTTTGGTGCTAATTTACTCGGAAAAACTTTTCTAAAAAAAAGGGACTGCCTTTGGGCAAAAAATGTGATAAGGGGGCACATATTTTACACTGTGTTGTTAACCCTTTCAAGACATTTGACCACATTTTGTGGTTTGGCTCAATAACTTTTGTTTCAGAGCCCTAAAAAATATACCAGATACACGAGTAGAAAGAGAAAATATTTGCACGCACTGTGTCCATTTTCGTTGCACGACCATATTGCGTTTGATGCCGAAATTTCAAAAAAGGAGCATAAGCTTTAAAATCTTTAACTTGGCAACACACTGAGTGGTTCAAAATCATTATTTTTCATCAAAATTGGCAATTTTTCAACTTTTCAACAAAGTTCCTAACCATGTATGTTGCTTTCAAAGACATTACAATTTATTAGAACAATGTAGTGTTCAAAGAGAAATATTATTGTTGCCAATTTGAAGAACAAAATGTGGTCAATTTAGCCCTTATATAATTCCTGTCATGAAAGGGATACCACTTGGGTTTTCAAACAGGAGGGGCAAAATGGGTATATGTCCACTAAATTTGCCAGTCGGCAGTGCATGCTGTACATATACATGTAGGCCTACAATATATATATATTGTCAATCTGTCGGTCAATTGAATCTGGTGTCGCCGAACTGATATACATATTCCATATGATATACATATTCCATATGATATACATATATATATATATATATATATATATATATTTGTATCTGGGTCCTGTCCGCTACCGGGTCCTGTGAGGTACAAATATTATGCTCTGCCCTTCAGCATTGAGCACTTTTGAATGCTTCAACTCCAAATTTAACTACACCTATTATGTGAATATGTATGTATATAGTAAGGAAATAACATATACAACAGCTTTGGCAACTCTCGTAGAAATAAATACAATGTGAAAGGAAATGAGAGAATAATGGTTGCGTAACTTAAATCAAGGGTCCCCAGAGCTGTCCTCCCTTTTTGAAATTTTTGCGAAGGCTGAAAAAATGTCTCCGCCGGGAATCAAACTCGGGTCGTTGGCTTAGAACGCCAATGCCTTAACCACTAGACCACGGAGACGGGTCAGTGGTTTCGGCGACACCAGATTCAATTGACCGACAGATTGACAAGTCTTCAACCTTATTAATAAATTAATTCCTTTGTCGGGGGAAGGTGAGTTTTGAACAAAGACAAGCCGCATGCCTCAGCTGGATCCAAGCGAATGCTTTGAGATAAATGTATACATTAGAATAATTATAAACAATTGTAAGGAAATAACATATACAACAGCTTTGGCAACTCTCGTGGAAATAATACAATGTGAAAGGAAATCTCAAATTTCAAAAAGGGAGGACAGCTCTGGGGAACCTTGATTTAAGTTACGCAACCATTGTTCTCTCATTTCCTTTTATATATATATATATGTCTTTTATATATATATGGAGTCCGATTCCATTTTCCACTTTCTTCTTCTCTGAACATCGATCCCCCTTTTTCTTTTTTCCATCTTCGCCCTCTTTATTTGCCTGCAAATACTGTCATATTTAACTTTACTTACATGACATATACAGAATACAACAGACTCAAAAGACCGAGTTTGATTTGGAATCATAACTAAATTTATTTGATACAAAACTAAAGACAAAGGTATCTTTGTATTAAAAATAAAATAAAGTGAAACCTTGTTAGGTCCAAGGAATATAATAATGATGATAATCATAATGGCCCAAATTCACGAATGAGGTTTATCTAACCAATGGTTTAATCCTCCATAAGCATATAGTATGCGCATGTCCTCATGTCCAATGTCATATGTACTGCGCTTAAATACGCTTATTTACACTTATTTTAGTCCACGGCAGAGGTTTAAACCATGGTTTTAGACCATATGGCTTAAGATAAACTTCTTTCATGAATTTGGACCAATCTTGTGGACCCAGGGTAGCTTCATCAGTATCGTACTTAATACTGATCTCTGTGAGCACCCGGCAATAATATGAAAACTTGATATAACAGTCAGGGCTATAAAAAATAGAATGAAAAGAAGTGGAACTGGCAAAATGAATTTGCAGTTACAAGAGTTTGTTATGACAGTGTTATTTAGCGAGGACCAACTGCGACCCTCCTCTTTTAAAGAGTGAAAATGCTTGATGTAATTATCAACATCAATAATGTTCTCTTCAGCTGATCGAGAAAGGGCATAATTTACAAAACAAATAATGACTGTTCTTATGATATGGTAGAGAAATTTCCAGTAACAAGAAACTGATCAAAGCATTGTATAAAAACATGGTTATTGGATTTAATTAAAGCACTTCGACATATAAACAGAAAAATTTGTCTGGTTGGAGGAGTTTTATAACATCTTTTGACTTTTGAAGCTTTCCTCTAATACATTTGGTGGAGCAAGACTGTCTCTGCAGAATGTATTCCTGAATGATATAAACTGATTCTTCGGTCTATATAGCATAGTAAACTCTCTACACTCTATGAGGAGCTCTAGCATGCAGTCACCATTTTACATGTACTTGTACAAGCATGCTTACTACCAAAATGATGATTTTGAATCCTATCAGGTAGGCCTACCCATGGGTGGAGAGAAGCAATAATGATAAAATACCTTATTTTAGGACATAGTGCAATGAAAGGCCTGAAACGAATGATCTGATCGTATCTTCTGTCAAGTGCTCAAATGAACCATTCGTATATATATGGCACCTTAAAATGTTTTTGAATACATTTATACTCTGTTCCCAGAATGAATTGCCGAATATTCTCCCATAATTATGAACCGTATAAAGTGACGCTTTTCAACAATTTTCCAATTACTTCAACATTATCACTGGAAGAAAATCATAGGGGATAAAGATAATCATATATTTGCTTCATACCGAAAGCAACATTTTTAGATTTGCTTCAAGCAGTAAATAGTCAAGTCAATCACAGGCAAACTGTGATCACATCACAAAGTTAAACATTCAATTACCTGCTCTGATTCTCACACCAATATGAAGGCTACTATAAAACTGCATTGTACATTTAAAGCTACGTATGTCTACTAAATTTGACCTATACTGGATTTTCTTTGGTCATCGAATGTGATTATAACAGGATCCTGAAATACACAGTGTAAAAGTGTATTTCAGGATTCTACTAAAAGGCGAAATTTTTTTTTTTATTGTATAAACGGATATCATCACAAAAAGGACGTTACAGAGAATTAATGGATTCAAAATGTTAGTATATGTTTAAAATTAATTTGATTCAATTTGCATTTATGGCAAAAAGAATCGTATAATAACTACCTTTTGTGTGTGATAAGGTATTTTTAGTAAATCCCCCAAAACTATTGATATAATCAAGAAACACAGACATCGCCCTAAGTCCAACTTAGGACGTTAGATACCCAGGAGTTATACATAATAGATTTTCCACGTTATATTATATGAAAATGAGTTCTCCCTACCTAACAAAACTTTGTAGTAATATAAGTAATTTGGCCCCCTCTACGTTTATATCGATAAACAGTGCCGAAAACGTTAAGGCGAATCAAAAAATTCGACTTAGCGTCGGCTTCCCCCTTCCGTCAAATATTTCGCAAAAAAAAAAAAATCGCATTTAATTAGGAATTATGTATATAGGCTTCCCCCTTCCGTGGAAAATTTGGGGAAAAAAAATCGCCTAAGTAGGAATTATGTGTGTGTATATATATATATATAATTCCTACTTAAAGGCTGTGAACAAGCTTACCAGGTATGAGTTGTTACAATCTACTGCAAAATCTGTGCTACACTTTCTAACTGCTGAAACTGAGAAATTCAGTTACTTTTGGGAAATTTCCAACCAGCCTTTGTTAGCTTGTTAATAATTTGAAAGTCAAAACGACCTAACAACCCATCTACTATATTGAGAAACAATTCTGAATCATAACAAGCTAGCTTCTCCCCAAAGGCAAGCTTTAAGCGCCTTTTGCAATGATTTCATAGCATTACTAATTTCAGGCTTACTGCATAAAATGACAATTTTGCCTGAAAATGGTACAAGCATGCATTTCTTATCCTAACATTCTACAAGAAATTTTTAGTACATTGTACATGAGATGGTACTGCCTCATGAAAAATGAAAATGTATTCATGCTGATATCTTATTTTTGTTCTATCATCAATAAACATCTTTTCAATTTGAAATGCATGTACATAATTCATATGAAGAGTATGTAATCATAAACTAAGGAATGGCAAAAAAAAATGATTTTCTGTGCATACTCAATCTCAATATCTAATGAAACTTCATTTGATCACGCTGATCGAAGTGAGATGGTCATGTGACAGTCATGTGGCAGTCATGTGATTGTCTTACTAGGTGTCCTTGGTCTTTCTGATCAGTGCTTCTGCCTGATCCCAGTCCTCCTTCTTCAGCTGAAAGGAAAAGAATAGAAAACAAGATGAATGCAACTGCGTCTCCTATATGCCTTCGCCTATTCAGTTGATGGCTCAAACTGTTCTTGAAATATTGTGATAACCAGAATAAAAAGCCTCTAATTACATGTTTGACATTTGACTTTACACCTTTTAACCCAAAAGTCTGATCACTTTATCTCCTCCTAGTCATGAATAAAAGTTGAGATATGGTGATAACAAAGGTAAAAAAACATTACATACTAGCACTAAGTTTGAAGTTCATACCTCATGTGGTTCTTGAGTTATCGCTACAACAAGAAAGCGGGACAGACGGACGGACGGATGGACAACCCGAAAACATAATGCCTCCGGCACCACCTTCGGTGGGCGGAGGCATAAAAACAGCTATTACTTGACCACAGACCTTCTTATTAATGTTTGATAATGTTCTAAGACCCTATATATCTGACATTTTGAGGGCAAAATAAGTCTGTCTGAATAATTCATATGATGAATTACAACCTCCAGAATAAAGATACGTTCCTCTCAATTTGTTGATTTTGGGGGTTTGCCTGGATATAATCCTAATAATGTACATGTATGTAAAGGCCGGAATAAGCATTGCTAAAATTACACATATTCTTCTGGACAATTGATTTTACACTAATGTTGGGCAAATGCCAAATGTATTTCTCACATATATCAAACATATACATCACAAGCAGTGGTTTTTATCCTTTTCTAAAATCAGAATATGTCTCAGCATTTATCAAAGTAAAAAGTAATGGATGATTTGCACTGAAAGGAAGATGAAACAGGGCGCAGATATCCTATTCTTATAACCGATTTAAAAAAGAAGCATTCAATAAAATTCAGTTCTTGAATTCATGAACGAACAACTAGGGTAAAGGTCAGGATTAGGGTTGCTATTGGGTCTAGGTTATGTTTAGGTTTAGGGTTAGGTAAAGTAATGGGTACAGGGTTGCAGCTTAGAGTTTGGTTCGTGTACGAAATTGAGCATAGAGCAATGGTCATTAGAGTGCTCCATGTCGTACAGATGTAGTGATAGCTAGTTAACAGAGTCTGCAAATACAGACTAGCATGTATAGCTAAATATAGAATGACCCATGACTCATGCCAGGTCAGTTATAAAACAATGAGTCCTTGTATGATATCTACACATGAATACATGACAACAATGATGTCTGCCTGACAGTACTTTAAAGTAGTCACCCGGAAGAGTCAAAGGTGTTTTGAATTGCTGCAAAATTCATATCACCACGAAGGGGAAGCTTTACTCATTAGGTATAACACCAAGCTTGACAACATAATGAGAGCTGCTGGCTAGGCGCACCGCATGCATTGAAAACACACGCAAGTGACGCAATTTTCTCATCGATTTTTCGAGACTTAAAGATCAAAATGTGGGTTGTAGACGAAGAAATTGAGCTCAATATGGACATAGAAATTGGTGAAGAAACTGATTCAGTTTATAGTAACGGTGATGATGATGATGATGATGATGGTGAGGTAGGAGAGATTGAAGGAGAAGAAGGAGAAGGAGAAGGAGAAGGAGAAGAACTGGGCAATGGTAGAAATCTTCCACAAGCCTACCAGCGCGAACCAGATCGAGCCACGGCCACAGGTGGGGGAAATGAAATGTTGCCTGGGTGAGCCGGGGATCGTGAAGCATGAACTGATGAAGCTTGTGAAGTCTGACAGAAAGAAGATATCCAAAAATCACTCTAAAAATGCTAGAAAAGTAACATTTGGATTTGGTACTGAAAGTCTGGCATTATCGTGGTTGAGGAAACCACCATTCGCTCCATACAGAAGCGCTTCATTGTGTTACATGCAATGGTTTCCTCTTTCCCCGTCCATAGACTCTGCACTTTATTTTTGCATGCTAACGAATGAGTGGTTTCCTCAGCCACGATAAATCTGAAATAGAAAATGTGATGACAAATGTTTTAACTGCGGCTGTCTGACAGTCCGAGTGAGTCTGATTATTCTCTCCAAAAATACGAAAGCGAAGAAATCAGTCACAAGACAGTGTGCTAGTATAGTAGTAGGCAACGAAACGTGCAACACGAGCTCCGGATCCCCAGCCATGCAGGCCCTGAACTCAACTGCACAAGCAAGTTGTCAAACCCGCGAAATCGGTTTATAGCCGATTATTGCTTCATAAAAGTTGAAATAATCACGCAGATATATTCTATATCGTTTCAAGATGACACACTCCTGAGTGATATGTCGAATGATATTGAATAATTAACGTGCAAGATCAGAGCGACAATAAATTGCAGAGGAAAAACAAACGTGTACGTGGTAAACAAACGAGAGTAAACTGGCTGTATATCTGCCAAGGCTGTGACGTCACAATTCAGACCTCGCTACGACCGTTGTTTGGCTTGGTTTGGGGGTCTGAAAAGGGTCTTTAAAAATTACATTTTAAGCCTTTCCAGGATATTTATATGACTTTTCAGCACATCATTTGTGTTTTTCAAGTTGTAATCTTTCCATCCATATCAATCAAGCTCTCTAACTGGTCTTCTATAAGAATATAATATGGTGTCAGGAGTTGGCAGCAAGTGTTTGTGCTTGAGCAACCCAGCTGTCGAGTACAGGATGACGATCTGCTTGAAGCAGGAGATTGTTACGTCATTAGCGGTGCTTATAGATGGGATTTTGAATTTGGCCGCTTGGGGGCATAGTGAATTTTGTGTGCTGCTAATTATCCACGTCATGGGAAAGTAATTGTTACCCAGAGTTGCCTATGAATTTGTTTAATTTGTGATACAAGCCCAATGATGTAAGTAGAAATTACTGTGTTATCTTGAAATGTATTAGTTATATTGTCTTTATAGCCAGATAATGACATGATTGAGTTGTTCACGTGGAAGATAGCACACGTGTACAGCGTATGTTACGTAAGTGAAAGTGCACAGTCGTGCGTGATAATGTAAAGTAACATGAATGAAGTTCAATCAAGCTCTCTAACTGGTCTTCTATAATATAATAACAGCCACCCATTTGACTCACCTGAAGGTACGGACTGAACATTCCTGAAGCCTGTTGGATAAGCCCACCATCCATGATAAAATTTTCTCCATTGAACCAGCTGGCGTAGTCACTGCAGATGTAGGTTGCAAGGTTGCTGATCTCCTCTAACTCCCCCAAGCGACCAATTGGAGTGTCCTTGATCTTTAAATTCAAGAACATCCCTGTGGGGTCAAGTCTGCTCATAGCTCCCTGCAAAATGAACAGAAGGGTCAATGTCATCTCTAAGGCTAAGCACGGGCAGATTTAGGGGGCACAACATGCCTGTGCCTCCCCCTTAGCTAAGAACTCAACTGGTACAACTTAAAAATGAGGTCCCCCTTCAAATTTGTTTACCCAAAAGGCACCTGAAAAATGTAATAACCATTTTTTTTTTTTTTTGCTCAGATATACATGTATGTCAGAACTGTGCTTTGCCTCTTTATGGTTACCTAATCATGTGTGAACAAGACATAATTGCCAAGTCAAACTAACCTCTGTGTAGGCTGGTCCTGGGGTCATAGTGTTGAAACGCAATCCGTATCGGCCCCATTCTACAGCTAAACACCTAGATGAATGGCACAAAACAAAATAAGTGTTCACATTTGAATGTTTGCACAGTTTGATATTAACACTACAAATGTACCTCATCTCTCTTTATTGATACAAATCTATGGTAAAGTATAGTAAATATTAATATACTATCTGCTTCTAACCAACTGGATGATGGTTATCATGCTCTTAGACAATTTAAATTATTCCAGTAGACTATTGTTTCACATCTTCATGAAATACTTCTTCCATAAACAGGCACTAAGAGATTCCGGTCATTACTGTATACTGGTACACATTTTCTCAAATTACATGATATCAATCAGGGTTGGGGAAAAAACCCAAAGCATTTATTCTTCATGATTAAAAAAAATCCAGTCTGAAAATGCCTGCTGACACAGAGTCAACACAATAGGGTAGAATGAGTGCAGAAGGGCACTCTTTGAGTTTCGTCATGACTGGAAAACTCTCACTATATCGACATGTCAGAAATATGTGGATTTTCAAGCCGTGGAAAGTGAAGGAAGAAGCTGTATCATGACTTCATTAAAAGTTCTCTAACCCTTTCAAGACAATTGATATTTTGTGGTTTGGCTCAATATCTTTTGATTCAGAGCTCTAAAAAATATACCATATGCATGAGTAGAAAGAGCAAAGTATTCTGCACATACTATGTCCATTTTTGTTGCATGATCCTATTGCATTTGATGCCAAGAATTTAAAAAATGAGAATAAGCTTTGCAATCCTTAAATTGGCAACATATTGAGAGGTTCTAAATCATTGTTTTTTCATCAAAATTGGCAATTTTTTCAACTTTTCGACATATTTCTAACTATGCATCTTGTTTTCAAAGGCATTACAACTTATTATACACATGTAGCACTAAAAGCAAAATATCATTGTTGCTAATTTGAAGAACAAAATGTGATCAATTTAGCCCTTGAATAATTCCTGTCCTGAAATGGTTTACAGAAATGATTCAACTCAACAATTTATCCCAACCCCCAGTACTACAACCATCAGAAAGACTCGTTTATTACCAGAAATCAAATGTAGAACCACTAGAATGCAAAATAGCCCCTTACCATACCTCATCTAACTAATGAAGGAATATATCTTAAAATTACAATTTAATTTCAGGCCTTATTTTCATATTTGTAGTATAATGTTACTCATAACTATCATGTGATTGCTACCTGTAGAAATATTATATGCTTCATTCATTTGTATGAAGGGTTATCAGCCGACAAGTAAAATCGGTGTAACTCATGGTTTTCCCATAAACTACCCAGATGACCATGCAATGTCAAAATAAAACAATACACATGGTTTGTGAAAAGGTAGAGGATGACTGAGTGATATTGTTTTAATATTTTATGGTTTGGGGCGTGCGAACGCAGAAAAGGTGATTATGGTTTAAATATGCATAGGTTGAGCAGGCCTGGGTTAAGACAATGGATATATGCGCGCAGCCTTTGCAAGATGCTTGTGTAAGTACGTGTTTTCATCTCTGTATAATATGTGCAAGTCAATATAAAACCATCAGGATAAATGGTGAAAATTGAGGTACAAGTTTTCATGAAATTGATAATAATAAAATGACTTTTCTTTGGTGGTACAAAAGGGTATAATGCACTTGCTTTGTTAAAATATTTCACTTATCTTGCCGACGAGTGATACATGTTCATCAGCTCGTGCGATATACCCTTGTATCCCAATCAAGGACATTCAATTTCAATATCAACATTGTTGATTCATCCAACACTGGTAAAAAAAATATTTAGTCACTTTAATCACGTAAGTTGTATTTGCAATACTGCCACTTGTCTCACTCAGAATGACGAGATTGAGACGTATTGTATGTTGAGAGTATCATGTTATTGCTTTTCACGATCTGCCTTCCCAGGTATCGATACTTGTGATCGGGATATATATTGGTAAATCATAATAGTCCCATAACATCTCCCTTCCTTATAAAAAACAAAAGAATAGTATTTTTTTCTTCTTTTTTTTCTTTTAGTTCTTTTTTTTCTTTTAGTTCTTTTAGTTTTTTTTTTAAATTTTGTTTGAGGCTTTCTATCATATTTCTCTCTTCCTTTCCCCTTTTGAAAGTCCAAAACACCAGTTTGTTGAATTCCTGTATCCCAATCACATTACATTCTGTGATACCAAACATATTGAATAAAACGATGAGCATGTGAAAAAAATGAACATAAGAGTCTTTTGTTCCTTTGTTGAGTCACTGAGTTCAATGTTCACAAGAGAATCATGAGTTGAACGTTCAATGTGCGCAAATTTGTCGTTCAAAATCCTTTCAAGTGTTTAAGTCCTTCACAAACGGATCTTCTATCGCGAAGAATAAATTGTGTCGCCAAATCAAAACACAGTCCATGGTAGCTTCCTGTCTCTCGAACGCAAATTATTAACATAAAACGCTGAACTATCAAACAGTATAACTGTCCTATATGCCAGACTTTGGCATCAAACTATCAAAATGAAAACGCGAGGGAAAATATCTTGGTTCCCATTAAAAACTTATATACTCTTCTTGTTTTGTGTTTAACAAGTCTATCAATTTGGTTTGTCCTACTTGCTAACAAACTGGTCATACTTAGCCGGCATCTGGATGCTTTTCCTGGTTCTAGTAGATCTGGTCGGCCAGTTGGACTGTTGCGTTGTTATGCGACCAGGGCTCATCGGCTTACTTCCTGGAGAGCTGCTTGCGGATATTTCTCCACGCGATTCAACGGGTCTTGCAGCTGCCTCGGCGTATGATGATTGCTGCCGCGTCTTTTCACCCAGTGGCTGAGATGTAGAAGCGTCTTCAGAGCTGTTTTGCACTGGTGGGCTCGCCGTCTCAGTGGTCTGTGGTTCTGGTACGAGCGGTTCTTCAGTTGATCTCAAGAACCTCCGATTCCTTCTTAACATCTGACCAGTTTCTGTATGGACCAAGTATGACCTTGGACCAACCTTCTCCTTGCAGACTCCTCGGCCCCACTCCATACCATGACGCTTAGGTTGGATGCGGACCTGTTGCCCAATCTCTAGCTCGGGAAGTGGAGCTGCTGATTGGTCATAGTATTTCTTGGCCAGCTGCTTCTTGTGACTGATGTGTTGTGGTACTCCGCCTACTACGTGTGGTTTGAGGAGTGCTTCAGGGTAGGCAGTAGAGTATTGGTTCTTCGTGCCATCATTTTCTGTGCTGGGCTGGCACCATTGTCATCTGGCGTATTTCTCCAATCCAGTATTGCTAACTGGACATCCTCTTCTTGCTTTGCAGCTTTCTTCAGGAGTGTCTTAGCTATCTTCACTCCAGATTCAGCTTTACCATTACTTTGTGCGTGCAATGGTGAAGATGTGATATGCTCAACTTCCCAGTCTGCAACAAACTGAGCATATTCTCTGGCCACAAATTGGGGCCCATTGTCAGTAATCACCTTGTCTGGACGTCCATACCTGGCAAAGTGGCCTTTGGTGCATGCCACAATCGCTGCTGCCCTTGTGTCGCCTGTCACTTTGTCTATTTCCCAGAAGTCACTGTAGTGGTCGACAGTAATGAGGTAGTTCTCGTTCTGGAATGTGAAGAGGTCCTGCGACACAATACTCCAAGGTCGGTCTGGAATCTCATGCGACATCATCGGTTCTTTCTTTTGCTTTGCCTGAAAAGCATTGCAGGTGCTGCATTGTGTCACCTTCTCTCTCACCTCCGACTGCATGCCCGGCCAGAAGAGGACATCTCGAGCTCGTCGAACACAGGCATCAACCCCTAGGTGGCTGCTGTGCACCCTGTTCAGCATCAGGGCTCTCATGGCGGTCGGTATGATAACTTTCATGCCCTTGTACAGAACACCATTCTGTACCGTTATCTCATCCCGGAACTGGTAATAGCCTCTCACCACCACGGGCACCTCATCTCTCTGTTCAGGCCATCCATTCATCACAATGGATGTCAAAGTTTGTAGAGCAGGGTCTCTCAACGTCTCTTTCTGTATCTGTAGAGATGTGGCATCGCGTATCCTGACGTAATCTGTCTGGTTGATCTGCTCGATCTCATCATAGATCCTGTCGGGGCTCCCTGTGTCAGGCAGGTAAGCTCTGCTCAACCAGTCTGCAATCAACATATCCTTCCCTGGACAGTATGTCAGATCGATATCATACTTCTGCATTCTCAAGAGCATTCTCTGGAGGCGCTTGGGGGCACTGTGCAAAGCCTTGCTGAATATTGGCACCAAGGGTTTGTGGTCTGTCATAATGGTCACCTTCCTTCCCTGGATGAACTGATCAAACTTCTCTGCAGAGTACACAATGGCTAGGCACTCTTTTTCTATTTGAGCATAGTTCTGCTCAGTTTTCGTCAGGGCCCTTGATGCGAAGGAGACAGGCTGTCCATTCTGGAGCAATGCCGCTCCAAGCCCCTTCTCCGATGCATCGCACTGGATTGTCACCTCGTCCTTGAGATTGTAGTATTTCAAGACTGGAGCTTCTGTCAGAAGCCTTCTTAGCTCATTGAGGGTTTCCTCGTGGTCATCTCTCCATTCGAAGTGGATACCTTTGTCTGTCAGCCTTCTCAAAGGTTCAGCTACGTCTGCTAGTCTAGGCAGGAATCTGGACAGGTATGTTACACTTCCAAGTAGCCTTTGAACTCCCTTCTTGTCTGTAGGAGCTGGCATCTCCACTACAGCCTTCACCTTCTCAGGATCTGGTTTGAGACCATTACTCGTCAGTAGATGTCCCATGTATGGCACTTCACTCAGGCGTAGTCTCAGCTTCTTCTTGTTCAAAGTCAGCCCGACTTCTCTCGCCCTTGCCAAGAAATTCCGGAGATTCTTGTCGTGGTCTGCCAGGGCTTCTTTATGTGTAGCACCACTGCCGTATACTAAGAAGTCATCTGCCACAACATCAACACCACTCAAGCCTTCTATGACTTCATGTTGCCGTCTTTGAAACTCTTCAGGTGCAGTGCACATGCCAAAGGGCATACGAGTCCATCTATAACGACCGAATGGTGTTGCGAATGTTGTTAAGAAACTGCTTTTCTCTGTCAGCTTCACCTGCCAGAATCCGTCCTTCGCGTCTAGCACAGAGAACACCTTAGCTTCTGTTAGCTTTGGCAGGATATCATCCATCGTAGGCATGAGGTAGTGAGGTCTCTTTAGGGCTCTGTTCAGATCTCGTGGGTCAATACAGATTCTCAGCTTGCCCGGTTTCTTGACCAAGACTGTGTTACTGACCCAGTCTGTAGGTACAGACACCTTTTTCAATATGCCTCTTTGCTCTAACTCATCGAGCTTCAGCTTCAGTTCTCCTTTCAGAGGCACTGCCACCTTCCTGGCTAAGTTCTTTACTGAAGGGATGGATGAGTCGATCTCCATATCATAGTCACCTGGCAGGCATCCTAGACCATCAAAGACATCTGCGTAGTCATCAATGATTGCATGGTCTTCCATGAAGTTGGCTTCATCGGCACTATTGACTGTGATCAATCCCATATCGATGGATGTCTTGCTAGACAAGAGGGGCATGTGCTGCACACCAACAATCTTAAACGTAACACTATGTTGCTTGCTGCCATACCTGCAAGTGTACGTTTTCTCTCCTAGTACTGGAATGATGCTATGATTCAACAGTTTGATTCTGGACCTGCTCGGGGCGATGCAAGGTTGTCCTGTATTCTCCAGTTCACACACCTCCCTGTATGACAACACGTTGCAAGTTGAACCAGTATCTATCAGGCATTCAATTTGTCCTAGCTGCTGACCCTCTGTCACCACATCTAATGGTAGCGTCAGCTTCTTTCCACCATCATGGATATTCAAGGACCCTACCTCCTCTAGGGCTAGTGCGTCTTCATCATCACTGCTCTCTAGTTGATGAACATATGAGGGCTTACCTCTCTGTGTTTTTGCATTGCAGACATTCTGGAAGTGGTTTGACTTGCCACACTTGCGACATGTTTTTCCATAAGCTGGACAGCTGTCCCGGCCTCTTGCATGGCTGCCACCACAGAATTTACAACTGTCTACCTCATCTTTCTGTGTTGAGGTATTCTTTCCAGATTTCTTTCTATCCTTGTATTTATTCCTGGTCTGCTTTTGCCTTCCACCAACTTGTCCCTTCTTATGCTGGCTCTGCGTGAAGTGAACAGTTTCCTCACCTTTAACAATCCTTAGTTGCAGTTGAGATGACTCACTCACTTCAAGAGAAGATATGGCCTTCTTCAAGGTACAAACTGTATCCTGCTCTCTGAAGAGTCGAGCTTGGGCTTGCTTGTCCTTACACCCAAGAACCAGTCTGTCTCGTATCATCTCCTCTTCAAGTGCACCAAACTTGCACGCTCTGCTGAGTTGTCTCAGGCGCATCACATACTGATCCACACTCTCATTCTGTTGCTGACTTGCACTATGAAACACGTACCTGTCATACAGCACGTTTCTGGCTGGAGCAAAATGTTCTGCCAATTTCTCAATGATTTTCTGTGGCTTCTTTCTGTCCTCATCACTAAGTGGCAAAGTTGCCAATCTATCCTTGCAATCTTGACCCATTACTGATCTAAGGGTTGCCACTTGTACAATCTCTTGTTTCTTATCAAGCTCTGTAGCTATACGGTAGTCATTCCAAGACTCCTCAAAGGCTTTCCAATTTGCTTCCAAATTGCCCTTACAGCACATCGGCTGCGGTACCGGGATGCCGATTTGACAAGACGCCATTTTCAATAGCTGGGACTGTATAATCAACGTACTGTACTCACCATTTCGAGGCACATTTTCAGCATTGCAAAATGATTTTCCTCCTTCCAGGTAGCAATTAAACTGTCAGCACAAGTCTCTTTCACGGTTTTTTCCCCATGAATCCCTCTCCTGACACCATGTTTCACTCAGAATGATGAGATTGAGACGTATTGTATGTTGAGAGTATCATGTTATTGCTTTTCACGATCTGCCTTCCCAGGTATCGATACTTGTGATCGGGATATATATCGGTAAATCATAATAGTCCCATAACACCACTTACACCTTGAAACTTCAAATAAGCTTCTTGATTATAAATATTGTTTTCTGAACTACTGCTTTTATCTGCTTTCCATTTAATAGTTCCTTTCACCTTTGCCCTTGTTGTATTGCATGATGAGTTTATCTTGTAGACAGTTGATTTTTGTAGCTACTCATGGAACGTCATTTTTTAAAAATTAAATGAGATTAATGAATAGCTTAGTCATGATGCTGTTACTACATAGAATCCTATTTTCTTTGTAACCTGTAATTACTTCACACTGATTTTTGTATATTTTGTATTTTGTTGATAAATCACTAAAAATCAATGAACAGTTCAGCTGTTATATTGCTATTATTGGCTCAATCCATAAAATACATTTGGAGGTAATTATCATTATTTCTGGTAGTCTTGTATTTATGACGTTAGCCATACACAATGATTCATCTTCTTTTTTATATATGCATGAATGACCAATCAAATAGTTACACATTTGCTTTATCATTTTGCTGATTATTTCTTACTTGACCTGAAATTGAAAAGGTTTATACTTTTTAAAAATTGACCAATATTTCTAGTGCTTACATTAATTTTTCACTTTTTCAAGATTCATAAGTTTCTCTTTATGTGAGCTAATTTGTTCAAACTTTTTTGAGCTGTTTGTCTGATTTTTTTTGCTTGTACTGAAATCAAGTTGTTTTTGGGGTGGACTCAGACTTGGCTTTTAACTCACTGACTACTGAACTTCTCTCCTTCCCCTCAGATTACCCTTTCGAGACAACGGACCACATTTTGTGGTTTGGCTCAATAACTTTTGATTCAGAGCTCTAAAAAATATACCAGAGGCATGAGTAGAAAAAAAAAATTCTGCACACACCGTGTCCATTTTTGTTGCACGACCATATTGCGTTTGATGCCAAGAATTTTAAAAAGGAGAATAAGCTTAAACTCCTTATATAGGCAACAAATTGAGAGATTCAAAATCTTTACTTTTTTATCAAATTTGCCACTTTTCAAACTTTTCGACAAAGTTTCTAACCATGTATATTGTTTTCAAAAACTTTACATTTTATTTGAACCATGTAGCACTAAAAGAAGAAATATTGTTGTTGCGAATTTGAAGAACAAAATGTGATCAATTTAGCCCTTCAATAATTCATGTCATGAAAGGGTTACCATAAATCAACCAGTTCCTTGGGACTAACTGAAGCTACATACTAGGTGCTCCGACATTTGCTCCAACGACAACTCCTCCGTGCTTTATTTCTTCAAAGATAAAGGGCTCGGGTTAGGGTTGAAATTGGGTTTTAGGTAAGGTTTGGGGGAAGCATAGATTTGTTTAAGGATTGACATTAAGAATTTGGTTATTGTATTGACCACAGGGTGATTGTGGCCAGAGCATGTGTCTTACAACCGAATACTGACCTGGTGATGTTCTCGATACCGCTCTTGGCTGCCGCACTGGGAACTACAAAGGGTGATCCATAAGAACCGAAGGTGGTACTGACGGTCAAAAAGTTGGCTCCTAACAGAAACAAAAGATTTGAAAGTGTCCGTCTTAGTTCATGCAATATGAACTGAACTGATTAAAACTTACATTCCAATCCAACTGGCAGTGTTCAATATTCCATGCACTAAAATACACATGTAAATGACCTATGAAGGGACATGGATTCTTTTCACAAAGCCTCAGTGTCTCATAACTCATCACTGGGGGCCTCTAATAGCATGATTCAATGAACTATACCAATACATCGGGTCAGGTTTACAAATATAAGTGCATGAAGGGGTAACTGTAAATATAAACAAACCTTTCTGCTCTTTAATGAGTCTCTTCCCAATCTCTAACGACACATACATTGTTCCATTCAGCACCACATCGACAATCGTATTCCATGCGTTTGGAGACAGCCGTTCTGTAGGGGCCACAAAGTTGGCAGCAGCATTGTTGATGACCACGTCTGGGAGTCCTCCACAGACCTCCACAAACTGGTCTACAGAGGCCTTAATAGCGGCTGGATCTCGAATGTTAGCTGTGATGGGGTGGACAGGGTTTCCGGTCGCTGCAGAAATCTCTTGGGATGTGCTCTTCAGAACATCTGCATTTCTGTGAGCAGATGGAACACAGGAAGCTTAATTGAATTCGGTGGACATCTTTACTCTATTTGCAGAACTTTGACATGGCACATAAAGACGTGGGAAAACAGAAAGAGAAAAATTGCTAGTATGTCTGTGCATCTGAAATTACAATCAGATGTATCTGAATAAAAGTTTTCATATTATTTTGCTTAAAAGTTTTGATAGAGTTAAATACCAATTCTACATCCTAATATGGAATCATTGATGGAATGAAATTATGATTTTGAATAATTTTGTCATATTTTCTTACATTTTTACATGCCATCACATTTTGCTAAGCTCCCTAACCTTGAGAAGAAAAGCTCATATTGTTCTCTGCTATATCATTACAATTATAAACTGAATGAAATGAGATTCTCTTGACTAAATATACAATACTCAATTAGAAAAAAATAAACAATTACACATCTATGAAAATACAAAAGAAAGCAACATCCAAAATATGTATGGCACCTTCTCTTATATAATTCAGGGGTTTGTTTTGTTTTCTAAACAAAACAATATTAAAAAAATATAAGGGCTATATATTAATATCTTTGACAGAACACAAGCTCAGTCTTCAAATAATTTCCTCCTACCTCCCCCTACCCCTCATTGGTTCATTCCCCATCATACATCATGTATAGAGACTTCCTTTTGCCAGAAATTCAAAAAGACTTTCTGTTACAACCGTTAGTAAGGTGCAAACAACACTTCATAAGATAAGCCCATTTACACATTCAATATTATCCATTTTAGAAAAAAACAAGCTGCCAATTGTTATAAATTAAGTTTCTGAAAGGATAAATAAAGATCAGAGAATGTAATTTAAGGGTTCTTGATTAAGGTACCTGCTGACAATGGCAACCTCGGCTCCAAGCTCAGAAAATGTTTTTGTCATGGCCTTGCCAAATCCTGTTCCTCCTCCCGTCATATACACGGTCTTGCCCTTATAGGTATCTGGAGGAAGCATCGTTTTTTTCACTGGTTTCAAGTTATCATACTTATCTGACGGAGTTTCACTGGAGCACTGTGGAGTGACCGACAAACATCGCACCAATGGCTGTGATACAAAGAGGGGCACAAAATGGAGACAATTTAGAAAGCAAATTTGGTAACTGGCCACAAACAAATTGGCCCGAATTCACAAAGGAGGCTTAAACCTAAACCATGGTTTAAATTAAACCTCCGTAAGCATACTGAAATAGGCGTAAATAAGTGTACATTGCCCATAAAATAAATTGGTTTGAGAACTTAATTCCTCCCCCTTCTTCTTCTTCTTCCATGTCTTCTTTCTTCCTCCTCCTCCTGCTCCTCCTTCTTCTTCTTCTTCTTCTTCTTCTTATTCTCTCCTCAAATGGTGACTGTGAAGTCTGAACTTAAAAAGTTAAATTAAAAGGAATAAGAAGCATACTGAAATAGGCGTAAACAAGGCCGTACGCAGAAATTTTTTCCTGGGGGGGGGCAAGATGATCGCTTTCAAAGGAACCCAACTTCATGAACTTGAAGTCTAAAACCCAATTAAAAAAAATTATGATTTTGACATTTCTGGGGGGCAACTGCCCCCCTGCCCCCCCCCCCCCCCCCCCCCCCCCGCTGCGTACGGCCTTGGGCGTAAATAAGCGTACATTGCCCATGAAATAAATTGGTTTGACTTAGAACTTTCCTCCTCCTCCCCTCTCCCCCTCCCCCTTCTTCTTCTCCTCCTCCTCTATTGCCTCCTCCTTCTTCTTCTTCTTCCTCCTCCTTCTTCTTCTTCTTCCTCTTCCTCCTCCTCCTCCTCCTCCTCCTTCTTCTTCTTCTTCTTCTTAAAGTAAAAGTTAAGTCAAGAGTAAGAAAAATGTTTGGTCTTACTTAGACATGACTAGGCCTACCTGGTTAGACTTAGAGTTCCATAACATGGAACTGCTTCTTCGGTTGACAAATCTCACTATATTGCTGAAAGCCATTTT
Organism: Heliocidaris erythrogramma; assembly: GCA_025617745.1. Lineage (NCBI taxonomy): Eukaryota > Metazoa > Echinodermata > Echinoidea > Camarodonta > Echinometridae > Heliocidaris > Heliocidaris erythrogramma. Next base: position 41,106,957 of record CM046866.1, read on the forward strand.
TAATTCGTTCGAAATGTTCCTGTAACTCAATTCAGCTTTGGTGACTCAGATCAGCAGTTCTGAGAATTAGATCCCTATACTATAGGGCTAGCTAGCTAGCTGCAAGTACAAGTACTCCAAGCTATTAAAGTCGACTGCGTTCCCGGCGCCCGGCCGGCCGGCCCGCACGCGAGCGCGATCGAGTGCGCTGCTGCATGCTAGCTATATCTATCGACACGGTTCGTACGGTACTAGCTAGCGCAGTACCCATAGGCGGCGCGGTACCTCGATTTTGCTTTGACCTGAGATGGAGGGGATTCCCCCACATGGGTGTAGACCATATGGTGTAGACATGCGCGTCCAAGAAAACGCGTAAAAGGGGTCCTTTTTTCAGGTGGAACGCGTAACGCGCGTTACGCGTTAAGGGGTCCAAAAACGCTGATTTTCAACAAAAAGGGGTGCTTTTGACTAATCTGGCCTGGTCAAACCTGTTTAGGGGGGTTGGATGATGAAAAACAGCGCAAAAATCCTCGTTTAGGGGTCTTTTTTCATCCAAGTATAAACCTGTGGCCTGTTTAGGGGGTATTTTGAAAACCCATGGACACGCATGTTTACACCCATATATCTGAGTGCCCCCCGGGGGCCGGATTCCCCCAGCCAGCGGCATTATCGACGTCCATGCATTGCATCTTTGATAACTTTTTATTGAAATGATCATATTTTGACACCGAATTGCACCCTAAGAATACTTTATTTAGACTTTACTGTGTTTGAATGAGACACTTTGGAGAATGCCAGAGCATTTTGGGCAGCAAATTGGTTTAGGGGCACTTTGATTTTTTTTTAAAGGGGCGTGTTACACCCCCTTCCCGATGTACACCCATACATCCAACCCATTCCTTCTGACAAAATTTGGTCCATGGGCCCAAAAAAATTTGCCTCAAGTTTTAGGGGACGTCTGCCAATTAACCCATCGGCCATCCCAACAGAAAATTTTGTCAATTCTTGAACTTTTATAGTCATAAACATTCCTTCTGACAAAGTTTTGAGAATATGTTAGGTGGGTTGAAATCGACCCAACTTTGGGGACAGGCTCTATTAATCCTAGTGCCCTAGCTGGCATCAAAGTCCCTGGGATAATAAACGATTAGGCCCTGGCATTACTTTGCTATAGTAGTTGGGTAAAATAAATTGCCATCAGCAAACATCACTGCATGCGTTTGTAAAAAATGTTGTGTTTTCTTGCATGATATTGTGCTGCTGATCATCAGTCACCCCCTGGAGTCACCCTTCATGAAAATAGAGTACGGGAATAAATAACTCCTTGATTTATTGCTCATTCTGAAGGTGAAAAATTTGCTTGCGTGTATGTAACTCATCGGAGAGAGATATCGGAGGGACACTAACTGTAAAGTCCATTCCGGGTAAGGGTAAGGGGTAAATTTAATTCTGCCTGTGGCCCTATAGCCCTTCGAATTCTTTTGCTTTCTACGCCACCCCAAAACTCGATCTCTGTTCAGTAAACGGCCGGCCGAGTTTGAAACATTGATAAGGCCGAGATGTCACGTACGTCTATCATAAGTTTTTTCAGTGAGCTAGGAAACCAACATGGAGCGAAGTAAGAAAGCAGCAGATATTTGCTTAATTTTGTTATTATGCCTTATTTTGTCCATGACTGAAATACAATATTCGAATGCTGCGTTTACTGGAGTTACACAAAAGCTATTAGGAGGGCCACTGGATGGACTCATTGGAGTATTCGGGGACTTCAATATGGACAAGAAGACTGATGTTTTCGTCATTACTGAAAATGGTAATTATGCGTAACACACAGTGCAGTGCGCACTTGCACAGTCAGTGCAAATCATGCAGTGGAAAACTTGGGGTCGTTTCATCAAACATTGTCAAATCAACTCCATGACAGTCATAACTGTTGTGGGCGATCTACGGAAATGTCATGGACCTGAGAAACTGTTTCACGAAGACATGATAAACGACAACTCAATGATATCGATACTCATCGGCGAAAAAACATAGGCCTAGGCCTAGTCTATATCACAGTCAATTGGAATTATCGTCAATCATGTCAATTAACAGATTTTGAGGCTCAGTTTTCCCCAAACTATTCCAAAATGTAAAAAATGGCAGCGAAGATGAATGCTTGTGATACAAACATCCCGTTTACATGAAAAGAGGTGTTTCTTATGGCATCTTAGAATTTATAAAATTGAGAAAACTCGAGGAAGCTTAAATTGCGATGTACGAACATCTAGATTTGTAGGTAAGAGTAGGCACTCCCACAAACAAATAAAAACAGCACTCACAGTCACAAATCATGCCTTAAAATATTGATTAATATTCCAATTATCACACAGATGGCTCAAAACTTACCTGAAAATATCAATAGTGAAAAATGAGGGCTAAATAGTCCATATCATGTGCTGAAAAATACGTTGACATATTCTTCGCGCAGCTCGTACGTGGCTTTATAAGGAATGTACTATCGATAGTCAAAACGATCACACCACGAATAGTGGTCATATTGACCACTACGAATACAAAATGCAAAAATAGTTCGTATTTTCTGTCGCGTGTAGTAAAGGTATGGGGGGAAAATAAGATAAATATTTTAAATACCTTACTTTCAAATTCCGCCCTTAAAAATCTCACTCCTACCTCAAATGGCCGTTAGGAAGAACTTTTGATATTTTCAGCAAAATCCAAAGTCAAAATCTTGTCCAAAACCGGAGAAATCCCCGCCGATTTGTTTCGCGATCGCGTGTTGTTTACATACTGCCGATGTCTTAGACTAAAATCGGCCAATAAAATTTTTGTCCGCGAAGAAACTCGGGATCGCAAGCGCACATCGATCTTTACGATCGCGCACACAGAAAATCGGGACTTTTCGTGTATGCCACATAGGGACCGAATTTTTAAGGACAAAACTCTTTTGGGGAGATGTCAGCGCCCGCGGCGACCAGGAAATGTACACAATGACTCCGATAGCTCGTTTCGCGAGAATCAACAGTAAATTACGGATTTGATTTTTGGAAATATCTTTTCCAACATCGGTGAGTTGAATTTATTGTATTTCTTGGATATTTAGTGGTCGGTTTTTGTAAATTAAATGCCGATTTTGAGTGAATGTTTGTGACTTTTGTGCAGTGGTGTTTCAAAAAGTTGAGGTGTATGACTGCCTAAATTATACACACGAAGTATAGGAATGTAGCTATGAGTGAAAACGATCATCATGTGCGCACGCGAATAAATTGAAAGAAATTCCCCCAAAATCGAGGCTGACTGCATGACAAGCCCATATCTATGCCTCTCACTGGCATAGGCGATTCACTGCGGCGCAGTTCTTCAATGACTCATCGATAACGCACTCAACTGCCATTAGGGGTGGGAGTTTCGGGTATTTTTTCAATTCGGGAACCCAACAATTTTTCGGGCAGGTTCCCGGTTACCCAAAAATCATATAACACAAATTACAAGCTTATATTTACCCTTAAGAAGCTATTAACACTGGGAAAAACTCGAAAGCGCATCACTGCAGTGGGGCGCTACATGGATATTTACATGTAGATATTGAATGGCTGGTCGACGTTATGTACCGCCTTGTCATGTTACATACATGAGTAATCATTAAATACTTATTTTCGGGAAACGGGCATGTAATATTTTGACCCGGGACCCGATGCTCTCGGGCGGGACCCGGGTACCCGGTTTTTAGTCCCAGCACTAACTGCCATAAAATACAAAGATTCTGACACATTCGACTAAAATACATTACTCAAATTATACAATGACAAGGTAAATAGCGATAAAAATGCCTGAAAATGCATACATACCGCCACTTCTTAGCTCCTTCAGGGAAAAAATCCTGGGTTTGGTGGGATGCAAAGGGCATCCCCGGATCGACGAACTCGCACACATGCAGAATACGTCATTGATAAACATAGGGGGACCAATCACAGAAAGAAAAAATCTCAGATTCATTCGCTTGTCATTCGCTTAACACAGGCGGTATCAGAAGTTTGTGCATGCATAGCGGGCCGAATCACGCATTCGTTATGGGTGTACTTGCGCGATAGCGCCATCTAGCGTCTGTGGGTTTAGCTAGTAAGAGGATACCGTAATTGACTAATTACGGAAAGAAGACCCAAATCGTGTTCATTTTAGAGAAAATGATTAAATTAAGATATCTTATGGCCTTATTTTAAATATTTATTCATTAAAAGATACATATAATATCATTCATATCAAAGCATTGCGTGAAAACGGAAAAAATAGCGAAAATACATACATGATAAATTGTCGTCGTTCACATGGGTCTGTATATACAGACTGTTCCGTTTTCGATGCTGATTCTATGGTAGACGGATGTGGGTATTTTTAATATTAATCTCATTTACTTGTTGGGGGTCAAGAAGCCATAAGAACATATTGTTCGTCTGTACAATATTATAATACGGACATTACTAATACTATCTGGTAAAGGAACGATAAAGGATAGTGCTTGGAGATCAGGAAATGTTCTCTTAATTTACATTTATTTTTTCGCAGCCCATAGACTGACTAAAAGCTGGCTTGTGATGGCGTTCTATAAAGATATGACAGGTCTGGAGTACCGACAAGTCACTTGTCGGCGAAGTTGTCGCTGGTCTTGGCAAAGACGGCTTTGTGAAACACTTAGCGGACAAGTTGAGCGACAGTGTCGAGATGTCGCTGATCTTGTCGTTATGACGGTTTGATGAAACGACCCCCTGGAGCTATAGAGTACCGAAGTGTGACGTCATCAAATTTTGATTTTTGTATTTCAGTATTTTTATGACCATATTTAGGTAGAGCATGATGGAAAACGTTCACACATCAAATTTGACATGGTACAGTACCAGTCAGCATTCATTGACTACACTTTAACACTATTCAGCCCAGAACAATAGATTTCGTCCAATAATCCCATTGTTCTGGCTTGAATAGTGTTAAAGTGTAGTCAATGAATGCTGACTGGTACTGTATGGCTATATATGAATATCTAATTAGCCCCATTGAAGTCAGTGTAAATTGGCCTGGTTCTTAACAGTTTAGAACCAGGCCAATTTAACACTGACTTCAATGGGGCTAAGGAGGTATTCATGCGGCCATATCCCGGGGCCCAATGAGCCAATTGCCATAAAATTTGGGTTCTGGATGTTTTTCACCATGTTCCTTTGAGATATGGTATAAGAAATGTCTAAATGAAAAAATAGCTTTTTGTGACGTCATCACTTTGGTACTCTATGTCTTGACTCCACCTCATCCGGACGTCTACCCCGAGGCTCTGGCTTTAAGTTCAATGCAACACTAGGCCAGCGCCAAAGGGCTACGCTAGTGCTGCGAGACGGACAGCATAACTTGACTCTGGCCTCTGGAGTAGGTTGGCGGCATAATTGCACTTGTTGCAACGTTTCTTACCTTCCGTCATCAAGATCCACCTCGATTCAGCGCATTCAACATGAAATGATATCCATCCGCCGGTGATTCGGTTAATCGCGCAATTGTTAAAAATCTTTGGGGGCATCAAGTGCAAGTAAATATAGAGAGTTAAACTGGCTTTAGCTATCAAGGTTAATTTTGCCAACAAGGTTAATTTTGTGTACAAACTTATGAAGGCTTGCGCGGCTAGAAATAGAAAAAGAGGGGGAAATGGGGTTAGTGGAATGAAACATCTGAATAACGAGGTGAATATCGAAAAAGTTTGGGGGCATCAAGTGCAAGTAAATATAGAGAGAGAGCTTTAGCTCTCAAGGTTAATGAGCTTTCAAGGTTGGATTTGATATTCCGATGCACCGTCGCAACGCGTAAGAAAAAATAGTTTGGGGGCATCAAGTGCAAGTAAATATAGAGAGACGAACTAAGAGAAATTTATTTAGCTCTCAAGGTTATATTTTTCAAGGTTACTTGCCGGAACTTCTTTTGTGTATGTTTGTCCTATCTGAGCAAGCTGCAGGTGTCAAGGGCGCACCTGTTAGCAAGCGCGCACCCCTGACAGGTGCGCCCATAGCTATAGGGGCAAGGGCGCACCTCCTTAGCTTAGTGATGCGCTGATTTTATAATGGCGCAAATTTTATTGTCATGGAAACGGAACTACTTTTTTTATATAGATGAAACTATATTTCAACTCGGCGCTGCAGCAGAACCGAGGTCAACTTCACTGCAAATCAAGTCATTTTGGAAAGGTAAAAACGTTGATGCCCCCTGGGGGAATCAAGTGCAATGATGCCAGGTTGGCATGTTTGGGGGGGGGGGAGGGGGGGCTGGATGGAAGGCTCTTTGAAGTGTGAAAACCAAAAAGCTGATGCTATTCTAGACAGAAATAGCCATCTGTAACTTATGTGGAAATATTTAATATTTCTGACATTTCTCAACCTTTCCCTTACTGCGGCTAGCCAGGATTAGCTTCGTGAGTGTAAAAAAAAAAAAAAATTGGATATACGCCTTTTACATCACGAAACCAGGCGTTTTTCCCCAGCAAGCTAAATGCGCACGGGTTAGCAGGACATGAAAATGCCCTGAAATAACACTTTTCTGATAACTCCCGCGACCGTCAGGCCCTTCCCCACAACGTTTCCTCCTAGGGAAACGTTTTGTATTAGTATGTCTTTTTGATCGTACATATTTTTACAAAAAAATCCAAAAAATGATCATAAGAAATTTCCGAGAACTCACCAGTGTTTGTGTATCCATGCCTCCTCTTGTCATGCAGATATAAAATGGCGGCTGCGTGCGACGGCGCGCAATACAACCATAATTGAAACTATACGTCGCCGACAGCGCGCCGTCGCACGCAGCCACCATTTTATATCTGCATGACAACAGGAGGCATGGATGCACAAACACTGGTGAGTTCTCGGAAATTTCTTATCATTTTTTTTATTCTTTTGTAAAAATACGTACGATCAAAAAGACATACTAATACAAAACGTTTCCCTAGGAGGAAACGCTGTGGGGAAGGGCCTGTCGGTCGCAGGAGTTATCAGAAAAGTGTTATTTCAGGGCATTTTCATGTCCTGCTAACCCGTGCGCATTTAGATTGCTGGGGAAAAACGCCTGGCTTCGTGATGTAAAAGGCGTATAGCCATTTTTTTTTTTTTTACACTCACGAAGCTAATCCTGGCTAACTGCGGCAGCCCGAACGCAATTCCAAGCTCGCATGTCAAAATTATACCATGAAATATGACAGAACTTCATTTAAGGCTACTTTAGGTACTTACAATACTTTCCGCATAACTGTCGTCTTTCTTTTCGATGAGGATGATATAAAAAAGGGTCTATTAATTTCCCGGCTTAGCCAGGATTAGCTTCGTGAGTGTAAAAAAAAAAATGGCTATTTAGGTAAGTGGCATTGCATATATGATACTTTAATTTTAAAAATATGTACCTACGGCACAACTATATATCGTCATTTGCCCATGTAAATTGTGAGACCCACGGAATAGTAGTGGTTTCACTCAGGACGTTGCCACAAAGTGACAGCGTCCCGGGGCTAAACCTTTCCCATACTATATAGTATAGACAGACGGTGTCCGAACAGCCGACCTACTTAGGTCAGAATACACCACCCTAGTTTTTCAATATTTTCTACATGTAGGGCCTAGGCCTAGGTCTAGATAGTAGATGTATTTACTTAAGGTCTAGACCTTATTTAGGTTATGTTATACATGTATCTATAACATTTTGTAAAAAATTAACGATTTGAAATAGAATTAGGAATTAACTAGCAGCCGGCTACGATGTCCGTTTGTTATGTTTCGGATACTGCACTGTTAACACGTACGCCACTGAATGCATGCTACACACACAAACACAGAGAAATAATAAAATGGCGATCTTTCCCGAGAACCGCTTCCGGTCCCGGGGTCAATTCTATTATCTGCACGTATGTCTACAACGTGCGTACGCTCACGTCTATCAGAGAGGTCAATGGGCGGAGACTATTCAGTGATATGACCGTCCACACACTACGCGATATGTGAGCATTCAGTCTCTATGTATGGAGGTCTAGTGGAGCCAGACGTAGTCTCAGCAGAACAACCGATGATACAGAGAGACTGAAGCTTTTGGTCTAACGCTATTCTTAATCATAGAGCCTGGTAGTGGTATGGGTAGAGACAGTCTGCACGCACGCATAACTTCGCGATTCAAACAAAATGCGCAATGAACACAAAATTTTCATCTTTATCATAGCACTCGGTTTTCATGCCAAATACGATTCAAAATGATGAAAAAGGTCTTATTTCAGATATTTTATTCACAAGCCTCAAAATGTTGTCTTTCACGTCAAACTCCCAAACTGCGTGTAAAATAAATGAGTGCGCAGACATGGACACCATTGTTTGAGAGATCAATTTAAAGGAGGAGAGCAAGGTGTAATTATTCAAAAAGAAGGGCTCACTTAAAAGAGAGAAGAAAACATGAGAGTGAAGAGACTACTGATGCATCCTTAACATCAGATGGCAACTTGTCCCACAGGCGAGGGAACCTACGGGAGGGGGACAGGAACAAAGCCTGTGTCCGTGAAGGAAGGTGATAGAAAGAAAGAGTACTTAGACGTCTTTTGTTAATTAGAGTGTTCTCTAATAGCGCTTCACAGTCACAGCAGGAGTACAGACATTTGTCATTTGTCATTCCCACATGAAGCTGCTTTTGAAAAGAAATACTTGCACAGCAAAATAAAAACCACTTCTCTTTGGAGTAATTTATACAGTATCATATATGATTGGGGGGTGCAGACACTTGGGCTCTTAGGCTCAGCCAAAATTAACCTGTCAGTTTTGCCGCCAGATTTTACGAAAAATATGCATCATGTAAAATTAAAATCAGTGAATAGTTTGAATCGTACTGTTGTCAACCTATCTTGTAGTTGTACAAAATTTATACACAATTTGCATGAAAAGTTGTTTGATTTAATGTTTAAAACGGGCCTGTCTGGATAACCGATATGTCCAGACACAAATGACGTGTGAGTATACCATGATTTCTTAGAAAATATAACAATTTAAAATTTAACTGTCAAGATGGACCAAGTTCACACATTAAAATTTCATTTAAAAAAAATCATTGAAAAGAAATTTAAAAAGCAAGAGACAAGAGAAGGGGGTATTAATTCATCTTGGCTATTGTGAAAAATGATTGTAGTGGTGTTAATACATATTGTTTTTCATGAATTTTTTACATGCTATTTTATGTTTAGCTTGTGTTGTATAAGTATTTTGGTATGCATATTTTGTTGATGTTCTGTTCTGTTGTGATTTATAATCCTGCCATGTGAGAATTTATTTCAATAAATGATTTGATATTTCATGTGATTTTGATTTACCAGTAACTATGTCCAAAATTCTGCAACTCAACCTGTTAGCTGCAAATGAATTTTCCAATAAACCATTACTACTAGTATCCAGTAATTACGGATGTAAGTTACAATAGTTCACAATAGTTCACAATTCACGATTGTGTGCATTTCATTAATGCACATTTTAAGCCTTCTCACCATATTCTGTGCAAAGTCAAATAGGATTATCTCTTGATCAGTCCAGCTTATTGAGTTATATGTTTTCTCCCCCCCCCCCCCCCCCCCCCCCCCCTTATGCTCTCACAGGTCATAAACTTGAGTTGTACATGCAGGATGGTAACAGTTCGTATCTGCTACATATTCAACAGTCAGCAAAAGTAGAGAGGTAAGTCTCTTTTTGCTTCTTTCCTCCAAACAATAAACATTAAAAAGTAAGAGAATATAACTGGAGGTGTAAATAGAAAATTTGTAAACTGTACCCAACATAGGACTGTGGGGTCAAACTGAAGTTACATCCATTTCTACCAGTTTGTTAAGTAGCTGTGTATGACTTTGCAAAATGTTACTTATAATTAGGAGAGTAATAGAATATTGTAATATCATCTGTTTAGAACCAGAAGGACATTAGCTCATATCATTAAACATGGTTAATGCCCTTCTGGCTGTAAACAGATGATTTGTAATAATTTAATTTTGTTTGAAATGGTATTCTTTGAAACATTCTGTAACAAACTTCGACCGAAATAGACTTCGAAAACTTATGTTTCCAAATGACGAGGATAGCTTGCTTTGACAGGGTTTAGAGTGTGTAACTTCCCTGATGGTCCAGTGCTGACTTTGTGTAATGTTGAGTCCTAAAATATATGACTTGAATAGCCATAGAAATAGTTAAATATTTATAATATACGTATAATTGCTTCAAGGGATAAAATGACACTATTCAAATATGTTTCTCCATACTCAATTCATTATAAAATAATAAGCCAATAAATGAAAACGTTTGTCATAATCACACTTGTCACTAATCCATGAACATCTAGGTTAGACGATACCATCACGAGCGTAGCATCCGGAGACTTTGATGGAGACTTTCAGATGGATGTCCTGATAACTACCAAGCTCAACTCAGACCCTCTCAGTGTGAACGTAGCCACCAAGGCGTATGTCTACTGGGGCAATGTGACAGCCATGAAATATGGTGAGGAATGTAACCCAACAAGCTTTCTTTCACCCTCCCCTTCTCTAATTTGGGGAGAGGAGGCAGAAAAGCTTATTGAAGTAAATTCTTTGATAGAGTATAAATTTGAATGATGTTAGCGCTAAAGTTTTATTCATATAATGAACTATGAACAAATAACTTTAATACTCCCAGTTTTGATGAATAATTTCTCATGATCGATAAATGAGAACCTTTTTGTTTATTTTTTGTGTGATTCTGCAATGGAAGTTATGACCTCTAAGATGTATCATTCATGTAAAGTCTTGTGTATATTGTAAAAAGAGGGATTTCGATAGCCGTACATTGCAAAAATATATTTAGATATTAAATGTACATGCACACCTTTTTTTCTGCATTCATCAAAATAGTTTATTTGATTTGCTAGAAGTAATTGAATATCATTAGTCAAAAATATTTGCTATTGATGCCAGCTTTATTAAAGCAGGCATCAAATATGGTTAGTTTAGGTACATTGTAAAGTGAGGGCTGTCTAGTGTAACCAACCCCAAATAATGTTTAGAATATGAATACATATTTCAAAAGATGTCTTACATTGTGCTTACTCAACCCTATGGCCCGAATTCACGAAAGAGGTTTATCTTAAACCATGGTCCAAACCATGGTTTAAACCTCCGCCGTGGACTAAATTAAACATAAATAAGCATAGTTATAAATAAGCCTGAGTCGACTCGATTGGTTAGCCGGTGTTCGATCGAAGACATCGAATCCCGATTTCGTTTTGGCAAAACTGGTGCATCGATTTGTAGTCCGCCAGATTTTTTACTACCGTTGCCACCATGAAAAAAGCAAATAAAAAAAAACTCCGTAACATACAGCATAATACTAGCAGAGAACGTGAAGGCGACTTCAAACTGTTGGCTAACTTTCGCTAATTCGCTCGCGGAGGACGTCGCGCTTTACCTGTGCTTTCTCTATGGAAAAATCGTTTTGTCGTCACGAACTGAAGTTTACGATAATATTCTTGCACTCTCTCTGCATTGTCAATTTGACAATTGTATAATTGAACATGATAAATACGGACATGAGTACGAGTGTTCCTACTTAATTCGCAATAACTAATATCACACTCTCATCAAATTGGCAATTACTTCTTGGAAATGATCTGAAGCTGAATGAAGTCGAGTCATGCTAGCGACGAAAAGTTTTATTTCGTATTGTTTTTTTTTTGCATCAAACAAACGTGTTCCATTCAGCTCTCCAAAGACAAAGTAAGATTATTAATTCTTGAATTTGAATTATTGTCGGATGTGTCGACAATGAGCATCGCTTCGTGCGACACTAGAGTGATATTTTGGCTAGCCATACGGATTAGAAACTTAAGATTTTGGCTATCGTTACTGTCGAGCAGCGAGAGCCCATACATATGCCCGCGATGCCAGCGGACCGGTCACCGGTGCATGGTGCATGCACTGTGTGCAACTCTGTTTTCACCGCCTATCATTTATCAATGCACCGGTATTCGATCGAATCAAAGCCGTCGAATCCCGGATTATGAAATATTCGATATGACTCAGGCTTAGTTATAAAGCACATTACTATCCTCCCATTAGACATGATGACTACGCTTATGGAGGTTTAAACCATGGATTAGATAAACCTCTTTTGTGAATTTGGGTCTGTGTCTGATACTATTATTCAGTGCAGTCTTGTTTAAAAAAAAAAAGATCGCTTGATTGGAATGATACATTGTTTTTCTTTATTCATGATCTTATTTTCTTTAATATCTTCCAGGTCCTGCCACATTAGTAACAGATGGGTTATCAGATCAGCCTTTAGTCATGGAGTAAGTACATTAGAATGAACAGTTCTTTTCAGGTCATTTGCATAATAGCAGCATACTTGATATGCCATAAACGTTGACATCCATGCCCAGTGTTTGACCGAAGAACTACTGAGTTATTTTGCATGGAACAAAAAGTGCGCTCAGCTTGATAATTCTTTATTATTAGATATAATTTAGTATCCTCATACATTTACAATTGTGCATGTCACAGAGGCATGTGTGAAGATATGATTAAATGGGTAGAAATATGGATCAACAAAAGTTATGTTTCTTGAATTTGAATTTGTAATTTCCTGAATTTCTGTGTGTGTGTGTGTGTGTGTGTGTGAGACTAAATACCTGTCATACTTGATAAAGATAGATCTTCTTTTTTAAAAAGGTTATGATAAAGTTTAAAGTTAGAATGTGCACCATGGATACAAGTGACAGTCCACTGTAATGAATTTGATATAGTCAGTGCCATTCAGTTTTCTTCAGATATCTTTTTTGTTTGTGCATTAATCTATTTTGATTAATCCTTTGCATGTGTTTCATCAATTTTTCTCTGCAGCTGTAATGGCGATATGGTTCCAGATATCTTTGGAACAGACATGAATGGAAATAAGATGTTCTGGAAGACATTGTAAGTCAGATAGGTTGATCTTTTAAGGTAGAGGTTTGCATGGTGGTACTGATAACGTGGAGAAGGTTTACGGTTCACCATGTGGTTAGTCCTGAAAAGGACTATTGAGTAAGAAGAAGAAAGTGGAGAAAAGTTGAGAGGAGAAGAAAAGGAAAGGCGAGATAGAAATTCAGAGAGTGTAGAAGTAATCTTTCTTGAAAGTGTGAAGTCCTGAAAAGGACTGTATACCAGATGAATAGGCTGAGAGTGGAGTCAGATACTGTTAAATCATCTAGGCATTGCTCTCTTGCACAAAAGGCTTGACTTGAAAGGGGGACAAAGACCACAAAGACAAACAACCCCAAAATGATTTGTATATTGTTGAGAAATATTAAATCATCTCTAAAACTCAATGACACATCCAAATGGTTACAGATTAAAGAGCATACGGGAGACAAAATGATTCTATATCAAAGTCCATGTAGACGTTCACCGAAATTAAGTTTTGTGCGTGCACATACGGGTGCATCAACTAGTCCTTTACTTTTTACCTTAAGTGTATGTTAGCTTGCAGCATCTTTCTATACAATTTCATTCATTGATTGGAGCTGATACATGTATTTAGATATGTGCTATTTTTAATATGTACTGTTAGAATTATTAGCGTTTAAACTTTCTTTTTGAAAAAATTTATAGAGAAAACGATACAAGGAAATTTGTTGAGGAGCCACTGGCTGGTCATGAAAGCCATCAATTGATGGTCCCAAACTCAAACGCTTTCCTCGACCTGAGCGGTAACTTTGCTGCTGACCTCTTCATGGTGACCTCCGACAATGGGTCATCAAATGCGACCTTTGAGATCTGGTCCTACATAGCAGGCCAGGAGGATGAACCCAACACATGGCAGTTCACCGAAGAATACTACCCTCCTCAAACCAAATCACACATCGTACATCTAGGAGTTTCAACCTTTGCAGACATGAGTAAGCAACAACAGATCATCAACTGAGAGCCAGAATTTTGATTCCATTACATTCAGTTCAATAATGGTTTTATTAAGACAATGCTTTGCTGCCAAAAGCTGAATCGCACATTTTCACAACGGTTTATCTACATTATTTCGCTTTAAATCATACCATATACAATTGCATTTAAAAGGACATAAATTATTATATTACATAGGAATACAATTATTGAGATATATGTAATAAGCCCACCATCTTTGTTTCATTATGTATATATAGAATATAAAAACTAGAAAGTACATACAGTGTTAAAATATCTAAAATTGAGAATGTAATTTTAAATGTTAAAAAGTCATTACAATAACCAATCTACTGGAGGAAAGTTGTACTACCATGGCCTATTATATATATATTTAAATATTTATACTACTACAAGTAACGGCAAATGTATTAAAAACATAAAGATACAATCTAATAAGTTATAATACACTTAAATTGGCATTAATCGTAAAAAGGGAAAGACTTAACTCTGTTCTGTCTTTGGTCAACCATTGAAACAAGCATGTGACTTGCCATAGTAGACCTTTTGGGCACACATACATTGTACATGTGTAATATACTTCAAACAATGCAGCAGTCCAAGATTTTAGTCCAGTCTAATGTATTGCACAGGTACATGTTAATTACGCACTGTATGTAGAAAGATAATGCCTTATCATACATGATAATGATAATTAGCTTGTACATAATGTATAATTATAGTGTAGACTCAATATGATTGAAACTTACTCCACCCACCCCACCCCCCCCCCCCCCCCCCCCTCCTGGAAAGCTATAGCTGAGAAGGAGATTTGATGTCACTGAAACTTTGTTTGTGAAAGATAATCATGAATTCTGGTAATTGCAAATGAATTTCTCCCAGTTCTCCCAAAGTTCTCTAGTTAACTACAGTTTGTGACATCTACCCCAAAATTGTTGGACCTACAGTAGAATACTGTTTCCTGTATGTTCATATCTTTACCCACGCCGATGAAATTGGCAGGGAATGTCCGGATAGTGACAGGGAAGAATCGATTAGATTTTGGTGATCGGTTGACGCCTGCGAATTTTGTGTGACCTTGAGGTTTTGACCCCATAGTTAGTATAGTATTGCAACTACTCTGTAGCGCCGCTAAGGCGTGGGTCTGCCGCCTTTGACGGTCTTTCTAGTCTTTTATGTTTTTTTATGTATTTAGTGGTTGTCAGTTATTATTGTTGGAACTAACATGAAAATCACCTTTTAACAGTTTCTTTCAAAGTACAGTTCCATTCCCGTAACTCCCGATTACCTTATGGTAGACAAATTAGATTTCTCCTTTACTTATATCAGTGTGTGAATGTTAAAACTTGTAGGTTTAAAAGAACAATCACTAAGCCTTTGAATGAATTTGAACTCTCTTCTTAAAATAATTTAAAACTTTGTCTCTCTCGTTATCATTGCTTGCAGATGCTGATTCCTACCTGGATCACATTGTACCAGCATGCTTTAATGACAACTGCACCAAGGGAGCCATCTATGTTAAATTCATGGGACCTGTAAGTTGTGACTTTGTATTTTCAATCCTACTTTGGTCAACTTCGTAGCATTTTTGCCTTGCTATTCAATAAATTGCAAATGTCAGTTGTAGATCCAGCAACTAAACCTGATTTATTGACAAAATACAATGATATGGGATGCCATTTTTCAGACAAATGTAGGAATTCCTACTTTTTCAACATATTTTTAGCCATAGAAAAGCACTTTTTATGTACACAAGGGCCCATTCTAGATGATTTTTCCTACTTTTTTATCAATTCTAAGTGACATCCCTGATGATATTTTGGCATATGAATTGTAAAGTTCTGTGTATGTATTTTGTTTTTCAGTGTTTTTCATAGTTTTACCCTTGTTTTTTTAGCTGGAGACAGAATGGACAGCCATGTTCGATCTTAGCCAGTTGACCTACGATGAGAAGTCCTGGGGGTTTGTCCCACCATCTGTGCAACTAACAGACTTCACCGTACTCCCACTAGTGGCAAGAACGGGTGACTTCAACCTTGACACTCTCAATGACATCCTTGTTCTAGTCCAGACCAGTGTTCAAGGGTGAGTGTACGATGACAGGCTTCTCGCAAATAAATTGTGTTGTTCAATCCATTTCAGGCCATGGGTGAATGCATGTATATTCCAAAGCAAACTTGGTAGATCAGTTAGCGATAATTCCAAACCCTTTGAGGTATGGATATCAAATTTCCTTGTCGTTATTCCTTTTCATTGTTGTCTTGCTGTATGAATCCCTACCTGTCTCTTTCAAGCTCAGTAATATGTCTACCATTGAATGCTTCATATAAAGAATGGAAGCTAAGTGATCTGGGAAATGATGCCATCTACAAGATTCCCATGTTCATGGAAAAACCTGGAAAGTCAAGGAAAAATAAATGATTCTGGAAAGTCATGAAAAGAATCTCCCGAAGTCCTGGAAAATGATAGTGGGTTTGGGCCGTGTGTGGCTATGGCAGCCTTCCATCACAAACATGAAATTATATAACTGTGTGGTATTTGTATGCCACTTGGTTGATGCAACTCATACCAAAATGGTACTTATCTGGTGACGGAAAAAGGCAAATAGGGGTCATGGAAAGTCATTGAAAGTCACAGAGTTTGGTTCTCAAATTTCTGTGGGAACTCTGCATCTATGAATGATGAAATCTTCTCAAATTAATTTTCATCCTTTGTTTGATGTATTTTGTAAGTGTTAAATCAGAAATGTGTTATTCATTTATAAGATCTTACCAGAGACGAATTGTCCTACTGGAGAACATCGGTGAGACCTTGCAGCCTGCCTGGGCCACAGATCCTACTAACGACATTGTATCTCCAATACTAGCTACATTCATTGATATACAACGTACAGTAAGTTTTCTGTATATTTCAACCTAGAACAAGATAGGACTGTAGTGTGTGGATAATTTCATTGTTTCTATTTCATGCTGTTCTAGCTCTACCATCCCTGTTTTCCTATGTATTATCTTATGCTTGTTGTTTTGTGTTTGTATTTGTGTGAAAGTAGATTTTCTTTGTATCTGTGGTATGTGTCTATTATTTCCATCAGGGTTACTGCAGTTTTAGTTATTGATATATTGTTTTTCTCTATGTTGAATGGAATTCTCTAATTTTTTGTGGTTATTAGAATATTTTTGGTGGAATCTAACATAGCAGCGTCACTGTATTTGGCGATTTGTCTGCATGAATTCACACCTGCTGTATTTCTATTGCAGGGCCAGCTAGACATCATTATTGTCAACAAAACCTCTGGAGTCAACCATGAGATTTACCTAATGGACAACACACTGGCTATCGATGCATACTTTGTACAGACAGAAAGTAAGAAACTTTCTTTTTTTGCTGTTTTGCTGCCTCAATGTTATGGAATGTCTTTTACATGGTTACTTAGTCCATAATCTTGCTAATGAATGGAGGGCAAGGTTAAAAGTGATAATTTGTTAATTTGTCTTTTGAGCATCCATTTCCATGAACAAACATTTTCATACTTTCATAAAAGTGGAGGTATTCATTATTGATTATTAGTGTCACCATGGGTCTCAACCACCAACATGAGCTCTCTTTTTGTCAGAGACAAATTTATTATTCAGTTACAAAATATGGAGAGGCAGAGTTCTTTCAGCTCTGTCATGAAAGCGAAAAAGGAATGGTTTCGTGTTTAACATAGTGATATATATTACAATGTTATGTCCACAAAAGTCACAGTAAATAGTGGAGAATTCGTTGACAAACAAGTTCTTGATATGGTGCATGTCTACTCGACTTTGTGACAAATACTTTTCAGATAATGATGTCTAAGAAAGCACACTTAACGTACAAAAAGAGAGAATGTGATTTGCTAAAACCTCTTTTAGCCAGACCATTAACTGTAATCTCTATTTATATGTTGTCATGGGGATATGCTAATAAAGTATTATTGTATGTTCTTGCTTCAGTACTGAGTGGACTCTGCAAGTCAAAGTGCCCCTTAAAAAGCATCAGCATAGTAAGTTATTAACATACTTTGATAAGACTTTCTGATCTTGGTTGATATATGATTAAAATAAAGGGTGAAACTATTGTCATTCTAGTATATTGATGAAGGAGAGGTTTTGAGATTGTACAATTTAGCCAAATGGAATGAAGCATCAAAACTATGGTGAATCAATTCTACTTAATTTGTCATCTAAAATTTTAGAATGCAGCATTATGTATTAAACTTCATTCACAGTTTTGGTAAAGTCAAAGCAATAGGAAAATTAATCTTCAGGTTTATTTTGTGCACTTACGAAAGTCCATCAAAGTTTGCTTCAGAATGTGCATTTACAAATACTCCAAACTGTAAAACTCATAGTGTAAACTCCTTCTTTCTCATATCAGATACATGTATACACATATGTATTCATTGGGAAATTGCTCAAACCGCACTTCTTGTGGCCTAACCTTGCTGAGTGTTTCCATGAAAATTTGTAATGTTTGATATCACTCTCGCCTATCTGTTGCCAATTTACATTTTCTCCCTGGTTTTGCGAACTGATGTATGTGCATGGGCTTCAGCATTGCGATTGCGCTGGTATGTGAAACAAGATGATATAGTGAAACATATTATTGATGTGTGTGGTGTTTTTTTTATACAGCCGTA
This sequence comes from Heliocidaris erythrogramma, assembly GCA_025617745.1. Classification (NCBI taxonomy): domain Eukaryota; kingdom Metazoa; phylum Echinodermata; class Echinoidea; order Camarodonta; family Echinometridae; genus Heliocidaris; species Heliocidaris erythrogramma. The sequence continues at coordinate 41,125,562 of CM046866.1, forward strand.
TGGAGTAGCCCAGCCAGGTCCTATAGTGCGATATGACACCACAAGCACTATAGGTCAACCTCAGAGGACTGGAGGTGAGTTACCTCTTACTTTCTTTAATTCACCAACTCTATTTTTCTTTCATTTCTTTCTTACATCCTTCTTTTTCATTCATTCATTCTTTCTTTGTGTTATTCTTACCTCATCGCTGCTGTATATGCCATTCTTACTTGAAAAAGTGTTCCACATTTTTAATGTGTAGAATAGCCAGGTGATAGACTACTCCACTTGTCAGGAAAAATCAGATTCGTTTTCAGCAAAATATGTTGGAATGCCCTATAGGATATTATTGTATGCTAAAATTGAACGATGTGCATGTTTGTGTGTGTGCAATTGAGTTTTGACAATCAAAATCAATCAATCAAATATGATTATTTTAATACGTCTGGGACCGACCTCTATTTATTTATTTATTTCAGTTTTATTTCAACAGGGTAGTCTCATTTCAAGTCCATTTCTGGACCTGCTCTTTCAGAGAGCCCTGCATTCACATATTTTACATAATTAAAAACCAGAACATATATATACAAAGATTAAAACAGAATAAACATACATGTGAATCAATTCAAAATCCACTCTTAAAATTCATAAACAGAGGGAACACAATTTTAAAACAAACATTACAATAAAAAGAAAAGAAATTCATGATATACATATATATACTAAATGAGAATAACGAATTAAACAATAACAATATTAACTAAAAGAAACCAAAATTAAATGCAGAAACAAAAGGTCAATTTATCTGAATAGCATAATTATATTAGAGAAACTGGAAAGTGAGCATTTGCTCTTTGAAACTTTGCAAAGATTTACAATTTTGAATATTACCTGGCAATTTATTATACAGTTTAGCCCCTCAAAACGCTAAGGTTTTCATCTTAAAGTCTGTTTTACATTTCGGTATAAATAAGGGACTATTCATAGCATAACGCGTGGAATATGATATCGGTATTCAAAAAATTTTAAAAATCATAATGCATTTCTGGTATTTAAGTCTTTCCTCTACTGATCACTCATTAACGTACTTTGGGGTGTGAAGTATTCAGCACTGAGAACCAATCATGCATACCTATTTTGCAATTTTTGTAACTTTTTTAGATTTTGTTTTGACCTATTTCCCCATACTGTAACACAATAATCTAAATGTGGTAAGATAAATGAATAGTATAATGTTATCAAATTCTTACGAGAAATATAGTGTCGTATCCTGATGATACAGGCAATCGTACCTGCTACTTTCTTAACGATTTCTCTTACATGTAACAACCAAGTTAAGTATCTGTCCATTGTTACACCAAGGTACTTTATACTTTCAACTTTCGAATCAAGTAAATTATTATTGTAATAAATAGAAATATCATCATTTTGCATTTTTCTTTTAGGACCAAAAAGGATTGTTTTAGTTTTACTTGCATTTAGAAACATACCATTATAGTGTAGTCATGTGACTATCTCAGAAAAATCCTTTTGGAGGTTATGTTCACAAAGCTTGTAATCTTTCCCCATGATGAAATAATGCTGTGTCATCTGCATACAATGAAATCTTTGTCATAGAGTGTAGTAGTAGATTACAAATATCATTCACATACAGGCAAAAAAATCAACCTTTAACGTCACCATCCGAAAGACGTACCTGAGATGCGAACCTGGGTCCAATCCAAGTCCGTTTGTAGGCGAATACAAAGAGCTACACATAGACTTTACCGCTAGACCAACTCCCAGATCCCTATGAATCAATGCTATCTTAATTTATAAGGCAATATTTTCAAGTATAGATATTTTTTTCACAGCTGACAGGTACAGGGACAGGTACATTTTTGTGATAATAAACGCAGACTACTTACAATACATGTTTGTATATGCAATGCCAGCTCATTGTCATGCGTTGTTAAATTCACGACCCTACAACAAATCACAAAATTCGTGAAAATAATGGTTTATACAGTTTATTTCCATTTCCATCAACAATACAAATCAATACAAATCAATATTCAGTAAATAATAGAATTATAATATCCATGTACAATTCAAAAGAATAAAATCTTGTGTGACTATAAAATCAATGGCATTGAATAAGGCATTGAAAGTACATTTTCATTGAACAAAGTAAACACAAATAAATAACACAAACAAAGCATTGGAAATGGAGGAGTCCACTTGAAAAGCAAAGCTTGTAAACTGTGGACCCCCGAAATTGAACATTATTGTAATGCATATGTAAGAAAAACAAGGAAAAAAATATTAATCTTTGTTGAAAATTTTCATGAAGCGAGAAAAAAACCAACAAAAAACGAAAGAGTTCTCAAGAGAGTATAACATAATTGGTTCATATGTACAGCTCTCTCATTATACTTCCTTGCATGTAGCTATACCATGTGCTGTTTTAGGGAGTGCACTGCAGGATTCTCAATTTATGTTAGATCTGCTCAGCTGACATGAATGATATGAAAGTTGTGACTTCCACAGCAAGGATCTTATACCGATTAATGCAGTTCCTATGGGAACGTCGTTTTATAGTAAAGAGAAAACATATCCCAGAATCCATTGTATTCCACCTTTGTATTCAGCAGCCAAACCACTTCATATTTTGTTTCATTTCGCAACCTTCATTTAGCACCCTTCAACACTTTTGATTGATCTTAATCCCTCAGCGTTCATTAATAGACTGAATTTTATTTTCTGTCCCAACAGGTTCCTAGCTCTCACAATGAGCTTATTTCTCCCTGCAATCCCCTATGTTCTACTAGGCCTGGAACAGAATCCTAACTTTGTAGACTGAATTTTATTTTCTGTCCCAACAGGTTCCCAGCTCTCACAATCAGCCTACTTCTCTCTACAACTCCCATATGTCCTACTAGGACTGGGACAGAATCCTAATTTTGTAGACACCCTCAAGGTTGGAGTTCCTGGACCTACAGAAAGAGGAACCCAGGTAAGACCCATTTTCTTCCTCCTGAATCAGAGCATAATCTTATAAATGTCATTGTTAATCAAACGTGTTTATTGGGCTCTGAACAGTGGAGTATATGTTTGCTTATGACTAAATTAGCCTTTATAACATCCGTGTAACCCTTACGGTTCCACCAAGTTTATTACAAATACCGCAAGTAGAATTTGATGGATCAAATTTTTTAACATACTGCCTCTTTTCGTTGTTCATCTTGATACAAAAAAAACTTGTCCATATCTTACATCAAAATTCATGAACCTATTTTAGATTTCAACTAAAGGCAAGCTTTTGTTTTTGCAAAAATATTAAATATTATATTCCACATACTAAGAATCTTGCTGTTAGATTGGTCAAAAGGTAATCACGTGATAAAACATAGTTTTCCCCATATCAATCGACCCAAGAAGAAAAGTTTGTGACCTTGACGGAATAGTACTTATGTGTTTCGCTGATCTCTTGAGTCCATTACAGAGTCACAATGCGTTATCAATATTTGGGTACGCGCGAAATGAAAGTGCGAGACCTCTACGAATAGTCAAAATGAAAAGTGTGTGACCTTTACGAATAGCTCCATAGGCGTACTAAAATAAGCACTCATTGCCCAATCGCGCGCTTAAAATGATAAAACAATTGTGCGCACCCAGGTAGGGGTACGGTTTTAATGGTGGTTTTAACATCTTTTGTGAATTTATTCGAGCCTAAATCATAAATGTCTTTTTCGAGAAGTAGAGAATAATTGTCTTTCTCGTACCAGTTAAATGTTTCAGATGTGGAATATAAAGCAAATAATCACCTTTTGATTTCAGGCGATGACGTACAATCACTTCCTCGGCGATCTGAATGTATATGCTATAGCTACATCCAAATCGCCTCGGAAGTGATAGTTTGTCCATCACCTTCACCAACGGTAATTATTTGCTTACTATATATGAAATGCATGGTTTAAATCTCCTACGGTACTGACAGGGTTAATTGTGCACATACAGTAGGTAAACTTTCAGTTTTCAGCTTCCATGAAATTATCTATTTACATAGTATCAGGAAAACTCGACATAACGAGGTCGGCTATAACGAGGTAACTGCTGTAACAAGAATACTTTCACGGTCCCAAATTTACTTGCATGTAGTTCTATGGCAGCACAAACCTTTATAACGAGATATCGGCTATAACGAGTTAAATCTTGTGCCTCTAAAATAAAGAAAAATTTGCTAATCATTCCTGTTTAACGAGCAAGCAAATTTCACTGCGCCTCAAATGGACAATAATCATTCAGCTGGAGAATCTGCACACACACGAGCATATAGTAAATATATATCGGGGCATCGCGATGCGATGCGAGGTGCGTCTTTTTATTCGTATCACAGAGCAGCAGGGATGTAGCTACGGTGGGCGGCGGTGGGCGGGCCCGCCCACCACTCACGTTTTCCGCCCGGCACTCGGGCTGAAAATCAGTCTCCCGCCCACCACTATTTCCCCAAACTTGATGTGTATTAATTGCCCCAAAACACACATATAATGCGCAGAAATGACCTTGTTGTGCTTTGATATTGACCATAAATATTATTTTTGACTTGACTTGTAAGTATAATACACTCGTATAACCTGAAACTAACGTGAAAATATAAATTGATTGTAATCCGAACGTATAGCTAGCTAGCTATGTATACGCCTCCGGCCGCATCTCCGGCGGCGTCCGCGACCAAGGGGCCGGGGACATATCGTGTGGGGTTGGTTCGCAATAAGATGATTTCCTATTGCGAAGGCAGTCAAATTCACTCAAAGCGTCATTACTATACTTCGTGTGTAGAATCTAAGCAGTCATACACCTCAACACTTTCAAATACCACTGCACAAAAGTCACTAACATTCACTCAAAATCGGCATTTAATTTACAAAAACCGACACCAACATATACATGAAATACAATAAATTCAACTTACCGATGTTGGAAAAGGTAATTTCAAAAATGAAATCCGTAATTTACCGTCAATTATGGCGAAACGGGGTATTGGAGGTCATTGTGTACATTTCCTGATCGCCGCGAGCGCAGACATCTCCCCTCCAAAATTTGGTCATTAAAAATTCGGTCCTTTTCGCACACACGTAAAAGTCCCAATTTTCTGCATGCGCGATCGTAGAGATCGATGGTTTGCACGCGATACCGAGTTCCTTTGTGGACAAAATTTTATTGGCCGATTTTAGTCTAAAACATCGGCGGAATAAAAACAACATGCGATCGTCAAAAAAAATCTGCGGGAATTTCTTCGGTTTTGGACATGATTTTGACTTTGGATTTTGCTGGAAATATCAGAAGTTCTTCCTAACGGCAATTTGAGGTAGGAGTGAGATTTTTAAGACCTGAATTTGATAGGAAGTATTTTAAATATCTTTTTCCTCCCCCATACCTTTAGTACATGCGATAGAAAATTAGTAGTATTTTTGCATTAGTCCCGCGCAGTGGTCAATATGACCACTAACTAGTATTACGTGGTTTGGTCAAGTTGTGGGCACAAAAAAGGAAAGGCGTTACAAAGTGAAAGTGAAGCTGACTTAGGTGAGTAAGTACTAAGTAGTACAGCTGAATGAATGAAACAACACAGCTATATTTTGTTTTGTTTTTTATTGCATTTAATTCATTATCCATTTCACACATTTTTTTCAGTATAATGACATTGTACTGTAGACCACATCAGCAAGCAATGGTCATATTGACCATTAGAATCATATACATGTGTGTATACTGGGTATTGGGGATACAGATGTAATTTTGTTTGAAATTGATGTTTTTGTGGGCAAACTGATACTTAAGTATCATTCTTTAGATTTTAAGTTATCAGTTCGTTAAGATACAAAATGTAGAAAGTTATAAAAACTTACATTTACAGCCCTCTTTTTGGTACTTGTAACCCACACCTCCATACGGATGACGACTGCTCTCAATAATGTTGCGCACTAGTGAGGCCGCTCTACATGGTTACGCACCGTAGATACGTACGCAGAATGTTACGCACACAAGCTATTCTACGAAGACCTGGAAGGGCCAAACTGACGACGTACAAAAATAAAAAATATTACGTACGACGTACGTAGTAATTATTACGTACGTACGTAATATTTTTTATTTTTTTACGTCGTCAGTTTGGCCCTTTCAGGTCTTCGTAGGAGATCGACGAACCCATCGCGCCGGTACTACTACGAGCGCTGAGGGCTCCCTTCATCATAATCGTGAAAAATACAAACTGGATGCTGACGGACAGTCTCGATAGCAGTTATCGACAAAAAGGACCCAAAATTTCAGGAAACCCTCTTCAAAGGTCACAAAACAACCTGGTAAGTTTTAATCATCTATTATTCAATATAATTCTTTGGATGTAAGTAAACTGCAATATATGATATTCAATTAAATATAGCCAAAAATGCACAGTGATGCAGTTTAGGTATGGGATGTGTGTTGGCTGCGTTACTACACAGTCGGCAATGGCGTGTACCTATGAGTGCTGTAGACAGTGTTATAATGATATCTACTAACTAATGCAGTATGAATTTGTTTCAGTTACAGCCATTCATGTGTTACTCTTCTAAGTCATTTGGGTATCTAGAAATTGGGATTGTGGGCCTTAAATGTTGTATAAGGCAAAAGCTTAGGGGGCGCTGCCCCCTGTCATGCCTGTACCCCCGCTGCGGCGTTGCCCGGAACCCCTGGTCGATAGTCGTGAAGCTGAGTTCGCTGTGCTCACTCCACACCTATGCTCCACACGCAGGTCAAAGTCAGTGAGGTTGCAACCACCACTAAAAATGCTCTAGCTACAACACTGCAGCGCAGGGTTCGTGTTTTTGTTCATATCACAGCACAGGGAGACCGGCCTTCAAAGTATGAATAAGACTTTTTTTTCATACCATGAGTATGTGCTATGCTGACAGTACAGGTGCAGTCCCAATACATGTATATTTAATGCGGAAGTGTGACAGACTTAACTCTTACTTGGTAACTTCGCGTCTGAAAATAATGCATTTAACACATTTTCCGACATGATCCGATATTTTATTAGCTAATTCAGATGGAGAATTAACACATTATTAATACCTTCATAGCTTTCTAATGATTATATAAGCAGCGGCGGCAGCAGGACTAGGTAGATTATTAGTGTACATGTAGAATCTGGTCCAATATGTGCATTTTTATGTATGTTCTGATATAACGAGAAAACTGCTATAACGAGGTAAATCCTTCTGTCCCGACGGCCTGGTTATATCGAGTTTCCCCTGTATACCATGTTACCATTCCATGATGAAAAGTTGTTTATTCATGTATGTGTGTAAATATAACCTTTCTATTGATACTGTATCAGTAGGTTTAAACAGAGAAAATATTGTGTGTTTTGTGTATACATAGAACAAGAGGGTGCATGAATGGAAGTCTGTTATACCCAACTCACAATTGATTGTCATCCCAGATCCTTTGGACAATCCTAACGAGTAAGTATATACTGAGTGCTATAGGGCAAATCCAATGTATTTTCTCCTGTAAATTATTGATTTCTGGGGTAATTATATAATGTAATATAAAGCCAGGGTAAACATTATGAATACTGTTGAGGCTACCCTGGGTAAACAAGACATATAATTATATCGTTATGACATATTAGAATTCACTTTATGCTGTTGATTGGGTTAGACAGAATATCATGAAAAAATGATACTTTCTGTTTAAGTTTATTGTCCTCACAGCTATACTTGGTAAAAGTATGGGTCACAAAATGAACTGATACTTGAGTAGACTACAGTAGACAGTTCTGATCATCAGTGACGATGGCCTCTGTTTAGAGGTATTGAGTGTTTAATAGCAGATCTTATCATAAAGCAGATTTTTGTTATAGGAATATATGAATACTGTAAAACCAGATCTTGCGTGCATTTATTGTTCTTGAATTTCGTGAATGGTTCACATTCGCGAAAGTTTTATGCCGCAAAATCATTGAATCATAATTGATATATCACTAAATCTTTGCACATTGTGAAAGTTTTCTTGCTGTGAAAATGGCTGTCATTTACAATTCGCGAAACTTTACCGTAGTTTCTAGAGGTTAGTATGATATGAGCGATATTTACTCAAATCAAGCAAATTGTTTTCTTCTGTATCTACTTTATCAACATTCTTATACATATCTTTATAAACTAAATTTTCCTTTGTAATCATGATAATATATCCAATAACACATATGTTCATCATAAACAAATTTTGCCATCTGGCTTGCATTTAGCTTGCATTTAGCTTTTTAGCTCACCCGAGCCTAAGGCTCGAGTGAGCTATTGCGATGGAAATTTGTCCCGTCTTCCGTCGTGCGTCGTCCGTCGTCCGTTAACTTTTTACATTTTCATCTTCTTCTCCAAAACCCATGATCGGAATTCAACCAAACTTGGTAGGAATCATCCTTAGGGGTAGGGGACCCAAAGTTGCTAAAATGGTACATGTGGCCCCCAGGGGGGCCCAGGGGGAGGGCCCCCAATTGTAAAAGCTATGTAAATTTCAAACATCTTCTTCTCCAGAACCAGGCATAGCTCAGACTTGGTATTGTGTATGGAGATACCTCTAAAGATGAAGAATGAATGTTCATGAAATTTCTCTGAGTGGCCCTATAGGGGCCCTGTGGGGGTAACATACTGGGGGGGGGGGGGGCGCTGCCAGGCAAAATATACATTCTGATCTTCTTCTCCAAAACACATGATCGGAATTCAACCAAACTTGGTAGGAATCATCCTTAGGGGTAGGGGACCCAAAGTTGCTAAAATGGTACATGTGGCCCCCAGGGGGGGGGGGGGGGGCCCAGGGGGAAGGCCCCCAATTGTAAAAGCTATGTAAATTTCAAACATCTTCTTCTCCAGAACCAGGAATAGCTCAGACTTGGTATTGTGTATGGAGATACCTCTATAGATGAAGAATGAATGTTGTTCATGAAATTTCTCTGAGTGGCCCTATAGGGGCCCTGTGGGGGTAACATACTGGAGGGGGGGGGCGCTGCCAGGCAAAATGTACATTCTGATCTTCTCCAAAACACATGATCGGAATTCAACCAAACTTGGTAGGAATCATCCTTTAATAGGGTAGGGGATCCAAAGTTGCTAAAATGGTACATGTGGCCCCCAGGGGGGCCCAGGGGGAGGGCCCCCAAGTGTAAAAGCTATGTAAATTTCAAGCATCTTCTTCTCCAGAACCAGGAATAGCTCAGATTTGGTATTGTGTATTGTTATGATCCAAAATCCACAAAAAGATAAGAATCAAACAAAAGATATTAACTTTAGATGATGTATGGTTTAATTGAAATATTTACCAACATCAGATATAACAGAATTACAGATTCTAGGTACAAATACACTACATGTACTTAAACTGGTAAAGACTTACAATTTCTCAGCTGGGAAATTCCTATTAGTCCAGAATGTTCTTGAAGGGTAGAGTAAGTTGGCTGCTAATCCCCAAATATTGAATCCAAACGGTATGTTGTCCAACTGGCAAAAGAAGATTCCAGATCCAGCCGAAGAATGTCCAAAATAATTCAGGAGGTCATCGATGTCGATAATGATGTCGATGACGATGTCCAAGACGATGGCAATCACAATGTCGATAACAGTGTCAACTGCAATCTCGATAATCAATGTCAATGACGATGTTGACCACAATGTCAATAACGATGTCGAACACGACGTCAAATATGTCAAGGATGATGTCCAAGATGAAGTCCAAGATGAGGTCCAAGATGATCTCCACAGGTTGATATCAATATCAGATGGTGTTAACTGAGAACTTATGCAATATATGCTCCACGATGTATTCAGGGTATAAATTCTGAAATTTCTGTGCAAGCTCCCAGCTTATATACAATCTCAACCCTTAATTAGAATTTTCTACATTCTACTACAATATTCATGAAGATGTGGAACACTCTTGTAAGTTCTATATAGTTCTAGTTGTAACAAACAAAGAAAGGGGATTCCCCTTTTCTATAAATAGACTCATTGCAATGTTACACTCTAAGAGGTTCATGTAAAGGTCAGGATACATGTAATCAACACATTCCAACATGTACATTATACATTGCAATTATCCTATAGTACATCACACACAATGTAAAGATCTAGAATGTTCTTCCTCTACTGGATGTGCATTCTGATTATTTCACTGCTACACATTATATTCACTTTTCACATATGAATAATACTCTCTCTTCTGGAAATTTCTATGTTCATAAAATCATATAGAAAACTGGAAAAATAACTCCCTTCCAGAAGATTCCTTAATTAATATATCACAGTATGGAGATACCTCTATAGACGAAAAATGAAAGTTGTTCATGAATTTTTCTGGGTGGCCCTATAGGGGGTCTGTGGGGGTAACATACATACTGGGGGGGGGGGGGGGGGGGGGGTGGGGCAAGTTTCCGCCATCCATAAACTTTTTACATTGGTGCTAGAGAGAACATGCACCAGATGTGAATTGATCCACCTCAGGTGAGCGTCGTGCCCCCTGGGGCTCTTGTTTAATGAATAAACCATTATATCTCAGTAAAATTTTAAAAAATACATTGATACCCTTCTCTTCTTCTTTCCCCAGTTGGATTAGCAAGATACTTATCATCCCTGGCCAATCTGTACTGTTGACTGGTATTGTACTGATCAGTACTTGTGTTGTTTTAGTACTAACAGCAGCATTACTTCATCTCAAAGAAAGGGTAGGTTACCATTCTAACTTTCTCATTGGCATCTACCTGTCAGTGTTGTCTCCAGGGGAGCGTTTCATCAAGTGTTTTGTCAGTGATTTTTACTGACAACTGTTATCCTTGCATCTGATTAGCTGAGAGCAAATTTGTCAGTAAAAATCACTGACAAAATGCTTTATGAAACGCTCCCCAGATGGTGTCTGTTACTTCACCTTTTTTGCCCTCTTTTCTCTTTCCCTTCCCTTCCATGGATTTAATTTTATTACATATTTGTGTTTCAATTTTGTTTTACTATTTTAGAAGTATTATTGTTTTATTATTTTTTTTTGATGGGGGGGGGGGGGGGGGGGTACACATTTTGTAATTCAGTGGAGATTGGTTCATGGTTCTAATTTCATACCTTGTAAAATACACATTATTTATTCATCCATTATTCATATGCAGCTGTATAATATTCTTTCGTGCAATATAATAATATTCTCCCCTCTCTTTCTATTAACTTGCAGAAAGATGATGAAAGGGAGAAGAGACAAGAAGCCCATCGATTTCACTTCGATGCCATGTGATCTTAGGACCTCTCATAGCTTTCTCTTATTTATTATAATACAGTTTTCCTTTGCTATCATAAAATTATTTGATATTTGATCAACTCTAATACACTGAATAAATGCCTTCCTAAAAGATGCACTATTGAAGTAGATATGGTGCTTTACATGCCTGTAGAATTGGCATGTGAATATAGTGTCTTGTAACTCCCATAAGGTCCATTTCTGATGAAAGAAAATGAAAAACTGATCTAAAAAGTAATATTGGTGTTACAGAGGGAAGTAATTAATTTTGAGGATTATAAATACAGTGGAACTTCGTTATAACAAACTCCTTGGGACCAAGAAAATTTCCTTGTTATAACGAGAATTTCCTTGTTATAACGAGAATTTGTTTGTTATAACAGTGTTCTTTATGACGAGGTACCACTTTACCATTGTGAACCTGAATACATGCACCATCTCACTTTGATTCTGTTTCAGTTTTAGGTTAGTGATGAGCTGTAAGTCAGATGAATTCATTTCTTTGTCAAGTGATTAAATTACAGACCAAATTGGTCTGTATTTTATGATTTATGATTATAGAAAAGAGATAACAACAATGTAGAGGAAAGAAAATGAAATTGACAAATGATGTCTTCCATGATACCTTTAAAGCTATCTATAAAGGTGAATAGAAAACATGTGATGTTGTTTATGTGTATAATTATGTATTATTATGTATTATTTTGATACAGTATTCTAACTATTCTCTTGATATATCTTGGTATAAACTTAGAATGCACGTTTAGGTACTAAAAGTGATATTTGTTGTATTCTTATTATGCAGTCAGAGAAAAGTCAAGAGAAAGGGACTATATATTCATCTCTTGCAATGTATATTGCATGTATGTTTTGTATGTTTTTGATATATGTATGCTATATGTAGATTTCAAACAAAAGTGCAATGTTTTAAATTATGGGATACATTCCTCCTAGTCATGTCGGTTGTCAAATGTTTGTATATGTCTAATGTGATTTTATATATAGTTATGGGTTAAATTAAAGATTAATTATATGACATTGGTAGATTTATATATGGTTCATACATATTTATGTGAAAGCTAAATGCTTAAGACTGGGAGGTATATAATAGATGAGTAGGACTGTAAAGAGGAGTTAGAAGTAAGGAAAAGATGCATAAAGTATTAGCAATATACCTTTCTTCATTAAGCTTTTAGCCAGCCATGCCAAAGTGGATGTGGAAAGTGAATTGTACTGTAAAGCCGGGGTAATAATGTGATACTTTGTATTAAGCGCAGTAGAGTATATTCATATAGTAGCTGCGCTATATAAATGGACATATTATTATTATTAATATAATCAAACCTGCATAGAAATATCATGTGAAATAAACTTTACAACTCTTCCTGTGCAGGCTTAAGAGGCCCTTTTCGACCAAACTTCCTCTGTTTGGTTTTAGAAAAAAACGAGTTTCCTAGACACACTGATATAATGATAATACCACACCAATTGATTTTCAAGAAAGAACTTAAAAGAACTTTTAGAAATAAAAAAATTGTAAAGAAATACACTGTAATTTAAATTCATGTTTGGGATTTATAAAACATCAGTACGTTTGTTCTCCCATACAATGTATGTTTGTCTGGTACTGTGAATGTCATTGTGTGGTTTTGTAAATGGGAGTTTAATACAGATTACTGCAATGACATGTGATGTCAAGTTGTCACATTGATGTATTAAACCAGTCTCCAGCTCTTCTATAGCAACTATTGTGTCATCAGTCTGTTTCATTATTTTTCTTGCCTACTATATTTTGTCAAAGGTCCGGGGTTAAAGAGAAGGTTGAGTTCTGGCAAAGGTGAAATTTCTCATTCTCGTATGTCAGTTTGGAAGAACATCATAGTAGAAATGTCCCCTGAAAACGATTGCTCTTCAAATGCCCTCATATTCGAAATAAGACAAATAGCGTTCGGGCCGCACGTTCATGGCACATGTACCCACATACAAATTTTGTCTGCAGTGCATGTGCTTTTCAGCGAGATTGGGTCAAAATGTATACATCATTTCTTGTGTAGACATGATTAAGCTTTCCCAATATCTTTGAGATGGTTGCTTTCACAATGTTATCACATGACCAGAACTCGACTTTATCTTTAAGGCTTGGTTTGTATTTGGATTTAAGGTGGTTGGGTTTACATTTAGGGTTAGGGTTAGGTAAAGAGAATGCTCCTGGGTTGAAGTTTGAAATGTTAATAGTGCTAGAAACTGATCAAGAAGCAACTGTTGCCAGAGTACATGCGAAGGTTGTGGGTTCGAACCCCGGCACGGCACTAATGACTAGTGTTCTATGGCACATTAATCTGCATTTGCCACTCTCAACCCAGGTGTTAAATGGGTACCGGTAGGAAGGAATTCCTTGAATGCTGTGAGCACTGAATTCGGTAGCCTAGCTAGAGCCGGGGTAATGTTGGAGCGCCTTGAGCACCTATTACGAGGTGGATATGAGTGCTATAAAAATGCCCAATATTATTATACAATCTTTTTTATGTGCTAATATCAACAAGGCCTTGTGATTGTACATGTATGAATGAGAACAATTGACTGATGAATATATTCTATCAAAATTTGTAGAGGAATGGAATGGACGTGTAAAAAAAAAGAACCCACTTTCCCAAAGTCAGTTAAAACAGCAATTCAAATCAAGATACTTGTTAAAATTTCTCAGTTGCAGTATGAAGTGTCGCCCGGAATAAGGGCCAAATTGGTTTCAAATCGTAGACAATCGTAGAACTTCTCTGACGTCACTACAAACAGGAGCCAATTTGGCCTTTCTTCCGACTAGAAAGCTCACAATAGGCCGTATTTTCGATTTTACTCAGTCTGTGACTATTCAGAACCTCAATCAAAAATACTTGATGTGTTTAAATGTTTATATCAGATGCTACTAGTATTACATTATCTTCCGAAATCAGACCACAGACCAATCAATTAGTGTGTGGTGGGTTTTATACTATCTTGATGGTTACTTTCAATATCATCCATTGTAGATACTTGTTAAAAGTTCTCAGGTGCAGTATAATACTGACTTATACATTTTCATCGGCTTAAAATCAGAATTTGGGATCAATGTGGGCATACAGTTCCCTCTTTCCAGTAATTGCAAACAATTCACTCTCTCTTTTAAGCCCAAGAATAGCAAATACACTTTGCAGTAGATGGTGACACCATGATTTGTCAATCCTTCACGCTCTCGGCTGAAGTTCGAAAGACTCAACAAATAGGTACACATTACCATTATTTATATGCAGTTGTTATTCACAATAGGTTTAATTTTGTACAATATTAGATATATCATTTACACATGTAATAATAAATCATTGCTTTTTGTCATTTTCGCCTTCATATATGTAATGATGTCTAAATATGTTGATTCAATACAATACATAAATATTCATTGTTTCACAGGTCTTTCTATTACAATTCAAGAGAAGTCCTGAACTGATGACTTTATAAGTACTTTCAAGAGTTCTTTAGTAACAAAATATTTTAAAAGATATTACTATTCCTAGTTTTGGGAAACTATCTATTCCAAGATTCCTACATGAAAAAAAGAAACCCCAGATTGATGGAAGGTATATCTGAGCCAATCTGATACCTTAATATGCCATCCAGACTTTCTGGAAATTATTGACTTCTATAAAATAAAAGTGGAAGTCAAGTTTATAAATATTTAGCCCGGCTCACACAAGACGTCATTTGCTCATGTTAGGACCGTGTTATTGACTGTTACGGGTTTTTTGCATATCATGAAAGAGTGGTATCGTTTTTAAAACGTGATTGCAAATGAAGAGTGCAAACAATACCGTTAATAAGTGGCATATGGGATAATTGCCTTCACAGACTCATTTAGCACAGGTTCTGACGATGTAAAATGACGCCTTGTGTGAGCCAGGCTTAAATCCCATAACTTTGATTGCAACTTAATGTTTATATAGGTTTAGAGGACTGAAAAAACAATTTTCATTCACTCTAGGACTTTAAATCAATACTGTATTTACTGTTAATCTTTGTATGCTCTCTTGTGTACTAATGGCTAGTCAATTTCCTAAACTTAATTGAGAATAAACGAACTTCCCTCCTAAAATATAAATGCTAACAACAATGCTCCATACTGCTAGGTACATAACACCTTGGGTGAAGTATACCATTCCAAAGGAATCAACAGTACAAAAATACAAGACTGATTTTTATTTTCGGTATGCTATAAGTACATCTATAAAGGACCCTTGTAAGTCAATAAAATCATCAGTTCTGAGCTTTAACAATCGATATACAATACAAGTTCAAATACAAGCGCGCAAATATAAAGATGTATAAATTCAGGAACATTCAATGTAAACTCATGATTACTTCGATATATATTTCTTTGTCTGCTATGCTACAAGCACATTATGTACTGAAATACTTGGTCATAAAACCAGGTACTGTGTATTCAAAGAAACCATTTTCACTTTCATTCCAAATAACATAACATCAATTACTAATAAAATGAATTCAAAAGATTTCTCATCCCAAACTAACAGAACCTTACAAGTCCATTACACAGTACATCTTTATATATAAAAAAAATATCCATCCTCCCATCTCTTTTCTGAAGAACATATAGCTGGCACACAATATTAATAAGAGCTTTTAAAAATGTAAATATATAAACCATCTATATATCCAAATGATAAATTCCATGTTGCTTTCACTTTTTTGCTACCCAGCTTATTCATCCAATTTTAACCCAACTGGTATATGTATCAGTACAATTTCTAATTTCCACCTTTCCTTCTGTCAAATAATAGCAATATTCCATTCTTCTATAACCCATATCACATATATAGTCTATATGCCTTCTCAAAGTGCTTCCAAACCCTCTAATTTTTAAAGCAAAATGTGTGTGACTGATCATCATTGACAATCAGAGCCCATCTTTTTTTTCCAAACTTCAGTAGATCAAAATGCATCCAACAGAACTGTTGATCCTGACTAGAGTTTTTCATTTAATGGGATACTGGGGGGATATGACAAATGTCTTAAGCCCACCGCACTCTATACGATCGATTGCAATCCAATTTTTGGAAATAAATTGCAATAGCATTAATTATGAGCATTTTAACAAATACAGTCTACCTGATTCAGGTTCTGAACAATAACATGAATATAAAAAATAAGTTTTGAGTGCACTTTCACCCTCATACCCGGAATAAGGGCCAAATCGGTTTCAAATCGTGGACAATCGTAGAACTGCTCTGACGTCACTACGAACAGGAGCTAATTTGGCCTTTCCTCCGACTAGAAAGCTCACAATAGGCCGTATTTTCAATTTGACTCTCTCTATGACTATTCGGAACCTCAATCCAAAATACTTGATGTGTTTAAATGTTTATATCAGATGCTACTAGTATTACATTTTTTTCCGAAATAAGACCGCATACCAATCATTTAGCGTGTGTTGGTTTTATGCTATCTTGATGATTACTTTCATTATCCTTCATTGTAGCCTGGACATGACCAACATGGATACATGAACATGTAATGCTTGTAAGATAGGATAATATGGCAGACTTTAGGCTTAGCTACTCTACTACAAAGTAGAAATTATTGGCAGTATATTTACTACTGACTCTTTCAGTTTTAGTATCATAACTGTAAGCAGGCAAAAAGCAACAACAGAAAACAATATTTCAAGATAAAGTTATGAGTATAAAGGAAATACAAATGACTTCTTTCCGTTAAGTGCTCAATGATAGAATGTACGAGATGGATCTCATGAAATTGGATGAAAGCAGTATGACATACACATCTGGAAAATTCAGCTATATAATCATGAAAACACAAATCCTCCTGTATCATCAAAGACTTGAAAATCATGATTTGAAATAATGCTTGTTTCCCAACAATCAATATATCAAGAAAATGAATATGATAGCACAATAAGAATCACAATTGGCATTCATTGGTTCAACAGACTGTTGAAGCAACTAATATAATATACCACCAGCACTATACATTGCCACATGCATGTATGAGATAGCATTTACTGTCCAATCTGAGGGTAATATGAGTATGTGTTCAGTAATTGAACTAATTCAAATCGCCACAACAATATGAGAATAAATTTAAGAAGCTTCATAAATTATTGGCTTCGTGTAGTATTTCAGATCAAAAGAAAGGATAGATTTATTTTGTAGCTTTGATTTCCTAGACTGATATCACTTGATCATTACAAGAACTTTTGACATCATAAACTAATAAAATGTTTCTATGTGTAATTATATTTCAGAAGACTGAAGACTGCATTCAACACAATTTACCATAATCCTGTAGAAGTATGCTAAGAACATGGTGGGATACAGCAATTCATACTGCAGCAAAACCAAATGCATGGAAAGGTTTCAAAGTGCAAACATAAGATATAGTTTGTTTGAAGTGAAGTTACATAAAATGATTTGAACATTAAACAAAACGAAGGAAGTGAATCAACATGCTGGGGGTAATGGAGAAAAAAACATAATGTGGGATGCAAGTGTTGACCAGTGGTCCTTCTAAGAATGTACAAGCTTACATGTATGTAGACTATGGGCAACCCAAAACACTGCCTATTCTTAACAGAGACAAAATTAGACATGCTATTGTATCTGCGAGTTCTGACTAAAAAATGCATTTTAGGCATTTCAGATGGTATTAATAACCTCTACAATAACAACAGGAGGCTTGGATTGTGTTAAGAGTATTATACTACTTAAGTAAACTCTATGGCTGTGTTTTAATTATCCAGTTAAACCTGACATAAGGACTAAAGTCATGTTAAACAAAGGGAAAACTTACACCTTGGTCTATTAAACTAACTTTGTTAAACTCAACTTTAGACTGAGTTTACCCAGCGTCGGGTGTAAATTTCAGTAGAATACAGACAAATATGATATAGCTGGGATTTGTATTAAATGAAACGGACTTGACTCTTGTCTATGCTGCACAAACATGTGCTAGCAAGTATTGAAAACAAGTAATCAGGATGAAAATTGGAGTACCTAAGATGCAAATTTGCATATGTAGACAAGGGTGAACAATTACAATATGCCTCACTGGAGAAAATTGAACTGTTTCTCTGAGACTATGAACCATGCCATAGCAATCAGTCCCAGAGGAATTACTTAGACGGTTGTTGCAGTTGTGACAATAAGCATGGTGAGAGTTTCTGTGAAAATGAGGCCCTTTGTCTTAGCTAGGTTGGATGGGATAGCAGATACCTTGAACTTAGCTGGGTGGTCCAGCTGTGATAGTGGATAAGCATGTGAGAGTTTCTGTTACAGGATGAGGCTCTTTGTGTCAGCCAGGTTGGATGGAATCCGATGCCCTTAGCTGGGTGGTCCAGCTGTGACAGTGGGTAAGTATGGTAGGAGTTTGTGCTGAAGGATACAGCTCTTTGTTTTGGCCAGGTCAGACAGGATACCAGATACCCTGATAAGCTTAGTTGGGTGAGGCTGTTATGACAGTGGATAAGCATAGTGAGAGTTTCTGTTGTAGGATACGGCTCTTTGTCTTGGCCAGGTCAGGCAGGATTCCAGATACCCTGATGAGCTTAGCTGGGTGAGGCTGTTATGACAGTGGATAAGCATAGTGAGAGTTTCTGTTGTAGGATATGGATCTTTGTCTTTGGCCAGTTGAGACAGGATACCAGATAACCTGATAAGCTTAGCTTGGTGAGGCTGCTGTGACAGTGAGTAAGCATGGCGAGAGTTTCTGTTGCAGGATGAGGCTCTTTGTCTTAGCCAGGTCAGAGGGAATGGCAGATACTCTGATACTGCTCAGATCATATACCCCTGGTTGGGTGCAGCAGGAGAGTAGACCTAGCTGACACTCCTGCCTTGAGTCCATGGTGAGATGACCACTAGCTTGACTCACCCAGCTGAAACCACTACTAGTAGGGGGCGATGTGACACGAGATCCAGTCTGGTCCGATGTACTGTGGATTATAATAAATGCGTGCGGTTCATTAACTTCCTTTGTTTGATGCAGTAATGGCAATAAAATGTTTAACAATGAAATTATTGATAACAATAGTGATACAGACAATATACTAGATATAAATATATTGCAAAGTCTTCAAACCATGCAAAATCAAAATAATGATAGCAAATGAAATGTCAAGAAATTATTCAATCTGCATTAGTTTGCCTGTATTTCTCCCATGATATAAATAAGCCATTCTTACCTATCACTGTCAATGGCTGATGTGGTCTCAATTAAGACATCCAACGTAGAGTCTGTGCAGTTACATAGCGTTAGTTTTATCGACATTGAGCATATCCTGTATGGACAAAATAGAAGAAACAAAAACATAGGTCTCAATAGGTTTGAATTTTGTACAATGAACAAGAACTCTCCACATGTGAATGCCATGAATGATTACCTATTTACATATCTGGTAAACTCAATCAGCATTTATGTCAAGTTTAGAACTATTCAAAAGTGGAAATGGCTTGTTATCGACTTGGGAGAACTATTCCTTAATGATATTTTTCTTCCTTGAAATAGCTGACAATAATAAGGGAAAGGTAGTCACAAGCCTTTTGGTCAGGAATCGTATGAACCATTAAGTACTTGAAATAAAATCTCCTTAACTGTGGCTAATATACAGGCATTTTCCATCCAGTGCACATCAGAATAGTACAAATTAAACATAACTTTATATTAGCATGTATTTAATATAAAAAACGTTCAAACTACAGTCCCACATATTGAGAATGTGAGTAGCATCCTCACCTATTCTTGTTGAAATCATTCTGCACAGCTTCTGTGTACTGTAAGCTGTATTTAAGTAGTGAAGCCATGACCTCATGGCTAGGAAGGATAGGTTCAAGACTAATAGGTTCTTTGATAAACTTCACCTGCTTCTGTTCGATTGGAAGCTGTATTTTAAAGAAAGGAAGATGAAATTATGACATAAAACTGGTCTCTCAGATTAGAACAGCATGACTCACAAAGGTTTTGAATTGCATTCCCTTATTAAAGAAACGGTGCCTACATTAGGACACTTTGAAGATAAAAATGATAATCAATGTTGTCATGGGAGGGGGGGGGGAATGAAGAGTAACTGTCCAATATTTTTTTTAAAGTGTATGCAGTATCAATTGAATTGAAACAGTAGATACCACATTAACTTCATTAAATATTCAATTACAATTATTTTCATAGACACTTACTGATCATTTTCCCCCGTGACATCATCGATTATCCCTTTTTTCCCCTTAAAGTTTGCAGTTATCGTAAGTAACTCTGTGAATTGAAGTGACCAACATTTCCAAATTCAAATACTTAATACATATTATTGCTTGGATGGTGTATGACATATAGTTTTCACTTAGTGAGGATCAATTACAAAATCAGGTTGGGCCTTTGCTCGTAATCAATATATTCAGTGATACCTTACCTCAAAAATTTTACCCAGCGTACCTGAATGAAGCACTATAGCATGTCATAACTTGATCAGGAGGTCATGCACCCAAACATAACAAAGAAACTACAAAGCAAATAAGTGAAAATATTGGTACTCCAGAATTAGAAAATGGCATTGAGGAGAGGCATACTAAGGCTTCATGTTTTGCACTCATCAGAGTATCAGACAATCAAAACCCATTATTTTTCGCGGCTTTGTTCCTTTGGTTCCGTTTAGTTCGATTGCGGTATATTCTGATGAGTGCAAGACCAAAGGCAAATAAGGTCACTATGTTTGACATACCTTTCTTGCAGGGTGTGAGAGTGTGTCTGTGTTGAGTTGATCAATAATCAGATGACTCTGACCATACAGTACATGGTCATCTCCATCTTCGTCTACCACAAAGGCCTGTAAGAGTTGAGAGAAGTAGCAACATAGAAAATGCTTGGGTTAGAGAACCTTCCTAGACATACTGAAGAACTGTAGAAATTAGGCATAATCTATCGCAACATTTCGTTTTTATGGTATAATTATCCTATACAATTTATTGCAATATTCCTGTTTATTGCTCACATTTGGATAGCATGAACCAAAAAATCATTAGATTTCTGTTTCCTTTAAAATCCCTCACTTCCTCCATCCAACAGAACTAACCTACATTACAATACACCAGCCACCAGCAATCATGCAAAACCAACCACTAAACTACTTTCCAGACTAGCAAAGATGACTATCATTATCACTGGAAACCTACCCAGAACCATCTCAGTCCTGCCACCACATATCAATCTGCACTGATAGTACATATACTGTAAATATCTTTCAAGCCATTCTTGTTGAATAACAAATTTTAATCTGCAAGGCGTTCATGAGGGAATGCACATCTTAACAGCCAAGCAGGGGCAGCTGAAGCAGTACAGACAAGACAAAACATGATGATGATACCACAAAGATTTGTCCACATGGGCAAGTTATAATCACACTTGATCTTACCTTCCATAGCACCAGTAATGCCATGTCAGCCATATTGCACTCCAATAACAAACTCTCTCCTACTGTCTGTCTGCTAGCCATCCACCAACTCTCAGTGGTACTGCTACCTATACTCCCTGGTGTGGTAGCGGGTGAGAAGGGGTTGTCTCCTATCAAACCACTCCCGCTTTGCCTACCCTTCAGCTTGGATCTTAAGTAGAAGTCTGCACATGGCATGGAGTTACTGGGAGCCTGGATCACAAGAAGAGTGATGAAAGATTAACAATTAAAAACTGCATTAACCCTCAATAGCCCGGGGGGGGGGGCTAAATTAGCCCCCCCCTCAACATTTTTGGCGATAATTTTTTAACGCGAAATGATCTCGTGCTGAAATTTCATGACTTTTTTCTTTCACATCTCGCGCACATTTTAAGACCCTATTTGTGAAAATCGGGGGTACGGTTGCGGAGATATAGCACATATTCATGACCAATGTCACAAAAAATGGCGGTTTCCAATAATTTTAAAATTAGCTTATTTGCATAATTAATCTAATTATGAATATGAAATTTCAATACACATAGTCAAATTCACTTAGCTATCTTTTAGATTATATGACAAGCTACAAAAATGCCAAATTTAAATGCATTTTCTCCATAAATGGGGGGAAAACTGAAAAAAATGAGAATTCCTTGAAAAAATTTGCATATTTGCATAATTAAATAAGAAAAACAATGTATATCATAAATTTGACTATGCATTCTTGCACAATACATGATGAGACACGAACACGCCAAGTTTGGTCGCAATCGGTGTATAAATGGCTGAGATCTGAGGGGGGGGGCCAAATTAGCCCCCCCTCGGGCTATGCAGTTTCAAAATAGCCCGGGCTATATAGGGTTAAAAATGAAATTAAAAGATGTATTATTGGAGTGGCATAGCATTAAATGTAGCCAAACATTTAGCAAGCATTAAAATTGGTTTTTACATAAATCATGCATAATACATTATACAGTCAAACCTGCTTCGCGACCATCTGTATATAAAGACCACCTATCTATAAAGACCACAATTTTTGTTTCCCTTGAAAAATGTTTGTCATTGAAATGTGTATTAAAGGAACCTGTACATAAAGACCACCTGCTCATAAAGACCACTTTTGTCTCCCTTGAGTGGTCTTTATATACAGGTTTCACTGTAGCTTTATTACCTACAAGTATTATAAAACAACTTATAAAGCAACTAATCAAAATCATCATCCTAACAAAGCTCAATAAGCAGATAGAACATTGGGCATTTGAAGGGGTCAGTGCAGTATAGAGCTAACACTTTGTAAAAGAAGTGACTTTACACGTATTACATGATCTTCACACTCTACTCCAAACCCTGGGAAACTTCACATTCAAATTCAAATGACAAGTTGGTCAAATAATCCTCCACCGTCTTGTATGATAACTTGCATAAGCATTTTTCTTGAAATAACACATTAGTGGCTTAGAACCTTACTGCATCAACACCTTCATTTACATAATCGGGATGTATGACATCATAACAGCGGAATATTATCCTCGTCTTACCTTATCTTTCCCAAAGAGCACGCTGGAGAAAGAGACTGTTGGTTTATTTGGATCATCTGAAAATCAATAAACAAATTCTTGTTAGAATTTCATTTACATTGGTGCCTTTTTTCTCAATTACTGTAAAAACAGAAAACCAGAAACGTTCGCGACATGAAACTCTCGCGAACTGTAAACGACAGCCATTTTCACAGCAAGAAACTTTCACGATTTGCAAAAATTTAGTGGTCTGTCAATCATGATTCAATGATTTCGCGGCACGAAACTTTCGCGAATCTAAACCACTTGCATAATTCGTGAACAATAAATGCCTGCAAAAGTTTCTGGTTTTATTTACAGTACATATTTCCAGGTGCTTCTCCCTCACCTTCTACACAGGAGATTTTATTGTTTTGCCTCCACAATCATATAACAGGGTGGGATTTACACAACAATTACATACACCCTATGCTGCAATCTCTGACTTGTCAAGTTGTTCATGCCTTTGTCAGCTTATCACAAATTTGTGAAAGTGCTACAATAAAGTTTGTGCCGGCAGGCGAATTCTCAATTAAATGTAACTTTTTCTGACTGGCCTAACTGCAACTTGTTGCAACATTAAGTATACAAGCAGCCTTCTCGCTAGTACATCCTTGGTGCTGATACAAAGGGTACCAACAAGGGTAATAAATCAGTCAATGCCTACTTTCAGTCTGCAAAGTTGTTTTGGTCCTCCCAAACCACCTCCCTGGGATGTCATAAGGTCATATTTCACTCCATATGGACCAATAAATGTGTCAGTGCATACTTTCAACCTGCAAAATTGCTTTGGTCCTCTCAGATCACCCCCATGGGATTCGGTAAAGCCATATTTCTGTCAATTTGAACCATGTGTACACTATTTTCTGCCAAGAAGCCTGTGTACAAGAGACACTTTCAATCTTCCCAGGAAAAAAACAATAGACTCTCATGCTAAAGGCACTATCATGAAGATTCATTCTATCATCACATATTCCAAATGACTAGAGATAACTGTTTTTAAATTCTTGTGACATACCTAATTGTTTGGCCTTGAAACACAGCTTCTGAGACTCTCCACTCCCAATCCTCAGCTCTGTAATCATAATCACAAAATCATTCTTTGAACATTCAGCAGTAATGAAATATTATCCTTTCACACTAAGCCTCTACAAAAGAAATTCTTAAAAAACCAGCATGTTGCCCATTTTGTTTGTTATAGTATTCAAATATCATTATGTCACTTATTCATGCAATGATTTCAATAAGCGTTTCCCTTCATCCTTGTGTAAGATCCTTCAGTAAAACAAAATCCTTTTCAATGTATATGGCATCATTTTTAATATATGTCATGACTTTGTAACAATCCCATATCTTTCAACCATAACACAAATATAGAAATAGTACCCCTCTCTCCCCCCCCCCCCCCCCTCTCTCCCTCTCTCTCTCTCTCTCTCTAGGTGCCATATCTATAGACTTCAGCAATTATTATGTTCCGAAACCTTCTCGTCTTCTCCATCAGTACCATTCCTATGTCTTTCACTCCTTTCTCCTTTGACCATTTCTGCAGACTATCTACTAATAAGAATTAATGTTCAAATCAATCTGGGCTCACCTTTTAATACCCTATTGACTCAAACTACAAAGCTAGTAAACTTTAGAACATGGTCTTGCAATCAAAGCTAGTCAGACAAACTCATATCTTTTGTTTTGACTGATGTGAACTGACCTGAGTCAGGTGTTACAAGAGGAGAGAGATACCATCTGTGGCTGACCCCTGTCACATGTTGTAAGCTGATCTCTGTAATACTGGAATCATGTACCTGTATCATCAGCAGAAAATAACACTTTCTTATCATTGCTATAATGATTATGTTTCCTATAAAAATCAACTTCATGATGAAATTAAAGAATTTATTTAGAAGATTTTGGTGATAAATGTGATGGATAACACACATTCACATTTAATATTTGTTCCTTTTTTTTCCCTTTACATGTTACCACCACATTAGACTTACTTATAGGTCATGCATAATGGAACTATGCATGGGAACTATGGTATCCATCAAATGTCCTTTACAAGTTTTTTAAAACAAGCTTCCTTCTTCTCAAAAGATTCCTTTAATACCTCAAAAAATTATATTTCATCTCAAAGATTCAACACTTTTTTTTTTTTCTTTAAATAACTCTTTATAGTTTTCTATTGATGGTAAGTTACTTGTTACTTTAATACCTGGTTCAAGTTCTCTATTGTGAGTGAGACAATAAGGTTGAGACTATTAGTGTCCTGTGTGTTCTCTCTCCTGTTATCTACTGCCTGTGCTCTGTCAGCTCGGGCCAATAGCGATACTGAGTTACTGGTCTGTATGGTTGCTGTGTGCTGTAACGTCCTATGCCTAGAGGGAGAGAGAGAATGAAAGAGATAGAGGAATGTTACTAGAATTATTAGACACAGAATCTTTTCTCTCTCCAACTATCAACAGTCTGTACAGTATCTGTCATTTCTGTTAGAAACATTGAGTTATTGGTCTGTATGATAGCAGTGTGCTGTAAACTCTTTCGCATATGGAGAGAGAGAGAGAGAGAGAGAGGCAGACAGACAGATATAGAGAAACACATAGACATAGAGACAGACAGATTGAAGGAAAAAAAAGAGAAAAGCGGAGGGAGGGAAGAACGCAAGAGCGAGGGATGTAGAAAGAGAGAGATGGATAAAGAAAGATGTAAAAAGATAATGATTTATGCTGGTATTATAATTTACCTTATCTGGGCTGCTGTGATCTTCAAAACATATTCTTACCTAATTTTAGTATTTTCCTCTGTGGTTTGATAGTAGAAGAGCATCCTGATATCATGAAGTCCACTGTCATCTGGACCCCTAATCCACAATGGTACGGATAGCGAGGCTCCGGGGACGAGCCTCCCCTCTGGCAAGATGATTTCAGTCACATTATTCACATTGCACTTGCCCGCCTCAATCTCATGAATCACACACTCCCCTGAATCCAACAATGGAACTGTCCTGCCTCCTGATTGGCTGAGGCTACTAGAGTCACTACTGCTGCTGGTCAGTGATTGGCTGGAAGAAGAGTTTGAAGGGAATCCGTGGGAGTGGCCTCCGATAGAGAATATCTCTGGTCTGTCTGAGATGGTGTGTAGTTTGTGGAGTGGGCATGTTCCCTTGTTTGTAATGTCTACAGTGATTTGACTAATCTCTCCACATAATAGATTGGATGGCATTGAGGAGAATGTGACCTGAAGAACAATCAGAGATGAAATATCAAACAAAGGTCATAGGTCAAAGGTCATAGGTAAAAATTTTACAGCAACCAAAAATGGGATTCAGAGTGTGAATTCCATCTCCAGTTTCTGAAAATGACCAGCTGATGCAAACCTTCTACCAACAGGGACGTGAATACAAATTTCTCCACACATATAATCCTATCTATAATCTATCTAACTTTGGGAAATTGAATACATGTACCCGACTTGTACAATTATAATCCTTACGACACTAATATAAACTTCTGGGCCCCGTTGCATAAAGAGGTACCATTAATGGTAACTCTGCTATCAATGGTAACTACCATGGTAATATCACTCAACAGCCAATCAAAATCAAGGTTTCCATGGGAGTTACCATTGATGGCAAAGTTACCGTTAATGGTAAGTTTTATGCAACGTGGCCCAGAAATGTGTAGAACTTCATCCATGACATTACTTTAGCAAACTCCATCACATAAAACAAAAGTAACTCTAGGAGATCGAGCATTCGCATGGGCGGCCCCCAAACTGTGGAATGACTTACCACTGGACATTAGGAAATTTATATCGTTAAATACGTTCAAATTAAAACTTAAAGCACATCTTTTCATTTATTTGTTTATGCATGTAGTAGCAGCTTAAGCATATCAAAGCTCTTACAGCACAGTAGGATATATTTACATAGTTTCTGTGCTTTAAAAATTTGTATTTGTATTTGTATTTGTATTACCAACACCAATGAATGTATTTAACCCGTTGCCTAGTGGAACCATGCTGGTTCCTGTTATAAACCTATGGAAATGAGAGAATTCATTAGTAGACAAGTTAAGCTTTTTGGTATGCACTAACCTCTAGTAGAGGCATATGTGGTGCTATAATGGGATCTAGTCTCCTATCAGGACCATACACCACTCCACATCGCTCTGCTTTGCTAATATTCATCCGAGGACCCTGGATGTCCAGGTCCTGCATCCCTTGGACCTGAGCAACGCTAGATCCCAACGAGACCGGCCTCTTGACCCCTGACCTCCAATCGATGATCTCTTGATTGATGGGTGGTTCTGAGCTCTGATTGGTGGAAGGCAGGGCGGACAGGCTGTAGGCTACGCCTGTTATGTGAAGCTCTCCTGTCCGCAGAGGTGTCAGACTTAAGTAAAGCTGTAGTGAATAGAGGATAGAGTGCCTTTACAGATTGATGACAAGTAAGAAAACAGTTGATGTTCATAAGATCACTGTATTATATTTATCATCATACAGTTAAAATTAATTACTGCTGATGTTAAAATTTCCTGATTACATCTCATGCCAAACATCTATTGGAAAGGAAAAAAATGCTGGATGGAGAAAAATATTACTCAGTACAGATTTCCAATCGCTCTGAATATACTATTCAACATTAGTTCAGGCTGACAGGAGCAAAGTAAGTTTTTAACAAAGGAGAGGGGTCCAGCAATATACAGTGAAAAATAAACTAAATGGCACATTCATTACTCACCAGCTTGTAGTCATTTGCTGCCAAGACAACTTCTGGAATGCATTCAACCTTCACTACATTTTCTACACTTCCCACCTTAAAAAATGACAAAGCGTAGGGAAGAGAACAAAACCGTTTATTAGAATGAAGACTTTTTTCAATTCAAACAAAACAACCGTATGCATAGAATTCAGAAATAAGTATTTCTACAAATCATCCAGGAAACCATTGAATGGTGTACTTCGTTTTGTAAAAATTATGAATAATCAAACACTGCAGTTTGTGCTGGCCATTCAAATTATAAATATTCAATCTGTGACCTCTCACAATTATCAACTAGCATTTCAATCAAACATCACAAACTTGATAAAAGTTTAAAAGTTTTTTCCACCTTTCAGACCTATGCAGTATTTATAAGAAAGTAAACTCACTCCATTATCTCTAACATCAGCTTCATTAGACAGAATGGCTGGCTGCTGTTCAGGATTCTCTTGATTACCGCCCTCATAGTTCACAGGAAGAAACTTCCAGAGGAGCGTGATGTTGGTGAGAACGATGGGTACCTTCAGAGGGTTCTCCAACACTAGTTCAATAGTCATGGGTTCTAAGGAAGATAGGATGGAAGAAAAATAATGAAAATGATTATTAAATCATTTTTACTTTACAGATATATCGTCCTTTGAGAGCCAGAAGGGTGTTAACTCATATACTTTAACACAGAATTAACGCCCTTCTGGCTCCAACCACACAATATCATTATCCCGGTTTCGGGATTTACGCACTCCACACAATGTATACACATTCTCCACTCTGCAGGAGCTTTAGAGCTAGGTGCTTTATCACAGACACTAACAATGCTAAACAAACCACAATGATATTTGTATTCTTCCGGGTATCTTTTTAACATGTGGGTGGAGAGAAGCAATGTTGATAAAATGTCTCGTTAAAAAGACACAAGTTGGATCGAACCCACAACCTTCATATTTCCAATCAAGTGTTTAAACCACTCGACTATGAAACCTCTAAATAAATATTAATAAACATTAGCTGAAAGCTTACCTGCCACTATACCCAGAGGGCTTGTTGAGTTGTCTGTACCACTATGTAACATCTGAGGGTGGTACTGGAACCAGGAAGGCAGTGACTTCTGTTTATTGGCTACCATGGCAACCGCCTCCTCCATACTGCACCATTCTTCCATCTCAGCTCGGTTGAAGATTCGACCAAAGGTCACTGATGTAGCTGCTATTCTGGAATCTTGTTGTGCTATAAAGACAAAGTCAATTCAAATATCATCATGGAAGATATCGATTTGAGAGATTCTTAGTGTTAGCATGCATGAACTATAGAGAGCTCTGTTCAGCTATTCTAATGTAAGAATACTGACCAGATTTTAGTCTTTTGTACCAGACACGTCGCTATATATCAATGGGAGCAAACACACAGGGACCAACAACTGAATATTTGTTCGAAGATTTTGTAGATGTCACCCAATGTCCATGCAAAGATAAATACTACTCATAGGTTAATACCAAAAACAATAACAAAATTGAATCAGCAAATTGTGAATGGAATCTCGTGGTTCAGATGGATATGTCATCAAAGGCTGTTCAGATATATCTCTAAAATCAATGAACGGTATTAAAGTATCCATTGTAGTGCTTATTGGCTTTCAAATCAGCGTGGTACAGGATTCCCTTACATTATAACCATTGCATTCTTCATTGGGTATACATGTATATAACCCCTCTGCCTATACAAGGCTGTAAGTGCATATGGAATACGAAGAGAGTCGTTACCTCCACTGCTACTAGGTGTTAAAAAAGAACTGTGGACATTTATGATCGTAAATAATTCAAAAATTATACATGGTATCAAACTGAGGTTTTTACATTTTAAAGTTGAAGGATGTAAAATTTATTGGTAGCAAGTTTCAAGATATTTCTCTGAATACTTTTCTTAAAATATTGTTCTGAATATTTAATTAGATTGTTCACTTTTGGAAAAATCAAGGCCACAAAATCTGTGTGTATCGGTAATCAATTCAGAAGACAACAATTGCCATTGTGAATTGCAGCTTAAATTCCAGAACACCTTTTGAACCCATCTACTTTAATATTCCACGCAATATTTTAAGAAAAATATTCAGAGAAATGTAATAAAACTTGCTTCCAATAAATTTTACATCCTTTCACTTTACAATGTAAAAACCTCATTTAAACGAGGTACAATTTTCGAGCTATTAACGATCAAAAGTGTCCACAGTCTTTTTTTTAACACCTAGTATAAAAGGCAGTATATACCTACCTGAGTACTGAGGTCTATTAGGAGAGGCAAGAAGGATTCTGGTGGCTGATTTCTTGATGAATGGAAGAGGAAGCTGAGGTAATGTCGCCATGCTCTGACCGTCCTGGGATTGCATCGTTAACAGTTGCTATCAGGGGAGGAAAAATGATACATAACATAATGCTAACATTAAAGATAAAGTTGATTTCTGGTCACGAGAATGAATTGTCAAAGAAACTGTCTCAAAGCTATTGGGACAGGTTGATGACACAGTATATAATAATTGGTACGGTTTTGGAATCACCAAAATGATAAGAAATTGACTCAGTCCTGCCGAGAGTCACATGCACCGCACACAAAAATGTGTATATCGGACTACTAAAAAATATTCGGCCTGAATATTTCAGCCGTTTCTTGTCATATTTTGAATGTGAAGGCATTTGACGAGCAATCCATTTCAGGGGACATTTCTACTATTATAATCTTCCAAACTAACATAAAAAGAATGAGAAAGCTCACAAATTATTTTTCACCTTTCTCAGAACTCAAGCTTCTCTTTAAATCCAGTTAACAGAGAAATACATAGTAAAGAGTTAAATTCCATTTACGATAGAGATAATGTTACTAATCTTTGACATCATGGGAGTGTACTGTTAGCAGTCACTGACAAGAGAAAGGAAATTATTTTCATATTACACTAACATCAAACAGAAAATTTAATTACTTCAAAAAAAGTGGGAGAGAGAGAAAACAAGAGAGAAAGAAAGAAAGAAAGAGAGAAAGAAAGATCGAGAAAGAAAGAAAAAAAAAAGAGAGAAGCATAGAGCATGAGGGGAAAAAGAAATTAATTTCTCATTTCTCTCTCTCTCTCTCTCTCTGTCTCTCTCTTAAATTTGCTTAGGGTAGTATTTGCAAAAGTCAAAATTACTTTTTGATTCTATACAATACAATACAATAATTACATTTCCATAGCACTCTTACAAACTATAAGTTGTTTCAAGTTTGATTCGATCGAATACCGGTGCATCGATAAATGATGAGCGGTGAAAACAGAGTTGCACACAGTTGCACGCAGTGCATGCACCATGCACCGGTGACCGGTCCGCTGGCATCGCGGGCATATGTATGGGCTCTCGCTGCCAATGGCTAGTAAAAATCACAGCGGACGAGCCAAAAGTCGCCTTCGCCTTCACGTTCTCTGCTAGTATATACGTTATGTAGTATGTACGTTACAGAGTTTCTTTTTTATTTGCTTTTTTCATGGTGGCTACGGTAGTCAAAAATCTGGCGGACTACAAATCGATGCACCAGATTTGCCAAAACGAATTCGGGATTCGATGTCTTCGATCGAACACCGGCTAACCAATCGATTCGAATCAGGCTTAAAAAGAATGATATTATTGTTGACTTTTAATGGATAAATAGTCATATGCAGGGCTCCTTGCTAAGTCTTTTCATAGGGGTCCGGATTGAGCTTTTCAATGTCTGTATGAATAATCCCCTTGTTAATATTATAAAATGTTGGGGGTCCAGGGCCCTGTTTCAGAAAACTTGTTATGAATAACAACTGCCTCATTTCTATGACAAATTTTGCTTTCAGCCAATCAGATTCAAAGATTTCAGTAGCTTATAACAACTATTTTAACTTGTTAATGATAACAAGTTTTATGAAACGACGTTTTATGAAACGGGGCCCAGATGTAGATCTTGGGCAAATGCAATTGCCTTACTCAGCATCTTACCTTGTAGATACAGAGGTATTCTTTGAGGAAAGCAACCTGTTGAACAGCTGGCTGTCTGCTATCCTTGGTCAATAGATGTTTGAAAGCTGCAGTAGCATTCTCTAACTGCTTCAGGTTGAATGATTGACGGCCCACTGTCAGGTTGATGTGGTCCTGTCAATCAGCAATAATTCATATTTTGTTTTAGAAGCAACAAAAAAAAGAAATTCTCTCATTTAATTGCTATTTTTTAAACATCTTATTTACATTCACACAAAATTTGTTTTCTACAGCTATTCTTCTAGTGCCTCTTAAAGCAGCACTGTATACCTATTCGTGATGACCTGCATTTGTAGCAAACAGGGGTATGATTTATGAAGGGTGTTTAAAGTAGAACGTTAATGATTTTAAATATTGGCTTAATACCTATTATTGCATAGATGGCATAAATTAAACAAGGTTATCCAAATTCAACGCTTGGAAACATTTGAAGTAATGATTATTATCAATTATAAAACTGTAAAATACAGCCCCCGATATAGCAGCTGAAGAGCTCCTCGAACGCTGCTGAGATATGTGACGACACACCCTGGACCAGTCCTGTCTAAGCAGACGATGTCCCATAACATCTTACACATTTTTCAGAGCCTATTTTGTCATCTCCTCTTCACTTATTTCTCTTCCTTCACTAGCGTCAGTCTTAATGTTAGTCTGTTGCCTCACTCTTAACTTCGTGTATGGTATTATTTTGATGAAAAATGCAGCGTTAAAAAAATAAAGGAATCAGTCACTTGTAAACAAAATAAGACGCCATTGTATTTTCAGCTGCTTGCACCAGGGCATGTTCGGCGTTTCAAGAGGGAACGAATACCATCCTGCTATTATTCGGAGGGCTTTTCAATTTGAAAGTGGGGTTTATTTCATTGATCATTGACCCTTCTCCTATGTATTTACAATCAAACGGTTTTAGCTATCAGAATCAGTTTCACTTTCCCTTTATAATGGTGTGAAATAAGGTCATGTTTAAATACACCAAACTCTTCATAATTTGATAAATAATTGCATTGCAATTACGTTCATTCATTATAGGACGTCGTCTGCTTAAGCAGGATCGATCCCGAGTGTGACGACATCAAAACATCGCTATATTTCTGGCGAATCCTCGGATATTCCAGATGCTGAGAAGAGCTTTTATTTGTGTTGTTTTTATAATCACCAGATACGCAGTTGACATAAAACTTATACGATTGCCATCTGTAAGCTTCCCAGTTTCTAGTGATACATTAATTGCCATATTTGTGATTTTCTTTGAATATCTACTTTAAAATAATTGCAAAACCAACATTCAAGGGCATTGCCAGGACACTGTCTGGCAAACCGCCAACTCAGGGACACCCTTTGTCACAGAGTTGGAGTGTACAAAATACTGGTAGCTTGGTATACATGGCCACTTCACTTCAATTAGGACATTTTCCTGAACCAAGTTCTAGTGGATTTTGCATGTATTCATGGCTGATCAAACAAACTTCTTAATGACATATTCGTTTTACACGGTTGAGACAGTTTTGTTTTAATTCCTGAGCATTGCAAATTGGTTTAATCTTGAAATGATTAGGTTTACTATTTAACTCACCTCAGCCAAGGCCCAACCCTTGCCTTTGTAGACCTGTAATGCTTGGCAATATGACCTCAGAGCATGCTTCCGCTGCACAAGAATATAATACAAAAAGCATGTTTTTAAAATGAGTGTCACAAATTTTTGATTCACTCTACATTTCACATCCAACTAAGGGAACGATACAATATTTGATCTAAGATTCTAGTTTCTGAGGTCATCATGAGAAAATGGCAAAGAATCTGTAAAGCAATTATGGTTGAGTGCCTTCATTATCATGCTAAGCTGGGTATACGATGCAAACTACTGTGGACTTGGACTATGTTGGGGAATTTCAAAGCAATGAGAATGCATTCTGGGTACTTCATGTAATGACCCATTTCAAGTCTTGGGACTGTTTCAAAAAACTTGTCATCAATGACAAGTTATAAGCTACTGAAATCCTTGCATCTGATTGGCTGAAAGCAAATTTATCAGTAAATATCACTGACAAGACACTTGATGAAACACACCCCATAAAAGTATTACTCTATAATCTCTACACAAAGGTAGTATCTAGGAATCTCTAAATAATATTTTCAAGCTTTACTTTCTATTCAAGAAACACAGTGTGGTACAGGGAATCTCCTTTCTGTAGCAGACAAAGAGATAACCATATGTTTACCAAGAATAATACTGCGCTAAAGAGATACATGAACAACAAATAAAGAAGGTGGGAAAATCACATTTCACTTGCTTTTACCACAAAAAATTAGAGCTGTATGGTGGTTTGTCTGAAAACTACGAAAGAAGATGGTTACATACCTGGCCTGCTTTACTGAATCTGTGTCCAGCTAGGATCATGTGGAATGCATACTTGCGAACCATAGGACGGGATGAGTTAATGAAACAATGGGCTGCCTGCTCCAGGAACAGGGCACTTCTCAAATCAGAGTCCTATAACAAAAATGAGAGGATGACAAAAAGTTGAGTTAAATATTTTTAAATAGTACACCTATCAATTCTATATTTGAAAAATATACTGAAATCGTGTCAAGGAAAATTACAAGTAGTTCAATTTGCCTTCTGTCTCAATACAGGGTTTTCTATGTATGTTTCTCAAATCTATGGAGAAAACTCATCATGAAACTTGCTCTACATATACATGAAAGGCATGAATACAATTTTATTTTGGTGAATCTGTCTACTGTAGAACGTTAAAACAAGGAACTTTTGCCAGTTGCAAGGTCCAGTTTTGCGATGTTTTCATGCCACAAAATAAATGAATCACAGCACACAGTTTAAATACTTTCACAATCCAACCAACAAATAGAATAATCCCAGAGTTGCATAATGAACCATACCAAACCACAGTATAGCCTGAATTAATGTACAATTCTTTGTTGGATTTTAGAGACAAATAATACTCACCTCCCCTGTAAGTCTGATGAATTCAAGAGCTGCTTCAGAAAACATCCGTCTTGCTTTCTGGATCTCAGTCCCTATCAACACAGCTCGTGTTGCTAGTTGAGGTTTCCTGAAAAACAAAGAAAAATGGACTAAGAGGTTCAGTTTCCATATAAACAATATGTAGAACTAAGGATGGAACAGGAGCAGAAGGGATAATACATACAATTTGGACAAGGGTCGGAGAACAAGGGAAATTCATATTCAAATCACAGAATTTTTATTTTATCAAAATTTAATAACTTATATATATATATATTCAGAAATGTTTACGTAACAGGATCAAATGGATCAAATGATCTTTGTATTCAATATTCAGTGCAAATTATACAAACAAACTGGAAAAATACTTCAGAATTCATGTGATTTTTTAGCTCTATGTATACAAATCACAGATTTCTAAAAAAAAACACCAAAAATCAAATTTGAAGTTGCCTCTTGTAATTGATATACATGACATGACATGCTGTGAAACAAACAACTTACTTGCATGATGTGAGATACGTAGTGACTGCATTCTCCATGTAATGGCCAGGGTAAGACTTCTGGATGTGGCCCAGCATGTAAGCTGATATGGCTGCAAATTCCTGATATCAAAACATGAGCAGGAGATCAAAGGAGGTACAGTAGTCATACAAGAATACATGTACATGTTATCAACTAGAAAAGAGGATATTTCTGCTTTATACATCCTTGCTATTACTATATATGAAGACAGATATTCAGATTCTGACATGAAATGTGGTTGTTAACCACTACCAATAATGTGGTTTGTGTTTAATAGTATTCAATCAATGACAGAAAACAGACGAGGAATATCCCAACAACATTTTATCCAACATATACGCTGAAAACAACTGCTTTGTGCTTTATCTGGCCAAAAAGGTTAAGGTTCGGGTTAGCGTTGCAATTGGGTTTTAGATTAGGTTTAGGTTTAGGGTTAGGGTTATGTATAGTAATGGGGGTCCAGGGTTAGGAATTCGACTAGTGTAGGAGATTGACCTCGGAGCAAAATTTGTTGCACGAGCACGTGTCATACACTTGACATGTCAGGAATGTGTAAAATAATAATACTGACACACCTTGCAAATCTAAAATGGAGAGAGCAGAAAGCTAAATGTGGCTTACCAATGAGCCTGCATAGTGCATCCACGCTTGGTCGTTACCAAAGTCTCCCTTAGCTGTATGATAAGATGTATAAGCCATCTCATACATCTGTACCATGAAAGCTAGGTCTGCTCGACGTCTCATCTGGATCTCTGGAGATTCCCTCAGATACCTGATAAATGTTATATCAGCATATTTGTAAATACAAATGATAGAGATAGGGGGTGATATATGTAAGTCCAAAAGTTGCAAAAGGGACGAAGCATTACATCCAATTGTGCATTCAGTGTGTCTACAGTCCGCATAATTTTTCATCAACTTCATAACAACAATCAAATACAATGAAATTAATGTACTAGTTGATTGTGTGAATCTATCAAAGAAGAGTGACAAAGGACAGGGATTTTTTTAAAGGGTAAATCATCAGAGTTTTTTTTATCTAGGTTAGCAACACTATTATACTTCTATACTATTCAAACAAAGAGCAATGCTCTAAAAGTAATATATTAGTTGCATTGAGAAAAAAATACAAATTTACTTGGAAATATTATGAATTTATATCGGTAAACAATTTTTAATGATTTGCATCTAAAAATTCCAGGCCTAAATACAACATAATTACATGTACATAATAAAGACTGCGCACATCTTTTAAGCAAAACTGATATGCTTTCTACTCAAGTACTTGGTATACCCTTAAATATGCTGAATCAAAGTTATTGTGCACAACCACAAACATGTTGCATTCAGTGACTGATAGGGGGTAAGGAAAGAGATATATGCTCACTTTGGTGATGAGTCTGTTGCATTCAATGACTGATAGGGGGTTAAAGGAAAGAGATATATGCTCACTTTGGTGAGAAGTCTGTTGCATTGAATGACTGATAGGGGGTTAAAGGAAAGAGATATATGCTCACTTTGGTGATGAGTCTGTTGCATTCAATGACTGATAGGGGGTTAAAGGAAAGAGATATATGCTCACTTTGGTGAGAAGTCTGTTGCATTGAATGACTGATAGGGGGTTAAAGGAAAGAGATATATGCTCACTTTGGTGATGAGTCTGTGACAGGTGCTGATAAGACCTTCTCATTCTGCTTGTTGCCCATGAATAACTTCTTGGTTACATTGAACAATGATCGCTGGATGCCTTTCCTTGATGCAAGCTGCACAACCAAGAGGAGACATTGGCAATATAAGTATATATATTTGGAGGCGTGATGGCTCAGTGGTAGAGGAGTGGTCTTGTAACTGAGAGGACCCAGGTTCAAAACCAAGTGGATGTGCTAGTGTCCTTTGGTAAGGCATTAATCCACATTATCAAGTCCCTCAGAGAGGACTTAGAACCGCCGGTCCCATGGTTGCTTAATTACAAGCATATACATGCTTTCTTAGCAGTCGGGTAAAATAAACCATCAAACCATTCAAACATTTT
Organism: Heliocidaris erythrogramma; assembly: GCA_025617745.1. Classification (NCBI taxonomy): domain Eukaryota; kingdom Metazoa; phylum Echinodermata; class Echinoidea; order Camarodonta; family Echinometridae; genus Heliocidaris; species Heliocidaris erythrogramma. The sequence goes on from CM046866.1 coordinate 41,163,196, forward strand.
AAGAAGTCTATTGCAATGCTAAAAATAACAAGGGCTCTGGGTGATTTTGTCCATGAAACCAGGTAGGCCACCCAAATAGTTTTAAAAGTTTCCTGGCATATATAATAAATAAAGTTGCTTAAGGTTTGTCCATTGTATTAGCCATTTACTATCTGTTGTACGAGCATGATACAAACAGAACTCCAGAGTTTTCAGTATTTCTGTTAACATATACAGAAGTTCATCAAACCAGTGATAATTCATATAAACATTTATACACAGTTTTCTATGCTGTAGTGATCATGACAGATACTACAGTCGTTTGGTGAAATAATGAAGTTTGCATTAGAATACTTTGTGATGTGGGTCCATGTTACATGCGGCTTACCAAGAACAATACAACACCCAATGCTAGAGATGTGTCTCCAATAGAAATTAAAAAGGGCAAATATATAAAGGTTATTAAACAAAAGTTTAATTGATGAATAGTCTTCCTGGTAGATTTCCTCTGATTATGGAGTTAAACAGATCTGAATACTGTTCAATTATTGCAAATATTCATATGCTTGTTACATGATTTCACATTCATATGTTTTCATTAAAAATGTTATTAAATCATTGATTTGAAAGCCCTATAATGGTGTCTCTTCTATCTTCCACAAAGATCATTTTGGTTAACTTTTGGCTAAGCTTTGCTAAAGGACTCACCTGTTCTGTAAGTGTGCGGATCATTCGTTCTATGTATGGCAGCAAACCCCTCACCACAAATTCATGGATGAATATCCTCAACCTATCATGATCGCTCAACGTCAGATAGGCCCCATGGGTAGTGCTGGAGCCCCCTCCCACAGACTTCACTGCATTGGGCACCTGACTTGTAGACTTGGACGGGATGGAGTTACTCCCATTGGCATTGTTGGTGATTAGAGAATCATTCATGATGTTTGTGAGGGGGTCTGATTGGGTGGGTGTCAGGGGGTCTGTCTGGGTGGGGGTGAGGGGGTCTGACTGGGTCTTTACCGCGGCCAAGGGATGGGAGATAACCTCATTTGAGGGTGAGGTATCCACTTGGACCATGACAATGTCCTCTGGGGAGGGGTCATTAGGACCATCTATAATGAAACAGAGAAGTAAGCGGTAATAATCTTTCGTATTAATTAAGACAAAAATCCATCAATTGCTTTGTGAATTTACGTACAAGTTATGTGCACCACTGCTGCACTCAGGGCCTATTGTTTTTAAATGAGTAATTCAAACTACATTTTAGTAATATGTGTTCCTTCTATCATCCTTGAAATATTTTGTTTTTTTATTGACATCTTTCGGATGCAAAATATAAGAATGAAATTATAAATTGAGCAATATCAAATTTGATGGACATTTACAGTATCTGAAATCCATATACAAAGCCTATCAAGATTATCAGAATACTGCTGGGTGCTAAGACACAGCATTCCTTACACACAGGCATCTAACAATTACATTCTTGGAAAACTTTGGTACGGTTAATATCACCTCAATATACTTTCAGGAATTTCCAGTACATTAGGATCATAGGATGATTACAAATTGCTGTTTTTCACCTTCCCTTTTCATTCATCTCCTGGATAATTTTTTTCAATGATATAACCAATTATATCCTACTTGTAAAGGAATACTATTTTGTGATCATTTTGAACCTTTAAACTGACCTTCTGAACTGTTTGGTGTGAGTACCATATTGACATTGTCAGTAGCAGTACCCTCGGTGACCTGATCAGGGAACATGGCAGGGTCATTCGCTGGTACTACATCTACTTCAACAGGCTCCTGAAAGACAAACAGACCTTTGATTATTAGTAAACTCCTCTATTAAACATTCATACACAAACATCCATTCAGGCTACAATAGCACCCAATACACATCATTTAAGCATCAACGCCAGAAGATCAAGCTTTTAAAAGCCAACCAATTTCACACTGAAGCAATCTCCTCAAATATTCATATATAATGTATCATCTATTCCAACAGGCTACAATGGCATATATTCAAATCAATTTTAGTTACAAACCTGTAGAGATTGGAGTCAATTATTTGCAGTGTGTGTGTTGCTTTTTTTAAATACATACCAATATCATGCTCTATATCTCAAGCTACGTTGTTTTGAATCCAAAAGGGTATTAATATTTCAAGAAAGCAATATGAAATAGGAAGTGAGGTTTCCCATTGGTTTAAAGATTTTTAAAGTTCTTAACTTCTTGAGAAACATTTCAATGGATGTGTACTTAGGACTGATTTAGTATTATGTTGTCTCAAATGTCACATAGGAAAAGAGCATTATTCAACCTAAGGCTATAATGGCTAACAGACAAGTGATGTCTCGCTATAATAGCATTTGAGTCACCTGCTGGTTGACTTTATTAAGATATTGACTCCATGGATCGGGCATGGAATTCTGTTCTGCTGTCACCGATGCTGCATCTACAGTAGTCATTGCTCTAGAATTGATCCTCAGAAGATGACATGCATGGCTTCCATAGGTAGACTTCATGCTTTGATATATTGCATCAGCTCTGAAACAAAATTTAACATAGGCAAAGAGAAAATGAACATATCCACTGACATCACCATGTACATCTATATTTCCTACATTTAAAAAAAATCAATGCAATTAAAAAATATGTGGCAGATAAATTGTTAATGCAAGGTCTTGGTTCTAGATGTCAGGTTGCAAAAAGATGATAAGTATAGAGGTGGTGTTAATCTTTTTGCGTGCCTTGCATGGGATTCAATTTTAAATTGTTCGTTCGTTCGTTTATTTCCATTTCCATAAAAATATACAATACATAAACATAACAATAAAAACATCATGTTCTTACACAAAACCTCGTTATTGCAATGAGTATACAAGTATGACATAATGCATTTATATAACCAAGGTAAACAAAGTGAAAATGAGAAAAAAGAGAAACTTAAAAAGCCATAAAGGCCTTGTCTAGAAGTCCTCTAACAAAAAGTTCTTTGAAGTAAGTTAACATATTATTATATTTTTTTAAAGTTCAATTTCAATAATAAAGTAAGTGTGTAAGATAAGAAAAAAAAAGAGAATTAAACAATTAAACAATAAAAACATGTCAGAGAGGGGAACGGCAGGTATAATTAATCAGTGGAGTTACATTTTGAATATCTGGATAAGAAGTATTTTTTCAGTGATCTCTTAAATAATCGTTGACTATGGCAACTGGATATATTGCTCGGTATGGCATTCCAAATTATAGGAAGAGAGAAGCGCAAAGACTTTAACTCAAAACCGTATGAAACTTTCCAACGATGAAAACAATGTTTACTCCTTGTATTATGGTTATGAAGGCCGATATTGACATTAAACATACTTGATATTGTAAATGTTTATTATAAAAGTACATATCTAACTTTGCATAAGTCGAATCTGTTGGGACCACTAGAGATGGTTCGACTTGTGCAGGGTTCGACTTAGGAAATGTGGATAACACATGTTTTGCAAAGTTTGGTATAAAATTGATTCGACTTACGGAAAGCTTGATTTATGCGACTTTGATAATTTATGCAAGGTCAACTATACATGATTTCCCAAGAATTACAACACTTCTCTCCAATGATCCCTGTTTATAGCTAAGAAAATATCAACTCCAATCTCTTAAAAATCTATACATGTACGTTTAATATATCAATACAACTCACTTCTCCTCTTCTCCTTCTGAGTTGTCATGGAGCAGTACATAGTACTTAAAGATGTTAGGACACAGCCACTTAGGATGGGTAGTAGTAGAGGTGTGTTGGAGATGGTGCTGTTGTTGAGACAACTTGACAAACTGATCCATAGGGTCTGCATGGCCTGTTGACACTACTAGCATACCTGTAATTACTTGGTCAAGGAACTGTAAAAATAATCTCATTGCTGCAGGAGGTAGGACTGAAAATAGGGCAAGTTTGCCCACTTTCTTTCAATTGCACCACGTAAGATATTTTTATCATTATTAACATTCTTATTTTTATCATTATCATTAATTGTCATTGTTATCATAGTTGTTGTCATTAATATTATTATTATTACTGTCGTTACTATTATTAGCAAGTCCCTCCTTTCAGTATAACTTTTCGTATATTTTCACCTACATATTTATTACAGCAAGTGAGTACACATTGGGAGAACTCACACCTCGCAGCACTTTCCTCAAATCAGATAAGCAGTAAACATTTTTACCAATAAATTCAATATAGAATTGGCTCTTCTCCAAATTCAATAAATATACCATATGAGAACTAATATTTCATATCCTGCCATATAATGAAAGGATACAAGCCACAAAATGTCTGATGAATTCATGGTCAGAAGTTGCCATATTCTGCAGAACACTTTCCCTGTAGGCTTCATACCATGGAGTAGAGGCTGTGGATGAAATGCATCAAAGAACATTACTTATTTGCACAGAGAAAGTTATTAACATCCCTTAAAAATTTTACATATTTTACTTTCAAAAAACTATAGTTGCTGCACGCAACAAAATCTTCATCTCACAGATTGAGCACAAATTCCACAAACAGAAAATATTGTGTCATACATGAAGTTCGAACTAACTATATTATTTAACTTTTTTTTATTACCAATTTTCAACCTCCAGCTGGGAAAACCATCTTGTATATGTACATGTATGTGACTACACCCGGCATATGCAAATGAGTTATTTGCTGAAATTTGTCCCCCTTTTTTTGTACTGAGCCATAAAACTTACCACTAATTTGCAGATCGTAAGAACCAACAGTCAAGACATTAGCTCTCCCTTCTGTCGGGAGCACTTGAGAATTCTGGACAGCATCATGGCACAGCTTGCGATGAATGGCTGCTGAGGGAGGCTGAGTGTTCATCTCACTCACTATCAGTCTTAGATTGTGAATGGAGTGAGGCTGGCCTGCTGGATCTCGAATGTGAGCTGTGTGAACAATAAATAACATGGATCATAATGGAGCCTGCCAGCCTGGAGGTATAGGATTCATCTTACATGTACATTTCAGTATTGATTATATTTTTCTTCATCAAACTTTGGTCCATGATCCGTTGGCTTTATGATACAATCAAAAGCAAAATAACTAAGCTTTCTTTAATGTAGAACAGTATTGATATGAATAAGGTTAAATTTCATATCATTGTAAAGGTTATGGTTCATAGAACCGTCTTAAACTATTGTTCAGTTTGGAAAAGTAGTTGGGACGCCATAAATTACTTATACAAATTGATAAAATCTCACCGCGATATTGTATCTGAAACACTAATCTGAAATGCGTGTTTGATGATGACATCATCGTTGGGTCGTTCAACAATGTGCTGGCGCGCGCGGGTGGTGAGAAAGCTGTACAAACGCTAGGCATACGCTATTTGGATATATGTGCTCGATCAGTATCACCACAAATATGGACGAGATTCAGTTAGATTTAGACTTTGAAATCGAAAGCGACCAAGAGGAAGAAGGAGATGTTGATAGTGTATCAGACAGTGACAATGATAGTGGTGAATTAGGCGAGGGCGAGGAGATAGAAGGAGAAGAAGTTGCCGAGCATGAGCGTGGCCACTACAAACTGAAATTCGTTTGTACGTCTTTGCGTATTTTGTGTCAAAAACCCTTCTCCGGGCTATAAAGTCTATCCAGGCCTTTTGATTGTTGTTGAATCTCTCCGTCTCTGATGGCATCTTCCCGGGCATATGATACACTGTAAATCCATCTTTGTTGTATGTGTTGCTACACCCACCAACAAGGCAGCGATCATGGCGATAGCCCCGTTTCTTCCACTTTTTACGGGGAGGTGGGTCCGTGCTTGTCACCGCTACTTCACTGTCAGACGACCTCGACCGCTCAGCCATATTCCCTTCCCTCTACTTCACCAACATCCAACAAACTCTTGATTCGATTCACACACTCACAAAATTAAATATATAACTGAAATATGTAAGAATTAGCCACCCTAAATCGCAATTCCGGAGACGAAACAGCAGCACCAGCATTCAGCAATTCCGTCAGTCATGCATGCACGTACGTAAACAACAGGTCATTGCATGCACGCTATCCACGTACGAGCTGAGTGATAGCGAGATCTGCACCTGAGCTGAGACGACATTTATTTTTGTACCGGAAATGTTCACATTTATTTACTATAATTTCACCTTGCGTTCTTTTAAAAATTATATGCAATATAAATATTTTTAAATAGAATCTGACATTGACATTTGCAGTAAATAAGTGCGTTAAAAACACAAATAAATCTCGTTTGCAGGAACAAATCAGTGACGAACAATTCTTCACCGGTACGGAACTATATACATATGCGCGAAATTCGATTTCTGCTGAAATCAAATAAGTTTCTTCGACACTTCATCCAGAGAGAATGTGAGTTATATCAGTTTTCAGAAGAAGCAATTATAGATGACAATATGCCACCATACACGTAGCTTTATCAAATAAGGGGAATTTAGAAGTAAGGCCCAGTATAACAAAATCAAACTCAGTATCGACACGTCTGGAGCTCGGGCCGTGTCTGGAGATGAAGTCTCAGCTCGTGACTTTGGACGTTCTTTTTCTTCAAACAATTACACTCCAAAAGTCCCACAGCCATTTCCATGAGAACTGAATTACATGTATATAAGAAATGTGTGAATCGTTTCTTTTAAGTAGTTATGCCATTAGTAGTTTCATAATTAGAGATCTAACAAGCTATCACCCCGATGATCTACACTCTCACGCCCATCCAATATAAGCGCTGGCATGCGCGCCGTCCAAACGACCCAACGATGACGTCATCAATAAACACTCCGTTCGCAAACGCCAATTCGCAATTCGTCGCCGTCTGAGAGGGGCTGATAAAATGTGTTTTTACATTGATATAATGATATTTATATTGGCAGTAATGAACACCAACGTATTCAACACACATCCTGCTTTACATTCATATGTAAATCACCATATTTCTTGATCGGCAATACTGTTCTACTTTAACCTTCTACTGTTGTACTACTTCCTCTAGCTACTTCTTTTCTCCTTCTCTACTCCTTCCATACTACGTCTACGTCCTCTCCTACTTACATGTATTTATACAATGCAGAGCAAGACCAAAGGACCAAAGAAACAATATCAACAAGGCAGTTTCTCTCAGCCAAATTTTTGCCTCAGAATCCCATCTATTTGTGTGTAGATCATAACAAAAAAATGTTATGTCTTATGAAAACAAAAGTAGACAGTAAATTTTTAAAGTAGACAGTCAAAAGTGGTAATTTTTCATGAGAAAACTGCTTATCACATTTTCATTTTGAGCCAAGCCCAAGGTAATCCTTTGCAGCAAATGTTGACAAAAGTCTCTGACAATAGAGATGGTCTCCCAAATATTGGCCATGTGCTTCTACTGATGATATTTCAGTCTTTGAAAACAAAGTGCATAGAGCTGGTCCCTCATAATTTTTAAACAGCATACATCACATGTACATGTATGTACAGTAGATCTTATTTTGACACTTTTCAAAACTAACTATATTCAAAACAGAACTCGAGTCAGAGAAAAATCTCACAGTGACACAATCTTCTACTTCTACATGTATGATGATTCTTGGCAGGCCGTCTGGATGGACTGGTATGGGTATCTCACCAAATATTGCTAAGTTAGAATATCCGGTGTACAGGCCAAGTGAACATCACCTATTTTTAAACTTGAACTTCGAACTTTCAAAAGAGCATTCAAAAACAAAAGCTCTAAAACATGCCCAGCACAAACTCAAAAACAAAACAAAAATTGTGCAGACAAAAAAAAAAAATGTAATGGCAATCATGGCAATACTTGACTTATTTCATCATTTCAGATATTTTTCTTAATCCAAGAAATTGATGTTCTAATAAAAGTAAAATAGAATAGCTAATGGGCTAGTCTTTACACACAAAAAAAGGAAGAAGGAAATAAACATATCTATTATCTGCACTTCAAAATACTGACAAATGGGCAAAGTGTGAGGAACAATTTGCAACAGGGCTCGACTTTAGCGGTGGCCCGGTGCCAAATGCCACCTGAAATGGCGTCGGGCCACCCGAAACTGCCGGATTGGTGGCCCGGCTGGCCACCGAAAAAATAAGCAAGTAATGCATTTTGAACTTATACTACGTAGATACCCTACAACCACTCATAGCTACATTCCTATACTTCGTGTGTAGAATGTAGGCAGTCATACACCTCAACTTTTTAAAACACCACTGCACAAAAGTCACCAACATTCACTCAAAATCGGCATTTAATTTACAAAAACTGACCCCAAAATATCCAAGAAATACAATAAATTCAACTCACCGATGTTGGAAAAGATATTTCCAAAAATGAAATCCGTAATTTACTGTTGATTCTCGCGAAATGAGCTATCGGAGTCATTGTGTACATTTCCTGGTCGCCGCGGGCGCTGACATCTCCCCAAAAGAGTTTTGTCCTTAAAAATTTGGTCCCTATGGCGTACACGGAAAAGTCCCGATTTTCTGTGTGCGCGATCGTAAAGATCGATGTGCGCTTGCGATCCCGAGTTTCTTCGTGGACAAAAATTTTATTGGCCGATTTTAGTCTAAGACATCGGCAGTATGTAAACAACACGCGATCGCGAAACAAATCGGCGGGGATTTCTCCGGTTTTGGACAAGATTTTGACTTTGGATTTTGCTGAAAATATCAAAAGTTCTTCCTAACGGCCATTTGAGGTAGGAGTGAGATTTTTAAGGGCTGAATTTGAAAGCAAGTATTTAAAATATTTATGTTATTTTTCCCCCCATACCTTTAGTACATGCGACAGAAAATACCAACTATTTTACAGTAATGTAGCCATGAGTGCCTACAACTACCTTATCTTGTGTATGTGCACTGTTTGTGCTTACATGTACAATGTATACGAAGCATTGCGTGAGAACAAACATTGACAAGATAACGACTGTGCAGTGAGTCCATGTTTATGCATGATGGCAGTGCACGATTGTCCTATCGCGAGATAGGGAAATCACAGTCCCTAATAACCGTCATTTGTCCTCTGAGAAATGATTCTGAATTTCACAAATGTGTCCAAATGGAATATCATCGCTATTTTTCATGATTCAGGTGAGAGAGAATGCCTAACTTGTTTGTTAAATTGTTGATATATTCTCTTGAAAAATCCCTGCTGGAATTCACTTTCCAGCAGGAATGGGAGATGTTCTTCCCCAGCACCAGCGGTCTAGATTATTAGTTGTGTGGTGGGTACGCTTAGCCAGGATTAGCTTCGTGAATGTAGAAAAAAAAAAATGGCTATACGCCTTCTACACACGAAGCTAGGCGTTATTACCCAGCAATCACATTCCGCACGGGGTAGTACGACATGAAAAATGCCCTGAAATCACACTTTTCTGATAGTTTCCAAGACCCACAGACCCTTCCCCACAGCGTTTCCTCCTAGGGAAACGTTTGTAATGACAATTTTTTTTCGATTGACTCTAATTTTGGAAATATATCCATAAAAAGATGATAAAAATTTCAGAAAACTCACCAGCGTTTGCGTATCCATGCCTCCGAGGTCATGCAGATCAAAATGGCGGCACGATCGCCGTAATCGAAATCATGAAAACTATTAGGCGCCGTTTGTAAATTTATTATTTAGCTCAATTATTTACATATAATTCACTATTTAGCTCTTTTCTACGATTATTCTACGATTATTATACGATAAAATGACATAAAGGATACAATGTTTTATAAATAATGAATTTTGCAATTTCCATTTTTTTTAAATAATGATTTTACAATATTCATCATATATAAATAATGAATTTTGAAGTTTCCATTATTTATAAATAATGATTTCACAAATTCATTATATATCAAATATTATGGAAATTGCAAAATTCATTATTTATAAAACATTGTATCCTTTATGTCATTTTATCGTATAATAATCGTAGAAAAGAGCTAAATAGTGAATTATATGTAAATAATTGAGCTAAATAATAAATTTACAAACGGCGCCTAATAGTTTTCATGATTTCGATTACGGCGATCGTGCCGCCATTTTGATCTGCATGACCTCGGAGGCATGGATACGCAAACGCTGGTGAGTTTTCTGAAATTTTTATCATCTTTTTATGGATATATTTCCAAAATTAGAGTCAATCGAAAAAAAATTGTCATTACAAACGTTTCCCTAGGAGGAAACGCTGTGGGGAAGGGTCTGTGGGTCTTGGAAACTATCAGAAAAGTGTGATTTCAGGGTAATAACGCCTAGCTTCGTGTGTAGAAGGCGTATAGCCATTTTTTTTTTTTCTACATTCACGAAGCTAATCCTGGCTAGGTACGCTGCGTGCACATCGTGAATTGTTCTTCATGACCAGGCTTTTGTGGTTTGTTTTCTACTCTCTAACTTTATCTTGCGGTGTTTGAATTTAGCTGTGGTTGACTACATACGATCAGGGAATTCCTGGAATGTTATAGAATTAAGATAAAGTAATTTTCCTTAAAAAAAAAAATCTGGTTCCTGGTTTTGAGTTTAGATCTTACTCAGAAGATAAGGCAACTGGGCAAGGTGATTTGCATGTGGTGTGCTAAAAAGCAGATCAATATTGGCTAAAATATTAAGTTAATCATGTCAATATTTCTTTATAATGTACTGTAGATTTATGATTTTAGCCCTCTGAAGAACAAGAAAACGTACCAGCTTCTGGGGGCTTCGTGCCTGAAGTTACCCTTAAAAGGGGCTTTGCCCCTTGACCCCATCAGGGGCCCTGAGCGGGGGCCCTTTTGGGGGATCAAATAAGTGTCAAAAACTGTTTTTAAAGTAAAGGAAATAGGGTCTTCATTCAGACCTGCAAAATATTCCCTACCATTCTAGCTTTTTCATATCTAACAAAAAAATGAACAATTATTTTTGTAATAATAATATTAGGGTTCAAAAACCTGGTAAATGGTTTCAAAATAAGGCTGAGATTGCATCTGGGTGATTGCAGCTGAGATCGCTTTGCGCACATTCTTCCCCCCCCCCCCCCCCATCACCACACAGATAAATATTTTTGGTCCTCAAAAGTTGGCAGCACTTTACTGGAATGCCCAATCGGTCTGTTCTGTGTTGCACTCTGGTTTTTTGAAATAATGGATTTATTGTAAACGATTGGAATTCAAAACTTTAAATATATGAACTGATTCCAAAACACATTACGTAACAAATGTGTTTTATTAACTTGTATAGCGTAGGATACATTATTTTTCAATTGAATAAAATGCAGCAATGCATCTGGGCCACCTGAAAATCCATTTGGCCACCTGGATTTCATGCTCAAGTGGCCCTGCTGGCCACCTTAAAAAAAAGTTAAGGGCAAGCCCTGTGCAATGAACGATTATTGGTAACATTAATTTTTTTTTTACTTCTTTCCTTAATCTTTATCTCATGACTTCCGTGCCAAACTGTCGACATCATTCACATTTTTTTTCACACCATTATTACCTTCAGAAGTAAGTCGACAAAATGGCCTGACCATTTCCACAAAAGACAAGTTGTTCTTTTGTGCCAGAACTTCTGCATCATGACTGCATGCAACTGCCACAGTTGGTCCAAAAGTGTTCTGAATAAACTCCCTGGCACTCTGCGAGCACTGAGCCATGATCAGATCAGTTGTTCCTCGACCAACTTCCAGCGACAAATATTTAAAAACAATGCTTTCTCGTTCTCCTTATACCTTTAAAATTATACTAATTAAACAAGCAAATTATTCTCTTTCGTGAAACGCCACATATTAGTACAAGGCTATCTTGTTTTCTTCAATTCCAGCCTAATCCAATCCTTCCCGGCTGATATCTCTATTTTTACACAGGGTCGTATGATGAAGCAGTCGCCATTATTTTTACACTAGCATACGCCACACTTCGCTACGTCAACGTGTGAGATGAAGCTTTACTACACGGGTGGATGTCAAATGGGAGATAAGCGAAATGTGTAACTGTGTGCTTTATAAACAGTAGACGGCGCTAAAGCACAACAGAGGTGTTGTTGTTGTTGTTGTAGTAAAAAGGAATGGCACTTTTGACCACTAGAGTCCTGTGTGCCAGTAGCTATACATGTATAAATAGTCAGTCGGTAGGTCAGTCATAGAATAAATCATTAGCATAAAATTTTATCAATCATTTCTACTAGTACAATTTTCATAAAATATCTTCCAAAACATGCCTTTAAAAAACAATCGTAATTCAAAAATGTTATAGAATGTTTTCCACATGAGCATATAATGTTGAAAAGGAATATACATTGTAAAACTTCTGTAACTTCTGTTTGGTGTTCTATTTTAACAAACCCAGTAGAGAATATTTAAAGCCCAACATCATTTCACTATCTTATTCAATGGATAACAAAGCTTTTAGTATGTAAAGCTATTGATGCAGCTAAATGCCTGCTCTCTATAGTACCATCAGCCAAACCGAGCCTAGTACATCAGGCAGTTTTCTCAGCCAAACCAGTAGTGACCTAGGCCGCCCGGTACACCGACAATAGTGCTCAACGCTCAACTCCGTAAAAAGCTACAGGATTAACCGACTCAAGTTCAAGAAAAAAGAAGATCTCACATAAAAAATTTGGGCTTCAAATATTCAATACACAACAGAGGTGGGTGTGACTTGAGCCTTTTGTGGAAGTTTTGGTATTCATGGACAAAGAATGGATTAACCGTGAAAGTTGCATAAAAACTCTAATCAAACATAAGCCTATAGTAATGCAAATTGTTATTGGCTCTGGAAGTTATAGGTTTCCGTGCAATTAACATTTTTCATTGAATATACAGTAATTGGGTGGGGGCTGCGCTTTTCTTTTTTAGTAGACACGTTTCATCATGCAAATATAGTAGAAAAATAGAAAATAATATGCTCGTTCGTATGGCCCCACCCCCTCCCCCAATTCCCGGGGAGGGGGGTATGTCTCATTGACGCCCGTACGGCATCCGCTGAACTTGTCGATTTTAAAGGAATTAGACTGAGAGAGAATTTTATTTGGTGTGACTTTGGGCGATGTGGGGAAAATGAATTTATGAATGTAATATTGAAAATATTTGATATTTCAATGTAGGAAGAGAAATATATACATCCTAACAGCAAAGACGTGAGAGAAATATTGGTAGGAAATCAAGTTGAAGACAAAAGGATAGCACTAGATCGTAAGGCACCGTGTCATTATACTATTTAAAAGAAATGGGAAGCTTTTGAATTCGGATGAAGGAACAGTCTTTTTTATGTGAAGTGCAGATAAAATAATTATGTTAATTAAGAACTATAAATGGATTGCACTTCCATCCCTCTCAGGGGACTTTGCTTTAATTTTTGTTATTGTCAGGGAGTTCGGAGAGGTGTCAGGGATTGGGGTGGGGAAGAGGGGCTAGAAGGGGTGAGGTATTGTATTGGGATGTGCCGGTATGTCTGTCTGTCTCTCTTTTCTTCCTTCTCTCTCTTTCTCTCTCATATTTCATCTTTCCTTTTTTTTTTCTTTCTCTCTCCTTTTTATCTTTAATACATTTTGAAAAAGAAAAAAAACATATAAAAGGAATACCTGTAGTTATATTTAAATTCCGAAAAAAGGGTATCAAATTCACGAGTGATGAGTAAAGTTCCTCCAGAAATGATACGAAATTTGACAGTTAGACTAGCAAAATAAGCGGCATCTGAAAAATCTTCCCCGTGGATATTTTTTCATGAATCCGAAGAGGTTCTTTTCTATTCTTTCAATGAAAACATCATTCTGTAATGTGTTCCAAAGTAATATTAGCCTCTTGAACTCTTCCTTTTTTGGCCAAATAAAGACCAAAAGAACCAATCCTCAAACAGAGTTTACAATACTATCCACGATCTAAAAAATCCCTGTTAAGGATCTAAAAATCAGAATATTTTTAGTCTTCGTGCATGCACTCCTGCATGTAATCAAGGAGTTATCACTTGATTTCCTTGCTGTAATCATCTACCCATACTGAAAAGTCTGAAATGAGTCCACTTTTATATGCAATGGTCGGCGCTGCTGATTCCATCCCACCATTAGCCGATTTTATAAATCAGTAAAGTGGGCACTGCTATCGATTCCATCTAGAGTACGTATATAAAGGTACTCTAATTCCATCTACATGTCAGAGAACAATAGACCGCTTCGGTAATGTATGCAAAATGTATACAAACCTATCAAACAAAGGTTGTTCTTGACAACCAAAAAGCTTGCCGGACATAGCAACAAGTAATGTATGCAAACTGGATTCCAAGCATTGAGGCTCATTTATAAAAAAAAAGCAGGTTAACGGATAGCCCGTCACTGGGTGCATGCAGGGGCGGATCCAGGATTTAGTATAAGGGGGGGGGGGGGGGGGGAGCACACAAATGCAGGTTTGTCAACTTTTGGAAAAGGTGGACCCGTATTTTTTTGGTCTTGCCAGCTTCTCGAAAAGTCGCTCAGCGGGGGGGGGGGGGGGGGGGGGGGGGGGGGGGGGGGGTTATGGGGCTCCAGCTTCCTTCCATAATACTCTGACAAGCAAAAAAAAAAAAAATAATGGTCAAAATGCATATATACTTTTCTTCAAAAGGGAGGGGGGGGGGGGTACGGGCCGGAAGTGCCCCCCGGGTCCGCCACTAACTGGGTGATCAGAGAAGATATGTGCATAAATTTGAATACATTATTACAGAACCGTTCTATTGGAACTGATTCCCTTTTCGGTCGGCTCCACTCCATTTAGTGCAGTGTGATCTAAATGCCCAGGGGTCTAATTTTGTTAGAAGGAAGAGCTATGGATGTACAGTCCAAAAATATAAAAACTGACAAAATTGTCCATCGGGAAGGGGGTGTCAGACCCCCTGTAATGAAAACCCCAAGATGTTCCATGACAACGCTTTGCCCCCAAAATGCAATGTGTGCAAAGAAAAAAACCCCCCCCAACATTTTCTTACCTTCTGACTATGATAACTCAAAAGCGGTTTAATAATAATGATAATAATAATAAACCGTTGTAGCGCATATCACGTTTATAACGTCCCTATGCGCTTCCAAATTGTTTGGATATTATATGTTATTCAATTCAATTCAAATTTTTATTACATAATTTTGAGTATAATAAGTAGATGTGCAAATTGGTCTTTTGATTAATAAGATATATTATTATTTTTTTAATGTATTGCTTTCTCATAGCTCAAAATTAGCCAAGAAATATTGTCAGGATTATGTAAACACACCCATTGCCCATCTTCACCTGTTTGACATTGCATAATAGAAGAGCTTTTCAGGCATCTGTGGTACTGATTGCCAGGCTGAAATATATTGTGTTAGTTGCACAGATATCAAGCAAGCTCCTCTATTATGCATTGTCAGATGGTCAATGGATGTGTATACATAATCCTGCCACTTTTTTGGCTATACTTTTGAGAACGCAATACATTTTTCACAATTTGATAACTTATTAATGAAATGATCAATTTATACCAAATGAACTTGCACATCAAGAAAAATGATTAAACTAAAAATTACATTATGCAAATTTGAATTAAATTGAATTAAACATGTTTGAGTTAACTTATAGTCAGAAGGTAAGAATTTTTTTCTTTACATATAGAGCATGGGGGGGGGGGGGCAATTAAAGCGTTGTCAAAGCCGCACTTTGGGGTTTTCATTTCAGGAGGTCCGACACCCCCTTCCCGATGGACAATTTTGTCAGGTTTATATTATTTTTTTGGGAATGTACATCCATAGCCCTTCCTTCATACAGAATTTGGTCCCTGGGCTTCAAGGGAAAACTTTACCCCAATTTCTTAGGGGCCATCTGACACCCCTTTCCCGATGGAAAATTGTATTAGCCTATATGCATGTTGTTATTGTTGTAATTGTTTTTGTTGTTGTTGTGAATAATTGTAGCCTGCTTCGAATGAGATTTGTTTTACCCAATGATATTTATATGTATGTATTTTTACGAATATGGGGTTGAAATTTAACAAGAATGTAAAGCATTTGCATGAAATCAATATGAAATTTGTTATCTCCATTTTGTAACCCCACGGTTGTGTTTGTTAACGTTTGTTTACTTCTCAAACATTATAAAGTACGGTACTACCGGGGGGCGTTTCATGAAAGGACTTGTCAGATATTTTATCCGACAAATTTGCTCTCAGCCAATCAGATGCAAGGATTTCAGTGGCTTATAACAGTTGTCGGATAAAATATCTGACAACTTCCTTTCATGAAATGCTCCCCTGTACTCTATTATACATGCATAGCATATGGCGCGCCTATACGTTTCCGTACGTACGTAAGTACCCGTATTTTACGCATAGATTTTACATACCAATTCACAAAGCGCAAGTCAAAATCGACTAGAGCCTCGATCTAGTGTCATTGTGCTTCGTAGTGGTAAGTATTGTAAAATGTTAATTTCTGGTATATTGAAACGTTTAACTGTGTTTGTTTGTGAAGGACTGAGCTTAACTGAAACCATTGCGTGTAAGGAGTATGTAACTGGATAATTAATCATGTTGATGAATGCGACTGAGAGTGAGATCTCAGCTTTGCTTTGGCTTTGCCTAAACTGCACAGTGTCAGTGTAGTGACAGTGCTGGGCCGGCTAGGCCAGGGTGGCTGCGAATAGAATGCCAAAGTTCTGCAGCTCGGAAGGTTGGGTCAGTGATCGGCACCAGACAAAGAGAGTGAAGCTGACGAGGAGAGGCTAACGTGTCGCCAAAGGAACTCTTCCAACCATAACAGACACGCACATGTTTTTAAAGGCTAAAAAGTTATCTGATTGTGTGTTTAAATTAAGGCAAATTTGTGGCATTCTCAAAGTGATCTTGCACAGTAACAGTCACTGTCTGACTGTATGCACTCGTTGTTAACATGATCACATGTGTGCGTGTGTGTAGCAGTGATCGGTGGCTTTTTTCATGACATGGCAAAATTTCTTAAGTTATATTTAGCTTGATCTACAGAATCTGAAGTTAAAATATTTGAGGAAATTAGGATGGATGGTTTTTCACATTATTCTTAATGGTGAACCATAAAGGTTCACTTTAGGCACTCATAGGTACACGCCATTGCCGACTGTGTAGTAACGCAGCCAACACACATCCCATACCTAAACTGCATCACTGTGCATTTTTGGCTATATTTAATTGACTGTCATATATTGCAGTTTACTTACATCCAAAGAATTATATTGAATAATAGATGATTAAAACTTACCAGGTTGTTTTGTGACCTTTGAAGAGGGTTTCCTGAAATTTTGGGTCCTTTTTGTCGATAACTGCTATCGAGACTCTCCCGTCAGCATCCAGTTTGTATTTTTCACGATTATGATGAAGTGAGCCCTCAGCGCTCGTAGTAGTACCGGCGCGATCATTTCGTCGATCTCCTACGAAGACCTGGAAGGGCCAAACTGACGACGTAAAAAAATAAAAAATATTACGTATGTACGTAATAATTACTACGTACGTACGTAATATTTTTTATTTTTTTACGTCGTCAGTTTGGCCCTTCCAGGTCTTCGTAGAATAGCTTGTGTGCGTAACATTCTGCGTACGTATCTACGGTGCGTAACCATGTAGAGCGGCCTCACTAGTGCGCAACATTATTGAGAGCAGTCGTCATCCGTATGGAGGTGTGGGTAACAAGTATCAAAAAGAGGGCTGTAAATGTAAGTTTTTATAACTTTCTACATTTTGTATCTTAACGAACTGATAACTTAAATACTAAAGAATGATACCTAAGTATCAGTTTGCCCACAAAAACATCCATTTCAAACAAAATTACATCTGTATCCCCAATACCCAGTATACACACATGTATATGATTCTAATGGTCAATATGACCATTGCTTGCTGATGTGACTTTAGGGTAGCTAGCGCGCCCGGTATTCGGTCACTAAGGAGAAATCGCCGCTAATTAGTAATATGAATACCTACTGTATCTCTTTAAATTGACAATCTACCCATCAAAAGAACCACAAGATTGTCCTCTAAAAGATTATCAAAATAATTTAAAACATGGAAACTTACTAAAAAGATATCGCCGAAAGAAGGAGGAGAATTTTTCCGCCCAGTATTCGGTCTCGCCGCCCAAAATTCGGTCACGTGATAGTGTGCTGCATCTCCGGTGTAAAATATGACCATTTTTGTCATTTTTCTGCGTTTTTAGGCATTTTCTGTGGTTTCCATATATCTTTACTTAAATGTATAAGATTTTTTATCCATTAAAATCCACAAATCAAAGATCGAGGGTTAGAAATAATGAACGAAATGTATTTCTAAAAGAGCAAAGCGTTGTTATTGTCTTTTTTTTTCTTTTTTATTCATTCAATTTTTACAATCTTAGTTGATCCTGGAAGGTAACCCATTTAGCAAACTCCGAGGGTGGTTTGCATGGCTCACAGTATGTGGGAAATATTGATATTTAGATCTAGTTTTTTTTGTTGATATCTCCCTCCACACACAGTACTGTATATTATGGATCCCATGTTACAGCTTCGTAGGCCAGTACCACACCACGAATAGTGGTCATATTGACCACTACGAAATATACATGCAAAAATAGTTGGTATTTTCTGTCGCATGTACTAAAGGTATGGGGGAAAAATAAGATAAATATTTTAAATACTTGCTTTCAAATTCAGCCCTTAAAAATCTCACTCCTACCTCAAATGGCCGTTAGGAAGAACTTTTGATATTTTCAGCAAAATCCAAAGTCAAAATCTTGTCCAAAACCGGAGAAATCCCCGCCGATTTGTTTCGCGATCGCGTGTTGTTTACATACTGCCGATGTCTTAGACTAAAATCGGCACACAGAAAATCGGGACTTTTCCGTGTACGCCATAGGGACCAAATTTTTAAGGACAAAGTAAATTACGGATTTCATTTTTGGAAATATCTTTTCCAACATTGGTGAGTTGAATTTATTGTATTTCTTGGATATTTTGGGGTCGGTTTTTGTAAATTAAATGCCGATTTTGAGTGAATGTTGGTGACTTTTGTGCAGTGGCGTTTTAAAAAGTTGAGGTGTATGACTGCCTACATTATACACACGAAGTATAGGAATGTAGCTATGAGTGGCCAGTACCAGATTGATAAGCCAAGAAGCTCATACAGCTAATTTGCGTCTAACTGATGTGAATTTCCTTCTGGTATTTAACTCATAATGATATGGAATATGCGTGTGTCTGCTCTGCTCCAAAGTTAAAGGGTAATCCAACCATTGTAATAACTTAATTTGTGTAAAAGCAGAAAAATAAGTGAAACAAGGAATAAGAAAGTTATAAATCATGTTTTAAAAAGGAGATCACTATATATTCACAGTGTACATGTACATCTATGCGAATCTGAAATTGGCAATTCGTTGATGTACATGTATACTCTGTCAACTGCCCAGTTTGTCCATTACACAAAATACCTACCGAATCAACCAAAATGCACTAACTCATTCTTGCAAAATACAGTTAAAGTAAATAAAGGGCCAAATAAAACTATTCCCCACAGGATTCTTTTTGCTTGTAGCGCCAAATTAAGTAAAACTGCTGCTTTTAGTTGGTATAACTTATGATGTATGAATGATGTGATGGATGACGAGTGGTTACATGTAGATACCAAACAGTTTCACTTTAGTTAAGAGACAAGACAAGACAAACACACCGACAGTACCAATGAGATGAAGACAGTAACACACAGAGACTTACATATAGCTGACCAGACCATAGCCAATGCTAACCAGGGGGAACGGCGGAAAGATAGCTGATGAAGAGGATGCAAGTAACAGGGGCACACTATTCGTTGAGAGAGATGTCCATGTCCATGTTTGTCTTGTGTTCCAGTTCTTCAGCTTCTCTTTCTTGGTGGAGTTCTAGCCCTCATGTCAACTCCCGCGGGTGCCGATGACGGAGGGTAAGGGGCGCCTGTACGTGCTCACTAACTATCCAGCTATGAATATTCAACAGCTGGACAATACCGTAAGCACGCCGGACATCTGGCATCACATAACTAGTTCTTTCAACTAGTTATGCACGGCTACCCAGGATTAGCTTCGTGAGTGTAAAAAAAACAAAAACAATTGGCTATACGCCTTTTACATCACGAAGCCAGGCGTTTTTCCCCAGCAATCTAAATGCGCACGGGTTAGCAGGACATGAAAATGCCCTGAAATAACACTTTCTGATAACTCCCCCGACCGACAGGCCCTTCCCCACAGCATTTCCTCCTAGGGAAACGTTTTGTATTAGTATGTCTTTTTGATCGTACATATTTAAAAAAAAAAAATCCAAAAAAAGATCATAAGAAATTTCTGAGAACTCACCAGTGTTTGTGCATCCATGCCTCCTCTTGTCATGCAGATATACAATGTAAAATGGCGGCTGCGTGCGACGGCGCACGATACAACCATAATTGAAACTATACGTCGCCGACAGCGCACGCCCGTCGCACTTTCGCGTGTATACATAACACGGGGACGCCACGGTGCGGACTGTGGTCGGTGGCCCGGCGGTTTGATCGATTGGGATTTCTCATCACATAATGTACCATGATTTATATTGTGCCGACATCGAGAAAATAAGAATATACATGTACTGTACCTTTCATGTACCCAGTATATTACTTCACACTCTTGTTACAACTTGGACAATAAAGAATAAAACCACATCCAGTGATTAATTCCAATGTATTAAATCCTCCCTTACATCCATTTATATGCATATGGCCGTGAAGGCGTCCGTCCGGCTGGTCGGCCATGCAAACATGACTTTAACACATGACATTTGGTTCTTCACATGAGAGCGCGAAAGAGGACGCAGAGATCGCGTCAGCAAGTCGGGGAAATTTTTGTAAACAAAATCGGCGATTCACAGCAATAAATCGATGTATCTACCTATTTGCTAGTTTCCCAAACTATGCCGTCATTCGAGAAAAACTAAGTCTAAAACGCGCAGCCCCTGCCTGCGCGCGCGTACTCCCCGTCCACCAATCCAATCGCGCCACCGCCATACTCTTCCTCTTCCGTTCTCGCCCGTCAGAGAAGTGAAATCTATGAAGCTAAGTCTTAACCTAAATTGCGAGATTTTTACCTCCAAAAGCATTTTTGGTTGCCTTTCGCAATAAAAATCCTGTTCACCATGTTTTCACATTCATTTTGGTGTATCGGATTTTTCCTGAGTCAACCTCCTTCACGGTAAATTAATGAAATTACTTTGCCGTTTTTCCTCACTTTCGGGGCTTTATTCACAGACGGTGTACTAGTACCTACACTGTGTCGGGCTGCTCCCCCGTGTCTGTAGGTGGTTGATTCAACACGCTTAGACAAGCGGTCTTATCAAAACGTTGTGTCTCCGTAATAGGAGTTTATTCCCACTCCGACTAATGTGAGTTGGTTGTTACCCTTTTATAGATCTATATTGTTTGTAATAATAAATTTATTACCAAATATGGGTTTCTATATTTGTTTGCTTGTCTTTATTTTCAGCCATGTCGAGGTCTCCGTTTCGGCTGGCGTTCCCCAGTATTTAAATACTTATAAGGGGACTCGCCCAGCCTTGGAAGGGTTGGCTGCGAGATTTTCATCTCGCACCAACATTATAACTTCCCCGGAGCCTCGACCAAGGTAAGTTAGGGCCTGCCTTGTGTACGGCTCGCCCCGTTATGAGTTCGTCGTCTGTTCTGACGACCAACTCATGCAGGATATACCGAGAGAGTGAGTCCTGAAACATGGCCAATACCTCTCTCGAAGAAGAGACTTGTATAACGGTGAGAGTGAGTGCCTAACCCGTCCAATACCTCTCACCGATAAAACTGTGGGTCTACCCCAGCCCACAGTTCGTCTCGCTCGAGCTGCACTTCTCGCTCACTAGCCATAGATGTTGTTCGCTCAGGGGTCGGCTCTCTTTGTCTCTCTCCGCACGCTTCTAATCCAAGCAAGGCGGGAAAGAGTAAAGAGAGTCGTGATCTTCCTAATGTACCCAGTACAAAGGGTTTACTACGGAAGCGGCGCCCGTTTTCAAGTGGGTAAAGGGAGCGGTCACGTGACCGCCTGCCCAGAAACGTAGGCGCCTGAGTACTGCCCAGCCAGCAGGCGGGGCGGACTCTCTCCCCTTGACATCGACTGTGTGTTCACCTCATGTGTCAGGGGGGCCAAGAAGAAGAAGGTTAGCCCCCAAGGGGCGACTACTTCTTCTGAGTCGGGCGTCTCCCATGAACTTCTGAATTATCTGAAGATCATTGTGGAGTGGAGTGGTTGGTCAGACTTTGTGTCCGTACCTCCCACCACGCCCGACTCCAACACCCCCCCCCCCCCCCCCCCGGGGGAGGGGGGATACCTGTACCCACCAACCCGGGTCCGGTTCGGATACCGGATATCCGGTTTCGGATACCCGGATATCCGGTTCGAATACCCGGATATCCGGTTCGGATACCGGTTTTTACCGGATATCCGGTTCGGATACCGGTTTTTACCGGTTATCCGGCTAGGAAGACTGGTTTTCCCTTGTTTATCACCACTGCACCTAGTGGGTGGGGATCCGGTTCCTTTATCAGGTATCCGGCTCATTGTGTTTGGTCTCCAACACACAAGAGTCTTGCCGCCCCACTTCGGGCGTCTCCCGACCACGTTCAGCTTTGATCGTCCGGTCGGGGCTACTCCCATTCCAGCGGCACTAAGTGCTCCGCCTGGGGAGGAATCCTGGGACTACCTAAACCGCCCTTCTTGGGATCAGGTTTCTCAGTCCGGATTTTCGGAGGATGATGCCTCTTCACAGGTTGAGATTACACCCCAAACCAGTCGGTCCTTGGCGGTAGAGACTCAAGCCCTGCTGGAGAAATATCTTCCCGACACCTCTTTTCAGAGTCGGGCCGATCCGGGACATCCGTCTCTCCTTTTTCAAGGTGAGCGTCCCTCCAAAGGCATCCCTCTTACGGAGGACTTAAGCGAGTCTACAATGACTTCGCCTCACAGCCTCTTTCATCTTTGGTAGGGCCCGTCCCTCGGCCAGGGAATTCACTTTCTCTCAACAAGACACTCTCGATTATTTTACGAGAAAGTCTTGTTCCAGTGACCTCCTACATGTAGGTGGTAGGCTTGGTGTCAACTTTCAGAGTGCACCTTACACCAAAAGGGAGAAGTTCCCGTCCTTGATGGAAGCTCATTCCAGGACTGGCCTGAGGCTGACTGCCTACTTGGGTACGCTCCTTTCCCTACGCTAGGAGCCAGGAACTTGAGATGTCCGACTCGGACATCATGTTCCTACACGAAGCCCTCTTGTCCTTGACAGGCTCGTGGTGGTCAAAACTGTCTGTGTCGACAGCATAGCCACTAATGCCAGGAGGGAACTTGCACTTTCCTCTCTGGGCATTGCGGATGCGGACATACCTGCCCTCCTGGCCAGGGTCCCGCACTCCGGCCAACACCTCTTTGGAGGTAAGGTGTCTGATGTGATTCAACTGGAGGTTGATTCACGCTAGCAGGCGACGGAACTTCTGAAACGCCTTAAGTCCTCGGCTCCTAAGCCGCAGGCCCAGGCTAGTTTTCCGCCTCCTAGACGCGGTGGCACTTCCAGCTTTCAGCCTCTCGTGCACTGCAAGTTCAGCCCAGTGCCCCTCACTACAGGGGGCCAGGGCGGAGCCTTCTCCTCGAGGTAGGAGAAGGCATCGTCGCGGTCGGGGCAGTGGTTCGGCCCGGGATTCGTGGCGAGTGCGCCCCGAGCGTTGGAGGAGAGGGTTGGCGGCCGGCTTCAGTACTTTCTTCCCGCTTGGGAAGAAATTACCGACACCGATTATCGTGCGAGGAGGCTTCTGCATAAAACTCGCAGAGCCCCGCACACACGGAGCCTTCCGCCGCAACCCGCCTACATATCGCCCCCTTTCTAGAGCACATCTCCGAGATTCAAGAGCTGCTAGAACAGGGCGCAATCGAAAGGGTAAGAGACCACCCCCATCTGTGTCTCTCCCTTATAATTCCCAAACGCTCGGGGAAGCTCAGAATGATCTTGAATATGAGGGTCATCAATACCTTCATTCCAAGAGAGCTTTTCCGCATGGAAACTTTGGCCTCCATTCTTCCGGCGATCATATCGCCCCCCTTTCTAGAGCACATCTCCTCCGAGATTCAAGAGCTGCTAGAAAAGGGCGCAATCGAAAGGGTAAGAGACCACCCCCATCTGTGTCTCTCCCTTATCTTATAATTCCCAAACGCTCGGGGAAGCTCAGAATGATCTTGAATATGAGGGTCATCAATCCCTTCATTCCAAGAGAGCTTTTTCCGCGTGGAAACTTTGGCCTCCTTTCTTCCGGCGATCAGACCGTCAGATGTGGCCATTTCGGTAGACTTGAAAGATGCTTACTTTCACATACCGATACACCCTTCTTCAAGGGACCTTCTAGGCTTCGCCTTTCAGAGCGAAACCTTCCGGTTCAAGGCCTTACCTTGTGGCCCGAAACCGGCTCCTCAAGTTTTTACTTGAGTAGTCTCTTCCCTAGCCGCTTTCCTCAGGTATCGCGGTCTGAGACTTTTCACTTGCATGGACGACTGGCTCCTGGTGGCGAGCTCTGTGTCCGTCTTTCAGTCACGCATGGACCTACTTCTCCGTACTACGCAAGAAGTATGATTCATAGTCAACTGGGACAAGTCGGAGTTGACTCCTACCCGCAGACCCATTTTCCTGGGTGCGGAAATAGACATTGTGAACCAACTTGCCCGCCCCAGTCGGGAGAGAGTTCTAACTATTGTCTTACTGGCTCGATCTCTTCGTCGCTTACGTCGAGTTCGGGCAGGCCGATGGCTCCAGTCCTTGGGCCACTTATCGAGCCTTGTAGATGTCCTCAAAGACTATCGGCTTCATATGAGGCCTTTCCAGCTTCATCTGCTGAAGTTTTCCAAGCCCAGTGTAGACTCGCTCAAGGTGTGGATTCCTCTATCCGAGGAAATCAAACGCCTGCTTATCCCCTGGTCGAATGAGTCGTTCCTTCTTCAAGGGCAAGTCTCTTTTGGACCAGGTGGTCTCGGGGGACTGGTCACACCTGTGCACCTTACCCCACATCAATATGTTGGAATTGATGGCAGTCTACTCTCCGTTTTTTTTTCGAGAACATGATTGTAGGTCACTCCGTCCGGATTTTGACGGACAACACTACTGTTGCTGCCTACATCAACAGACAAGGCGGGACTCGTTCCACTACCCTGAACGATCTAACCGCCAAACTTTGGAAGTGGTGTCGGTCTCACCGAGTGATTCCGATCGCCTCCTATGTTCCCGGGCGGGGCAATCTGATTACAGAATTTCTGTCCCGGGGCATGTGTCTCCCCTCCGAGTGGCCACTGAACCGAGAGGTCTTCGACACCTCTGTTCAGTCTGCGCCCCTCTGGAGATAGACCTGTTTGCGACAGCTCTCAATCATCGCCTCCCGAGATACTGCCCTCGGGTGCGAGATCCGGAAGCTTGGGCCCTCGATGCGTTCTCCCTTCAGTGGAAGAACTTCCGGGGTTACGCCTTTCCGCCGGTCTCCTTAATCCCTCAGGTCCTGGGGTAGATTCAGGAGGATCAGGCGTGGTTTCTGCTCATAGCACCTTGCTGACCGAGGAGACCTTGGTTTCCTCTTCTTCTGTCTCTGCTGGACGGTCGGCCTCTCTCCCTTCACCGGAGAGCAGACCTCATAGCTCAGCCCCTGTCGGGGATCCTCCACCATCGCCCGGCGGCTCTACATTTGACCGCCTGGCCTCTATCGGGGAGGATGCGAGGACGGCAGGACTCTCTGAGAGAGCCTCCCAGTTCATAGTCCAGAGCAGAAGAGATTCTACCCGAGCTGTTTACATCTCGAGATTAGAAGCCTTCCATGCTTGGTGTGGGGAAATGGGATTTGCTTCCCGTTCTGCCCCGGTGGGTGCTATTGCAGATTTCCTTATCGCCCCTTTTCGATAAGGGCAGGTCCCTCTCTACCAATCGTGGTTACCGGTCCGCTATTGCTCCGGTTCACCTTGGTTTTTTTCTGATGGTTCGGGAGTTTCTAACTCTCCCTTCTTGACTCATTTGCCGAGGTCTGTCTTTTGAAACGACCAGCAAATCGCCAGTTGACTCCTGCGTGGAGCCTTCCTTTGTTTTTGGACGCCTTGGCCAAACCGCCCTTTGAGCCGTTGTGCAAAGCGTCTTTACACCATCTCTCGATTAAGACCGCCTTCCTCGTCGCTATTGCTTCTGGGCAGAGGAGAAGCACTATTCAGGCTCTCTCTACGGCGCCCGGGCATATCAGATGGGAAAGGCAAGGTGTACGTCTTGTCCCTCGACCTTCGTTTATTGCCAAGAATCAGAAGGATTCTTCTGGCTCAATCGAAGTGTTCTTGAGTCCTCTGTCAGAATTCTCTTCTGTCAAGGAGGATAATTCTTGGTGCCCTGTTAGGGCTCTCAAATGGTTCTTGGATAGGACTAAGGTTTTTCGTAAGGATGATCAGCTCTTTCTCTTTTCCCGTCACCCTTATTCCCCAGCATCACGGGAGACTATCTCCCGTTGGATTGTCGAGGCTATCCAAGCTGGGGGTTCGGAGGCTCTCCTGTCTGAGAATCCTCCAAGAGCGCACGATACTAGGAGTGTTTCTACCTCCTGGGCGCTCTTTCTGGGTCCTCCTTTGGAAGACATTTTGAGGGCCGCCTTTTGGCGTTCCCCTACTTCCTTCACATCCTTCTATCTTAAGGATGTTCTTTCGGGTGAGGTTAGCTTTGCAACCTCTGGGTTGAGAGCTGCTTCGTCGTCTCTGTCTGCCCCGCGTTAGTTACTCCCGTCCTGGGACATGCCACCCGGGTTTTTATCCGTGCTATTCTAGCAAATAGGTAGATACATCGATTTATTGCTGTAAATCAAGAAAATTATAACTAATTTTGTTATTTACTAGATAAATCTATGTATCTACCTATGTCCCTCCCTCCAGCCCCTCTCCTTGTCTGACATGTCCTAGATTCTGTCTCTGACTGCTCGGAAGAGGAAGAGTATGGCGGTGGCGCGATTGGATTGGTGGACGGGGAGTACGCGCGTGCAGGCAGGGGCTGCGCGTTTTAGACTTAGTTTTTCTCGAATGACGGCATAGTTTGGGAAACTAGCAAATAGGTAGATACATAGATTTATCTAGTAAATAACAAAATTAGTTATAATTTTCTTGTTTGGCAGTTTCGACAATGACTGATTTCATATCGCCATCTAGTTCGACTTGCGCAGTGTAAATTCTGAGAATTTGTGATTTGATCGATTTAGGCAAGTATTCGACCTACAAAAATCGACTTGTACAAAGGATTAACACACGTAAGTCTATGAGGATAAATTGGGACTTTTTATTTTCATCGACTTGAACGACTATTCGACACATGCGACGTCGACTTAAGCGAGGTTGACTGTATCTATTGGATATATCAAGGACCTCTACAATAGAACTCTATGAATAATAATTTGAAGGATGATAAGAGTTATAACGCATTTAAAATGAAACTGAAAAGAACAATACTTGCCACTTTTTAGTTTGGTACAGTGAAGTTTTATTGAAATATATAATTGATTCATACTATTTTTTATTAAATTCCTCTGTTAAAATCTCATATTTTTTCTATTTTAAATATTCATTATTATTGGTATTGTATTGTATTGTATTTCTGCATTTGTAATGTTTGGAGTTGCTTGTTTACAAGTTTTTAACTTTTTTAGTAATCCTGGCATGTAATTCAATACACTGTATTTGTAATTATTTCATTCTGATTTTTATCTTTTACCGAATAAATGTGAATTGAATTGAATTTTCTGGTTTTTCTCCTACTGTAAGTACCTTTTCCCCTTGGCCTTGGGACAGTACTCAAAGTATATTGTTGCTATACATGTAGGTTTTACAAAAAGAAATAGATCCTACAAGTACTGAGGAGTACATTTTCAAAACATTGACATTTTTGTCATTTTGTGTGTCAGAGCAAATGGAACAGTGACATTATCCCATATCCCATGATATCAATTATAACTTTCAACAATTCATAATTTTCTTATTGCTTGTCTAATTTTGTTCAAACTTTCACCTTTCTGCTGCTCTGACTTTTCTGCTTTCTTTCAGAATAACTTGCCATTAAGGTTGAATTTCCCTTTAATTAGACAAATAAATTGTTTTTCAGTGAATTCTGATGAGAAAGAGATGAGGGGCATGACAAATTTTGTAGTGTCAAGTGTAGAATGCTGTTATTAATACACGTGGGAAAAAAGAGGTTAAACATGTTCTTTGAGTGTTGACGTTGAAGGTTCTCAACTTTCCTTTCATTTGATATTTCTTGTTTCCTGCTGCACACATTTCAGATCTTTTTCTGCACAAACGATGTACAATTCAATGAAAGGTAATGGTACTGAGCATTGGCGGATCCAGGGGGGGCACTTCCAGCCTTTGCCCCCCCCCCCTTTTTGAAGAAAAGTATGCATTTTGACCATAAAGGATCCGCCCTTTTGTCGATTGTGCCCCCCCCCCTTTTAGAATGAAAACGCTTTTTTTTGTTGCTTGTCAGAGAATTATGGAGGGAAACTGGACCCCCCCCCCCCCCCCCACTGAGCGAATTTTTGAGCTGGCAAGACCAAAAAAATAC
The DNA here is from genome assembly GCA_025617745.1 of Heliocidaris erythrogramma. Classification (NCBI taxonomy): domain Eukaryota; kingdom Metazoa; phylum Echinodermata; class Echinoidea; order Camarodonta; family Echinometridae; genus Heliocidaris; species Heliocidaris erythrogramma. Next base: position 41,191,779 of record CM046866.1, read on the forward strand.
AGGTCTACCTTTTCGAAAAGGTGACAAACATGCATTTGTGTGCCCCCCCCCTCCTTATACTAAATCCTGGATCCGCCCCTGGTACTGAGGACCTGTGCTGAGTATGGGCATGGACATGTTCTGTCCCTTGTGGGCCTTTGTGTATAAAGCATACAGCTGTACCCTGCGTTACATGGCTAGGCTGTGAGCAGATTTTTTATGTGATCAGATTACGGTATCTCATAATACATAATAATATATCTTGGTGTGCATCATGTAATGTATAGTGTTTTCTATGATTGTATTACCAAAACAGGAATAATGGGTCATGTTTTATTTCCATGTTTGCAAAGCCAGACACATGACACGTGGACACCAGAGAACTCTTCTCTTCTGCAGTCAGACTCATCCTGATAATGAAGCTTCCCCCCAGAGCTCTTTCTTGTACAAATATAAGAATGCCACATTAATTCTGTGTTTTCTGACTCTATCATCATATTTTTTGCCAGGCAAAGCATTGTTGTTTAATATACAGGTAGTTTATTACCATATTTATAGTGGGTTATTGTATAATGCACATGTCTGTTAGACATTCCCTTTCTTGTTCAAATATAAGAATGTCATAAAATGTGTTTCTAGACTTTATCATCACATAAACTGTTGCCAATCCAAAGTGAGATACATGTAAGTGTTGTTTTTATTTAATGTGTAATCATTATTACCATATTTACTACCTCTCATCTGTTTGTCTGCTTCCCTTTTGTCTTTCTCTTTATCTCTCTACATGTATCTCTCTGTCTCTCTCTGTATCTCTCTGTCTCTCTCTGTCTCTCTCTGTCTCTCTCTGTATCTCTCTGTCTCTCTCTGTCTCTCTCTGTATCTCTCTGTATCTCTGTATCTCTCTGTATCTCTCTGTCTCTCTCTGTCTCTCTCTGTATCTCTCTGTATCTCTCTGTATCTCTCTGTCTCTCTCTGTCTCTCTCTGTATCTCTGTCTCTCTCTGTATCTCTCTGTATCTCTCTGTCTCTCTCTGTATCTCTCTGTCTCTCTCTGTCTCTCTACATGTATCTCTCTGTCTCTCTCTGTATCTCTGTCTCTCTCTGTATCTCTCTGTATCTCTCTGTCTCTCTCTGTCTCTCTCTGTATCTCTCTGTCTCTCTCTGTCTCTCTCTGTATCTCTGTCTCTCTCTGTATCTCTCTGTTTCTCTCTGTATCTCTCTGTCTCTCTCTGTCTCTCTCTGTCTCTCTCTGTCTCTCTCTGTCTCTCTCTGTCTCTCTCTGTCTCTCTCTGTCTCTCTCTGTCTCTCTCTGTCTCTCTCTGTCTCTCTCTGTCTCTCTCTGTCTCTCTCTGTCTCTCTCTGTATCTCTCTGTATCTCTCTGTATCTCTGTCTCTCTCTGTATCTCTGTATCTCTCTGTATCTCTCTGTCTCTCTCTGTCTCTCTCTGTCTCTCTCTGTCTCTCTCTGTCTCTCTCTGTCTCTCTCTGTATCTCTCTGTATCTCTCTGTATCTCTCTGTCTCTCTCTGTCTCTCTCTGTCTCTCTCTGTATCTCTCTGTATCTCTCTGTATCTCTCTGTATCTCTCTGTATCTCTCTGTATCTCTCTGTCTCTCTCTGTCTCTCTCTGTCTCTGTCTCACTCTCTGTCTCTCTCTCACTCTCTTCTCTCACCTACACTATCACTATCTTCTCTCTGTATTACTTTATCACAGGAAACAAGTGACGTATAGAGGAGACGCTTGGATTTAGTTGGATTACATCTTCTGGGAATCATCAGAGTGGAGCAGGAGTTTCTAACAAGATTGTGACAAGGACTTCAATTTCTATTAAAAGGAAAAAGAGGTCAACAATTATTTGCCAAAATGGAATATTATTTTTACATGTGAGTATCATGTGTTGTGCTGTAGATGTTTGTCTTTTTCAAATTATACATATATGTGGTACCCAAGGTACTTCAGTCTTTATGCTAATCTAATTCTCTATTTCTTGTGAATCCTAGACATCGTTTATTTGTGTTTTGGGACTGTTTGATTTATTTAATCTACATGTATATTTTGAATGGGGAGAGAGAGAGTGCCATATGATTTTAGGCCATTGATGGGGCATATAAACAACCATGATATATTCTTTTAGCATCCTTCCTTTGGAAGTTTTAGCTGTGAAACACTATGTTCAATTGTTCATTATAGATTTATGATTATACCAGGAAATAATTTCTGACTTCTGAGCCTCTATGATTATGTGATTTTCTTTTAGGAGGTATTCAATTGTTTACAATTCAAGTGAGAGTTTAATTTGTTCCCACGGTCTTCCAGGAAATCAAGTTCTAGTTCCTCGCTTATAATTCTACAAACTTGTAGGATGTTTATGACTATGCACATAACTATTACCTAATGCACATGTAACATCCTTGTAGTTGCATAGTCAAAACTGTCCATATAAATTTTGAAAATCATTTCCTGTCTGGTTTACAAACCTGTTATTAAACAGGGTGGTACAATATTATAAGAAAAAAATTGATTGTATAAAGTATCTTGAACATGGTTTCAAGTACTTATTTTACCCTTCAGTCAGTTTTATTTTAAAGATATCTTTCAGGCTCAAAGAGCCAGAAAGTAGAGACTGAAGTCTCTTAACCCATTGCCTACTGGAACCAGGGGAGTTTTTCATCAAGTGTTTTGTCAGTGATTTTTACTGACAGTTGTTATAAGCTACTGAAATCCTTGCATCTGATTGGCTGAGAGCGAATTTGTCGGTAAAAATCACTGAAAAAACACTTGATGAAACGCTCACCAGGTGGTCTCTGTATTAAACCTATGGGAATATGAATATTCAGTAGTTAATGGGTTAAATGCCAAGTTTCATCAAGTGTTTTGTCAGTGATTTTTACTGACAGTTGTTATAAGCTACCGAAATTCTTGCATCTGATTGGCTGAGAGCGAATTTGTCGGTAAAAATCACTGACAAAACACTTGATGAAATGCTCCCCAGGCGGTCTTTGTATTAAACCTATGGGAATATGAATGCAGTACATGTAGGTAATGGGTTAACTGTCAAATTACCTTTAAAGTGTACCAATCACCTACAAAAATAATATGTGTACAGCTAGAATGTATAAAACCAACCTCAGAAAACTCACCTGGCATTCCATGGGTTAACAGTTACGGAGTATGAAAAAAATGAAGGATAACTTTAAAATGCATATATACAGAACTGAACTCGGACTTGGGTTCCGCAGTGCCATATTCTTTGCGAGCACGTATATACATGTAGGTGCATCATCTAGTCCACTAACAAGTCGCTTTTATTTTGATTATTCAAACTTGCCAGATCTCTTCATGGAACTAATATTTGAAGCTCATACTTTGAATATTGTATTGCAACGTAGAGGTGTCATGGTCTAGTGGATATGTCGCCTGACTGTTAATCACATGGTTCGCGGTTCGAGTCCCACCGCGGCACTAATGTCCTTTGGCAAGACATTAATCTAAATTTGCCACTCTCCACCCAGGTGTTAAATGGGTACCCGGTAGGATGCGAATGTCACTGTGACTATGTGCACCTGTAAAATGGCAGCCAGACTGGAATGCTCCCTTGTGGAGTGGAGAATGTGCACTATACATGTACGTGCAGAATCGTAATAGGATCCAATAACCGGGGTAATAATACACTGTAAAGCGCTTTGAGCAGTTACTAACTGGAAAGGCGCCATATAAATGCAGATTATTATTAACATGGAACCTCGAACATAGAGAGCAAAATACTTTTTGGTGATTGGTACCCCTTAAAACAAATTCTGAATTGCTCAAAATGGCCAATTGTATAATCTTGAGCTCACCTCTACATTGTGTAAACGATTTACATGTAATTTGATGAAATAATCTTTGAACTAAAATGACTCTGCAATTGAATCTTTCTAACAAGATGTACATTCAATTTTGTTGGTTATGATTGTAATTGAAACAAAGTGTACTACAATGTACATGTATACTTTGTAATATTGCCGGATTAATGGAAATATTTCATGATAATTCTTGGTTCTTGGAAGACTAACTGGTTTGGGGAAATCATTTTAATGATACTTCACTGCTGGATGATAAATTGTCCCTTGTGATACATAAGTCTTTTATCCGTTAATTCCATTCAGAGATGAAAAGTCACTTGATACGACTATTAATGGTACATTCAGTAATACCAGGAAGAACCATAAGTCTGTCATATCAAGAGATTTGTCATTGTTGCATCCGGGACACGTTTTACAGAGTCACTTTACGGTTTATTCGTGAGCAATTACCCAGACACATTGTACAATTATGAATAGGTTTTTGTTTTCATTTTATTTTTTAATTTCTTAAAGTCGAAGACTGCAATTATATGAGTGTGAAAGTTGTTGTGGTCAGAAGTTAGACAAGCATGTCAGGGAAAGTGATGTCTGCAGTGGCTTTACAAGGAAATGATTAAGTTTCCTCTATGAAATACAGCCTGTTAATGGGAAATTTGAACTGCCATTTGTAATAGGCAAACCTTTCTCTACTTCAACTCAGGAAACCAGAATTTGTGTACATGTCAGATTTGTTCATAATTTATAACTTGCAATGCCAGGCTAACTTGGCACTAGGGCGAACTCGGACTTGGCGGAAAAGCGCGGCACTAAAATTGTACAAAAGATTTACGGTGCGTAGCATGGACTTCAACTGTAATTGCGGTACTCGCCCCCTCAATTTCGTGCGTGTACAGTAGCGATCTTGGGCCGGCCTAAATTATAACCTTTCAATATTTTGTCGTAGTGGCACTCTGCATGTAAACAAGCGTTTATTTTGGTGGGCGCGTGCGCGGGTAAACTTATTTGTACCATTTTTTTTTTTTATAGCTAGCATGCATACGACGACGATCGAACACCACAGCTGCCCGCTTAACTTATCGGATAATTTCATATTTTCTACGCAATTTTAATATCTTTGTACGATTGAGAAGACAAGAGGATGGATGAGGAAGGTCGTATTCGTAGAATTCATGGCCGGGCTGAGGCTAGGCCGAGACTACCTCCAGAGCTGGTCCAAATGCACGGCCGCTTTTGGTACCGCATTTCAGAGTCACTGCGTAGTGCCGAGTTCACCCTAGTGCTGAGTTATCCCGACCCCGTATACGTACAACACCTGTCTCGTTATAGGGTACATGTACAGTATTGCATTGTTTTGAAGACAGATAAACAAGTACCATGATGTACTTTAAAAATACTACAACAAGAGGGTCAGATTTTCCTGCAGTTATTGTTTATGCATTTTGATTTCTTCAAAGATGCAGATACATTAATGATTACAACATAATGTCCATATTTTTCATATATTTGATGAGGACTGCTAAGGAATATTTGTCAGCAAAGTGGCAGTGGTTTTATGGCTTTCTGTGTTGGTCTTGGTACATGTTGCACACATTGCCCTGCATTCACAAAGGAGGTTTAAATATAACCCCTGGTTTCAAGTTTAAACCTCCATCGTGGACTAAAGTAAAGCGTTTATTGCCCTTTCATTGGATATTAGGCCATGTGCATAGCATGTTCTACATGTATGCTTATGAATGTTTAAACCATGGGTTAAAATAAACCTTTGTGAATTTGGGCCATTAAGTATTTGAAATGTTGTATTATGGAGGCTCCTCAAATTTTGTATATGAAATGAGAATAAAAAAAGAAAACATCCAGAAAAATTATCAAGATGATGGAGTAAAGTACCTCACATGAATGCTCATTGAATACATGTACAGTGTATTAAATTGTGTATATTGTACATGGTATTTTTATGCCAACTTGTATTTACATGTACATGTTGTATACAGTTATACACATCTAGAGGAGCATATTACACATAACTTGCCATTTGCCATCTGCTCCCTAATGCCATTCAAATGCCACTCATAAGAACAGTCATATTGACATATATATATTACAATGTGCATTTTCAAAGTGATGATTAATTCCTGAACATACACTGTTAATGCCCCCTTTTCACTTGTGTACATGTAAGAGTTTCCTTAATTAAAAAAAAATGTACATGTATTACCGGGACATGTACATTGTGCTTGTATTTCCCAACCACTGGATTTCACAATGCCAAATAAATTATCTGAGAAAAAAAACCTTATTCTCCGAAGGCACAGGTGATCAATCCGGGCCCAGTATTGACAGGCCTATGTAAGAAAATTGTGTACAATCATTCAAATATTTGATTACTCTTCATTCATTGGGGGAACTTTATCAATTTGTAGTAAAAGAAAGAATAAAAACAGTTACCATGAGATGAACATTTAGAAAGTGCGGTTTTGATATACATGTATAGTTGTAATGACTTTTGGTCACACCGAAGAAAAAAATGGCATATTCTAGAATCAGAGGACAGGGTCCCGCATTCATTTAGCATTTTAACAGTGTAGAAAACAGAATATTATTAACAAGTTTGTGTTAAACTGTTTGAAATGTGTGACGCAGTAAGTCAACTGAGGTCCCCCAAGTTCAAATACAAACCTCATGTTTGCTGTTTATTAAAGCTGACAATGTTTAGGCTGTTTGAAAATGGAGCAAAATGAACAAATTTGTATAAGAACAAATAAAGTTGAGTGCTGGTCATATGATTGCAATGTGAAAGAAATAAGTTATTTGGAAAGGTTGAGTAAGTACCTGGTAGTACATGTACTGTAAGAATAATTGTATATTGTGAGGTTATAACAAGTAAGAACCAACCTCACTGAAAAGCATGTACAGTGTAAAGTGTACTGTGTACAGTGAAACTCCTGTGTATGAATATGGGTATATGGGACTATGTGGCTTCAAACTTTGGCCCACTTACAAACTATTTCTTGATATATATATATATTTTGAATAAGGGGGCATTTCAAGAGCATTCCTTTTCATGTGATATACATGTACATGTACCGTAGCTACTGCTTTCACATTCATGTACATGTAGGAATAAAAAGGAGGAGAAAGCTCAGAATCTACACCCATATTTTTCGCCTTTCCTAGAAGTTGAACCCGTCCTTCTCTTTAACATTCATCACAATACACACCTCATTATTTCTCTTCATAGATTGGTTGTAGTAGCCCTATTCCTGAAACTTGGTCTTTACTTCTGCTGGTATCACATGCGACGTCGGGCGGCACTGGCTAGGGAAGTTCACATTGTCATGCCAGACGGAACAACAAGACGAGCCGTGGTAACGGGACGCACAACGCGTGGTAGAAACAGACGAGAAGACAGACAGGTAGGTCATGTTTTGATGATTCCAGGTTACGAAACTATGTTAAAAGTGGTTATGATTTCAGTACCTCTTTGTTTACAGAAACTCATTGATGATTTTCATGCAGAAAAAGTAAAATTGCTGTAGGATCTAATGTAGTTTTCTTTTTTTTTTTAAAGAGCTACTTTTTATAGCTTTTCTGAAAGTAATGGATTAATAGTTTTTTTTTTTTAAAGAGCTACTTTTTATAGCTTTTCTGAAAGTAATGTTGTCACTAGATGTGGTGAGAAGCGAGAGAGTGTAAGATATTAGTTTTTTAGCTGTGATTTTGGAAATAGAGTGGTACATGTTATATACAATTTTACCTTCAGTTTCTCCTAAAGTGGGTAGTGGAATCACAATTTTGTGTGTTTTGCATGTGAGAAGCTCATAAAACTCACATTTTTGTGCGAGTAATTGCTGTTTCACATGCAGATGGTTTGCATTATAGTTTTCAAACCCTCCATTTAGAGCTCTATAAAGTTGGAAGTATTTTCAAGACTACTGTGAGGTACATGGAATAAATTTAACCCCGTACTCAGGCGTTGCTAGACTTTTTTGATGGAGGGATGGGGCTGCTAGCCCAAGTTTTCAGAAAGAAGTTCAATTTTTTTCCCAACAAACAAATACCCCCTCCCCCCTCTGCCAACAACAAAAGGTCCAACATTTTCCAACAAGCCAAAAGAAAAACAAAAAAAGTTAATAATTTTTTGTGATTTGAAAAGCTGACAAGCCTTAGAAGAAAAGAAGATTTGTTCAGATAGCTCACTGATGGAACCCAGCACACTGAATGTTGCCTGGGTTAAGCTATGCTGAATCACCTGTGGGTACATTGTAGGTCACCTACATGTAGTTAATCTAATTAGGAAGATACCTTGAGGCTTGAAATTGTGTTCATTTATGATTAACATACTATCATCTAATGAACCTTTTATTCCTAAAGTACATGTAATTTCATGTGACACAAGAGTTGATTTTTATTATTTTATTATAAAGTAACTGATTATATATACATGTACACTGCTACTACCGGAAGATTGATCAGGATGGCACACATCAAAGATCAAGTATAAAACGTTTTAGGATTAATAGTTTTTTTTTTTTAAAGAGCTACTTTTTATAGCTTTTCTGAAAGTAATGTTGTCACTAGATGTGGTGAGAAGCGAGAGAGTGTAAGATATTAGTTTTTTAGCTGTGATTTTGGAAATAGAGTGGTACATGTTATATACAATTTTACCTTCAGTTTCTCCTAAAGTGGGTAGTGGAATCACAATTTTGTGTGTTTTGCATGTGAGAAGCTCATAAAACTCACATTTTTGTGCGAGTAATTGCTGTTTCACATGCAGATGGTTTGCATTATAGTTTTCAAACCCTCCATTTAGAGCTCTATAAAGTTGGAAGTATTTTCAAGACTACTGTGAGGTACATGGAATAAATTTAACCCCGTACTCAGGCGTTGCTAGACTTTTTTGATGGAGGGATGGGGCTGCTAGCCCAAGTTTTCAGAAAGAAGTTCAATTTTTTTCCCAACAAACAAATACCCCCTCCCCCCTCTGCCAACAACAAAAGGTCCAACATTTTCCAACAAGCCAAAAGAAAAACAAAAAAAGTTAATAATTTTTTGTGATTTGAAAAGCTGACAAGCCTTAGAAGAAAAGAAGATTTGTTCAGATAGCTCACTGATGGAACCCAGCACACTGAATGTTGCCTGGGTTAAGCTATGCTGAATCACTCGCAATAATGTTGTTGAATCCCATCTACAAAACAGGATCATTGAATTAAAAGGTAATCTTTTTTTATTACGAATATTACACATGACGTGCCAACTGCCAAGGTATTTAAAAGAAGTCCACTTAAATAGCTGACATTTAATCCAATAATATGTGACACCACATCACCAGTCCTACACAGTAGTAATAAGTATGTAGGTTAGCATGATGTTATACATTAATCTCGATGAGGAAGGTTTCATTGCAGATTTCCTGTTGAAAGGAGGTCTGTCTGCTGATTTTACCATACATTTGGTATACTGTGTATGCATTTGGAGGGGAAAGGGGGGGGGGGGGGGGGGGAGGTTGTCAGACAATAAGATATAAAAAATAAACTTCCATTGTCATCATGTAAAGAAGTTTTTTTTTTCATATGTGTCTGAGGCTATCCCAAGAAGTTTTCCCCAGAAAGAAAGCAATTGTAGCCCCTGATTGTCCCTAGACAGGCCGTGTAGGGGAGAAAATGTTAGAACATGATGTATTTAGAGCTCTCCTCATTTGATAAAAAACAAATGCACAAGAAATGTATATCAGAATGGAACCCCTACCCGTTTTTATTTATTTATTTTTGTTTTTTACAGCAAGAGAACACGTAACTGGGCCTGGAAAATATCTCTGATATGTTTGTCTCACATGATAATCTACGGTACATGTACATGTAGAACAATGGCGAAAACAAAGTTTTTAACGTATGAACATGAAGGTCCCTTGCAGACTTGTTGTTATTCTTGTACTATGGTTATCTGATGACTGACTTATTAAAGAAAAGACTTAACTCTTTGAAAGCCATGTTAAGACGAGATGCAGTAAAAAGTGCTTTAATAACTGGAGACGTAAAAAATTAATACTGGAAATGGGATGAGTGCTGAGCAGTCTCCAATATTTATTTTAGAATGTTATTGACCCATTATTTGCCCTGTGGGTACATTGTAGGTCACCTACATGTAGTTAATCTAATTAGGAAGATACCTTGAGGCTTGAAATTGTGTTCATTTATGATTAACATACTATCATCTAATGAACCTTTCATTCCTAAAGTACATGTAATTTCATGTGACACAAGAGTTGATTTTTATTATTTTATTATAAAGTAACTGATTATATATACATGTACACTGCTACTACCGGAAGATTGATCAGGATGGCACACATCAAAGATCAAGTATAAAACGTTTTAGGATTAATAGTTTAGGCAAGTGTGACATCTGTTTATAAGAAAATCTTGTGTATGTACATACACTTGTACATGTAATTAAAATCATATAGTTTATTGAAATGTAACACTAACATGATAGGATCATCATCAGAAACAAAACAGAATATAAATTCTTTGATGAGTGTCGGTATCCAACACCTCCAAAGACATTTAATGGTCATGTACATGTACCTTACACAAGAACAAATCTGAAGTTAGAGCTCTCATATTGTTTAGAGAAAATATCATACAACCATAGACATTAACATCGACATGAATATTTCTGTGAATTATAGATGTACATGTATGCTAGAAATGATATGCCCTCTTCCTTAATTCCACTCCCATCCCTCCCCAGTATGACCACTCCAGCTTCCCTCCCCAGCTTCCCTCCCCCAACAGGCCAACACACCCCCACCACACCCCAAGCTACCCCAAATCCACCAGTCACCTACATTAGTTTTGTCCTGTGATTAGTCAAATCACAGATTTGGATTGTATTATGTCCTGTAGGAGATCATTTTTACAATGTGTGTAGATGCCTCTTTGTTCATCTGTCCTCACACAAAGGGATTTCTCAATCGTGCATGACGTCAGACTCTAGTTAGCTGGCAGGCCGGCTGCGTTTCTGTCGATAAATCTCATGTTGACAACCCATATGACTCAATATTACAGGACCTACCTACCTTTATATTAGTGTGTGAATCCAGGTTTACTCAACACAAAAGAGTCTTCCAGGTTTCACTGTATTGTGTAGAATAGAAGGCCAAAAAGGGTACCAGAATTAATACATGAAAGCAATATACAGCAAGTAATGCTTTTTGAATTTTGTGCAGTATTGGATGCCTCATTTTGATAGATTAGATCAAAAAGTCAAATATTCTGAACAAAGAAAGGAATTCCAATCCTATCCACTGAGATCCTTTTGAATATTGAATGGAGTACAATTCTTTGTCTACTACAAAATATTTGGGAAAAAGAGAAAAAATGGTCAATGTTGATATCGTATCTTTCAAAAATAATGGTTACAGACATCAACATGTAGTGAATGACAAAATGACAATATTCCAATGAATAGGAACATTGCAATAATATTTGAAGATGATGGTCAGGACCACTATATATGACAAGGACCAAATTGCAAATATTTTGTTTGTTTGCTTGTTTGTTTGTATGTTAGATCTAAGGAACTCTTTGTTCAAGGAAGCCCCTTTTTGAGGGATGAATTTTGTAACAAAGCTCTTCTGTAGCTTTAACCGCTTTCCAAACTGGTGTATTTGTTTTTCCTGATAATATTAAATTTCCCTTTTTTGTCTCGCCCACCGGAGGTGAAGGCGAGACTAAGGGATCCAAATGGCGTCCGTCCATCGTCCGTCCGTCACAAACGTTAAAGTTTACCTGCAAGACTCTCTTATGATGCATTACTTGGCAACTGTTGCTGCATTGGCAGCCACACTTGGGTGATAGAAGCACTAGGGGCATCTCCATGTTATTGTGTTGTCGGAGGTCACATGATGTCAAAGGTCATTTGAGGTCATATGTTAAAGTTTACCTGCAAGACTCTCTTTTGTGAAATAACTTCACATCAGTTGCTTGGATTACAACCTAACTTGGGTCATATTTGCACTAAGGGTACCTTGAGTCATATTTGCACTAAGGGTACCTTGACGTTATGTTGCCGTTGGAGGTCACATGATAGGGTCAAAGGCCATTTGAGGTCATACATGTATGAAAGTTTACCTGCAAGACTCTCTTTTGACAAATAACTTCATATCACTTGCTTGGATTACAACCTAACTTGTGTAATCTAATAGGACTTGATGGTAACTTTTTATTCCATTTCTAAAAGGGGGGGGATGGGGGCAGTCGATGGAGGGAAGTAGTATTTTGTGAATAGTCCTTCTCATTAAAGGCCAAGTCCACCCTAACAAAAAGTTGATGTGAATATTATGGAGAAAAATCCAACAAGCATGACACTGAAAATTTCATCAAAATAGGATGTAAAATAAGAAAGTTATGGTATTTTAAAGTGTCGCTTAATTTCGCAAAACAGATGTATGCACATCCTGCTCAGTATGGAAATGAGGGAACCAGTGACGTCACCCACTCACTATTTCTTTTGTATTTTATTACATGAAATACGAAATATTCTAATTTTTCCTTGTTATAATGTGAGACAATGTTTGATTCCTCGCTGAACATGTGTAATTGCCATTGTTGCAACCTATAAACAGTTCATTGAGAGCTTCCTAAAAATTAAAATATTCTAAATTCACATAATAAAATACAAAAATAAAAAAGTGAGTGGGTGACGTCACTGGTTCCCTCATTTCCATACTGAGCAGGATGTGCATATCTGTTTTGCGAAATTAAGTGAAACTTTAAAATACCATAACTTTCTTATTTAACATCCTATTTTGATGAAATTTTCAGTGTTATGCTTGTTGGATTTTTCTCTATTTATTCAAATCAACTTTGTGTTAGGGTGGACTTGGCCTTTAATGGGATATTACATTCTGTGGCACATACCCAGAGATACAATTCTTTTGCGTGGCAACGGAGATCACGATATTTCCAGTTTTCGCAAGTGGGCGAGACACAATCTTGCTAATGCCTTGTCTAAATAGAAAATAATTTTTCACATCTTTGCTCAAACCACATGAATATTGGCGGAAACATGTCCTTATAATGTATTTCCTCCTTAGAATACATGTATACTCCATTAAAACTAATGATTAAACATTAAAAAAAATTCTCTGTAAAAAATCAAAATGAAGATGGATTAGCTTGCAAAAGAAAGCTCTACAGGATCTTCAAGAATTAAAATAAAATGTTCAGTGTTAATATTCTTCGTCCGATATTCCTCAAAATTTCACTGACCTGTTTTTCTGATTTTCAGCATTCCTATAAAAGTCATATCAAATAATGTGAGGATGAAACTTCCCTTTTTAAACAAAGGATTGTACGATATCTCATTTTCCTAATACACTGCAAAACCAGAAACTTTTGCAAATTTGTGATTACTTAGTCAAGTTTTCCATGCCTGTTTAATGCTGCAAAACAGTTCACTCACATTTCGCACAACACAAAATTTTGGAAATTTATGAAAATTTCTTTGCACAGCAGTGGCTGCCTAAGCACTTGCGAAAATTTCATGTTGTGAAATTTTCTGCTTTTACATTAGGCTTCATTTGTATGCATGTCGGTGCATCTGAAATTCTGGAAATGTACACACGCTGTATGTACGTACATGTATATCAGGAGACATTATACATATAGGCAGAGAGGACGTAGCTCATTCAAGATTTACTATCAGCAAGTTTCTATTTATGTCGCGCTTTATCTTGTCACCTAAATCATTCTTGGCAGTGATTCTGTCACCCTTAAATCCAAGTCTGTCCTCAGGGGGCAGCATATTATGGATCTCTTTTTAATTGAAGTCCTTACACTTCATCTTGACATCAGAGTCAAGTATTATTGCCCTCAGGAAATATTCAATTGTGTGCAATCACGAGAGCCTCAAGTTAAAGAGAGTTTCAGAAAATAAATACAGTTTCATTTGAATATACATGTATCACATCACCCTTTATAATTGAACATTTTTTAACATTGCATGTATATCTGTAATTATTGTGTGGAAAAAACAACAACATTAATTTCTTTTTGATTTTTGGAAATATACTGTTTAAAAAAGCTGGTCCAATTATTGTACTTTTGCACAAAATCGTTATTATCATTGTGCTTTGGTTTCAAACTTTATGACATTAAAACAGCAGAGTACCAAACGCAAAAATAATTTGCTGTACATGTAGTTTCTTATAAAACAACAAGTAATATTGGTGTGATCTTCATGTGCATGTAGCTCTTTTTGTGCTTGATTAAATGTCTTTGAGTTTGTAAAGGTGTGTCCCTCATTATTCTTGTGCTCTCCTTGTCTGTGCAATAGGGAGGTGTACAAAGTATATGTAATTAATGATAATGAGAACAGACAACAGCTGCAACGTTTAGATTACGCCTTGATTCCTTGCCTTAGAATTATGTTGTGGGTACACCCCAACAGTTTCCTTGGCATGTCAGGATTCTCATGTATAATATACATCGAGATACAAGATGGCATGTTTTCACAGTGTAGCTTTATGCTTTTGGCTTCCCTGTACATTGTAAATTCCCTCTTGAGAATTTTTATCACAGTAAATCCATGCAGTGTAAATTACCATTTCGTTCACAGGAGCTTTTTATGGATTTCAATAGATAAGTATAAGTATTTCCGCTTGTATTATATTTCCCCCTTTCCCCCCCCTCCCAATTTCAATAACTAAAGAGCTCTGTGCTTCATTGCATCCCCCCCCCCCCCCCCGACTGAATTGAGTATTCCTGGACATTTTTTCCAGGGAAGTGTGATCTTGTGAATATATTACAAGAAAAATATTAGCATTCTTAAAAGACTTTAATAAAATGAGAAGTACATATACACATGCAAGTGAGGGATAAAATATAAATTGAAAGTGATAGTAGTTTAATATGGACCCATACCATTTATATATATGCAAATCCAAATGTGTACATTATTTTGTTATTTGTGAATTTTTCATGTGAAAGAATGAATGTCATCCTTGTGACACATTGTATTGTTCACATTGTTGTGTAGAGTTAGACCAGAGTACGAGTTATTTATGAACAAAAGACTTTCACTTTGCAGTTTTTATCAGTGTTAAAAAATACTGTTTCGTTCTCGGAAGCTCTCTTGATGTATGTGATTTTGTTGTCTTATGTATTGCTTTCGTTTTTTTTTACCAGAGCTCTTTTAGATTTTTCCTGAGCTAAATTGCTCACTGCTCCCATGTATAGTTTTCACTGTGAACCATTCTGGTGATTTTTACCAGTTCAGCCATTGTAGATGATGCAAGTAGACATCATATAATGTGTTCATTTAGGGGAGAAGAGAAGACTAGGAATGGAAGATGTGAGATAATACATGTACTTCCATATCTTAAATCTGCTTTTCATCAAGTACTGTATCTTGTACTCTAAATCCAAAATGGTCCTTCAAATTAACCTTCTTGGCTAGCTTCCATTGATTGAGTGGCACCCAGTTTAAGAAGGAAGTTATATTGTCGAGTCAAGAGATTCCTAAAACCGTACAGAAAGCTTGGCTCAGAAAAAAAAAAGCCTAAATATGGACAGCGCAAATGAAGACAAGATCCGAGTTTTCATGCAAAGGTCTTGCAGTGCAATCTCAATTAAAAAATAATACGGCTTGTGTATGTACACACACATATGCCATGTTAAAAAAAAAAATGGGATTTGAGCAGTCTCTTTTTCCTGTTTTGGAATTTTTCACATAATGATGAATATCCACTCAATACCTATGCTTTCCTCTACATACATTTACCTGTATTTGATATCCCCAGACAATACAAGATATACAAATAGGGGGAGGAAATAGAATAGATAAAGAGGAGGAGACATTCGGTTCAAGAGGAGTGGTATCCATGGATGGTGAGAGGAAGGGGTGGATAAAGGGATAATTGGAACATAATAGAAAGTGATCCACACATGTATCCACAACTCAAAAGACACAGCATGCTTCGTTCATGTAGCCATAGCCCCTTTCTCCCAGCTAATTTCATTTAAAAAACAAAATCAAACAGTTATTTTTATATCACACATCTGGAACTACCCAGGATATCCAGTAGTGACAATAGACTCTTAAATCTAATTGGCAATGAATAAAATGTATAATGTAATATGCAACTGTACATGTACATGTACAATACGTGATAATTAGTCTCATTTACATGTACATACATGTATAAACCCAGAGCCCTGATTAACATGATTTAGGCTCTGCCTCTACATGTAATGTAAATATTTAATAATCAATTATAAATAAACATTGGACATGTAGAGTACGCATCAAAAATACACATCAGGTGCTTTTGATGTTTGACATTCTGTAGTGGAAGGTGATCGATATGGCAGAAATAGACAGTGACACAGACTGTTTTTATTTCAAAGTAATATATCGTGTGTTGAGAGCCAGAAGGGTGTTAACTCTGTGTTAAAACATATGAGTTCATGCCCTTCTGGCTCTTAACACATGATATGGTAGTGTTTTTTGTGTCTGTAGATGATAAAGATGATCCTTGAATATTGTAAGGTGTAATACTGTAGCTTGCTTGCTATTCTTACACATGGAATATCAGACAGATATCGTGAGACAGCTGCATCCTGAGTCAATTTTACCATGCACTCAGTAGCTTTGCTTCCAGGACAAATCAATTTCCTATTCTTAATAAATACGGGGGGACATGTATACATGTACATGTATTTTAAATGTTGGGAGGATGTGACATATTTTCTTACCCTCCCCTATTGTTTTTTTATACTGCGACAGCCAAAATATTTTGATTAAATCCTTTACAGTTTACTTTAGAGCATTGCATCCTCATTGAGTCACTTTGGAAAACTGCCAGGAATTTTTCCTGAAATCAAGAATCCGATATTATCACAAAACCAAAGGGAAAGTGTGAGAGTGAGAATGGGAAACCCCACAAGCCACAAATAAATGAAACTTGGCATACTTATGCAGGAGGGTCGAGCTAACTCGCCACTAGGGCCAATGTTTAGTTTTCGCGAGTTAAAGTGCACCCTTCACACCAAACCACTAAATACCGATAAATTTTATGGTGTATAGAATTTCAAAAATCGATGCAAGTATTTGTGATAGATTCAGCTTTCTTGGATTACTTGGCCAAGATTTGCGAAAAGAAATTAAGGAATATCCAGTCGTAGAAGTTTTGGACGGGCATTACAACAATACTTAATTGGAGAATACCTACCGGTACTTGAAAATCAATATTAGAATGTTCATGAAGGTCATTATTCATTTTATTTATTTTAATCTCACTTGATATTCATTATTATTATTATTATTATTATTGTTGTTGTTGTTGTTATACTGCTATTACTATTTTTATTGTTTGTAAATAATGTATTCATATGTGTTATTAAAAAAAGATATATGAGATGTACATTTCAATTAATTTGCTAACTATTGATTTATGTAATCAACTTTACGGGCCTAACCTCGATTAGCAACATATTTGTTAGCTCCCTTTACCAAGATGTTATTGTGATTTTTACCAAGATATATGTCATTGTGATTTTGGTAATAAACTCACTCATTCATTCATTCATTCATTTATGCTGAGTCCGAGTTGGCTGTAGTGCCGGGTTAGCCTGGACCCCTTATACAGAATCTGAATCAGCAGTTCTACCTCTCCCAGATTTGATAAGTTGTTGTTGAGCTCCAAATGTAGCTGTCTCATCTCAGCCAGCTTTAGATCCTTAACTCAGGCATTGTCTGAATAGGTTATTGCATAATTTATTTTATTACTCACTTGATCAAGGACCTATCATGCTTGGTTAAAATCATTATTTCCTTAAGTCATACATGTATGCATGTTATGTGTGACAATTTAGCAAGAGCAAGGGAAAAGCCATAGGGCCGTATTCTGAACTCCGGTTTAACTTAAACTCCACTCTAGTCCGGTTTAACTTTGTACAGAAATTTAACTTTTAATTATAAAAGCTGTGGTTTAACTTAGACTGGAGTTTAAGTTAAACCGGAGTTCAGAATACGGGCTATAGACCTTTTGTCTAGACTTTTTGTCTAGACTGCTGGCTGAACTTACATTGTACCTCAAATTTAAGTTTTATAATCAGTAGCATTTGAATAGTTTGCAGACACACACCTTTGTCAGATGTACATGTAACTTGTAAGAGTGCCTGAACTAAAGACTACATGTACATTGTATGTATGAAGACTGCATGATCTACCACACTCCATAGGCCCTGTACAGTTTGACACAGTTAGACTAGGCTTGAGGCTCTATGGAATGTTGTTTTAGTGTCAAAATCAAGTCTATGTCTACATGTATGTATGCTTCCCACCTTGAAAAAGTAAAATAACTCTTACTAAATACATATCATTTTTTTTTGCATGCTCTGTTTGTCCACCCAGATCCTGGCCCATGCAGACACACTCCAGCACAGTGAGAACCAAGGCTTTGAAGAGAGACCTGCCTACCCTCATGTCATGACAGGAAATGCCCCAGTGGGGGCTTTCCCTGAACCTCCCCCATACTCCGGTATTATAGGAGGCATGGGGTCAAGCAATGAATGGAAGCTGCCCAAGTATGAGGATCTACCTCCACCCTACATGAACTCATCCCCTCCTGAAACAGGTTTGTTTATAATTGAAAAGAAAATGAAAGTAAAGGAGTTGGAGTATCAAAGATACATGTGAAGGTAGATGAATGGATGCATAGAGTTTAGATGCATGTATAAATCGTCTGTTTAGAGTCAGAAGGGCATTAACTCATATCAGAGTTAACCCCTTTCTGGCTCTCAACAGATGAAATGAGGTTGGATGCAAGTGCTAGGAATATAATAACAATAAAAATAATTTTCTTCATTTGTGCAGTGATAAAATGTCCCTATGAATTGTCCAGAAATTATGTAAAAGTAAATACATAGATAGCAAGATGGAAAGTTGGACAAACAGACAGACAGACAGACAGACAGACAGAAAGGTAGATACACAGATAGAAAGATAGACATGCAGATAGATGGATGGACAGACAGACAAACTAAGTAGACAGATAGATACATACATGTAGATCCAATGTCCAGAATTATTTATGTCTCAACCTTTCTATAAACTCTTATCGATGGTAGTATTGGTTCAATTCAATGTCCACAAATTGAATCTCATTATGCCATTATACTTTTTATCGCAGAAATCTAATCCACGCTTTTCTCTTTCTCTTTGTCGTATTCCCCAGGTTCCAGTGCCTCAGAGGTTACCACAGTGCCTATGCCATCGTCACCATCATCACCCTCATCGATACCAGTAATGGATAGCAATCAATCACTGTCTAGCTATCCTATCCCTGCCCCATCATCATCATCACCACCACCTCCCCCGCCCAACTATACCATATCTGCCACGCCCATGTCAGATGAACAAGTGCAACAAACTCTAACAGTAGCCACGGACAATACACACAACTCCATACGTTTGCCGTCAGAGTCTCAGACTTCATGAATAGGATGCTGAACATTTATCTACTTTTTTCATTTTGTTTTCGTCCGAGGTGTTGTTATGGTCTTTTGCTCATTTTTTTTTTCATGATGAAATTTGGGTCAGGGATTCAAATTGAAATGAAAGTTATCTTTCAGTACATAGTAGCCCTTGAAGTTCCCAGTAGAAGGCTGTATTGCAGAGGGATCTGTACAGTTTACTGGAGATAAGTCCTTTTGCCTCTGGTAGGCGAATGGCCATCCAACAATTTTCATTGAAAAACCAATGTATTGTTATCATATGTCATTTTTTATTATTTTTTTTGTCAATACTCAATGTGAGTGATTCAATTATTATTCCACTGGTAATACATGTGGACCCTGTCTTACAGACCTACAAAGTCTCACGCATTAGGCGTGACAGTCGCGCATCTGGGCTCTTACTCACGCTCAAAAATCTCTTTCTCACGCATGGCCTCACAGCCTATCTCCATATATATTACACATACCGCTCGCCTACCTGGCGCTGATGTGCGGAAAATCTCACGCATTGCTGGTCTTTGACCTTGGCGTCTCTGGTCTTATAAAAGAGTTGCGATTGATTTTTGCAGATAATATGCAATTGATATTAATCACAACTCTGTACTACTTGTAAAGAGCTAAAAATTGCCATTGATTTTAATTTAAGATCGATTTGAAGCAATCGTAACTCTCCATAAGATGGGGGCCTGGTCTGCATAAAAAAGCTAATGATACTCCTTGTAGCTCGTGTCAGCCGTCACAAAAATCTCATTTGAAATCATGTCATTAAATCTACATGTACATGATAAAGTGAAGGATGAGATCACTATTTGATCGCAGGCCTATTTGCGTAAAATTCATATGAAAATGCTGTGCAAGATTTGAAACAGAACCCGTCGTGCATACGTCTGGCTGTAAATGGTATACAGTGTACATGTATTGTGTGAGGTCCATGATAGAATGTCATTGATGCATGGCACACATGCGTTTAAATATTGCATTCATTATGCATGTATTTGAATTGCAATGTCTGGTCGCCAGGATGCCATGTTGGAAATGATAATGATGAATAAATCATTCTTGTGGTTTGGTAGCCTGTTTCATCAGCAGCGTAGATATGTATACTCTGCATATTGAATCTGTTGGAGAATGGGGGATGAAGAATTCATAGAATATCAATCCCCCAGGCCCATGATAGATAATTATGCTTGCCTCCGTACATTCAGACAAATCAGCATGATTGATCTAATGTTTGTTTGTGTACATGAACATTTTCAATCATTATATAACAAGTTTTTAAATAAGATTAGTTTACAGTGAAATTTGCCTATGAAATTAACTGCTTCTCCTTTACTTCAACTATTTTTCCCTTGTGGACCTGCCTTAATATTCATTTTTCTCCAAAGGCCATTTTTCTTGTTTCAGTTGATTGGTCTTTCTACCCAAGTTTCCAACTGTAGTATTCCATGTAGCTCTATGTATAGTGTCTGTATAAATCATAGAAAATTTTTGCCTCTAAGATTCTTTCCTGTAATTTTTGCCAAGTACTTATCCGTTTTTGTTGTAGAAATTCTCTCTCTTCCCAGCCTGGATTCTCATTCTTAAAGGTTTGTTATTTAAAAGCTGTTATACATGTCTGAACTTATTGATGTTACATGTAAATCACATTGTAGTATGAAGCAATACTTTACCAAATGTGAGTTCATGAAAGGCAGCACTGCATTATTGTGCACATATGACATATGTACCCGTCATTGCTGTTTCACGTATGACTGAATGCTACCACCCTTTCTTCAAATGGATAAAACAATTATGCCAATGATTTGAATTACATTTCGGTTGAGGCATCTATCCTGATTTCTCTTTTGTTCAATGAATTGATTTGTACCATAAACTGCATGCACTCTTAAGAAATTGCAATTTTAAAACAAAAAATCCATATTCATGGAAATGGAAATTAATAAGTTTTATACTGATGTGAAGGCCAGTGTAAATAGTCTATTTCAAGTTTAACAAGTCTTTGTGATGATGAAGACTAGTTTCATTTATTTATAGCCTTGTGCTTCAGCCACTATTTCCTCTTTGTATCTTCTCTGTGAGATGACATCTGGGTCCTGTTTCATAAAACTGGTTATCAATGACATGTTGCAATGAACTGTTATAAGCCACTGAAATCCTTGTATCTGATTGGCTGAGAGCAGATTTGTCATAGAAATGTGGCAGTTGTTACTGATAACAAGTTTTTTGAAACGGGACCCAGAAATATTTCCCCAGCATTATCTAACAAATAAGTACAGTTCATCCAGTCATTCCCACCTACGTTATATGAATGTTCTAGCACTTGTTGAAGTTGCAAATCTTAGACACTTTAACTGCAATCTAGTTGTTCCAAATTTGTTGCACTTTGCTTTCTCCTCTACTGATTTGTCTTTTAAACTATTCTAACAAATTATAAAGTTGGATTGTTTCTCGCAAATGGGTTAGTTTGAGTGAGATTATATTTACAGTGGTGCA
Organism: Heliocidaris erythrogramma; assembly: GCA_025617745.1. NCBI lineage: Eukaryota > Metazoa > Echinodermata > Echinoidea > Camarodonta > Echinometridae > Heliocidaris > Heliocidaris erythrogramma. Next base: position 41,213,615 of record CM046866.1, read on the forward strand.
TTATTTCATTGAAATTCTTTTTTTTCTTCTGCGTTTTAGTGATTTTTTTTCTCGCTTTTTCAGACGTTTATATCAATAACCTTTTTGATGATCCTCCAATTATGATCAGTGTTTAAATTGGTTGAGTTTATAGTTTTATATATTTTTAAAGATGAAGTGTAATTTTTGTAAACATTTGTAAATATGGAAATAACCTGCCACTTGTGGTACTGAATTTAAATGTTGTTTATCTGTGTATAAATTGAGATTGTATGTCCTTTTCAGTATATTCCACATGATATAGGGATAAATTGCTCCTATGGTATTTTTGGGGAAAATACAAGTACATATATACTTCTGTTTTCTACCATTTCATATAACTTTTCATTATTATCCACAACTTAGATTTATACATGTACATGTATGTCTTTTGATTGTTTTTGGTTTTGAAGTAGGGCTGAGTCATATCGGTTATTTTGTAAACCAGGGATCGATGGCTTTGCTCCGGTCGAACACCGGTGCACTGATATATTAATGGACCAAGAATATTTTACATAAGGTATAGCACATCCATTTTATTTGCTGTTTTTAATTGCAGTATGTTGGTTTAATACATAGTCTTGCATTTAATTTGAGCATAAACTTGGCCATGTAAAAGTTGGTTAGACACTTCAAAAAAATTGGCTAAAATTTCACTTTAATTGTAGCTCAAAGTTGAAAACTCATGCCACCACAATTCAATCTCAAGTAAAAGACATTTGTACTTTTTTAAATTTCATTTGATTTTTTGTTGGATCCCTGTTTTAAAAAGTTGTCAAAATAATGAATTTCTCTGAATATCCTTCCTTCTCAAACATCCATTCTCACCTATGATGATTATTGCAATCTGAGATCCTGTTTTCTCAGGCTTCACTTTTTTGCAGCGCAAATTAGAATCAAGTGGTGATATTTCACTCGCTGTTAAATTTGCGTACCAACATTAACTTGCGGAATTCGCGCTCGCTGCTTCTTTTCTTTGTATTATAACATTTACATAAAGTTTATTGATGCACCGGTTTCGCCAAAACAGCACCGGGGATCAATAGCCTCGATCGAGGGCCGGTTAACAAACCGATATGACTCAGCCATATTTTGAAGCTTGAAAATTACGTGGATGAAAGAAAATGAAGTAGGTCGTACTTTCAGTTGAAAGTTTGAAAATGTAGCAGGCCTGTCAATTTCATGGTTAATGCAAAAAAAAATGCAGGTACACCATGTAATTGTAGCTTGATTTTATTCCAACAAAATTCTGAAAATAAACACTATAGAATTTACCAGTAATCACTTTGTAACCACCGGTATAAATGCCATTGACTTTAATATATATGGTATACATAACTGTGTTATGACCGAACGTCTGACACGAATGTGCATTATATAAGAAATTAAATGTAAGTACATATATTTGTAATAACATAAATTTCAAATGTCAATGACAGCCACACAAGAGGAATAAAAAAATCTCATACACAAAAGGTATGATTGCTATAATATATGTCTTGTAGAGCCAACATACATTTTATGAGGCCTTAAGTTTAAGTTCATTTGTACAGATACATTTATGTCATCTATTAACTAAAGTGGTTTACAGTTAATGCTCATAAAATAAACCCTCTTTCTTATCTGAATGTTGCCACATTGTTTAGAACAAAAGGAAAAACACCTTTTTGATATATTTTATCCTACAATTTGAATTCAGTTGTGTTTTCAGGGTAGAAAACACACTGTACCGAGTCGTAGCATATCACTTATCGTGACCACTGACATTCCCCCAGCCCTGTGTTACACAAAGCAAAAAAGCAAATCACATTTAGGCAGCAGCTCACGAAGGTGGTTGCTTTAAACCATTCATTTTGTAATGGATGTCCAAAAAGAATGGTGAACATGAAAAGAAATGTTATGGGGGGGGGGCAGCGCAAGGCGGCAGGGCAGGGCGTTTTGAAAAATAAAGGCAAAGAAAAGGAACTGTTTTTTTTGTTTGAAAAAAACCGAAGTAAAGACGAGCAATAAAGGTTTGTTCTGTCTGTTTACTTTTTATATGTTTTTGTTATTGTGAATATTAGTATTATCTGTTTTGCCCGCCCATATTAAATCAATGCTTTAGACCATGGTTAGGTTTAACAGTTCAACTCTAATGCATTCTGGCCTTTGTGTTTCTGCTATTATTACCAACAAATATTGCATTCTCTACAAGTTGTACAATGCATTGTCTCCGTTGGTTGTGTAGTGTTTACATCCTGCAGGGTTGGTTGTCTTAAACAAGTAATTAATTCTTGGACAATAAAAGATAGAATGACGACACAGGAAATGCGATTAGCGTCAACCAGCAGAAGATCTACGTACATGTAGGATGTGTCAGGGCACTTTGACATGTTTGCATGAAGAGAAGAGGTGGGGGGAGGGGGTAGAAATAGTGACAAAGTGTGTTAATTTTAATAAGATTTCAGCACCATATGTGCACAGTCTTCCCATATGTTGTTATGCACTGTGATATACGAGATCATTATAGTTTAATAGCCTGTGCAATCTAGCATGCACAGTCTATTGCAAACTTGTATAGATATACAATTTAGTATGGTTATGATCACTACATACAGACCAGCAATTCTAACAAAATACTCCGGCGTCATACCTTTGTGGATACTTCTGACTATTCTTAGAAGTGGCATTGTGGTTGTCCGAAGCTAAATTTGTGGGGTTTTTTTAACTTCCAGAAAAATTTATATTTTGTTTTGGTTGTGCTCATAGTATTTCATACTGAAATGATGATAATACGGTGGAATGTGTGTTTACATGTATCACTTGGCAGCATTATATTACATCATTCAATTGCTAGCTGGCACATATTAGCAACAACCATAACCAAAGTGGATGATATTAGAGATACGTCCTCAAATAATTATTCCACATTGACTGGAGTCATGGTTACTGGTGCTTTTAGCTTGATGAATTCTGTTGGCAGTGAAATTCTGAAAGTTGATCAGAGCTTTCATAATTGTTAAATGTACACCATTTAAAGTATCCTTATAAGATCAATTACTTTGAAACTGAGGTCAGTATTAGATCATAGAACTTTATTATTCCATGTTACAGAGTCATGATATAAAATTGACATTCCTAAAATATTCTTTCTTTTTAAAATGAATCTAATGTCACATAGCACAAACGCACAATAGTTTGTAAGCATATTGCATTATCCTTTATCAAGGAAGTATTTCCATTGAAATGAAAGCACTCTAATTTTGAATTTTGAATGCAATAAACTATATATGATGGGGTGTTCAAAGTTTGCACTCATTGTAGGACGTCAATATTTCACTTTGTTTTTAACATTTCATACACCTAAAGAAGATTGATTTACATGAAGAGAAAAAAATATTTTGGTAAGAATTGCAACATAACCACAAAAAAGTGGACAAGAGGACCACTCCAACAACTACATGTATTTCTATACTTATACATGTATGTACTAGACAGGAGATGTCAAATTTTTGTTTCAATCAACGTCACACCTTATAATATGTATATAATTATCTAAATTCTGATCAAAGCAACTGAGACAAGTGAATTTTTTTTTCTTATGTGCTTTCATTGTGATAATGGTATTTTCCACATTAAAAACTGATATCATGCACTGAAGGACAGTGTCATGTGTTATAGCACAAACTAACGTTTCGGTCTCAAGTTCATTGTTCAGATTGTTTACATGACTGCAAGAAGAATATAATTTTTTTGTGTGCTTAGAAAGACATGAACATGAATTAGTCTACATACAAATGATGCGTACAAATGAGTTCATTATACAATCTATCTACACTCTAGTTGAGGCTCTGTGTATCATCCTGCGCAGTCGGGCCGAGTACAAAAGATGTACGCACATTTTAAGGAGAGCGGATAGATTGTATAATAAGAAAATGAAGACATGCATCATTTATACAACATAACTCCTAGATCCTTGTTATTTGATTAAACAAGGAGTCGTTTTTAAGATTGGTTGGTGTCATTGATGGCAGATGAATTGAAAGTTTTTTGGGCTTTAGCACACACATAGTATACCGGTAAGCACACATCTACACATGTACATGTGCAGTGCTGCATGTACTGCATGTGTATTAGCCCGCACACAGTAAAACCGCGCTTGCCTGTGCGTGCACTGCTACGCATTGCGTATTAAAATATCATTGGATAGTACTGGAAAATACCGTCAGTATTGCAAGCTTTTCAATGATAAAATGTGTAATTGTCCCAATGACTGTGTTCATCAACCAATCATTTGATTAGGATTTAGGAGTAAGTTGTATAAAGAGAAATGATAGCTTATCACTGTTATTACAGAAGATGTGCGAGCTGAAATGTGTTGTGCAGATGTGGTTAAAGAATTTAGGCCACAACTGTAACATGCGCTCTTCTTGAAATGTTCATCTGCCGACTGTACATTCATTTGTGACCTGCTGCCACTGAGGAGTGTGACAAATTTATAACCGGTATTCATATAGTAAACTGTTTCACTTATAATTAAATGTAGATTTACATAATGTTGGATTGCCAAAGCTCAGAATATTCTGGAGATAACAGCAATTTTGCACCCATAACTACCATCATAGCCCCAAATTATTCTTCGAGAAAGGGAGAGAGAGAGGGGGGGGGGGGGGGGAAGGACAAATTAATAAATGACTTGTGTTTCCTTCTTGAAACATTAAAAATAAATATATAGGAAGATTGATTCTAATTCATGAGATTCTACAAGTACATTGTATGAACATATCGTTTGTTTCACAGGCAAACCATGGTGCAAATGTTATTAAACCAGAACAAGGGCTGGCACAAATGTACATAATGCTGTAAACGCTCATTTTGATAATATTCTCCTTATGCAAGCGTAAAAACTAAACAAAAGAAATTCAGCTATACAAATATGGTTGCGATGTGTCTCGCTGCATAATAGCTTCCCTTTTGCGTTTTAACAAAAGCTCTTGAATATGAAAAAGTGAGCTTCTTACAGAAAGGGCCTTGGAGATAATTATCACTAGCCAAATTGTGTAGTTATTCATCGTCATAGCAACCATATCTCTCTAAGTAGTTACTCTTGGCTGCATGAAGCATTTATTCTTCATTTGAAAACTGACTTGGAATAGTGATGTCATAACATTTCCTCCAATATATTCTTTTTTTTTAATGGGGAGAAGCACAAAATTGTTGCAGAGCACTAATAAATGTTCATATTACATGCTAAATTGTAAGAACATCACTCGATCACTAAATATTTATTTCAATTTTGTCACTCACTGCAACTCCAAAAGGGACAAAAATTAATTATTCTCGTCATCTTTCATTTGTGCTTCCTTTTACCATCCTCACAAATCAAAAATATATTCAAGTCTGATCAATGCCATTAACTACTTACATTCAGATCACATTAAAATATCCATTCATGTTGAGCCTATAAATGCCAGGTAAAGGCTTGTTCACATATGATGCTTAAAAAAAAGCTTCACATTTTTGTATTCATAACACTCCCCACTTGCCATATATTTACCCTTAACCCCCAACCCCCTGTTGTGGTTACCCTTTCTTCTGCTTAATGTGGTTTTATTTGGCAATTAGTCAGAGTTGACTATTTTCGCCACAAAATTTACTTTTATCATAAAATTACATATTCCTGAGTGAATATTTTTTCCACCAATTCCTTTTTGAAATTTATTTTTCCTGCCATTTTCATGTACCGGAAAAACAAAATTGTATGGAGGTATTGCATTTATTACGCACCCCAAAAGTATATCGCCTTTGCCCACACGTGTACTTCACACATCCCCCACCCTTTTTGACATGCAGTCTTACTCGCCATTAAAATAAATATGTGAAAGAGCCTTTGTTTAATGGATCTTGCAGTTTGGTTTCACCCGGTTTCACCCTTTTGGGCCCTCTCCCAGACCGTTGTGGCCATAGGCCTCACTGTTTCACAGTACTATTTGAGTGATAAAATCAGACATTGGCTGGTCAAAAAGTGATGGGACATTTGACTCGAGTCCCCAACCGATCAATAAGATTTGTAAATATAGTGGATTTCTTTTTTTCATCAAAGATCTCTAACACTGTAGCATGATTGCAAATATTATAGCCAATAACTGTAACTTCAGTATGGGAAATCTCATGCTACAAACCCAACTAAATATGGAATTTCACTCTGGTGCATTTCTGCGATCATTTTTCAAGCAACCTCTCACAACATGTACCAATACTTCATATAGGTAGCTCTAAGAAATACACACACAATACTTCATTTCACATCTCTTGTATTGAATGTAAGGTATTCTTTTATTGAAAAAAGAATGAATTTAAAGACAAATTGTTCAATGATATGTTCACATTCTCATGTGAATACACAATTAATTGTCAAAGCTTTCCATATCAGATTGATAAAAAAAACATCCGATTATACAAGCATACAAAGTGAGTTTAAGATATGTCACAGCAATTGTGAAGTTTAAGAAATATTTTGAATGATCTTATTTTTCTATGATTAAAAGTCTTATTAAAGTCCGCCGCACACTATACAATCTGTCTGTGATCCAATTTCGGAAGAAAACAAATTAATGTAATAGTGTTTGATGTCAACATTTGAACCAGTGAAATCTTTTTGATTATAAAGGTTCTAAATAGTCATACATAATAGTAAAATAAAAAATGGCGCCTAATGCGAGCTTTCTATTTGGAGGAAAGGCCGAATCGGCTCCGAGTCATAGTGACGTCGGAGCAGTCCTACGATTTTGCACTGATTTGGACCTTATTCCATTATTTGGGGCTGGCAGCGCACCAAAATCCTATGCTGAGTATTCATATTATTGTTCAGAAACTGAATCGGGTAGATTTTATTTGTTAAAATATGCCCAGTATTTAATGCTATTGCGATTTATTTCCTAAATTGGATCGCAGGCAATGGTATAGTGTGCGGTGGGCTTTATGTATTATTTCTAAGATAAAACATTAAAACTATACACACTTGAGCTGTCATATGGGATATTGCAAGGGAATAATACTTGGTAAGTGAGATTTCATGCATAATGAATAGACAAAGACTGCCTCGATAATAAGCCTCCATTGGGGTAGTACACTTCATTCACTGCATATATGGTGTTTCAAATGAATTACATTGAATCTAAAGGTTACAAGTTAATATAATAATACTTTTTGTTGTTCACCACATGATTTTATTGTTCTTATGAACTAAAGACCCTTTTAAACACAAATCTAATATTAAAAAGACAATATCTCATTTTACATAATCTTATTGACAGCAATAAATCCAAACAACTAGGTATACATACAGCCCTGGAAAAATTATTAGTCAGACCAGCTGCATTTGGAGAAAATTGGAGGCATACAGGTAGTGTTAAGTCCATTGTCTATGGGACTAGGAAAATGATTATTAACAGCTAATTTATTATTAATGGCTACTAATCCCCATTACAATTAACTTTGTGACAGTTACCCTAGGACAATTACCCCTAGGACAACTATGGCAAGGGCAAACTGCCCCAGACAAATTTCCCCAGAAATTACCCCCCCCCCATTTTCCTATGAGAAAGGGTTTTTGACCACATAATAGACAATTAATGTATGAGAGGATGAATTTCAAGTGTTACTTGTCTTGGTTTGAGCACTATGGCCTGCTCATGATTCTACTGAGAATATTTGAAGTTACATAAAAATTGAAGACAAAAGAAAATTGAAGTTATCGAATAAGAAAAGATTCTATAGCTACATGAATGAGATGCTGTGAAGAGAAAAAAATGCAACCCCTTATACATTTGGACAGAATGCCACATGGCATGGCTGCTATCTTCAAATGTACATGTAGCAATTTTCCACCAAGAACTGAACTGCCTCCAGAGGAGTGAACATGGCTTAACAAGTCAATCTGGTATACCTCCTAGACGATTATCCCAGAGACCATTACTGTCAGAACATTTTTCCAAAACCTTCCTACCCCTGGAAGAATATCCCCAGGACAATTATCCTCTCAGATATTTTCATTCTTTTAGTTAATCTGAAGTATCCATCCATTTTGGGGTAAATGCCTTTATGCCATTAGATTTAATTATCCTTTGGGGATAATTGTCCAGGGGGGGGGGGGGGGTTAATTGTCCCAGGAGTTAGTTATTGTATAGGGTAATTGTTTTGGGAGTAGTCATCCAATCATCATTACTTAGCTAGTAGAAATCAATTTGAAAGTTAAATTACTGATCAGATATAGCCAACACTTCCCACATAAGCCTTTGAAAGGAGTTGGTCTCATAATTTTTTCCAGGGTTGTAGATAAAGAATAATGCAAATGCTTTTTACATAACGTTCTGAACAAATCATAGACATCCATGTCTTGCTATTCAAAATACCACGCAATCATGTGATCTATCCATATAACAGTAAAAATATTGCCTAGCCATCCATTTTATCTTTAAAGAGTTGTATCAAACAGACAATATATTTAAATGACTCTGTACCCATCCTGGGTATCGAAATGGCTTGTTTTAAACAGACAGTAAAAATGCAATAAATCACATCATAATAGCAATTCTCTATTAAATATTCTAAATAAAAAGACACAGATATATCTTATACTAAAAGTCATATTACACAGCAGTATATTTCAACATCAATATCATACACACCGGAGGTCTAAAAACATACATCAAAATATTATCTTTCAATACAATTACGGAAGACTTAAGTTTTATACATACACATGCAATATCTCTCTAGTTATTTTGAAAGTATTCCCCATACATATTTACCAATTTCTAATCAAAATAGTAGCAATATATATATATAAGTGAAAGAATGGTCAATGGGTAATCAAGCTTGCTCTCAGACCACTGCATGATTATCAAGGCCTCTAAAGGCATTATTTACCAATATGTTGTTAAACACTTTTTGTGAAAAATGCAAATGCCTGAATAGTACATAAACTACATGTACAAAAAATTGAGGAGAAATTATTGTCATTTACTTTGTCATTGAGTGTCTTCTGCCACTTTTGTACTTTATTAATTTTGAAGTACAGTTTTCAAACTGCTACAGCACACATCTAACTACCAGTACCTAAAAGTTTTTTTTCAAACTGCTACAGCACACATCTTAAATACTAGTACCTAAAAGTTTTTTTCAAACTGCTACAGCACACATCTAACTACCAGTACCTAAAAGTTTTTTTTTCAAACTGCTACAGCACACATCTTAAATACTAGTACCTAAAAGTTTTTTTCAAACTGCTACAGCACACATCTAACTACCAGTACCTAAAAGTTTTTTTTCAAACTGCTGCAGCACACATGTAACTACCAGTACCTAAATGTTTCATCTTTTAAAAGGGTTTGTTTTCTCACTTAATATTGAATTTCCCTGATTATCTTGTGACATTTCTAAAGCAGTTTGGATGCTAGTGTTGTGTCATAGACCCAAATTTAAAAAAAAACTGAGCCTTAAAGTATTACCTTGAAAGAGTGAATAATATATGTATGCATATTATACCTATCAAGCATGTACATGTACATAACAGTAAAATATTTCATCTCATTACTGTAAAACAAGACAGCCAATTTTGCAGCAAGAAACTTCCGCGAATTGCAATGATTTTATGTTGTTTCAATTGTGATGTAACGGTTATTATTTCACGGCATGAAACTTTCATGCACGCGAAAGTTTCATGCACGCGAAAGTGTCTAGTTTTACAGTTTATTCGGTTTTCTGGCAGTATTTCAAGAAAAATATTTAGTTTCTAATTTGATTATCAGCAATACGTCATCAGATATTTTCATTACAAAAGTGAGGTCTTTAGAACTCTTCCTAAATCATATAAAATACATCTATGAAATTTAAAGTGGATAAAAATTTCATAAGATATTGCAATGTAGCTAATGACTAATAATATTGTGAAATACAAATTAGTAAATCAAATACAATTTATCATTACTGAGTTTTCATTTAATTGCATATTTCTTTTATTTATGGCACATATTGATTCAGTATTTAATGCAAAATTTCTGTTCATTTTTGTCTTTTTCGCTATATCACAATGCATAATTGATATGTTTAATTCTTGAGTTGCAGAATAAGAGTTGGCACACAGCAATCAAAACACAACCACATAGATTTGTTTTTTCATTGCTGGATGCAATAATAATATATAAATAATGCATGTATTTATTTGTTTATTTGTTCATTATACAATCTATCTGCAATCGTGTTGAGGCTGTCAATCTGTCTATCATACTCAACCTGACAGCTTCATGTATGCACCTATCGTGCAAAGCCAGAGGACTTTGTACGATAGGTGCATATATATATGCAGCTTCAACTCGAGAGTGTGAACAGATTACATAATGAACGAATGAAGACATGCATCATTTGTTTAATACAACATAACTCCTCGATCCTTGTTATTTGATTTAAAAAGAGCCACTTTAAGATTGGTCCATATCATAATCGATGACAAGTAAATCGATGACAAGTTGAGTAGGCTTTACTTTAGTGCACAGACAACGTAATAAGTGCACTTACATTATACGCGCACACGTGCAGTGTAACGAGTGTACAAGCTCACACATAATTTAAGCGCAACTACCTCTACGAAGTCTACGCGCACTGCTTTGCATTGCATAATTAAAATCGTTGGAGAGTACTGTAAACTATTGCACACTTTTTAATAAGAAATGTGTGATAGTCTCCAAAAATGAATCACACGTGACTGCGCTTAACCAATCATTTCATTAGGATCTAGGAGTGAGTTGTAGAATAATAAACAATGAATTCTTTCATTTTGGTGCAAATAGTATTTGAGTTGATTATTTAGTTCTGAGATGCAATATTGCAGCATTTACATATACTCTACATACAGTTGACTGGGCAAGATTATATTATTTGTGTGGGCATTTCTTTTTTACACATAAAAGATAATTTGACCATTTGATATCCTTCAAATACTTCACTTCACAACATGAACTTCATTGATTTTCAATGAAAAAAAAGGAAGCCAAACATTTAGCATGAATGTACACACATACACGCAATGGGTGATTTCACTCTCGGTGTTGGTGTTTGGTGTTAGTGTCTATTTTGCTGCGAAATCGTGATCTAACACCGACTATGAAATGAGAAAAAAATCAGTCGGTGTTAAGTGTTGACCTCTGATATTTTGACGTAGTTCCGGTTGCCGGTGTTTATATTTTGTCAATTATCGTCTGCTGAACCGAGCTCGGCCGTCGATTTCACCGTCGGTGTTGGTGTGGGTGTTGCTAGCTATGGGAAATTTTGCTGATTAGTCATGAGAAATAAAGACAGTAGCCATCATTCGAAGTGTAATTTCACAGGTGTTAAGAGGTATTATGTTCATATTGGCCTGAAATCAGATCTAGGCCAACATTTGGACTAACGTTCAATCTCGAGCACACAGAAAGGAACTACTTAAATTTCCTTTTTAATGGGGCTGAAGGAGTGAATAAAAAATTCTACCTAATTGTCTTTTTAAGATAGATTTGATAAATATGAAGTCAGATATTCGGTAGTTAATGACCCAGAGAATCCTCATCATTTACCAGGACGAGTTCTAAATCAACATTTACAATACAAAAGTCAGGAAACTTCACGTCTAATCTGAGCCAATGCTTGAAATTTGGCCGTTTGCCCTTTACGAGCTACGCCGTCCGATCCGGCGTCTAGCTGCATTTAATAGCTACCGCAGCATTTACTGCTGCAAGTGAGAAACTTGAGAGAAATCATATCTAAACTTTAATACTGTTCCTGTCAAGACCACTCTAGATCAAATAATCATTTGTTTTTAGAATTATCGGACTACTCGTGTAATTTTACGATATTCTAGACTAATAATAATCAAATAGTTTAAAACATTTTTTTTCCCTGGTTAGAAATGGTACTGACGCTACTGCCAGTGTTGAGCTAGCTATCGATGCGCTTTGTTTAGATATCGGTATCGCCTCCTTAATCTGAACATCAGTGTATTAGCTCGATTTTAGGAGAACTTTCGCTCTAAATATCAAACACATCAAACACCAACACTGAGCATGAAATCACCCAATGTATTGAATAAATACAACATAAGTTGATATAAAATACATAAAAACCTTCCCAATACATGTATTGTAACAGGAAATTATTTGATATTAACATTTTGACAAGAATTTTTACATTTACATGTTCATTAGAGGTATTTACTGTGGGAAAGAACTCTGAGACCTTCCCCGGATCCATACGGATCTGCTTGTACGCCTGGAAGCCTTTATTATGAACAGATGTTAAAAGTAAGATCGTCTCTTACTGCAACATTTGGTAAAAAATATTGCAGAAATTTCTTATTACTATTTTTGGATGTGTTCCGTAATTTGATGATCCTACTGAGGAGGGTGTAATACATCATTCCAGCACCACTACCAATACACCCTGTGTGTCTATAGATAAGAACATTTGGGTGATCCTGAAGGGAAAGGGATGCTATTACATCATTCCTCTACCTCCACCAGTAGGCCCTGTGTATCCAGCTGAACCTCATGAACAGTCACATCTTGAGTGCCCTGTATGAAAGACAGAAAAAAACAGAGAGAGAGGGAGAGGGGGGATGGGGAACGAAAGAAAATTTAGCATACCCTGTTCTATCTACAACAGTCTTGAAAGTATCACCATCATCATCTTCCATATTATCATCATCATCATTACCATCATAATCATCATTACCATTATCATCATCATCATCCTCATCATCATCATTGTCCTCATCATTATCATCATCGACATCATCATTAGGAGCACCATATTTGTCATTATAAAATAATTTCATATTCATAAAAATACTGCAAAAATAATGTTTTTCTTCTGTCAATAATGATGGCCATTTTTCTAATGATAGTCTATTATGACTGGTCTGTTATATCTACAGCCACATACATTATCATGATCATAGTCATCATCAATGTCGTCATCATCATCTTCATCATAACAACCATCAACATCATCATTGTCATCCCCATCATCACTGTGATCATTATCCTCATCATCATCATCTTCCAACTCATGTCATCATGATCATCACCATCATCATGATCATTGTCCTCATCATAATCATCATCGCATACCCTGTCCTATCTACAACAGTCTTGAAGGTATCACCATCATCATTTTCCATATTATCATCATCATCATCATTACCATTATCATCATCCTCATCATCATCAATGTCCTCCTCCTCATCATCATCATCATCGACATCATCTTTAGGAGCACCATATTTGTCATTATGAAATATTCTCATATTCATAAAAATATTGCAAAAATAATGTTTTTCTTTTGTACATAATGATGGCCATATTTCTAATGATAGTCTATTATGACTGGTCTTTTATATCTACAGCCACATACATCATGATCAAAGTCATCATCATTGTCGTCGTCATCATCTTCATTATCATCTTCATCATCATAACAATGAACATCATCATTGTCATCCCCATCATCACTGTGATCATTATCCTCATCATCATCACAGTCATCATGATCATCATCTTCCAACTCATGTCATGATCATCACCATCATCATCAGAGTCATCATCAATATCACCATCATAACAAGCATCAAAATCATCAGTATCATCCCCATCATCATTATCATCATCATTACAGTCATCATCTTCCACCTCATGGTCATCACCATCATCATCATCATCATCATCACAGTCATCATCACCATCATAACAAGCATCAAAATCATCAATGTCATCCCCATCATCATTATCATCATCATTACAGTCATCATCTTCCACCTCATGGTCATCACCATCATCATCATCATCACAGTCATCATCACCAACACCATCACCATCATCAACAAACCATCTTCATTATCATTTTCATCATCATCATCATCACCACGATGACTACCATATGAGGAAGAACATAATCATTATCATCACCCACTTTAGTGATATCTTTAAAACCTCTTCAAATGCTATCAACATCATCACATCAAAGCATCCTGCCTTACCTCGATACCAGCAATGACCTCTCTGATCTTGGTCACCTGATTAGGTTCTTTGGTCAAGACATACATGAATCCTCCTCCCCCAGCCCCTGCCAGGACCTGACCATGAACGAGAGGTTTGAGAGCGGCCATCATCTGGGAGACGATACGAGGCTCACTGCCCGGAGCCATCACCTTCTTCTGAGACCAGTAGGTATTCATGCACTGTCCAACCTTCTCAAAGTCACCTAAATTATAATAATAATATTAATAATACCACTGTTCTTGTATAGCGCATATCACATTATGATATAACGTCCCTATGCGCTACCAAAGGGTTTTGGATATTATTACCCTGGCTTTAGCTCCGGCAGCCATAATCAGCGCACAGTGCATTTCAAGGGATAAATCCTGCCAGGTACCCATTTAACACCTGGGTGGAGAGTGGCAAATGTGGATTAATGTCTTGCCAAAAGACGCTAGTGCCGGGCTGAGATTTGAACCCTCAACCCTTGGATTGAGAGTCAAGTGCATGAACCACTATACCACGACACCTCCAATTAACCTTAGGTTAAAGGGTACCAATCAACCGAAAAACATTTCTGCTTTGTATGTAATAGGGGCTCCATGTCGCAATACTATATGGCCTTTGCAAATTAATTCAAATACATTTTAAATCAAAGCAAAAGTGACTTGTGAGCTGACTAGTTGACGTACCTGTATGCACTCGCATAGTAAAGGGCGTGCACAATACTCAAGTCCAACGTGGGTTCTATGTTCTATTCCTTCATACTCCTTAACCATCAACCCATAGAATACCAGGTAAAAATTTTTGGAGTTGATTTCATACATACTATCTGTACACAATTCTTTTTTTAGGTGATTGTACCATTTACATTCATTGCTAATTTCGACATTGTAAAATAAAGGGATATTCATAATCGACAACAAATTTGTTTTCAGGAAAGGTTTAAGTCCACGTAAACTACTGGTCAAGCTTTAAATATCATTCTGTCAGATTACCTTGATTTTGGTGGATTTCTAGTTTGTAGTTAAAATGCAAGCTACTCATAATAATACAATGCTGCATATTCCATATCTTTCTAAAGAAGAGTAACAAGCAATATGTGAACAGCTTTTTCTAAACTGGGACATGTAATAACAGATGTCTATTTTCTTAACTCTCATTTTTGTAACTTTTTAAAAAGAAAGAACAAGGTTCATAAATAAGGTTTATCTATAATTTGAGGGTAAAATTAGCTTTGACATCACGAGCAGAGAGGAATGTTGTGTCATTTTAAGGTACTTCTGAGTTCTACATAATTCTTATTCTACTTTCAAATTCCAAGTAGTCCATCGTAATTAGTTCTATTTCCCCTGTCCATGCATCTACAATGTACCTTTTTGTAGTGCCTGAGCACATTCCTCAGCATTTTCTATGAGTTGTTGACAGTTCTGTACGATGAGAGGTTGTCTAGCATACCAGTTCCGGATCACATCCTGAAGGAGATTCCTGATTAAAGCAGATAACCGGAGAAATGTCCCATAAAATAAGAAATAGGACAAATTATACATTTTTGGAAAGCTAAACCTCCAAAGAATACGATGAAATTCCATTTTAGAGATGTAAGCTTGTTCAAAAAGATTATCAGGACTTTTTTTCAAGACCCCTGACAGGGTCTCAGATGAGCCACGAAAGCGAGAATTCTTGCACTAGAAAAATGACGTCATTCTCGGGACAGCTAGCTTACGGTATACGACTTGACTGTACTGTAGCTGTATGAATCGTATATGTGTGTGTGGCTGCTGCAGTGATTCACCCAGTGATTGATGGAATGACGGTGTGATTCCAGGTTCTAACATCTGAATCAGGGCAAATCAGACATTTTGTCGGCAAGATTTTCAAAGATTGGAAGAAATCAATAGCTTACCTCGAACCGTGAACATTACGTGCGCGCGCTGTATTGACGTGATCGTGAGCTAGCTTGAAGCAAGCAAGTGTGTCCCGAGTATTATGTCACATTTCCAAGTTGAAAAAGAAACTGCTCACGGGGCGAAAATATGCGAATATTTTGGCACACATTTGAGAAACAGAATAATATTAATTTATGAAAACCTATGGATTTCGAATGTTGATGGAATGTTTTAGGGCATCTTTCCCTTTCCGTTGATACCAAATTTATTGCATTTTGATTTGTTTGTACATCTCTGAGTAACACCTTTCAAGAAATATTTGGGATCAGTCACTTGAAATGGCACTTACCCAAACAGCGATGAGATTTCAATATCTTCTTGTCATGTCTATATTTTTTTCACAGGTACATTTGCATACTGTAACATTCAATGTACTGTCTACTGAAACTTTCCTAGATTTAACTTGAGTATTGGAATGTACTTGCAATCAACTGTCAGACAATACCAAAATTATCAACAACCGTGCCCCCCTCAAAAAAACTAGAAATATCACTGAAGATGATGATTAATACCCCCGCCCCGTCACAACAGCCTTTCTTGACTTTTGGTCGAAAACTGAGGAAGTAGTTCGATCCGCAAGATTTTTTCCTGATTTACTACGATAGATATGCCATTTCCATGGCAACGCAGCTTCCGACACATCCAAAAAATATATCTTGCACATCTTCCCAGTAAGACCAATGTGTGTACTAAATTTCTTGACTTTTGGTCGAAAACTGAGGAAGTAGTTCGATCCGCAAGATTTTTCCCTGATTTACTGCCATAAATATGCCGTTACCATGGCAACGCAGATTCCGACTCATCCAAAAAATATATCTTGCACATCTTCCCAGTAAGACCAATGTGTGTACCAAATTTCATGACTTTCAGTCAAAAACTGAGGAAGTAGTTCGATCCGCAAGGTGTTTCCTTGATTTTCTGCCATAAATATGCCTTTACCATGGCAACGTATATTCCGACTCATCCGAAAAATGTCTTGCACATCTTCCCACCAAGACCAATGTGTGTACCAAATTTCATGACTTTCGGTCACAAAACTGAGGAAGTAGTTCGATCCGCAAGGTGTTTCCTTGATTTTCTGCCATAAATATGCCATTACCATGGCAACGCAGATTCTGACTTGTCCGAAAAATATGTCTTGCACATCTTCCCACCAAGACCAATGTGTGTACCAAATTTCATGACTTTCGGTCAAAAACTGAGGAAGTAGTTCGATCCGCAAGGTGTTTCCTTGATTTTCTGCCATAAATATGCCGTTACCATGGCAACGCAGATTCCGACTCATCTGAAAAATATGTCTTGCACATTTTCCCACCAAGACCAAATTTCATGAGCTTTGGTCGAAAACTGAGAAAGTAGTTCGATCCGCAAGATTTGCAACAGACCGACCACCCGACCGCCCGACCGCCCAACCGTTGACTGATTCCTATATACCCCCTTCAAACTTCGTTTGGCGGGGGTATAAAAAAAAAAGAAAAATAGTGAAGCTACAGGAGAAACAAATGTTTACAGATATTTTTCTTCATTCTTTCATAATCTAGAAAAACATGCACGTATAAAATGTACACGTATAAAAATAAACAGAATCAGAATTTAGTTCTACATGTACTTGAAGTACTGCATAAGAGGTAATTTTTTGCTAAGGTTTCAATTTCGTCAATTTCTCTAATCGTTGTAGGGGCATGAATTCTCAACAACTGAACATGAGCTGGCAATGCATATGCAAACATGAATTGCCTGGGGTGGCATGTCTCGTTGAGACCTGTACATCATCCGCGTAAATTACTTTCTGAAAAGCACCCTATTAAACGGGGATTGCAGTAGGATTTTATATCTTGCATCATGGTAATTTACATCCTATTGAGGATTACATCATCAGGCCTACTTTCAGCCAAAAGGGAACCGTAAAAGAAATTTAAACCTAATTTGCAACACATTTTTCATCCCCGATTTTCATTTCACCTCCGAATTTGATACCCTTTTCCTTGATTTTTATTGTTTTTGATACCCTAAAAGCGTAACCCGGGTTACGCACCTAATGCTGAAAAAGTACCCTTTTTGTGTACGCGGATGATGTAAAGGCCTCAATGAGACATCCCCCCCCCTCCGATTAATTGTAATTAGCCTGTCTTAATAATCGCAAAAAAATCTTGTGAAAATGTCTGTGTCCCTGTCATCAGCAAAAATATTGGCTTATACAGCACATGGTCTTTAGGCACTTTACTCTTCAATCAAATATAGCTCTATCATTCTTACCTAGCTAGTCGAGTCTTGCCAGTGTAGACCAGTATGAAATGTTGGTTAAAGTATTCCTGGTCCTCTGTGCTGATGGGCACAGCAGAGATCTCAACCTTGCATGGAAGTCCAGGACTAGTACGCCCTATGTTGATCCTGGGTGTGAGACCTACGTAAAAGTAAAAGAACGATTGAAAATGGGGGGAAAAAGGCAACAAAATACAGAGAATTTTTAGTACAATATACATTAAGTTAAGAGCAAATCAATTTATCTGAAGTTACAATGCTCTGCCTCTAGTCTTTTCCTTGATGTACATACATAACAAGGATTGAAGAAATGATACCATCTGTTGGGAGGCAGAAGGGCATTAACTCTGTGTTAAAGATATATGAGTTAATGTCCTCCTGGCTCTCAACAGGCGATACTATGTATCATAGCACTTGAACCAAGGAAACGTGTCTTTACCTCCTACTTGATCTTGCCAGCCACCTCCAGTTGTCAACATCTGCTCAAGATGAAGAACCTGAAATACCACAACCCAGTAAAGCATTTATAATCTTCAACATCATCATCACCTTTTTCATCAGCAACATCGTCAAATTGTCTATCATCATCATCATCATCATGAATATCATCATCATCATCATCATCAATAGCATCATCTTCATCATCATTTTAATCATATTTATCACCATCACCACAACAATCATCATCAATATGATTATCTTCATTATCATTGGAATTATCTCCTTCTTATTTTTCTTCCTTTCTTTACCTCCCTCCCTCCCTCCCTCCCTCCTCCTCCTTCTTCTTCTCCTTCTTTCTTCCTTCTTCCTTCTTCTTTCTTCTTTCTTCTTTCTTCTTTCTTCTATCTTCTTCCTTCTTCTTCTTCTTCTTCTCCTTCTTCATCATCATTAATTCAGAAAATGGCAACTGCATGTACATAAGTAAAATTACATGGTCTATAAAGTGGATGTGGGTAATATTTTCTTACGGCATGAATAAGAGAATCATGGTCATAGGTCTTCCCAGAGGCTCTCCATAAGGCAGCTATCACTCCACCAGCTAAGATGCTACTAGTACCAAGACCTATTAAACATGAGATTAGAAAATCAGATTTGTAAGTTTACTCAAAGACAACCAATGCATTGAAACTCTGCAACCCTTTACACGTATCTAGCCTTCATCTGTAGTGTCTTTTATCAGTCTTTGTGTTGTTTTCTTCACACCATCTGCTATCTAAAGAGAGTCTTCTCTCTGTTTCACTGCCTCAATATTAAAGAAAAAAAAAACATTCATCTAGTGTCTTTGTAATTCTATGTTTTTAGGTCTTTTACTAAAATCTCTGTTAGAATTTGTATTGAGTGCAGTGAAGTAAAAAAAGAAGAAGTAAATTATCACAGCAGAGATATTATAATACCGTAAAACTGACTTAAGGCAGTAAGAATGATGGATTCTGACCATAAATTAACTTGTCCTGTCTGATACACCGATACTAAATTTCAAGAATGAACTAACCTGAACCATGTGGAAGGGTTGACCAAGTGTGTAATACAAAGCCTCCTCCGTATCTCTGTTCTAGCTGATCCTTCAGGCTCTGACTACATGGATAGGTCACCACCTCTGCACAACAGAATGCTGCCTTCAATAATGCTCCTACAAAAATGGAAGAATAGCTGACTCTTATTATGGAATATTTTCGCGGTGTGGTAATTTTCGCGTATTTCGCATGGCATGATATTTTCGCGGTGTGGTAATTTTTGCGTATTTTGCACAGCATGAAATTTGCGCAAAAATAAAAGCATGCAAATATTTTTTCATTTATTCTTTGGCCCATGATCTTAACGTGTCAGCAAAATTAAAAACATGTGAAATTCACCCTGCTCGGCCAAGCGCGAAAAATTAATCGCTTGAAAATTTCCAGTTTTACAATAGTTTGTTGTTATTATAGCAGAAAATAGCACAGTACTGGTTGAAGGTTCATACATATTTCAAAAGAAATCCAATTTAGTGATGTTGATGATAAGATAGAGATGAACTGGGGAGCGTTTCATCAAGCATTTTGTCAGTGATTTTTACTGACAAACTTGCTCTCAGCAAATCAGATGCAAGGCTTTCAGTAGCTTATAACAGTTGTCAGTAAAAATCACTGACAAAAGGCTTGATGAAATGCTCCCCAGATGTAAAATAGGTATCAGAGACAAAGAGGTAACAATACTTTACCTGCCTCGAAATCATCAAGACCATTTGATTCAAAAACTCACAAAGAGAAGTGTGATATTACGTAGAAACTACCGATAGCTGCATATAATATATGTGTACATAATTTATCCCAAATAATTAAATTTATGAGATGTTAAATAAGACTTAATAATTTTTTTTTTACAAAGAATTCCTACCTGGTGCTTGTGGATTGATGTAGTTTGAGAGGTCCTTGAGTTCCTGACAGACTATCTCCTGACCACCTGACTCTTCCCCTAGGACCAAGACCAGCTTTGGTCTAAGCAAGAAATCAGAATGATAACACCTCTATTGATCAAGAGTGCACAAACAATCCAAGTCTGCAAGAACATTGGTGAATGTGCACTGCAAGCAGGTCAAGTCACAATTAATAGGGAATAAATGAGGCTTTTGATTGTGACTTAACCGTCACTGTGGCACTAATCGCAATATATAAAGACACACTAGTTTTTGAGATAACAAAACAGTCAGCTTAGCCATTAATGACAGCAGCTTAAAGCTTATATTAGAGTATGGGAAAGAAGTTAGCAATAAAATGTAAGTGACATCATGCAGAAAGAAAAATACTAAACTAGCATTCTTCAGGTGCTTACACAGGCAAAGTCAAGTTTAAACTCACTCTGGTATCCTCTTGACCTTTGCCCCAATTTTTCTTTCTCCGTCTAAGAGGATAGCAGCATCTACAACTGCTCCTCCGTACTCATAGGTGACTGGTGGTGTATCTGTCCATCCCCCTGACAGGTCGATACGGGAGGGGCACATGGCCGTCACCCATTTACCCATGGTTGGTAGATCACATGCACTGGTGTTGATGAACTGAAAGATGATAGATTTTAATTTGCTGTTACCTCTTTATCAATGTCATACAAACTACAATTACCTTAATTTCAAATGAAAGTTAGGGTATGAATATGTATACTGTACGCTTTTACACAATTCGATCTCCAAATCAAAAATTTTAGGTAATGATGGAAGATGTTTGACATAGCAAAGGTAGTAGTGTAGTAAATGGGTACCTGGTAGGAACTTATTCCTTGAATGCTTTCAGCACCTTATAGGGCAGCTGGGCTAAAGCCAGGGTAATAATACCACTCTGTAGAGCGCTTAGAGACATCGCCGATTTATTAGGCGCTATATAAAAGTGGAATATTATTATTATTATTATTATATTTTGAAAGGTTGTGAGGTGATATTATGGGAAAACCTGTGATGCTATTATTTGCAGGTGCTCCTAGGTATTATAAAAGGCATAATTCTTAGTTTGCATTTGGCTGTGATGGCACAAGAGGCACAAGATGATTTTTGAGGATTTTTATGTGGCAGGGTTTAGCAGGTTGCAGAAAGAAGGGGAAAATGTTTTCAAAATATATCAAGATACATATTTAGATCAAACAGTTGATGATTTGTTGATAAACAGACCCATACTGATCGACAGAAGTCGATGCATTCGCATAGCATGGGACCTTCCACTAGGATTACAATATTCAGCATATTACCTGTCTAGCCGACATGACCGCGTGTCTGATGAGAATCTGTGTAGCGCCCTCATAGTGCCGAGCAGCTCTCATGAGACGATCAGGACGATCTAACCACTGAGAGCGATGGTTGGCTAGGGAACGGATACCATCCTGCATCTTCCCTGCCTAGTAAGATGAATCCATCAATACAGACAAAGAAAGAGAGTTTTAGTGTATGCAAACAGTATACGTAGGTGTAATCATCACTCCTTTTATACTACATGTACCATCATCATGGGTGACATGGGATGTGATTTTCATTGTCACTGTCATTGTTAATGTCATTGTCACTGTTATTGTCATTGTAATAGTCAATGTCAATGTCAAATGTCATTGTCACTGTCATTGTCAATGTCATTGTCATTGTAATAGTCAATGTCAATGTCAAATGTCATTGTCACTGTCATTGTCATTGCAGATGACATCATTTAAAAAGAAACATCAATCACTACTCTGTGTAGTGAGTGTGACACAGATGATACACACCTCGAGTAGCTGGAAGGCATCATTCCATGTCTTGTTTCCTCCTGGTCCACTCCTCAAACCACCTTTCCCTCCAGCCATCGTACCTAGGACATCGGCTATGCAGGCAAGGCAACGAGCTGCTATACCGGCAGAGTTACACTTACATGCAACTAGGATAGGAAATATACACAGAGAGGAGAGAAAGAGAGAGAGAGAGAGAGAGGGAAAGATGAGTAAGGAATGCAGGAAAGCAGAGTGATAGGTAAGAAAGAGGGAGAAAGAGAGAAAAGAGAAATAAAGGCAAAGGAGAGAGGTGAGAGAAAGAGAGAGATGGGTAATAGATGTGAAAGTATGAGTGTGACAATTAGAGAAATACATGAATATATATATATATATATATATATATTAACAGAGAGAGAGAGAAAGAGAAAGATTACATAAGATAGATGGAATATGAGAGAGAGAGAGAGAGAGAGACATGAGTAATAGTAGAAAAGTATGAGTATGACAACCAGACAAATATATAGAGAGAAAGAGAAATATTATATAAGATTGATGGGATATGAGAGAGAGAGAGTGAGAGAGAGAGAAAGAAACTAATATAATTACATTGACAAATAAAAGTTCAAATGTGGCACTACAAACATCTTTTTGATACATTAACATTTCAAAGAATCAGATATCCTCCATTCAGAGCCAGAAGGCTGTAAGTATGAGCAAAAGTACAGGATTTAATGCCCTTCTGGCTTTCAACAGACAATTCATGTATATCAATGGCGATATACCTTCAGAGTATGAAAATCGTGAAACACAGGATTCTGTCCTTACTTGTATCTAGAGTATCCAGCATCTGTTGTGCACGTCCTTCTATCACAGCACACTTCAGGAATGGTAGAATGCCTTGATTTCTGCTGTTCATCAAAACATCCTCCACTTTCCTTAATCCTACCTCTATGAACATCTCCCTGTGCAAAGATTAGAGAAAATATTTACCATGGTAACTATCTGAAAAATTAATTTACATGCTGGCCAGTAAAGTAGTTGGGACATTTGTAAGGTAGCTTTGCGAAACGCAATGGCGCATAAAGACGTGCTTCTAAGATTAAAATCAGACATATTTGTACAAAATTTTTCATATTATTTTGCTTAAAAGTGTTCAAAGAGGTAAATACTAATTTTACATCCTAATATTTTGGTTCTTCATCTACAAAATAAAATGTTGATTTTGAGTAATTTTGTCACATGCATATTTTCCGCGTTTTTACGTGCTACGACGTTTCGCTAAGCTCCCTATTAAGTCTCAGGTTTTCAACGTTACAGTCTTGGTCTTTACCCGAGACCTTGTGTAAAATTGACGTACAAGTAAAGGAAAGTTGTCCTCAAGAAGTCTGTCTCATGACCACATGTCTGACTACATGTATATCACTGATGACTGCATGCACACTTTTATTCCAAAGGTTGATGCATTGGAATGGACTTAATGTCAATAAATAAGAAACGAATAAGAAACAAATAAGTAAGCGAATAATACGCACGTACACTAGGTACAACCATTGCAAAACATTTCGCAAATGCTAGATCAGGATGAGTTGTTATAAATGTAATGTACATAGAATTAAATCCCTCTTGAATGAATTCACAAATCGCCTTTGTTGACATAACTCTTACTAATCTTAGATTCTGTTTGAGCTCTCACCAACAAAAGTTGGGTAAAATCAATCACATCATCAAACCACATACCAACTCAATTAGCTCTCAATGTTTGCACATCAGCTATCATCAAAATATCTCCGTCACTTAGGAAAAGTAAAGCTAAACAAACCTCCTCCATTGGAATTCTGTTGACAGATCAATATTGGTCATGATTTCTTCCAGTGACAGTCTCCATGACGACCGCCATCTTTGCAGCATGTCTTCATCCTTCTCTCCATTGAGCAGCCAGAGGGCCTCCTTCATGCCGATAGAATTCTGGCAAGCCATCACCGGGAACAGCTTGGCATTGTACAATGTGCGTTCGTAGTCAGACTAAAGATGAAAAAGGTATTTTTACAAAATAGATTCAATTTCTCTGGATAGCAGAGAAGGCCTCATTGAGCTAGGAGCCAAGGGGACGAAATTCTATTTTCAGTGAAGGTCAATCCTACAATAGTTTCAACTCTACACCTCAGTGTCTACATATAAATCATAATCCTATTTATTGATAATGTTTATAATGTAAATCTCTTTCTCAATTCAAATGTAAATCTTGCTCTCACTTTACCTCAGTATATCCTCCCAGACTCCCTCTCGATTCTCACTCTCAATCTCAAAATCAATGCCATTCCTAATCTCATTCCCAAAATCAATACCATCCACAACCTGACTCCAAAATCAATACCATCCACAACCTGACTCTAAACTCAATACCATCCACAACCTGACTCCAAAATCAATACCATCCACAACCTGACTCCAAAATCAATACCATCCACAACCTGACTCTAAACTCAATACCATCCACAACCTGACTCCAAAATCAATACCATCCACAACCTGACTCCAAAATCAATACCATCCACAACCTGACTCCAAAATCAATACCATCCACAACCTGACTCTAAAATCAATACCATCCACAACCTGACTCCAAAATCAATACCATCAACAACCTGACTCTAAAATATCAATACCATCCACAACCTGACTAAAAAATCAATACCATCCACAACCTGACTAAAAATCAATACCATCCACAACCTGACTAAATAATCAATACCATCCACAACCTGACTCTAAAATCAATGCCATCCACAACCTGACCCTAAAATCAATACCATCCACAACCTGACTCCAAAATCAATACCATCCACAACTTGACTCCAAAATCAATACCATCCACAACCTGACTCTAAAATCAATACCATCCACAACCTGACTCCAAAATCAATACCATCAACAACCTGACTCTAAAATATCAATACCATCCACAACCTGACTAAAAAATCAATACCATCCACAACCTGACTAAAAATCAATACCATCCACAACCTGACTAAAAATCAATACCATCCACAACCTGACTAAAAAATCAATACCATCCACAACCTGACTCTAAAACAGGGTTCGTACTCTTTCTCATGAATTAAATTCCATGACTTTCCATGACCTTTCTAGCCAGAATTCCATGACCTTTCCATGACTTTTATACATTTTTTTTACACGGTCGGTAGACTGAAAATTTGATCTCAAATCAAAGCGAAGCAAAGGGCATGTTTCAAGTCTCCCAATAGAAAAGCAGCTTTTGTTATCTAGTTATTTAGAGGCCGCAGGACGCAAAGCCATACGTTGCCTACACTAGTGCATGCCAACTAGATCTCGATTTGGATTCCATTCAGAATCGACTCCGACCAGGTCCGGCCCCGACCAGGCCCGGCCCCGGCCCGATGCACTGTACGTTGCACCGCAGCACCGGTGGCTTCACTATGTCACTGCATAGGGGTAGTGTGCAGTTTAACGACAATTGTCCGATTTTCATATAAAAAGCTCCGCTTTATAAAACAATTATCGAAATTCTACATACATGACCAGTATAATCCTAGTTTAAGCTTCACTTTCATAACTGTAATGACGAAAACCAGATTGAATTCGCGGCTATAATGATGAAAATAGATCGTCTTTTTCATTTGTTTCGCAAGGTGGCTGTAGATGACTATGCGTGGTATGACCAAGAGGTGGCGCTATACGGCATGTTCCAGAGCTATACATACAGAGAGTCGTAACACTGATCCGCCATGTTTTAAACACAGACCGTGTACGTGTAGGCTTATTATGCGCGTGTCACAACTCTCTCTATCAACGCGCTCTGGCATGTTCCTTTTTCTATTTTACATGTGACCTACAGGCGCCATTTTTTCTGTGATTCTAACGAACGATAATTATTCTTAGCTTAGTTTGAATTATTATGTTGTGGCGTCACTGTGGCATGAATAATATTTATTTCCTCAATTTTTGGAGGGGGTTTTCCTTCATAGTTCTTCCATGTCTTATATTTTTTAAGTGAAGGGCTTGTTGACCATTGCTTTTGATATTTGACCTACGTTTTTTTCTTCGTCCTACTCTCTTACGGTAGGCCTACTTAACTGAAAAAAAATTATTATTCCTTCTCTTAATATTTCTTAATCCTGAAGTACTCTAACAATATATTTGGTTTTTTTTTTAAGACCTGAAAGCTTTCTTTTCATTTTTTATTTTCTTCTCAGACTTTATTTCTTTTTCTGTGATTTTTTTTGTTGCTTTTTTTTTTTGGTTCTTCGAAAGCCGAGTTTCCATTCCGGAGTAAATTTCGTTGATTTGTTTCATTAATTTTTATATCATTTCACCGGATTTAGATATGCAAATATATATTATGTTCTGTCCCTGCCCCCTAAATATTCATCTTGCTCCCTCGCTCACGCGCTCTCTTTCTCTCTCTCTCTCTCTCTCTCTCTTCCAAGCTCTCCTGCATGCTGATAGTTTCCCTGTCTAGCAATTGCTAATACATCACAATGAGGTGTGCGCTATTAACGGCGTTGTACACACACCGACACACACATACAGGCAGTCTGACATGATGCACATACCCCCACATGTATACACACACTGTAGTGATAGTTTTTGCGGAGCCAAGTAGCGTCGCTGATAAGTTCAAACTTTCACTCATTGTGGGGCCGATTCCAAGGCTCGTATATATTATCACACAACAGAATCGACTCTCGGAACCTCGGAACCGCGGAACCGCCGGGCACGAGTAGTCGACTCTGGACATCACGGAGTCGATTCCTCGGTTCTCGGAGCGGGAGTCGAGTAAAATCGATTACTCGACTCTCGCTCCCTGTAGTGACAAAATGCTGTAGTTGAATGTCCATAATTTTGATATTCCATGACTTCCCATGACTTTTCAATGAAAAAAACAATTTTCCATGACTTTCAAGGTTTTCCATGACCCGTACGAACCCTGTAAAATCAATGCCATCCACAACCTGACCCTAAAATCAATACCATCCACAACCTGACTCCAAAATCAATACCATCCACAACCCGACTCCAAAAATCAACCACATCCCAATTCTGACTCCCAAACAAAATCCATAACTAAATCCCATTCCCAATCTGACTCCCAAACTCAGTCACATTCTTGGTCTCACTCCCAAACTCAACATCATCCCAATTCTGACTCCCCAAATTAATCAAATTCTTGGTCTCACTCCCAAACTCAACACCATCCCAAATTTGACTCCCAAACTAAATCTCATTCCCAAAATGACTCCCAAACTTAATCACAATCTTGGTCTCACTCCCAAACTCAACATCATCCCAATTCTGACTCCCCAAATTAATCAAATTCTTGGTCTCACTCCCAAACTCAACATCATCCCAATTCTGACTCCCCAAATTAATCAAATTCTTGGTCTCACTCCCAAACTCAACACCATCCCAATATTGACTCCAAAAATAAATCCCAAACTAAATCTCATTCCCAATATGACTCCCAAACTCAATCACATTCTTGGTCTCACTTCCAAACTCAACAAATCCGAAGTTTAACTCCCAGACGAAATCCCAAACTAAATTCCAAACTAAATTCCATTCCCAATCTGACTCCCAAACTTGATACCATCTCCAATTTCACTCCTAAACTTGATACCATCTTCAATTGCACTCCCAAACTCAATACCATCCCCAATCTCTCTGTCTCTCAAAATCAATACCATCTCAATCTGACTCCCACACTCAATCTCCTTCTCGATTTCACTACCATCCCAAATCACAGTGGAATTCTAGGTTCTTTTTATAGTATATGGTTTTAGTATTATTACCAAGTGGGTTGCCCATAGATCCTCCTTGTCCACTCCTGTCCGAGTGAAGAAGACGACCCAAGGGGAGTTACAGAACGTACTAGTTCCTTTCACATATGCTGTCTGTAAATAATAAACATGAAGATAATCAAATATTAATTCTATAATACTCAACAACACTTCCAAAATGGAGCTGCCAAAAAGGACAGAAAAAGAGCCTGAGGGTTTTTAAATTGGTTATGTGCTATCATCATTACAAAGAAAATAGAATATGAAGGGGAAAAGTGCTGCAAGAAGAACATATCTGGAACAATATGCCAACCCCGGATGGGCAATGGAAGGAAAACACAAACAAGGCATTAGCGCTAATGTGTCTCGGCCACATGCGATAACTAGAAATATTGTGATCTCTGTTGCCATGCAACAGGTCCCCCAAGTGCATAAATCTGCATAAGTTATGCTTGCATATATCTACATTACTAATGTTTGGAAAGTGACGTTTACAAAGTTATGTCATAAGAGAGTCTTGCGGGTAAACTATGTTTGACCTGAAATGACCTTATGTGACCTCTGATGGCAGCATAACATGCAGGTCCCCCAAGTGCTTCTAAAACCCAAGTTTGGTTGAAAAGTGAGTGATGGTTGCAAAGTTATCTGTCATAAGAGAGTCTTGCAGGTAAACTTTAATGTTTGAACTGAAATGACCTTTGACCTTATCATGTGACCTCCAACGGCACCATAACATGCAGGTCCCCTCAGTGCATCTAAAACCCAAGTTTGGTTGAAAAGTGAGTGACGGTTGCAAAGTTATCCGTCATAAGAGAGTCTTGCAGGTAAACTTTAACATTTGACCTGAAATGACCTTTGACCTTATCATGTGACCTCCAATGGCACCATAACATGCAGGTCCCCTCAGTGCATCTACAACCCAAGTTTGGTTGAAAAGTGAGTGACGGTTGCAAAGTTATCTGTCATAAGAGAGTCTTGCAGGTAAACTTTAATGTTTGACCTGAAATGACCTTTGACCTTATCATGTGACCTCCAACGGCACCATAACATGCAGGTCCCCTCAGTGCATCTACAACCCAAGTTTGGTTGAAAAGTGAGTGACGGTTGCAAAGTTATCTGTCATAACGTTTGTGACGGACGGACGGACGACGGACGGACGCCATTTGGATCCCTTAGTCTCGCCTTCACCTCCGGTGGGCGAGACAAAAATAGTTCTGCTCAACCTATCATTATATTAAATGGACCTGAAACAAATGTGCAAAAATGGTTACAAGCTGTTTTGTTGATCTTATATGAAGCTTTTATCATCAAAACTGGTTCATTGTACAATAGTCATTACATTCTACGAAACTGTATTACTTACAATATTTTTGTATTTCTTTTTATTGTAAAACAACACATCATAAACAATAACAGAACTTGAGATATATATATATATATATAGAGTAAACAATAACTACTTAAACTACCTACACAACTGGTGGCAATACGACACATACCGAAGACAAAAACAATTTTCTCAGTACTTAGCAAAAAATATATATCTATATATATATATTTAAAGGCAACCAGAATAAGGGGAATCTAACATTTTGCTAAGATATTAAAGGCCAAGTCCACCCTAACAAAAAGTTGATTTGAATAAATAGAGAAAAATCCAACAATCATAACACTGAAAATTTCAACAAAATAGGATGTAAAATAAGAAAGTTATGGTATTTTAAAGTTTCGCTTAATTTCGCAAAACAGTTATATTCACATCCTGCTCAGAATGCAAATGAGGGAACCAGTGACGTCACCCACTCACTATTTCTTTTGTATTTTATTATGTGAAATATAGAATATTTTAATTTCTGCAGATTTCACAATTAGGAAGCTCTCATTGAATTGTGTATAGGTTGCAACAATGGCAATTACACATGTTCAGCGAGGAATCAAACCTTGTTTCACATTATAACAAGGAAAAATTTAAATATTTCGTATTTCATGTAACAAAATACAAAAGAAATAGTGAGTGGGTGACGTCACTGGTTCCCTCATTTGCATACTGAGCAGGATGTGCATATAACTGTTTTGCGAAATTAAGCGAAACTTTAAAATACCATAACTTTCTTATTTTACATCCAATTTTGATGAAATTTTCAGTGTTATGCTTGTTGGATTTTTCTCTATTTATTCAAATCAACTTTTTGTTAGGGTGGACTTGGCCTTTAAGTATTAATCTAAATTACAGGACCAATTCTTGAAATGCAATGCCAACTGTGTCACTTACCATAATGGTGTCAAACTTTCCCATGACTGTATAGACCCTGGTCTTGATGCGAGGGTAGTGACCAAGACATAGGTTGAAGCCTTGCAGGAACACACTGTCTGGTAGACTCACATTATCAAGCTCCTGGTATGTATTTAGAAAAAAAGACAGATCAGGGCCCTGTTTCATAAAACTTGTTATCAGTGACAACTTCCACATTTCTATGACAAATTTGCTCTCAGCCAATCAGATGCAAGGATTTTGGCCCCCAATTGATATCTCGGCAGTGACATGACTGATCACCGCGAAATTTTGAACGGACCTCGAGAATCATGTAAAGAACACAAATCAATTGTTATTTTCATGTAAATCTTTATATTTTTAAATTTAATATGATAATTTATGCAAGTTATATGCGTAAATACACTTTTTTGAGTGATATCAAGTAACGAAAGGCACTGGAGATAAAATTTCTATGCAAGAAGCTCTTTATAAAGATTAAAAACTTAATAAGGAAAGAAAAAAATTTGAAAGTGATTTTAATTTTTATGTCTTCTATTGTTTTACAAATTTCTTATGTATTTCTTTGATTTTCAACTTTAAAGGGCGAGTCAATTAGAATCAACATTGGGGCTAAAAATGTAGTACATAGGTCCAATGACACAATTCTGACATTTTTACAGAAAAAAAATTGCCCAGTAACAAGAAATTGGTCAAAAAACTCACTAATTTGGGAACGCCCCCAAAAATTGACAGCTGATTGGCTAGAGCGATTTGACGTAGCATCGGGAAGTCCCCCGCGAAGCCACTAAGTTTGACTAATATGTTGGCAATGTAAATGAATGATAATTTATCCATTTTCATATCACTATTTATACAATTTCGACAATCTTTGAGTCCCCCCAAAGGATTTGAATAGGTTGTTTAGACATTTTAGTAGAGGTCAAATGACAAGTCTGGCATTTTTTCAAACACTTTACCCATGATAATTCCTCTTTTGGATTAGGTTTATGTTTTGGAAAAACGTAATATTTTACAGACAAGTAGACCTGTGGACAGTCGCTTTACTGCTGACCGTACCTTGCGAATCTTTGTGTGCGTGCTTATGATAACAACCAAGTACACTGAAAGACTGGATGAAAGTCTAAATATATTACAACAATTACAGCAAAATCGTGTGCTGCAAGCTAGCTGCCTCCCGGGGGGGGGGGGGGGGGGGGGGGGGGGGGGGGGAGGACACTCACATATATATGTCACACATGTATGTGCCGCTGTGACGTCCCCCATTTTCAACCTTCTCGGGTCGCTCCCATGATATGCGATTTTCAGATTTTCACTAACCGCACCTCGATTGGCTTCCGACTCGCTCCCTAGAATATGAGAAAACAATGCGCACGACCACGGTCGCTCCCTAGCCTCCCAGGCCAGCGCAGCGGGGAGCTGGGCGGGCTAGTGCCCCCTAACTGAACGCGGTATTACTAGTGCTAGCGGCGGCTCAGCGAGATCAATCTGCATGCGACATCGAGCCAGTGCAGTGGCGCGGCATGTACAGCGTTAAAAACAGCGCTGCGACCGCTGACTCAGCTCATGCACCGTATGTGTACCAGAGTAGTGAGATCGCGAGCAGCTAAAATTAGCTCTACCCATGAGCCCGTTCGCTCCTTAGACCCTCAAAAATGAGCTTCCTCAATTAACCATTTAGCTCCTTAGCCCCCTGTTTTGAGATTGGCAGCGGCACACCCACATCCAAAAACAGGTTGAGTGCCCCCCCCCCCCCCCCCCCCCCCCCCCCGGGCTCTACGGTACGGTACGGTAGACCTACCCTCTTTTTCTCCAGTGACTCCAGCTTCAGAACTGCAGACCGACTCTTGTTTTTTTAGCTCCCTGTGTTTGGCTTCCAGTTCCACAGCCCTCAGTTCCCAGTCTGATGACAGGGATAGCTGTCGGCCGCAGCATTTTATCCTTGGGCGCAAATCCTAGCTGGTCATACAGCCCCTGGCCTGAGGGCCTGACTATCAAAGTCCTTCTCCCTGAAGTGGTCACTGCAAACAGTACTGTGAGCGGAAGGGCCATCCCACTGAGCTAGCTCGCGTCAGCTTGATCCTTGAAATCCAAATTTTTCGAGTTGCATCATTTTTAGGAAAGGTGTGCAGACTGACACCATCGCTGGTGCCTTTGCTGCACCCAGCAACAACACATCTCTTCGGCATTTTCTTGAGATATGCACTCCTATCATGCCTATCCAAAATTCCCTGCACTGGATATACACAGACAAGCGTCGTCCGCTAGCTAGATGTTCCCGATGGTACGTCACAGGTCACCTGACAAGGCACGTGACTGGGCCCTATTTTTCGAGGGGCGTGACAGACTAGCTGATAAAAGTGCGATTTAGGCAATTTCAACGAAGCTTAGAGAAGTACACAGATCTTTTTAACAAA
Source organism: Heliocidaris erythrogramma (assembly GCA_025617745.1). Classification (NCBI taxonomy): domain Eukaryota; kingdom Metazoa; phylum Echinodermata; class Echinoidea; order Camarodonta; family Echinometridae; genus Heliocidaris; species Heliocidaris erythrogramma. The sequence continues at coordinate 41,246,600 of CM046866.1, forward strand.
AAGTATATGCGATTTCTAGCAATATTGACACAATACTTTGCTATTATCATGAAATGTAATTCTAATTGACTCGCCCTTTAACTTTTTTATTGTTTTTATAAACTTTGCTGTTTCAAGCTGTTATCTGGACCACTATTCAGTTAGAATAGATGATTGTAACAGCTTAAATACAAAATTGTAGGTGATAATATGGAGGAATATGAGGAAATACTGTTTCCCATTCGTTTTTGTACACAAAACTCATGAATTCTCTGTTTTCGGGCTGACATGAGGTCATAAAAGTTCATGTAACTCGGTAACAGTATGATAGGTTTTTGTAAACTTGGTATCAATAAATGCGCAAGACTTGAAAGAAAAAGTCAGAAAGTGGCGTCACATGAAATGCAGCGGTTCAAATTTTGTGGCGAAAAGTGGGGCAAATTTAAATTGCCATAACCTTCGCTTGGAGCTTTCCATTACCATCGATTTTCAAAGTATTTCAAATACGGTAGATCTTAGCCGATTTCAACATATTCATGTTCATTTAAGATGTTGATATTTCAGAATAGAATTTGACCATTCTCATTTTTGCCAAAGTTGGGTCTTTTTCACCCATTATACACACCTAATTTTGACTTCTAGAAGGTATAGGAGTACATATAATTCTTCTTCAGTGCACTACATCAAACACTCTTTTTACAGAGACGCCAAGGTCAAATACCAGCAATGCACAAGATTGTCCACGCATCAGCGCCAGGAAGGCCATGAACCGTGCGACAGGCTGTGAGGCCAGGCGTGATAAAAAAGAGATTTTGGGGTGTGAGTAAGAGCCCTTTAGGCATGACTGTCACACCCAATGCGTGAGACTTGACATGTCTCCTCTTACACACATATCAAATACTAACTTTACAATGAATGCAAGTCACATACCTCAGAAGCCTCCTTGTCAATATTCATGAGGTAGGAATCTTTGGCTATGTTCATCTTGCACTGAAACAAAAAGGAAAAAAATAAATAAAGAGTTAAATATAACACAGTGAAACCTGTATATAAAGACCACTCAAGTGAGACAAGAAAAGTGATCTTTATAGACAGGTGGTCTTAATGTCTTTTTATTATAGGTATATGTAGGTATAGTTATACGTATATCTTAATTTAATCCTTTTGCAACATCACTTCACATTTTGTGGTTTGGCTCAATAACTTTTGATTCAGAGCCCTAAAAAATTAACCACATGCATGAGCAGAAAGAGCAAACAATTTTGCACACACTGTGTCCATTTTTGTTGCATTACCATATTGCGTTCAATGCCAGGAATTTAAAAAAAGAGAATAAGCTTTAAAATTATTAAATTGGCAACGCATAGAGAGGTTCAAATATATATTATGTTTTAAATCAAAAGTGGCAATTTCTTCAACTTTTCAAGGTTCCTGAATTGATACAGTGAAGTTTTATTGAAATATATAATTGATTCATACTTTTTTTATTATCTATCTGTTAAACTCTCGTATTTTTCTACTTTATAATTGTAAGATTTATTATTATTATTGGTATTGTATTGTATTGTATGTGCATTTGTAACGTTTGGGGTTGCTTATTTTCAAGTTTTTAACTTTTTTAGCAATCCTGGCATGTAATTCAATACACTATATTTGTAATTATTTCATTCTGATTTTTTATCTTTTGCCGAATAAATGTGAAATGTCTATTTTCTCAAAGACATTGGAACCATTAGAACCATGTAGCACTAAAAGAAAAAATATTGAACATTGCCAATTTGAAGAACAAAATGTGAGCAATTTAGCCCTTAGATAATTCTTGTCATGAAAGGGTTTATACATGTTTCAATGAGAAATACAGTTCAAGGGGAGAACAAAAAATGTGGTCTTTCTATGCAAATGGTTGCTCAACCAAGTGTGACTGTCGAATGTCAAATGAATTATAGTAATAAAGATTATATCATATTATCTTAAAATTTCTACCACTTTTCCATGTAAAATAACTTATCCCCTTATGTACTGCATTTGCTGATTTGTACATGCACTGGCATACTAAGTTTGACAAATGGCAAAGACAATAAACAAAAAAAAAAGAAGAAAATATAAACAAGAGGATTGCTTAGTGTAATTTCAAAGTTGTACAGTACTTATTTCTTAATTGACTCTTAAAGTTCTCTTTAGACATCTATATATCAGAAATCTCAAATGATGAATAAATAATTTGATTTGATTTAACTACTGTTCTGAAAACATAATATGGAATTATTTAAGTGACACATAAAGAAGTTAAAAATGTAAAAGATTTTTCAATTAATGAAATCCTGGATTTCTTGTCACAGGCAGCATTGCCAGTGAGCTCTAAGATTTCGGCAGTCAAGTACTCGAGGACAGCAGCCATGTAAACAGGGGTTCACCCTGACACCGGCATCTCAAGCCGGGCCATGACCATCATGAATAGCTTCGTCAATGACATCTTTGAGCGTATTGCCGGCAAAGCTTCCCACCTCGCCCAATACAACAAGTCAGCCATAGACTGAATTTCCTAAAAAATATGTAGAGTAGGACAAAACTGTACTAATGGGTTACAGGTAAACAGCCACATCCAACCATGAGGGAACCTTAATTGTTTTCGAACAGTAATAATAAATCATTACAATCAATTTAAGATATTTGAAATATCAAGAACACAATTCATGTGTGAAGATAGTTAAAGATCACATTGCAAGAAAATTCCATCAAAATAAATATTGGCTTAATACTTATTATTGCATAGATGGCATAAATTATACAAGGTTATCCAAATTCAACGCTTGGAAACATTTGAATTAATGATTATTATCAATTATAAAACGGTAAAATACAGCCCCCGATATAGCAGCTGAAGAGCTCCTTGAACGCTGCTGAGATGTGTGACGACACACGGAAGGACCAGTCCTGTCTAAGCAGACTATGTCCCATAACATCTTACACATTTTTCAGTGCCTGTTTTGTCATCTCCTCTTCACTTATTTCTCTTACTTGACTAGCGTCAGTCTTAATGTTAGTCTGTTGCCTCACTCTTAACTTTGTGTATGGTATTATTTTGATGAAAAATGCAGCATTAAAAAAATAAAGGAATCAGTCACTTGTAAACAAAATAAGACGCCATTGTATTTTCAGCTGCTTGCACCGGGGCATGTTCGGCGTTTCAAGAGGGAACGAATACAATCTGTGATATTATTCAGAGGGCTTTTCAATTTGAAAGTGGGGTTTATTTCATTGATCATTGACCCTTCTCCTGTGTATTTACTATCAAACCGTTTTAGTTATCAGAATCAGTTCACTTTCCCTTTTAGAATGGTGTGAAATAAAGTCATGTTTAAATGTACCAAACTCTTTATAATTTGATAAATAATTGCATTGCAGTTACGTTTATTCATTATAGGACGTCGTCTGCTTAAGCAAGATTGTTCCCTAGTGTGACGATATCAAAACTTCGCTATATTTCTGGCGAATCCTCGGATATTCCAGATGCTGAGAAGAGCTTTTATTTGTGTTGTTTTTATAATCATCATATACGCAGTTGACATAAAACTTATACGATTGCCATCTGTAAGCTTCCCAGTTTCTAGTGATACATTAATTGCCATATTTGTGATTTTCTTTGGATAGCTACTTTAAATACACTTCAAAAAAAAAAATTCTGTCCAAGATAAGATAAGATGAGAACAGATTTATTGACTCTATCAACCCCTTCCAGGGGTATGAGAGAACAAAAAAAAACATATTATAAATGTGAATATACATGTATATAGTAGATAAAACATTGTAACATTTTTTTTACAAGATTAGCCCTTCTGGCTGTTTGACTATTCTACCAATTATACAGTACAGTTCTATCTTTCTTCTAATATTACTGAAAGGCTATGTTCTGCTCTTTGTGATTTTTTTTTCAAATTGAAAACAAAAATTATTACATTCAATGAACATTAATGATATTTCCAGTCCAATAACGACGGAATTCTAGCTGTTTTGTAATAATGATCAAAACAACACAATTACAACATTTTGATAATGAGTCCCTCAAGGCACCCTGGAAATGGGAAAATATATTTTTTAAAAATTTAATCAATGAGATGTTTACATATAGTTAATCATTTTGTTTTCTCATAGGAATTACTATCAGAAGAAATTGCTCAATTATCGCCCTGCTCTGACTCGTTAAGCCCTTTCAAGTTTCATATGTCCTCAGGGTTAACCATGACTGTTTAGGGGTTCCATAGAGAGAAAGTGAGAGGAAATGAGACAGGTGCACACACAGTCCACAGGAAGTCAATCAAGGGTTATTACACAATTATATAATACTAGCAGAAGCAGCCCGTGGACATCCACGGGCATCAGCTGTGTTTATAAATGATTAATCACCGTACCGTATATTTGTTAAAATAATAAAGTGAATAAAAAAAGTTGGGTAAAAGTGTTATTCTTCTCAGGGTGGTTAGGGCCCCCTTATATGGCTCTTGGAGGACCGACTGATTGACTTTTCCCTACTATCCTCCCATCACCCCAGCGCAAGGGAGATGGGAGTAATATCCTCTATGCATTAATATAGTGGAAATATTTTCGAAGGAAGTTTTGGTGGGGGGGGGGCGCTCCTTCTTTACACCGTGGCAACCGATATTCCTAAGTGACGTGATCTCCTACACCTCCCCTCCCCTGAATGTGGTCTACAGATCTGTTTAGTCTGTCCTAAGGGAATGAATAATATATTTCAGGAAATATAAAATAACATGTTTCCAACGGCCTCCCCGAACCAAAAAAAAAAATTCAGTTTATAAAGTAATGAATTCTTTACACTAATCAAACTTCCAAAAGAGCCAAATAAAATGCAGGAAAGTTCGATCCGAATCGATCCAATTCATTGAAGCCATATATGTACTGTGTGTACTACCGTATGTTTGTGCTGTAGTAGACATTGAACGTGTATACACACAACAGCATGTTGAGCTATGCCTATGTAGGGCACACGTTACACTGTTCTTAGCAATACACCAATTGAGGTTTCTCCCCTTCACAGGTAAAGGGTATGGGTTGGGCATGAAGCTACAAACCAGCTTCATGGGTTGGCAGAATTATTACTACCTCCGGAAATTCAATGTTTAAAAATGAATGTATGAAATATGGACGGCACGACAGCCCTTAAGAAGTGCCTCCCACCACTCTAAGAACCATTCCCCGCCCGTGGGTACCAAAAGGTGGGGACCAAAAGGGCCAGGGGAGGCACCTATTTGAACAAAAAAAAGGTCCCAAATCCTTAGCGTAATATATATTAATCAAATATACCTTGCACTGAGAGGCTCCAGTTGAAATTATGGATTCTCTGAGGTGACTGGTATAGCACTATTTTCTGAGGGGCGCAGCCACGAAGAAAATAGTAACTATGCCAGTCACCGAAGAATCCATAATTTCATTTGATTTATATCCTACCAGAGTAAGCTTAGATAGATAAACAATAATAAAACTAAAGAATCTAGACCTAGTCCTAGACCTATAGGCTAGACTCTAGCCTAGGCCTATATGAAATGTATACAACTCACCATATTTGCCCAAAGTCACAAAAGATGCCTGGCCATTGGCATTGCTTGTAAGTATTGTCTATAGTCTACTGTAGATCTAGATCTACATGGCACAAATCCAACGATGAAACCATTTAAACAATGTAAACTTGAAACCTGAACTTTTCCCCAAGTCACAAGAGATGCTAATAGACCCCTTCTCGTAAGGTGTATTGTAGATTTACATGGCACTAATCCAACGCTAGCGCTAGACTCGACTAGCGCAGCGGAGATCAACGTGCATGTAGGGTCATCTGCACTTCACTACGCGCATACACACACATACGTACATGAGCTAGCGGCTCTCTCAGCAATCTCTCAGCCATAGACAGAAACATTATCGCGATATATTGTCGCGATATCGATAGCTTCGAAATATCCAGAAAAACAAAAAAGTGACGTCATAATATTTTTATATCGAAAAATATACGGAGGTCTGACGTCACGCGATATCCCTTTTTTCTTCATGGTGAAAGTATTTTGTGTCACGTGAGACATTCCTGACCAATCTTTGCATGAGAATTTTATGATGTAGGATATAAATAGATATAGATATAGATATAGATAGATAGATAGATAGATTAAACTATACATGTACAGCGAAACCTGTCTATAAAGACCACTCAAGGGAGACAAGAAAAGTGATCTTTATGAGCAGGTGGTCTTTATGTACAGGTTCATTTAATACATGTGTCAATCAGAAACACTTTTCAAGGGAAACAAAAATTGTGGTCTTTATGGACAGGTGGTGGTCGCTAAATCAGGTGGACTGTATATGCATATATCAGAGCTGCCAATCTTGTGCAACCAAAAAAAGGAATCATGATGGCCAAAAAAAGGAATTTACAGCAAAAAAAAGGAATACCTTCAAACAAAACTTAAAACCTCGCGCGACATACTTCCATTGCAGAAATGCTCATTTCTTATGCTGAAATGTCTTGTCACATTTTTTGAGTTTGATGTGTGCTCACAGTCACGCATTACTTGGATCATATTCATAGGCCTACTTCATTACTTGCCAACATTTGAAATCGAAAAAGAGGGACAAATATGGCCGGGGGTCCAGGGGGCCGCCAAGGCCCCCCAGGGGGGGGGTTCAGGGGCAGCGCCCTGATGGGAGTCTCAAGGGGGCAACGTCCCCTTAAAACTGAGAAAATAGCACTATGGAGGGCCATTAGAGGCCATTATTAAATCAGCATCTCCAACTCCAGAGACAGAGTCCAAGGTTGATTTTCAAATACATAAATGTACATGTAATAGAACTAGAAAGTTTCAAAAACATATACATGTACATGTAATAGAACTAGAAGGAAAATTATACAAGTGTCAGGAATATTGCATGACCTGCTACACCGTACTGGTTTTGATAACAATGCTTTAGATTGTGGATTTCACTTTTTTTTTTTTTTTTTGTTGTTGAAAATCTAATATTATAAATGAGAACTTACACATGCAAAATGCAAATTCAACGCCTTTTGTGCTTGGCTTTATGACAGGAAATCGTTGTTTGTACTCCTCTTTAAACTTCTGTGACCGTTTTCTACTAATTTTGATCAAATCCTCTCCAGTTTCGCGAAATAATTCCGTTAAATCCACGATCGTGTCAAAGCCCGTGCGCAGTTCAGCAAGCGGTAATACATTGTCCCACATATAGAGATCGGTGCTGTGCTTACATGCGTTTTGCATGGGTCGCACGCTACATGGGCACCGCTGCATGCGAATAAAACATGTTTTCGCAGTCACACGACCCAGTCACACGAGGGAAGAGCGATCGAAACTTTCAATGATATACTGTACATGTACGTACCATCGGTCAGTTTGGGGTCGGTTTCGTCGGTGGGACTGTAACATTACGTGTATCGATAGCTCAAACACGGAAGTCATAGACAACACTGTATTTTCGTATACTAGTACACAGAACACACGCAAACACTTTAAAACCAAAAAACGTATTTCATGAAGAAAAAACGGAATGCCGTAATATTGGTTAAAAAGTGGTAATAATTCTGTCAAAAACGGAATGGTTGGCAGCTCTGATATATGCATGTGTTATTTTTTTTCATATCATAGGTGAGAGGGGATTCATCCAGAGAACAAGGGGCATTGTCAAAAAAGATCTCATCAGCATTTTTATGAGGTCAATTTCATGACATGACCTCTAGACGACCTCTGGAGTTCATTGGGGTGACGGCAGTGCAAAAATGGCTTTACCTGCAGATGACTGTGCAAGATGACACTTGACCTCCCCCTGACCTCTACTCCTGACCCCACGATAGAGTTGATGGCATGACTGTCTTCATTCAGCTGGGAACCAACCTAAGAAAACACGATCTCAAACAATAACTAGAACTGCAATCGTATCAGAACGATGTGCATAGATTGACGTCTGTATTTTGCATGTCCTTGAACGGTAAAAAAAGAGCATCTCTTAAGCTACCTATAGCAATTTGTTTGAAGTCTGTAGCATCTAGAATAGTGGAGATAGGCAAGACGAACGAAAGGAACGAAAAACGGACAAAATGGCGCCTTGACGGTCATGCATGAGGGATTTTGGAAAATGAAGAGTTCAGTGCATGACATGGCATACCAAGGAACATGCATACGAAATTCGAAACGAAATGGACAAGGGGAAAGGACCTAGACAGCGATCACAAGCTCTGCATGCAAAACATATTGGCCACAATGGAAATCTGGCCCTTTCAGCCCACCATAGTTTCATCCATAGTGGCATCTATGCAGGATATAAAATTGCGATTAAAACAAAGCGCTTGATAGATATTGAAAATCCGGCTTCGAGAGTCTCTTCATTTTGCCTCGAAGCATGTACCTGCCAAATTTTAAGAAAAATGAAAATCGTTCAGGGGGCCAAATGCGGGAAACCGATTTGCCCCATAGACAATACGTGTAGTACATGTGCAGGATCCGTATAATGACCTTACTTCAATCGCGATTTACTCAAAATATTCTGTGAAACCATATATCTTTTTTTGCATCCCTGACGAGGGAATTTCATTGCGGTCATTGTGAGCCAACTGCGACTAGCGCGCCATTTAAAATAAGCATATTATGCAATATTATGTAATGCATAGTAAATTAAGGTTATTACGTAATATCTTCGCGATGACGTCATCGATTTCAACCAAATTTGGTTAACAGTTGTCAAATACATAAATACACGTACCCACCCAATTTCAAAGACGTACGTTGAACCTTCACAAAATTAGAGCAATTTGTCTTTATTTCGGCATTTATGCAAATATTGTGATTTTCACGTGCAATTTTCTCAAAGTCGGTCAGCGATGAGGTATATATTTTTTTATTTGGCTGAAAAGGGTATATCTTGAGGTATCTAAATCCAAAAAAGGGTACGGGTTTACCCAGGCATGACGGAGATACGGCCACATGAAGGGAGCCGTTTTGAAAACTTTAGAGGGCGCTGTTTATATAATGCTTAATCAGAAATGCATGAAATATGGCGGAAATGTGTGCAAGGGCAAGACCAACACATGGTAAAAGATTGGGACAAAAATCAATTAATATGACAAAGTTATAGGAATTTTTAATATTCGGGAGGGAAAATTTCAAGAAATTTAGCGTTTTTCAACATGGCGGATTTCGGACTTAAGTTTACAGTGTGAAGATGGCATCTTTGGTATTCACTTTAAAAAAAGAATGTAAATAGCAACTCTTGGACTATCTACAGGAATTTGTTAGAAGTCTGTAGGATGTAGGATAGCTGAGATAGGCCAAGAGAACAAAAGGCATGAAAATGACCCCAAAACGGACAAAATGGCGCCTGGACGGTCATGCATGAGTGAATTCGGAAAACGAAAACCTCAGTAAGTTAGAAGGGATGCCAAGGAACATGCATACGAAATTTGAAATGAAATGGACAAGGGAAAAGGACCTAGACAGAGCTCACAAACACCCTGTGCAAAACGAATGGGGTCTGAGGTCTAAGAAGAAGAAGAAGAAAAAGAAGAAGAATAAGAATGCAGAACGCGAACAAGAACAGAAGATTGACTTTACGTCAATCTAATTACAGTCAAACCTGTCTATAGAGGTTACCATAGGAAAAGATAAGACAGGTTCTACAACCATAGGAAAACTTAAGACAGTTTCTAATGCACATATTTTCTCCATAACATATTTTCTCTCTAAGGGAAGCAGTAAATTTGAATACTCTACACAGATGGCCTTTATAGAGAGTTGGCCAAAGACAGGTTTGACACATGCATGTGTCAACTGTAAACAAATATAATGTAACAAACACATCACACATAAATGACAGGTGCTCTATCTTCTCAATACCAATCTTATGATCACTTCACTAGAGTGTCTGCAAATTTATGACAACAAATTTATGTATTATCGTTATGTGAATACAGTGGAAACTCAGTATAAAGAGCTCTGATATAATGAGATTCACAATATAACAAGGTAGTTTTGCTGGTCCCAAGTCTTTATGTTCTTTTGTCTTTTTACCCTGATATAAGGAGAATCCTGATATAACAAGGTAATATTCATGGTCCCAAGGTCCTCGTTATAGTGCTTTTCCACTGTACTACAATAATTCAACCAATACAAAAACACCATTATTCCGAAACAAATATGTATTTTAGAATTAAGACTCACGATCCTGACATCTGCTAACTATATCTTCAAATGCAAAACTGAACTGAACAAACAACAGATTGCAGATTTCACAATCAGAGTTCGTAAAAATCTAACAAGCAAGTTTGATACAATTATAGTGTAGGTGTGAACTTGCCTCTGTGAAGCAGTGATTCATGTTGGACCAAGCAAAATGACTGTCCTCTCCTCTCAGACTACAGCTTACAAGATGTCGTAGATGCATGCCAGCAGACACAACCTGATAGTCATGGCGACCATCTTCTAACACAACTAGAAATCAAACATAACAAAAGTTGTTAGTTTTCATTATTTCACTTTTTAGGTTATCTATTACACTCTATATCACATTTAAAACAACAAACCAACACAACAAATTGCTGTCCTGAAAACAGCTTTATTACACACATTAACTATATACCTCCTACAACAACGATGAATTATATAGAAGGGATTCTCTTTTAAACTGTTACCGGTAGTTTCAAGCCAGTTCTAGATAGGTACTCCTCAGTTTGACAGCATGGAATCCGGATCTTGCTTTCACTTGTGCTCTCCTCAAAGGCTGATTCTCAATGAATATTTGAAAGCCATATATCCAATCATAAGAAAACTTCAATATCTGTTTGCACCTTACATTACCATACCACCCCCTCCCAAAAAAAAAAAAACTGTGGCAGTTTTGTGTGTATTAAATGAAAGGCAAGTGGAGATGCATGATGCAACAATGTTCCTACGCGTATTCACTTACCTGTGTGTTATAAAATACAGGAATGTGAAGCTCAATGTGCTTAAAACTCTACATATTTTTAAGGTAGTTTAACGTGGCATATTGGAACGAGCTTTTAGACATGGGCATACTCACATGTACTCACCATAGAGTAGGGTGTACATTTAATTGAAAATCTTGTTATCGTCATCGTTATTGGACAAATGTGACCAGCGCTTTAAGGCCTAGGTTTCTTGTCTGATTCTGTGGTGCCATTAACATTATGTTCTAATATAGCGCTCAAGTACTTCACGCTGTGACACTCCTGGAGCTCTAATATTATTACCCTGATCATAGCCAAGCAGCCAAATTATGTAGTGCTCTAGCATACCAGGTCCCCATTTACACCTGGGTGGGGAGAGGAAAATGTAGATTCATGTCCTGCTGAAGGATGCTGTATTACATTACCTCCTTTCAATCTAAGCCCTCGGAACTGTTTCCAGAGGGCAGCTCTGGCCGTCCTCCTGACCTGTAGCTCTGCTTCGGACCACTGAGGGCGCAATGCATTGTCATAGGCCTTGCTTCTCTCCCCCGAGATATAATCCTCCTCATCCTTGCTGCTAGCCATTGGAAGGATGAAGTCAAAGAATAAAGACATCTAGAACAGAAATGAAATCCAAAATATGATTGTCAAGAATTATCACTATGTATTATTGCTATGATCACATCAAACATTAGACTTTTCATCACTATAATATAATACTTTATGAATATGAATCGTTATCTTTTCCTAGCTCCTCCCCTTTATCATCATAATTAGCATTTTAGTTTTTATTGGATGACCGCACCTTTTCTGGTCAGAAAATAAGCCATCTTCTTGGCATTGTACAAAAGAGGCTTGCTTCAACTAATTCTCTTACTCCTGTACAAGGTACAGATGACCCTGAAATGACCCCAATTTGAACACCACGCGCTTCTGTTTTGGTGGATGCGCTTCATGCTTTAGCATCTAAAATCATACTAATGTGCGCATTATGGTGCGCACATTATGACAGCGTATAAAGGTCAATTGTACTTGGTACAAATGACCTTTGGCTTATTTGACATTCAGACATTCAGAGTAATCTCTTGATGGAGGGTCACTTTGGAGGCTTTGAACCTGGCTTTTTTTTCTTCCCTTCTCCCTTTTTGGCCATGCTGCATTACAAAGAGCTATCTAATGTCATGTACAAGACCAGCCTTTGCCAAAAAACAACAACAAACAAGCTAACGAACAAACAATAATAATAATAAAATGGATTTATATAGCGCATCGTAAACTATACAGTACCTCTATGCGCTTAACAATGTAAATACAACTAATTACAAAAGACAAGTTCAATAACAATGCAAATAAAACTAATGACATTTACAATTTTATGGTTTTACATCATGATGATAAAAGCATAGCAAAATCTAAGAATGAAATCAAATAATTTCTTAAACTTACTATTACGATTTTTTTGCTGGTCAGAGAATTATGGAGGGAAAGTGTACCCCCATGACCCCCCCCCCCCCCACTGAGCGACTTTTCAAGAGCTGGCAAGACCACAAAAATACGGGTCTACCTTTTCCAAAAGGTGACAACCCCCCCCCCCCCCCCCCCCCTTATACAAAATCCTGGATCCGCCCCTGTACATAACTAATTACTGAGATTTATCAACAAAAATATTTACATGCATAGATCCACTTCCAAAAAATCCCAATAAATCATCCTGTTTATGTCTCTCTTCTTTTAATTACATTTCTACATTACTAATAATAGTTTTTTAAAATTAACACAGTACTGCCAGGTCTATGTCCTTGTGACATAAAATTTCATATCATAATTGCAGTATTGAATGTCAGTAAAACAGAAGTCTAAGGAAGCTTTAGCATTTCATGATGATATAATTTTGTTTATAACATTTTTAATACTTGTATGTACCAGGACATACTTCATCATCAGAGCAATTTCAGGTCTATGACCTTGTGACATAACATTTCATATCATTGTTTTATGATTAAATGTTCATTAAAAAGAAGTCAAGGGAAGCTTTTGCACTTTATAATACGATTTTTGTGCAATATCATTAACAGCTGATGTAAACACTTCATCATTTATTGCCACATATTAAAATCATATACCGGAAAACATTGTCATCAAAATTTGTTAATGGCACTTTTTTAACTTTGATGTTTCCATGCAAATGGAAAATGGTGTGTGTGTGCACTGACCCCCCCCCCCCCCATCAAAGTTTCAAACAAAATAATCTAATTTGTCAGTGAGTATATGGAGATATATTTCTTCATTTTCATGTAAAACGCATATAAAAGACATATAAAAATGGCTGTAATAATGTACACATTTCATATTTTGAGGAAATATTTCTTTCATAGATATTTTTTGACCTTGGTTATCTAAGAATATCATCTCACCTGTATTGGTTTGACACCACTATCCAGACCCATGTAAGTGCAAGCATCGAGAGGAGGACAAACATGGCATGATAGCAGCTTCTCTGCAATTCTGAGTGGAATATATCACAACCAAACACAATTCAATCCATAGCAATACCAAATCACCAGCAATTGAAGTAGTAGTAATTGTTTATTGGAAAATTCATTTGCAGCAAACTTTCCGAATTGCAGAAATTTGTACAGACTATAAAAAAGTAAAAGTGATGCTATGAAAGCCTCCTGTTTGGCATGGAAATATAAAGAGATTTTAAATCATGCTCACCTTGAGGGAAAGAACAGAACACCACAGATTAGAGCAACATTGCCGTCTGGTAGGGTACATTGCTTCATGTGAGTTGGTACAGGCTTAAAGAAGATATCATCCACAAAACCCTGTAATATATCAAGGTTGAGTAATAAATTCAAGATTCAAGATTCAAGAACTTTATTGTCTGATTAAAAATACACAAATTCGTCCTCCACTGGCAAGAAAGTTAACCCGTTGACTACTGAATTATCTTATTCGTATAGGCTTAATACATGAGTAAGAAAAAAAATTACCTGTTTCAAGAGAGCCTTCACCTGCTTTTCTGCAAGCTTCTTTAGACCTTCACCATAATCAGTAAAAAAAAAATACCCGTTTCGGTAGAGCTTTCACTTGCTTTTCTGCAAGCTTCTTCAGACCTTCATCATAACTGTACATCAAGGTGTATTCAAACTATCTGTTTGATGTTTAAAATATTATCTCACCTAGAGTCATACCCCCACAAAAAATTAAAGTGTCCATCCCCCAGTCCACTACAATAAAAGTAATGATCATTTTTACTTCATAGTATAATTCATCATAAAAACCTATTACACTACATGAATAAAATATGATCGGAAGCCTCCACATAAAATTATACCTCTTATTCACCCTATGAACAACAATCATACAAATACTGATAACCAAAACCTTGCAGAATAAAAACTAAACAAAGAGGACTTTCACAGGCAAGGCTAGATTATTTTAAGTGTGGGTGTCTGATAAACTTAGCAAATACGATTTGACCTTTGAGCACACAGGTCCTCACACTGAAAAGTTTGTTAACAAGAGTTTAAAAAGAACCTGAATAACAATAATGGATTGTCAAAATAGATTTGAATTTGGGCAGGTGACACACCCTCCCAAGTCATTCTAGCAATGCCCCTGATTAATGGCCTTGTCTTGTCTTTCCTTTGATGCCCACAATCAAAGGAGCTGATTATTAAAAAATAACTTTCAAAACCAACCTCCTTATTTATCTTGATGACACCGTGGTTCTTGGCATAGCTATCAGAGGCAGGTACGGCAAAGATAAAGGCACTGTCCTCACTTGCTGACCAGTCTATCTTCTGACTGTTGCCTTGAGCGGTCAGTAGCATGTCTGTACTGGACACCCACACCCCAGCTGGACTGGCCAAACTCAGCTAAAGAGAGAAAAATGCCCCATTTCTTAAAGCCTGCTTTAAACAATAAATGCATTAATGAGTATAATAACCAAAGAGCTATCATATGAGGCATAATGTCATATGCTCTCATTAATGAGAACGTCCTTCCATTTGTAACATATTACTGATACAAAATCTGTTGCTATGGTATTACAATTTACCACTTTCAAATCCAGTATGGTACATTTATTTACAGCTTACAGCAAAGATATGGTGGCAACATGCTAAAAGATGATATCATGTCCCTATGAACTTCTAAAGTGATTTGAAAATTATTACCCTAGCTTACACCCAAGCACCCATTATCAGCGCATGGTGCATTTTAAGGAGTGAATCCTGTCATATACCCATCTAACACCTGGGTCGAGAGAAACAACTGTATATAAAATACCTTGTCAAAGGACATAGGGACGGACGAGGATGTCAACTCTCTGCCTCTCGATTGCACATCAAGGGAATGAATAACTACAAGGTACTCCTAGATTACATAAAAATGATACTTGTTCAGCGGTATCAACTCTTATGAGCTATTATTTTTAGGAATTTTCGTGGGAGAGATTTAAAAAAAACTTTTAAAACCTCTGATATGTACGGCATATCAAGACTAAGAATATTTGCGAAAGGTTATTCCTTACCTTTGCTGAGATTGTGTGGATGATGGAATCAATGTTAGTGACCAGTCCATCATATCCCACAGTCTCACTACTAGGATGCTTGCATGGAAGGGTTATGAACCCACGGCTACAGGGGTCAAAGGGGAATGCTTGACCCTGTATCAATACAAAAAGAATAAAACTCTGGTAGAATACTTGTAGTCATTTAAACTGAATATTTGCTCCTGTGCATCAAGTTCAAAGACACACCCGAGACTATGACCATAAACAACCCCTTTCTGAGGACTACCTCCTCGACAACCAACCCCCGCCTCTCTCCCCCCTCCGAAGAAACTACCCACAAGCCCCAAGGTCAACTTACCCCTAAGAAAACTAACCCCTCACAATATTACCATCTGAAAAACTATACCAAGTACTTTGTGGATACTTGGATTAAATTGGACAACTACTAATTAGTAATTTACACCAGGTAGATTAATTGGGGGAATCTTTTAAAGAGGTAGTTGTCAAGGATGCACTTTATAGAGTGCCGAAGTGATGACGTCACAAAAAGCTATTTTTTCATTTTGACATTTTTTATACCATATCTCAAAGGAACATGGTGAAAAACATCCAGAGCCCAAATTTTATGGCAATTGGCTCATTGGGCCCCGAGATATGGCCGCATGAATACCTCCTTAGCCCCATTGAAGTCAGTGTTAAATTGGCCTGGTTCTAAACTGTTAAGAACCAGGCCAATTTACTTCAATGGGGCTAATTAGATATTCATATAGCCATACCTTGGGCCACCATGAACTGATTCATGTCAAATTTGATGTGTGAACGTTTTCCATCATGCTCTACCTAAATATGGTCATAAAAATACTGAAATACAAAAATCAAATTTGATGAACACACACTTCGGTACTCTATTACAATATGAATTCCTGTTCCAGGCTAGACTGGCTGGTACAAGTTTACTGGTATGTTTTACCAACCCTCTACATGTACATGTACATGTACCAGCAGATTTCTTACAATGTATTTACAATTAAGTTAGTACCTTAGTCATACCAGTATTTATAAGCCCTATACCAAGTACAGTCTCTTGCATACAAGCATTTCAAAGTAAATTATTCAATGCTTTACTTTTGTACTTCTTCTTTGAAAAACAGTGGTCTGTAGCAGAAATGAAGCTCTATCATTCAGAAAGATTCCTTCTTTTTAACACTAGACCCATTATCTGATTAGGAGATAGAAAGGGAAATCCAAACTTAATGGCAAGTTATTCTACAAGAAAGAGGAAAAGTCAGAGAAGCAGACTGGAGAAAGTTTGAATGACATCGGACAAGCAATAAGAAAGTTATGAATTTTGGAAAGTTGTAATTACTATACATATGGGAATTTTAATGGGCCCCTGCAACCAAACGCAACCCAATTGCAAGTTTTTTGCTGTTGATGTGCAGGGTTCCATACAACTATTCTGCTATTCAAACATCTAGATATGTTTCATAGGTTTTTAAATGTTTTTTGAAATATTTTTTTCAACCTCCTAAGCTCCACCTTAAAAAATCTCCAGATCTCATTCCTGCAGTGACATCATCTATCAATCATCAGTCAGCTATACTAACAATCTACAATAGACAGTGGAATGTAACTTCTCCCAGCTCGGCACATGCTCAAAATAGAATTACGTGATCTCAAACAATACCTCCTCATTACCATTCTTTTCCTGGTGATCCTACAGCATGTCTGCCATAGCAACTATGTAGGCATTGTATGGTCTATTAGAACAGATGGTCATCTCTGGCAAAGCTACATACCACTGTCTCTCCTTAGCTCACTAATGATTGACAGTTGATGTCACTGCAGGAATGAGATCTGGAGCATATTTTAGGGTGGAGTTTAGCATGTTTGAGAAAATGATTTCAAAAAATATTTTAAAATCTATGAAACATATTTAGATGTTTGAATAACAAAATATGAGTTGCATGCATCCCTGCACATCAACAGAAATCAACTTGCATTTGGGTTGCAGGGGACCTTTAAATTGGCGGAATCAGTAATGTCACTAATGTCACTGTGATGTCGTGGCGGACAACTCCCTCATTTGCTCCAACACATAAAATGACTACTTTCACCACCGTCTTTTCTTGTTTTTCTGCTTTCACACAAATCATCTTATTACCAAGGTTGCATTACCCTTTAAAGTATCCATAAAAGACTAAGTTTGGAGTACTGCATACAGGAATAATGTAAAATGTAGGTTTAACATGGTATGTGCTACAAGTGACCATGAGTACTGTCCATATTGCAATTCCCCCACATTAACAAATGTTTTAACACATGCTCTGGAATGTCATAGCATAATGTTGTTAGATATTTTATGTATTTTTTAATATTTAAAAAGGCTTTTAGTCCTAATATCTCATGTGTGAGTTACCTTCCTGAGGTTTAGGATTCTTTCAAAATATAAAATAGACTGGTGTTGGCTTGCAAATGTCTGAAACTATCTGTAATGGTTTGAAAGCAAATGAGAGTTAACACGGTAATCTGCTTATCCATGGTATGTGTTAGATAATCTGAATGGCTTTTTCACTTTGTTAGACCTGGGGGGTGTTTCATAAAGGTGTTTGTAAAGTTACGAATGACTTTACGAACGACTGGAACATGTTCTTGGGTGCTATACTAATCAGATTCTCAATCATTTAGCACAAGAACTGATCACCAGTCGTGCGTAAAGTCGTGCGTAACTTATGAACAGCTTTATGAAACACCCCCCAGGCATGACATACATGTATCTGGAGCCAACTCAAATGAATAGCATTATGGTATGATACACCACTTTTTACTTATTTTTACTGCTACTTTATTCTGGTGATATCAATTTATGCAATCTGCAACAGAAAAATATGAAATTCTGGAGCTTCATGAACAAAAATATTGAACGGTGAACTTACCACTTCTGACTTTACCCTTTAATCGGATGACATTGTTGATTTCTTGCAACTGCTAGAACGGTACACCAAGGAGCAGTTGCAAGAAATCAACAATGTCATCCGATTAAAGGGTAAAGTCAGAAGTGGTAAGTTCAAAAATATTGAAGTAAAGTTCACATGAGAATAAGGTGCAATACGATTAAAGCTTATTTTTATGGATGGTGGTGAACTTTGTGAGTGAAACTCTTTCGCTGAAGGACAAATTCACTCAAAACGAAGACAATCTGAACCAAGCACTGATGAGCCATCCTCGGGCAAATCTTTGATAATAGACTGATCAATAAATCTTAAAGCATTTCCCTGCTAATGGTTTGCTTGGATTGATGAATGAAGAATTCTTTTTCTTACCACGTGGAGTATAAGGATTTTTGCCTCTGCTAGAACATCACTGTTTACAACCTAGGAAAAATGATATAAAGAAAAACCATATTACTCTACATAATATCATGATACTTTGATATTATAAAATGCAAGCATGTATATTATGGCATCTTTATACTCAATGAAATTGGAAACTAATGCTCTATCAAGAAAGAAAATATGAAATGAAAATTTGATAATTTATTTTAGCCACACTACACTACTTCAACCTTTATTTCCTTGTCATTTCCTACTGATCACTCACCCTCTCACCCCCAAAGCAAATTATACAAAAACACATCACAAAGTAATTTCATCAAATTACAAGCAATTCAGATTGACTTCACACACAGAAAATAACCACAACATATACAGCCCATGAGGGCAAACCATATATTTGTAGTAAGAGCCAAGCCCTGTGAAAAGATAATGTGCAGAATTGGTGATATAAAAGCAAGATATTCTTACTGTATAGCCTTGCTGTTGACTGAGATGTTCTGCCACAACAAGAAGAGCGTTGAGTGTTGCGCCTCCACTGCCAACCTTTGACAGGGGATCCTCAACAGTCAGAAGAAGGGCATTTGGGTCAATGTGACCTTTTTGCTGTCTATTGTCCAGCTCTATCCAGATAAATATTGGAAATAACTCTTGTTAAAACAAAATGGAGAGGATCATTTTTTCCTATTCCAAATTCCTTTCAAAAGTCATCTCTTTTTAATGATGATATACACCCCTCTTTTTTTCTTTCTCTTTTCTCTTTTTTCCCCCTGTCTCTTAATTTTTTTTTTTTTTTTTTTTGGGGGGGGGGGGGGAGGGGTGGTGGAGGGGCAGAGTTATTGTGCGTAATACCCATCTCCAGTTCCCTACATATGAAATTTATGCTCTTCAGTTTAAAGATTCGACAAGTGATGCAGATATTACAGAAAAAGTGCTTGGTATTTCCTTGTCATACACATTCAGGCACAAAATATGTGTTTAAGATCTTAAATCTCTGTTACTGTTCCAAAGTTGAAAGACATAAATCATAATCTTCAACACAGTCACAAAGTTTGGCAAGAAAAAATAGTGAGACTCCCAAAAGCTTATCTAACAATTAAATTGCAGTCATTTAGAGCTCAAATTAATAATAAGTCTCAATACTGAATACTATATCACATTAAAAATGCTTTCATGAGCATTTTCTTGATATCAAATTCAGAAAGCTTAATACAAGAATTTAACACTCAGTTTCTGTATTGACCCTTTCGAGACAATGTACCACATTTATGTGGTTTGGCTCAATAACTTTTGATAAGAGCGCTTAAAATATACCAGATGCATGAGAAGAAAGAGCAAAAGTTCCTGCATACACTGTATCCCTTCTTGTTGTATGACCATATTGCATTTGATGCCAGGAATTTTAAAAACGAGAATAAGCTGTAAAATCCTTCAATTGGCAACACATTGAGATGTTATAAATCATTGTTTTTTCTCAAAATTGGCAATTTTATCAACTTTCGACAAATTGCTAACCATATATATTGTTCTCAAAAACATCACACCTATTAGAACCATGTAGTACTAAAAGAACAATATTATTGTTGCCAATTTGAAGAACAAAATGCGATCAATTTAGCCCCAAAATGATTCCTGTCCTGAAAGGGTTAAAGCAATGGGTTTATTAACTTTCCTCACTTACCTTCTTGAAATGCCCTTGCACTTTCCTTATTTTGACATGTGACCACGATAGCTGTCCATTTTGTCTCTTCCATTTCAATTCTTGGAAGGAACTATTAAAAAGACAGGATCCAGTTTATTGCATACCTGTAGAAATTCAATCAATTTTATCATCATGATCATCAGAAAACATTAGAATTGTTCCTTGTACAAGAGAATGAAAGCTAAAATCAGAAACATGAGAACCAGGATGGCAAAAGTTTGAAAGAAATTGAACAGATAAGATAAGTTATGAATGTTTGAAAGATGAGATCACTAAATCAATGTAGATCTTAAATTGGCAATTCAGTCAGTCCATTGTGACATATTCAGACAACTCTTGTTTGTTAATTGTTGTACAATAAAACATCATGAATTTATGGTTTCCTCCTCAGAGCCTTTGCCCTTGTGCCTTATAGGGCAGTAGATCTACTCAAAATAAATCTAGAACTCTACATTATGGATCAAAATAACCCGAGACCGACCTGCCCATTATCTACAGTCCAGACATCATCTAATCTCTAGTTTTGCTGTCACACATGCATGCATACCAAAGTAATATTCTGAGTGATTTTACAGTTACCCTGTAATTATTCACAAAGACTCTACAACTTATGGTAAATTATAGCTTGTCTTACAAGTTTAATAATTAAAACTACTCATTCCGTCTTTAAAGGGCAATCCAACCTTGGTAATAACATGATTTGTGTGAAAGCAAAAATATAATAAAAACAGGATAAGGCCAAGGAATAAGAAAATTATGGATGTTTGAAAAATGAGATCACTACATGTATGCAAATCTCAAATTGTCAATTTGGTGAGTCGATTGTGACATACCCGTGGACAACTCTCCCGTTTGTCGTACACAAAAATATCATTAATTTGTGGTTTTCTCTGAAGAGCCTTTACCCTCGGGGCAGTACTCAAAATATATTGCAGATAGCATATTGTTATCCTGGTTATACTTATAGGTCCTCATGAAAGAAAAAATACATTTTGGAAAAAATGACATTTTAGTAATATTTGTGTTGGAGCGAATGGGGGACTTGTCCGCAACTAAATCACAGTGACATTACCTATTCAGGCAATTTGAAATTCCCATATTTATAGTGATTACATTTTTCAAAAATTCATAACTTTATTACTTGTCCGATTTCATTCAAACTTTCACCAGTCTACTCCTCTGATTTTTTCTCTTTCTTTCAGAACAACTTACCCTTTAGGTTGGATTTCCCCTTAACTAGTAGAGGACAAGAGAAAAATTCTGACTTGGACTATGAAGTATAATGACTGAGCCAACAACTGTACTCTGTATGGCTAGAGTGCCCAAGTCTGCGCAGTGCCCATGTCTGCGCATACGCGTAACTGCGCGATTCTAATAAAAGAAACACGCAACGAACACAAACTTTTCATCTATATCATAGTGATGGGTATTCATGCAAAAAAAACGAGTCCACATATTGAAAAAAGGTCTTATTTCACGCATTTTATTCACAAACCTCAAAATGTTGTTGTTCACGTTAAAACTCCCGAACTGTGTGTAAAATGAATGAGTGCGCAGACATGGGCACCATTGTTTTTTCAATGTTGAAATGACACAGCCGCCGTTTTTTGCCGTAAATGGCATTGTTCTTGCTCTAATTTTGATGGGAATTTTTGCAAACTTACTCTTTAGAATATCAGGAATAATATATAATTGAGCTTTAGAGGAATATTACAGAAATTCGTGTGAATTCAGGTAAAAATCCTAGGTGCGCAGACAGAGGGCTCCCCATCATACTTTTAGAACTGCAACTGTGTACCTGCAGAATCATAGAGTCAACACTTTTTCTGACACAATTAACTCATACTATTAATATTACTACATGTACTCCAATACTAGTATTAGGCATGTCTTAACCTACTAGAATTCAGCCCATCCCTCGAAAATCCCGAGGCCTCCTAGTCCAGATGTAGTAGTACACGTACAACGACTTACCCTACCAATTTTGTACATGTAAATGTATGGGTAGATCTACGGCCGAGAATGCACAATGACTGCACTGCATGTAGCCCCGGGACGCTGCCACTACGTGTTCGGGCTGCCGCAGTAACACTGCATGCAGCATCCATTCCCATTTATCTTCTCAATCTCACGCGTGATCAAACAGACAAACATGGTTCTTTTTCTAAAAATCTCGTAGGCCTACCTGTTTTTACCACAGAAATCAACTACAGCATTCGTGATTGCCTTTACCACAGATGCTGGGTTAAAAACTAGAATATTAGTAGCGGGGTCTCTCTGAAATCTGATGGGTGTAACACGCTGGCGGCTGCAAGCATTGCTGGATCCAGGGTTAGGGCTATTATAGGCTTGGCCAGGCCGAATATGCAGCGGTATAGCGCATAGCGCATAGGAATTAGGCACTAGCTGGATAGTGCATGCCATCGGCATCGAGTCGACCCAGTTCAGCTCCAGCTCCATGCTCAGCAAACAAATCAAATCAGCGTAACATGGCCACGCCCCAAACTTAATGATTAGGGGACTCCCCTTGATTTCTTGACACGCGCCTCATCCTTCTTGGATCCATAGGATTTATAATAGAGTCATTGTTATTTTCTCCCCGTTAATCCCTTTCTCCTTCTCAATTGTTCCGTATACGGAACAAGGACATATTTTGGGTAAAGATGCTGTCATCAGGCCTCCGCAGACTTGTCTTTATTGTCTTTGTTATTAAAGAAGACATGAAAACACAAGAAGAAGTCCCACTCCCGAGACCCTGGTTATACGGTATTCGAATTCGTATACTAACTTTATTTACCGGATTTGTCGCGCTTGAGCGTTTTACTGTCCATGACTTCTAGATCTAGTGTTTTGTGTATATTAATTTTTAATTTTCATGATATCCAGAGAGTATAGGCCTATTCTTTATCCCGGTTCTTTATCATTAAACTACTTTATACAAATACATTGTTATCTCTTTTCTCTTTATTGTAGGCATATTATAATTTGTTAAACATGTATGTTTTGTATTACAAAATAATTCAATTTGTTAATCAACCATTGGTCTATCATTGTTTAGCATGTTTTTAGTGACGTACTTCTTTTGATTTGTTTAGAGTTTACTTCATTTTTTTGTGCACTTTTATATAGGCTAACCCTTTTAATTGAAAGATCTGACATTTTAGATTATTCGATGATTGCTTTTGGGGTTTTCGCCTCCGCCTATTTTCTCAATTATTTACTGTATTGTACTCTATGTTCACCTAATTTGCTACACCTGTATCCTTTGTATATCACATTGTACCGATGAGAAGGAAATTGTTAGTTTCACATGTCGAAATTCAATGTTAAATATTGTTCAGTAAAACTAAATTCTAATCATTTCAATAAGACTGAACAAAAACAAAAACCAAACAAAAATTTATTGTCGTACTTTACAGCCTACAGCATGGCTTATATTAAAAACAGAAATGGCTCAATAAAGTAATTTTTCTAAAGGAGACTTTCATGCATAATGACTTTAGCCTATGATAATTCTATGATATCTTGATACATGAGCTCGTAAATACATTGCTAGCTGAATGTTTCAGATCTGTTGTAAATACTGTCTTGCAGAGGAAATCACATTCATGGATGTCATTTGATATTTCATAATCCTATTACCATGAAATATCTTCCAGAATCTGGATTCTAGTCGGGTCATAATGTGCGTGTGATAGGTCGATCTACACTGCCGTCCAAGTTCCCTGAGAGAGGAAGAGAGAGGGGGATATAGAAGGGAAAGAGACGGAGGGAGAGAGAAAGAGAGAGAGAGAGAGAGAGAGAGAGAAAGGTGGGGGGGGGGGGGGAGCGAGTCGAGCTTCAGAAATGAGATGCAAAACTTATTGTCACAATCGAGCTGCGCGTGTTCAAACGATTCCATATCGTTGTTTGTGTTTCATCACATCGTTGTATCACTTTTACTGTCCTTTAGATAGACATAGTCATAGTATATCAGTTATGGAAAAGGTAAATTTGCATAGCTGTATACAGTCTTTGCAGTTTTTTCTATCAATATATTTACAAGCTAGTGCTGTTTTTCCGAAGCAAGTTTTTTATTATTTTGATCGCAAACGGAGTTTCTCTTTTGGTCTACATGTATACTGCATTTTTACAACATATGCCAATCA
The DNA here is from genome assembly GCA_025617745.1 of Heliocidaris erythrogramma. Classification (NCBI taxonomy): domain Eukaryota; kingdom Metazoa; phylum Echinodermata; class Echinoidea; order Camarodonta; family Echinometridae; genus Heliocidaris; species Heliocidaris erythrogramma. Next base: position 41,271,258 of record CM046866.1, read on the forward strand.
GGCATTGGATTATTACCTCTTGAAGGTGAGAGCGAATAATGCTCGATACAACACTGAATATGTTTTAAAAAGATCTGTCTGACGAGCAGCAGAAAGATTTGGCGCCTGAAGGTACTATTTCCATGACGAAAAACCATAAAAATCATGCGTCAGATGCAGCTCAGGATCATTACGTAATCATTATGTGATAGATCTTGTCCGGTGATCTGTTTCGTTCATATCAGGGTTATCTTGATGATAAACAAACTCAATAAAGTGCGTAATTGATGAGTTATAGTGGATATGGATATTACAATCATATTTTAAAGTATATTTTCTTATTTTGATATACCGGACCCTGCACACACATGACTAGGAAAGGAAAGACATACCGATTCAAGGAAACTCAAGTAATCAAAGGTAATTACGCTGTATATTATCAGATGTACATACTATGTACAGTTCTGCTCACAATTATTCATGCCCTTGGGAAATTGCAGATTGTTTTTGCATTTTTTCTGAAAAGTGAAAGGGGAACTTGATCATACTTGCACATCACTTGAATACATTTAGTTATCATCTTTAAACAAATGCTGTTTCTGGTTTCACCTCATTTGCATACCGCGCCATCAAGTTCAACAAGTTTATCGAAGAATACTTTTTGTTATTGTTATCATGATACTCCATATAGTATAATATGAAATGATTATATATTCAAGAACTTCTTTGTATATGAGACCGGAGCTTGTGGCATTCTAAATATATGCATATACATTGTACAATGTTTCTGTTATTTGTTTCCATTCAGTTATTGTCTTTATGTAATGCTGTTTGTTATAATAAGTTGTGTTTATTGTTTATAGTACTATGTACTATATTGTGTGTAACAAGCCAATGGAAACTAAATTTCTATGTGTTGAATCATATAGACCAATAAAGATGAATTTGAATCTGAATCTGAATTATTCATACCCTATGTGATTCAAGATACCCCAAAATCCAATCCTTGGTGATTAAAGCTTACATAATGCTTGTACACTGCATGTCACAATGCTTCTAGAGGTCTGTACTGGGTTGTCAGGCCAATACCTGTCTGCAATATGGCTGAATTTCTTTGAGAATGTTGTCCAGACATGACACCACCTGGTCTTCATTGGATTCCTTAGATTCTAAGCAGATTTTGTGTCTACAGTTGGTGTAATTATAGACTATGTTATTGATATTTTAGTCATGTTTCCATGCATTTAAAGGAAATTTCTGTATTTAAGATGAAGCAAATCATTCTTCCCGGAGAGGGACATTCACTGTTGCTTGGTCTAAGGGAAGATGTGCCCGCTTATACTTTTGCTCCATTGTTAAGAATGTTAAGGAAGGTCATGGTCTCTGGCGTACTGGTGGGGGGCTTGGGGGCTGCAGCCCCTCAAAAATTCCACGTGCCCCCCCCCCCAAAAAAAAAAAAAAAAAAATTACCTACCGGATATAGGTCTAGATCTGTGACAAGATTACATTTTCATTTAAAAACGTCGATAGTTTTTTGCTCGCTCGCAAGTATTCAAAAATTGTGCCGCGTATGCCTATGTTCAGCCCCCTCAATTTTTTTGGCTCATTACGCCACTGGCCATGGTAGTAGTCCAATAGTTATGTGGTGCTTTTTTTATCAGTTTGTTCAGTTACACAACTTGAGACATTTAGGATATGGACAACTGCCATAAGGTCCCTCACAAGTATGGGTACTCTTCCATTTTGCTATCAAATTGGCAGCATTTTGTGCTCTGCAGCTGGTAACATTGGGGAAATAATTATGGTATAAAATTGGTTCCCAGTGATATCAAGGCTTGTACCTACCAGACCAAGGATAGTATCGAGAATATGGAGACTGGCACTGTAAAAGTTAGTTTGGGATGTGTATGGTACTCACATGATTGTTACATACTGTAACTCGTGGTAACCTGGCATCAGGCTATAGGGTTATGAAGTGAACATAACCAATATGGCCTTCCTGCACTGCAAAACCAGGGTGTTAAAATTCATACACCAGTGGAGAATTAAAAGAAAACAACACCCTTGGTGTTGAATAATTACGGCATGTACTCTCGATGGTGTTCATTTAACACCATTCAGATTTAAAACATGCGAAGACCATAATCTGGTATTAAAGGCCAAGTCCACCTCAATATCAAGTTGCTTTGAATAAACAGAGTAAAATTAAACAAGCATAACAGTAAAAATTTCACTGAAATCGGATGTAAAATAAGAAAGTTATGGCATTTTGAAGTTTTGCATTATTTCATGAAACAGTGATATGCATAGCATGGGCGGTATGCAAAATTAATGAGTGAACCGATGATGTCACACACTCACTTCTCCTTATGTATTTTATTATATGAAATTTCAAATATTTCAATTTTTATAGATGTGATAATAAAGAATCCCTTCCTTGTATGAAAATAAGTTACAATAATGATGATTTTACATGTTCCATATGGAGTCAAACCATGTTTTACATTATTGAAGCAAAAAAATGAAATATATGATATTTCATATAATAAAATACATAAGGAAAAGTGAGTGCATGACATCATCGGTTCACTCATTTGCATACCGCCCATGCTATGCATATCACTGTTTCATGAAATAATGCAAAACTTCAAAATGCCATAACTTTCTTATTTTACATCCGATTTCAGTGAAATTTTTACTGTTATGCTTGTTTAATTTTACTCTGTTTATTCAAATCAACTTGATATTAGGGTGGACTTGGCCTTTAATTTATATGGTGCTGCTTTATTCTTTGTGTTGATTAGGACGTCACGTGATTTTGTTTTATAATGTTGATTGGTAGAAAAAAAGAAAGAAACCCGTCACGCATATCCATGTGTCGGGGATCAGAATTTTGACCTCCTGTCCTGAGATATAACAGGCCCGTAACTAGGATTTTTGCGGGGGGGGGGGGGGGGGGGTTCAACGTTGGAAAAAGTGGACCTTTCTGAGGGAGCGAAGCGACCGAGTAGGGGTGTCGGGTCAGGGGGTGTGCCCCTACAAGGATATGGGCATGAGCGTAGTCAGAATTTGACAGGGGGTGGGTCAAATGTGAAGCCCGAACATATACTACCACTGTGTTGGATTCCAAATACTGCGAGCGAGCAAAGCGAGCGAGAGAAAAATAAAAATGTTCTTTTAAATGGCAAAATTTTATTTCATTTAATGATTAGTCACCGATAGGTGAAATGTAAAGCTATATCTCCGGTCATCTAGCTGCAGGAATAATTCATATTAATAAAGTTTTAGGAAGTGAAGCGAACGGGGGGGGGGGGGGCACTTTGCTGTTCTTCTTATAGAAAATCAACCCTAATATCTGGGCGCCATGGCGATAGGGCAGTGACGTGCCGAAAATTGTCATAACATTTAATATTTATGGACCTCGCTGCATGAAACATAACGTTTATAAGGTTTGCGAGCGAGCGAAGCAAGCGAGGAAAAATTCACTGACTTTGCTGTTGCGCATTTCAATAAAGAAAGTGGACCGAACAAGTATTCGGGTGTCATGGCGATAGGGCAACGACGTGCCTGAATATTGCAATAACATCCTATGGAAATATTCATGGACCTCGCTGCCTGAAAGTATCTCATTTCTAAGATTTGCGAGCGAGCGAAGCGAGCGAAGAAAAATGCACTTTAATTTGCTGCTCATTTCAATATAGAAAGTAAGGTAACCCTAATTTCTGGGCGCGGTGGCGTTAAGGCGGTGACGTGCCCGAAAATTTTCATAACATTGAATATTCATGGACATATTACAATAACATATACTATGGAAATATTCTCGCTGCCTAAAACTATCTCGTTTCAGAGTTTTGTGAATGAGCGAGCGACGAAAAAGCACTTTACTATCTCCCAAATGTTTTCAAAACACCCCAAGTATTATATTGGGGCATCTTGTTATTTCTGATTAGAGTTTCCAAGAAGTAGATGTTTTATAAAATACTCTCATGGCATTCCGGTTGAACAGGCTGTATTAGAGGACCATGAATGACTAGACCGGGTCCGCCAGGAGTACTCCATGCAATTTGAGAGCGGGACAATTTTTCATTTTAAAGTGAACAGACACATTAAATACCCCTCTCTCTTTTCCATATCTCATTCATTTTCGTCAGATTTTATTCGAATTCGTCCGACCTGGCAATCCGTTGCAAAATTTTATCATCAAATCCATCTTTGGGAAGTCGATTTCAAGAAATTGTCATTCAAATTCGTCACATAGACAAGACCTTACAACGAGCGGGTGACGATTTGAATAACTCTCTATACTCTTTCAGTCTTTGACAAAATCGATAGCAAAATGAACAATAAATTCCGAAAATGAATGGCCAAAGAATATTGTCTAGGCCTTATTATTAAGATGCAGGACAATAGCAAGTGTTCAAACTGAAGGAAACCCGGCTGGAAACCCGGCTGGAAACGTTATTATCTCACATTATTTTCCACTTTCCTTCCTCTCTCCCCTTTCACGTGACCCCCTTGTGCGCCTCTCCCCTATCGAAGCCAGTTGGTATGGAAATGTTTTTAATAATTTAACCTAAAACTCACTATTCTGATGTCACTTTGGATAATTTTTTTCGCCTAATGATTATTTTTGTTGTTGTTGTTGAAGCAGATTTCTGCTCGCCAGTTTGGGGGCGATACTACAAACGAATTTGAATAATTCTTTGAATGACGCTTTGAAAGAAAATCGATTGCAACATGGCATAATGTACAAAATTCGAAAATGAATGGTGAAAGACGACATTGATTAATTATAGATTTGCCAGATTAGGAAGTTACGGGACAAAATCAAAATCAAATGTATTAAATAGACGGAAAGACCGATATTTTATCACGTCTCTAAGCGGACCTCTGCTCGCCAACTACTAGTTACGGGCCTGTATAATACAATGTATCGATACTCTGCATTCTTTAGTTTAGTTCAGGCAGTTGTGCAATACATTCCATGCTTGATTGACTTGCTTTTTTGTAAAGGTGCATGATGAAAGGTCATTTCAAGAAGGTATTAATTGAACTACTCGTATGACTTCAAGATACATGCAACTCTAACAATTTCAAACATCATGGAAAACAAGATACGTATGTTCATTTCTTTCTTGAATAAACAAGTGCATAGTTTTAGTTGTCAAAAGGCATGCATGTTTGTTTTTCCCCTTCTGTTTGTGTAATATTGTGTGGCTGATTGATTCTGATGCAGAGATAAAGTGTGTTGTATTGAACTCTTGGTGTTAAATCATTGGTATTGATTTTAACAAAAAATTCAGGATTAAAATATTACACACCACTGGTGTTGAAAGAAATGGTGTTGGATTTTTTAACACCAAAACTAGAAGTGAACTTTAACACCAAGTTGAAATAATGGTGTTAGATTTTAACACCAAAGGCGGAATTACTTCAACACCAAGAGTGGAATTGAATTGTTTAATTCCAAACCCTGGTGTTAAATAACACCAGCTGGTGTTTTCCGACGTATACCGGGAAAGTGTAGACATTAACGCCCATGGTGTTGAATTTAACACCCTTGTTTTTGCAGTGTGAGCACTCTGATTGAGAATAGAGCCAAAACATTAGGGCGGACCCTCCTTAGGCAGTACAACAGGAAATGAAATGTGTAGTGCTTCATCTTAAGCGCAAAATTTTCATTAAAATATAATTGTAAATAGAGAATTAATTTGAAATATCAATATCATTTCATCAAGTGATTTGTCGTGATTTATACCGACAAATTTGCTCTGAGCCAATCAGATGCAAGGATTTCAGTATAGCTTATAACAATTGTCGGTTAAAATCACTGCCAAAACACTTGATGAAACACTCTACTGGGCCAAAATTCTGCTTAGAATCCATGGAATCCAATGAAGACCAGGAGATGTCATGTCTGCACAACATCATCTGCACAACATCATCAAAGAGATTCAGCCATTGCAGACGAGGTATTGGCCTGATATCCCAGTACAGACCTCTAGAAGCCTTGCAGTGTACATCGGTGTTATAAGTTTTAATCACCAAGGATTGGATTCATATTGATCGAAAATGTCAATGAATGCACCTAGGGTATGAATAATTTTGATCATCACAAAATTTAGACATCTAAAACTTTTTTATTGTTATGCAAATGAGGCGAAACGAGAAACGGCATTCACTTATAGATGATAACTAAATGTATTCAACTGATGAGCATGCAAGTAACACCAGTTTCCCTTTCATTTTTCAGAAAAAAGCAAAAACCTGTGATTTTCTATAAGGGGTATGGTAATTTTGAACACAACTCTAATGATTTACTATGTCTTTTCCATGTAACGCGTTGCGCTAAGCCATCTGAAATAATAGAGAAAAATGCTGAATCATGTCAGCACTTCGGCATGCATCAGAAATTTCCACGGCGTAAAGGAAATGCTTATTAATTCAAATAATGTGAATTGTTATAATGTTATTGTTGTAATGAAAGTGACTCTAATATCCAATACCATTTCCTTTGAATGCGAACTCGATTACGGCGATAATTTTTTTTTTATTCATATACTCATTTTGTTGTATCATCTCGTACATGTATTATAAGTTTTACTACTCTTTGGAGCCTATACTCACAAGCGTAGCTTTCTCCTTATAGGCTCCTCCATATTGCACTCTGCATTTTTAGCCTCGTCTTCTCAATTGATACTGCGCATAAAGTTATATGAGGTACTCACTTTCTTTTATTTTCTCTGACAATACATTTCATGTTCGTTTGTAAAAAAACAATACACTAAGTTACAAAAACGACTGTATCCTTCGCAGTCTTGCAAATATTAATTCCGTGTATTCTTCAGCAGCTATACTACATTCGATATTATTCCAATAATTATGACCTATAATATCATTATAAACAAAGCTCTACATTTGTTTTATAGGATATTTCTATATGTTCAAAGGTTCAAATCAGTTTTCCAAGAACAGAGATACAACAATGTGAAAATTTATATTATTGACCTTTTGTAATGGTGTACACTATGAAAAATATTACGTTAAAATTACCCAACATTTGGGTAAATAAAATGTGTCCCACTAACTTAAGACAACTTTACTCTCAAATCCGGTGAAATTTGGCACATTTCACAGTAATGATTTACAAGTTTGATCATAAAGATATTGTTCAAAGTTGGTGGGACACATGATGGGTTACGTGTCGTTTTTCCGAAGGTTCGTATTTCCGAAGGTTCATAATTCCGATAGGTTAGTTATTCCGAAAGTTCGTAATTCCGAAGGCTCGTTACTCCGACGGTCCGTAATTCCGAAGGTTCGTTTTTCCGAAAATGAAAAAGGGTTCATTATTCCGAAGGTTCGTATTTCCGAAAATGAAATAGGGATCGTAATTCCGAAAATGAAATAGGGTTCGTAATTCCGTAAGGGTTCATAAATCCGAAAATGATATAAGAAACCTAAAAAGGAGGGAGGGGGAGGGGGACCAAAATGACTGAGCACCCCCCCCCCCCCCCCGTGAATTATCTGGCGGCCGCCGGATAATTTTCGGAATTACGAATATTCGGAATAATGCAACATATGTTTGGAATTATGAACCCTTTTTCATTTTCGGAAATTTGAACCCCAGGGTATGGAAATTTGTGTTTCGGAATTATGAACCTTCGGAAATACTAATCTTCAGAAAAACAACTGCCCCCACATGATCGCCCTTGTAACAGGAGATCAATTGCGAATATAATTCACTTCATGTGTTCACTCAATGGAGATACATATCGAGTTGCACATTTGAGAATATTCTGACATGACAGAGATTACAAACATTTCTCTTTCACTGGCCAAGAACAGAGTGATAATTAGACGCACTATTGCAAGAGTAAACTAGTTGTTAAATAATAATTAAAAAAGAAGAATCAAGCGCAATGTTTGCAATAAAAATTGGTTCGTATTTTCGTCTTACTATCGGCGTCAATATTCCCCAAGCATGATTGTAAGGACAAATATGACGTAATCTGAGGGCCATTCTCAAAAAAAGTGTGCAAAAGTGCGATTTTCGTGTCGCCAGCATGTTCATCGCTAATTTGTCCCTTGGAAATCAACTCTTTTTTCATCCTAGAGGCTTGACCTCTAAAAATCAATAGAGCTATCAGGACACCCAGGATAATATTAGAAATACAAGCAGAAGTTTGATATCACCTTAAAAACCCCATGTCGCCAGGAGTTCTTACTCGTTAACATATCATTCAAATTAAGTCTTTTGTACGTCTTTCTATTGATCCCTAAGTGCGTTAATGAGAAATAATATTACATAAAAATATGAGGTTTTCTTATTTCCCTTGGGGCTAATTTAGACCATGTCGCCAAATCGCTGTCAGATACGTTACCCTCTTTTGTGACTCCTCAGAGAAGGTCAAAGTAATGCCGATTAGCAGTATAATTGAACGAGTTAAACAGAGTCAACCTCAAGCATAAGTGGCACCATGATTATTCATCGAATCTCTTGTAGCAAAGTTATATACATATCCAACCACTTGATACGTAACTTCAACTTTGTTTCATTAAGAAACGAGTATGCTGTAAATGAACGCAAGTACTTACGATAATATTTAATCACACACCGGAAATTACATAAGAAAATTATTATTTTTCTGAAAATAGTGTGAGAAAAGAAACGGCACATCAGATACGTTACAATCAAATACGATACTGGTTGAATATATCAGGTAGCATAATCAACGCAAAGCGCTAATTTGGCGAACATATTTTACTTTTCGGACCGCGTGCTCTACTTTTGTAAGAGTAGCGGCCTAATCTGTTTGCCCTTATTGCCAAATATAGGTACGGTAACGTATCTGATCAGATCAGATTAGCAATGTTTCTGACAAGATATTTATTTCTCATTTTATAGCCCATATCTACAAAATATGTATGCCTATATACACGTATTATGTAATTATTAATAATGAAATTTTGACATCCTCTGCTGTCACACTATATCTTTTCTCTCGATCCTTTCATTTCTCCTCAATTCTTTTCTGATCGGGGGGGGGGGGGGGGGGGACGTATCTGATGAGATAATTATGTATTGCTCATTTGTCGTTTATAATTTTCTTGAGACATTATTTATTACAGGAACAATGGGAAATGGAATTTATGCGTATTATTTTCATAAAAATCTTCTCCAACTTCATTTTTACCGTCTTCCGTAACAGCAAATTTCAGAACTATCTCAGAAAAAAACATTGTAGTTTTGTGTTTTATTGTTGTATTCGTATTTTACATATATCTCAATATTATAGAAGTATCTAATCACTTTATCTACGTAAAGATCGTTCTTCACGGATAGAAGTATGTTGATTTTACGAATGCAGTCATATTTTGATATTCTACAAGTCAGAATGCAATTATTGGTGCTGGGTCTGTTGCTGTATATACTAACGGAACCTCTGATGCGTCAAATACGTTACCATACACCGTTCTTCTTTGCACCCAGAATTTATTTAAAGGAGAATTAACCCCTGAGTACAAATTTACTTATATTGAAAGGTGTAGTATATTCCTACTTATTGGCCTAAATCATTTTCCAATAAGATATCAGAAAAGGGTATAATAAAGATATTCCAACACCCGGTATCGTCTACTACTCATTTACATGGGGGCTGCCATTTTCTTGCTGAGTTGGATTTGTACATGAACCATTGAGAAATGTTCCGGTCAGGAAGATATTTTGAATCCAAGACCTAAATTGATTTTCTTCATTACCTAAAATCCCATATGTGACGAAAAATATAAAGTGGGTGTTTACATGATTTATAAAAATTAAATCTTTATAATGATACTTTTAAATTGTCTGGTTTTGCTTAACAAAAATCTATTTTCTTGGGTTTGCCAAACAGAGCAGAACATAATATATGCAGCATGCATTCTGACTTTTCAAGTCCCATTATCCGAAAGCAGGTGAATGCATAGTTTGCCGCTATAGATGCTCAGGGAAGAAGCATCCATAAAATTTGAATTAATTTGCTCCGTCCATTGCGTCACAGTATCTAGAAAATAGATTTATATTAAGCGAATATCGATTTTCAACAGAAATATATAAGGAAATCTTCAGTTTAAAAATAAATTGACATATCTATTCTATATTTTAAATCTCAAATGGGTTTTTTAATTTTGAAAAAGGCAATTGGGCATTTGGATTAAGAAAATCTTCTTGTACACATAAAAAAATGGCAGCCCCCATGTATTGCTAGCAGACGATGCATATTGCTAGCAGATGATAAATTTTGCTCAGAAAATCTTGATTCGTATCGATCTCGTATATTTTGACGCGAAGCCATATAGTCTAACAAGTAGGAATAAATAACACCTTTGAACACTATCGTCTTTATTGTTTGAGGTTAATTCTCCCAGAATTTATTTAATCTGGCAGAGATGTTACGTGTCATTTCTATTTTATCACAAGTGTATACCTGTTGATAACGTTTCATACATAATCAATGAGATTACTGATAAAATTAAACTACAAATAGAAACTCAATTTAGGGTTACATATTTCAAGCAGAAATATATATTTGTTTTTGCTTTGTATTTAACCTTTACTTTATAAATCACGATCATTTTTATTACAGAAAAGATCAAGGTTGACTCCGAAATGTTTCCATGATGTCAGTGTACATATTCAAGCTTGTAGTTTTACATAAGTGTTGACATTTTTAAGCAAGAATTAAGACTATCAGAGTTTTCTAAGATACTACCTCTGGTAACGTATTTGTGATTTCGCTTCAAAATGTGAAAAAGGGTCACTGAGTTTGGAAATATTTCTTGAAAAAATGTGGGTAGCCAAAAATCACCCGTTGACTGTGTTGTATTCTTAAGGGATTAAATTTTCTGAATTCATAAGAATTTAATGAAATCTTTGATGTTGAAATTTTGTCATTTGTACAACTCCAATTGCACACCTTTTCGGAGAATGGCCCAAGAGTTTAAAGGAGAATTAACCTCAAACAATAAAGACGATAGTGTTCAAAGGTGTTATTTATTCCTACTTGTTAGACTATATGGCTTCGCGTCAAAATATACGAGATCGATACGAATCAAGATTTTCTGAGCAAAATTTATCATCTGCTAGCAATATGCATCGTCTGCTAGCAATACATGGGGGCTGCCATTTTTTTATGTGTACAAGAAGATTTTCTTAATCCAAATGCCCAATTGCCTTTTTCAAAATTAAAAACCCATTTGAGATTTAAAATATAGAATAGATATGTCAATTTATTTTTAAACTGAAGATTTCCTTATATATTTCTGTTGAAAATCGATATTCGCTTAATATAAATCTATTTTCTAGATACTGTGACGCAATGGACGGAGCAAATTAATTCAAATTTTATGGATGCTTCTTCCCTGAGCATCTATAGCGGCAAACTATGCATTCACCTGCTTTCGGATAATGGGACTTGAAAAGTCAGAATGCATGCTGCATATATTATGTTCTGCTCTGTTTGGCAAACCCAAGAAAATAGATTTTTGTTAAGCAAAACCAGACAATTTAAAAGTATCATTATAAAGATTTAATTTTTATAAATCATGTAAACACCCACTTTATATTTTTCGTCACATATGGGATTTTAGGTAATGAAGAAAATCAATTTAGGTCTTGGATTCAAAATATCTTCCTGACCGGAACATTTCTCAATGGTTCATGTACAAATCCAACTCAGCAAGAAAATGGCAGCCCCCATGTAAATGAGTAGTAGACGATACCGGGTGTTGGAATATCTTTATTATACCCTTTTCTGATATCTTATTGGAAAATGATTTAGGCCAATAAGTAGGAATATACTACACCTTTCAATATAAGTAAATTTGTACTCAGGGGTTAATTCTCCTTTAATAGACAAGTTATATGATGACACCGAGCATATTAAAAAAAAATCGTATAACTATGCTTTTCCTGTTGGGTATTCCGCCCATAGTCCTTGACTATTCTCCCACCACAATTGTCAGTCACCTTCCGTTAGTAGATCACATTGTTTTCTCCTTTGTTATTTGCTTGAATCACCATGCAAAGTCACTTCTTGTGTTTCTAAAGAAAAAGTTATTCTAATTTCCTCATTTTTGTTCTAAATCATCAAGCAGAAGAAATTACCGGACATACACTGCATTATACTCTGCCTGACCATGCTGACTGACTGTAGGTCTTTGGATCTCTTTATTAAATCAAGACGCTCTTATCTTCTCTTTTTCATTTTTTAATAAAAATAAATCATCCTTTTCGATAATGAAAGTGTTGCTCCACAGAAATTTAGGGCGTATGATGAAATACCCTTTATGAAGGGAGGGAGATATATATATATATAGAGAGAGAGAGAGAGAAAGGCGGGGGAGAGAGAAAGAGAGTCGGGTAGACAGAGGAGTAGAGGGAGTGGGGTAGGGGAGACTGAGACGTAAAGAGAGAGATAGAGAGAGAGAGATAGAGAGGAGGGGGCGTTATTGGTATATATCAGAATACTTTCCAATGCTTCTTTCCATCTCCTTCTTCCCTTCTTTTCCTTTATCTTTTCCTTAGCTATGTCTTTATAATTATCAAATGAGCGTATAATTGGTCAGCCTTGTTAGTTATGATCAGCGAGGACAAGATGACCTGTAAGCTAATACAATGTAAATGGAAAAAAGCAACTTCTGAAAAAAAAGCAACTTATGAAATTGTATGTAGGTCAGTATGCTACGGAGCCCCTAAGGGGACATAAAATGACACGAGTTTTTTTTTTTTTATCTCGGGGCCCCGACTTATTAACTCGGGGCCCCGAGTTATTATCTCGGGGCCCCGAGTTATTATCTCGGGGCCCCGAGTTATTATCTCGGGGCCCCGACTTATTAACTCGGGGCCCCGAGATAATAAGTCGGGGCCCCGAGTTAATAACTTGGGGCCCCGAGATAATAAGTCGGGGCCCCGACTTATTAACTCGGGGCCCCGACTTATTAACTCGGGGCCCCGACTTAATTATCAGCATACGATACCATGCATATGTACGGGGCTCCGTACATTATGCATACACTACCAGCCGTATCAACAATCCCCATGCTGTTTTAACGCGCCATGCTTGCCTAAGTCACCATACCTTACAGTCAAGAATGGACGAACGAGAACAAGAACAAAATGATGTGATTTAGGTTTGTTTCGAAATGGGACTTTTGTAAGAGTCACGGTTCTTGCAACAGAGTGAGGAATTATCATTTCTACCCGTCATTTGCATGGGCGTCGGAAGGGATTTTTGATTGGTCCGGCTCCGCCTGCCGTGCCGTAGGCACGGTGCGTGCCGCAGGCACGCCAGCCAAAAAGGTAGATTATTGGTCAGGCTCAAGCCGGGCCGGCCGGGCCGGCCCCGACGCCCATGATTTGAAACGGCTTCTCAGACAGCTTGGTTTGTTTAGAAGAAAAAACTACAGTCACATCGGTGAGGTAGTTGAATTTGTCCAAAGGCAGGTTGAGGGATCGGGTCGTCTACATGGTTACCGGTGGATGTTTGAAAAATGTTTAGCACATAATATTAAGTGTAAAAAAGATATCCTGTATCTAGGAGTAATGTGTATTCAAGGTTCACATAACCACTATAGATGGGTTGGCAATGTAAGGGGGAATTAATAAATGTAACAGAAACAATATGTGAATCCTGATTTATTAGGAAAAATATGTGTTGTCATTGTCAGATTGTTATATTTAATCAAATCTGACAAACTGTTGTTATGCTCTTTATGAATGTCAATCTGAAATTCTTTGGATTTTCATTGATCTATGGATTAATACACAAACATCTACTAAAATAGAAAAGGTATACATTTTGTCAAGGTGAGCTTGAAGTATGTCAAAATCAGATACATTTATGATCGGCTGCCAAGTTATCAATGTCAGAGAAATTTCAGCTCGTAAGTGACAATGCAATGCAATTTTAAAATCTGTGATAGAATTAAATGAATGATGACAATAGCCCGGATATTGTAAAGTTTTGATCTTAGATGGCGCTGTTACCATTAGTACCGGCCGAGTGCGTACTGGCCGCAAGTCACATTGATAAAAATGAATGAAAATAAATTTGCCTATGTACCAAAAATTATAAAAATAATGATTATCTTGTTTTCTTTTATTTATTTCAGTTATGTTCATTATTTTAACCAGTAAAACGTGGATAAGAGAAATACTGAGAAATAAAAGAAAGATGTAGATGATGTTGATGATGATAAATTTAATGAAAGAAAACAATTTTAATACCTAGGCTTATAGTGTGGGATGAGAAGCAGAAATCTAATGAATACAGATAATAAACAAAGAGTGAAAGAATTAAGAAATTTAAGAAACAAGAATGAAAACAAAGAGGGAAGGAAGCAAAGAAGTGAGAGAGGATGAACATAAGAAAAAGGAAGGAAGGAGGGGAAGAAAAAGAACAAAAGAAAGAAGGATCGAAAAGTGATCCAAGAAACAAAAAAAAGAAAGGTAGAAAGAAAGAATCAAATAAAACAAAAAAGAACTAAGAAAGATTGAAAAGGGGAAATTAATGTCATTTTATGTCCCCTTAGGGGCTCCGTAACCAGCCGTATCAACAATCCCCATGCTGTTTTACCGCGCCATGCTTGCCTAAGTCACCTTACGAAGGATAACAACAACATCCTTTCCTTTCTTTTCTTCTCCCTTCTCAATTATATGTTTTCTCTCCTGCTATTTGTTCCAGCTTCCATAATTTTTTTCTCATTAATTCTTCATTTTTTCTTTCTTTGTTTTACTCTCGCTTTCGTTCGTTCTTTCTTCGTTTATTAGTTTATTTTTCTTCTCTCTCTTAGTTTCTTTTTGTTTCTTTGTTTTCCTTCCTTTCTTTCGTTACTGTATTCTTTTCAATTCTTTCCTTTTCTATTTCCTCCGTTTATATTTCCTTTTTTTCTTTGTTTCTTCTTGTTTCTTTTTGTTCTTTTAAACTCATTCTTAATTTCCCCTTTTCAATCTTTCTTAGTTCTTTTTTGTTTTATTTGATTCTTTCTTTCTACCTTTCTTTTTTTTGTTTCTTGCATCACTTTTCGATCCTTCTTTCTTTTGTTCTTTTTCTTCCCCTCCTTCCTCCCTTTTTATATGTTTCTTCTGTTATTTACTTTCTGATTTTTTTTGCTCTTTCAGCCTTTCTTCAAATCATTGTCTTTGTTCTTCCCTCTTGATTTTTTTGTCGTATTTCTCTCTCTTCTTTTCATTCCTTCTTTCTTCCTTTCATCGTTGTTGCGAATATTCTTAATTTTCTGGGTTTTTTTTTACTACATTCAATCATGTAGCTTCGTTCATGTACTACCTCCGTTTATACATCCCTTTCTCTTTGTTTCTTCTTGATTCCTTTACCCTTATTTCTTTCTTTCTTATACTTTTTATATATTTCTTTCTTTCTTGCCATGATCACGTTTTCGCTCTTTCTTTCTTGAATTTCCTTTCATGGGCCAAATTTTCTTTCTTTCTTTTTTCGTTACTGTGACATTCTCTCATTCTTCTTCATTCCTTTTTATTCTTTTCCTACTTCCTCCTTTACAACACTTCTTCTATATTTACTTTTTTGGCTCCTGTCTTTCCCCTTCCCGCTTATTTTTTTTCTGTTGTTCTTTTTCTCTCTCTTTCTCTCTTCCTTAATCCCTTCCTTCCATTTTTTGTCTTATAAATTAATTTTTCTTATTTTGCCCACATGTAAATGTTGTCGTCTCTATTTGTCTTTTGTTTCCATTTTGCTTTCTCATTCCCTATATTTGGAGTCCCATACTTTCCCTTTTTACTGTTTTCATTTCACCTTTTTCTTATGTTCATCCTCTCTCACTTCTTTGCTTCCTTCCTTCTTTGTTTTCATTCTTGTTTCTTAAATTTCTTAATTCTTTCTCTCTTTGTTTATAATCTGTATTCATTAGATTTCTGCTTCTCATCCCACACTATAAGCCTAGGTATTAAAATTGTTTTCTTTCATTAAATTTATCATCATCAACATCATCTACATCTTTCTTTTATTTCTCAATATCTGTCTTATCCACATTTTACTGGTTAAAATAATGAACATAACTGAAATAAATAAAAGAAAACAAGATAATCATTATTTTTATAATTTTTTTCGCATTTGGTACATAGGCAAGTTTATTTTCATTCATTTTTCTCAATGTGACTTGCGGCCAGTACGCACTCGGCCGGTACTAATGGTAACAGCGCCATCTAAGATCAAAACTTTACAATATCCGGGCTATTGTCATCATTCATTTAATTCTATCACAGATTTTAAAATTGCATTGCATTGTCACTTACGAGCTGATATTTCTCTGACATTGATAACTTGGCAGCCGATCATAAATGTATCTGATTTTGACATACTACAAGCTCACCTTGACAAAATGTACCTTTCTATTTTAGTAGCTGTTTGTGTATTAATCCATAGATCAATGAAAATCCAAAGAATTTCAGATTGACATTCATAAAGAGCATAACAACAGTTTGTCAGATTTGATTAAATATAACAATCTGACAATGACAACACATATTTTTCCTAATAAATCAGGATTCACATATTGTTTCTGTTACATTTATTAATTCCCCCTTACATTGCCAACCCATCTATAGTGGTTATGTTAACCTTGAATACACATTACTCCTAGATACAGGATATCTTTTTTACACTTAATATGATGTGCTAAACATTTTTCAAACATCCACCTGTAACCATGTAGACGACCCGATCCCTCAACCTGCCTTTGGACAAATTCAACTACCTCACCGATGTGACTGTAGTTTTTTCTTCTAAACAAACCAAGCTGTCTGAGAAGCCGTTTCAAATCATGGGCGTCGGAGCCGGCCCGGCCGGCCCGGCTTGAGCCTGACCAATAATCTACCTTTTTGGCTGGCGTGCCTGCGGCACGCACCGTGCCTACGGCACGGCAGGCGGAGCCGGACCAATCAAAAATCCCTTCCGACGCCCATGCAAATGACGGGTAGAAATGATAATTCCGCACTCTGTTGCAAGAACCGTGACTCTTACAAAAGTCCCATTTCGAAACAAACCTAAATCACATCATTTTGTTCTTGTTCTCGTTCGTCCATTCTTGACTGTAAGGTATGGTGACTTAGGCAAGCATGGCGCGTTAAAACAGCATGGGGATTGTTGATACGGCTGGTAGTGTATGCATAATGTACGGAGCCCCGTATATGCATGGTATCGTATGCTGATAATTAAGTCGGGGCCCCGAGTTATTAACTCGGGGCCCCGAGATAATAAGTCGGGGCCCCGAGTTAATAACTCGGGGCCCCGAGATAATAACTCGGGGCCCCGACTTATTATCTCGGGGCCCCGAGTTATTATCTCGGGGCCCCGACTTATTAAGTCGGGGCCCCGACTTATTAACTCGGGGCCCCGACTTATTATCTCGGGGCCCCGAGTTATTATCTCGGGGCCCCGAGTTATTATCTCGGGGCCCCGACTTATTAACTCGGGGCCCCGAGTTATTAACTCGGGGCCCCGAGTTATTAACTCGGGGGCCCCGAGTTATTATCTCGGGGCCCCGAGTTATTATCTCGGGCCCCGACTTATTAACTCGGGGCCCCGAGTTAATAAGTCGGGGCCCCGATTTTCAGCCAAGTTATCGTCTGCTAGCAATAATAAGGGGGCTGCCATTACTTTATGTGTACACGAACATATTTTTCATCCCAAGTAAAATTTCCTTCATCGTTAACTTGTAATTGATTTTTAGAGGACAAATATATATTAGATAAAGTCACATATTCTGAAATGTAAGTTTAGTTTTATATATTTTTTAAAAGGTCTTAATTTGTTCATAAAAAATATACTTCATAAAAAATATACGTCAAGGACGGAGAATTGACGTCAAGGACGGAGACAATCGTAACAATACCAAAACAAAGCGAGGAATCTGCTTTACAGGATGGCTATTAGAACTCATGGGTCGTCAATTATCTAGGCCCATGGCCAATAACAATCGTAATACAATCAGAACAAAGCGACGTATCTGTTGTAAAGGTAGGCTATTATCAATGCATATGGTACCTAATGATCCGTGTCATGCACAAAATGGCAGCCTCCATGGAAAGACGTAGCAGACAATAGGTGCATCTAGAATATCACGTGGGGTTACTTGTCCTTTAAGCAATTTTAGAGCCTACACAAAAAGCTGTTTCACCGACAAATTGTTAAATCTTTATTATTATTATTTATATTAAAGTATAGAGTGCTCTTTGCGCAGTGTAGGATAAAGAAGTAAGGGAAGAGATGAACGTAATAAATATTGGGAAGCATTAAACAAGTAAGGTTTTTAGACTGCTTTTTAATAAATCTGGAGAATTGCAATTTCTAATAACTATATAGGTAGATTATTCCATAGAGCAGGACCAGTGTGGGTAAAAGCTCGTTCCCCCATGTTTTTGCAGATTTTGGAACAACAAGAGAACCAGAGTTGGATGAACGTAAATATCTGACAGGAGTGTATTTGCGAGGCAGACTTACGTTATAATGAGGAGCAGAACCCTTGACACAATGGAAAACAAGAAGTAAGATGTTGAAAATAATGCGATCTCTGACTTGCAACCAGTGAAGTGATTTTAGAGTAGGGGTGATTATGAGTGTGTTTCTTAGACAGCGTGATGCGGCATTTTGGAGGTTTTGAAGTTTTGACAACTGGGTTATTAAAAGTGCGTTCCCAAATTCAAGCCGATAGGAAATCAGTCGATTTAGTCGATCTAGCCAATTTTCAGATGAAAATACTGGAAATTTTATGAGACATTGTCATGCTGCAATCTAAGGTGACCCACACCATTTACAACATCAGTCTGGTTAGGTTTAAAAGAAATATAAAGTTTGGATATCATCAGCATAATGAAGTAAATAGAAAACAAGGTGGGTCCGCCTACATAACCTTGTGGTACACCCCGAGTGAGACTCATAGTGTTTGATTTACAGTCACTTTGTGAGTGACATGAAAGATATAACTGAAACCATTCATATGCCTGACCTCTGACGCCAAGAGAACGAAGAGTATTAATTTAACAAAATAGTATGATCGACGGTGTCAAAGGCGGAGGACAGATCGAGTAAGAGCATAGCAGTGATCTTTCCTCAGTTCATTTCCTGAAGGATGAAATTGGACACGTTGACCAGGAGGGTTTCCACACTGTGGTGAGGGTGGTAAGTAGTTTAGAAGGGATCGAATAAATAATTTTCCAAAAAATAATCAGTGAGTCGAGAAAAAAGAACCCTTTCAAGAATTTGAAACAAAAATGGAAGATTAGAGACAGAGCATTAATTTTGGAATGCGTGTTGGTCCAATGACCCTTACAAAAATTTTCTGTGGTATACCACACAACGTTACCACAAGATATACCATAGGATATACCATAGGAAAATTCCTGTGGTATACCACAGAAAATTCCTGTGGTTTTTTGGGACATTTACCACATAGAAGTACCACACATAAATACCACACGGGATTACCACATAGAAAATACCACAGAACCCCGGGCCCATTACCACATGTTAATACCACAAAACAATACCACAAAGCAATACCGCATGCCAGTACCACACAGCAATACATGTGGTATTTTGGGACATATACCACACAAATCACGTCAAAACCACACACCTGTACCACACAGCAGTACCACATGGCTGTACCACACAGCAATACATGTGGTATTTTGGGACATATACCACACAAATCACGTCAATACCACATGGCTGTACCACATAGCAGTACCACATGGCTGTACCACATAGCAGTACCACATAGCTGTACCACACAGCAATACCACATAGCAGTACCACATGGCTGTACCACATAGCAGTACCACATGGCTGTACCACATGGCTGTACCACACAGCAGTACCACATGGCTGTACCACACAGCAATACATGTGGTATTTTGGGACATATACCACACAAATCACGTCAATACCACATGGCTGTACCACATGGCTGTACCACATAGCAGTACCACATATCTGTACCACACAGCAATACCACATAGCAGTACCACATGGCTGTACCACATGGCTGTACCACACAGCAGTACCACAAAGCTGTACCACATAGCAATTCCTGTGGTATACCATAGGGCAATACCACAGATGTTTACCACATACCGCATAACAGTACCGCAAACCAGTACCACACAGATGTACCACACAGCAATACCTGAGTTCATCTTTGGACATAGGCCAATACCACATAGAAGTACCACACAAAAATACCATACTGAATATGAGAGTACCACACAGCTACTCTCATATGGTATTACTATGTGGTACTCCCTTGTGGTATTGCTTTGCGGTACTCCTCTGTAGTATTGCTGTGTGGCACTTCCCTGTGGTATTTCTGTAGTATTACCCTGTGGTATTGCTCTGTAGTTTCCCCTGTGGTATTACTGTGTGCTACTCATCTGTGGTATTGCTGTGTGGTACTCGTCTGTGGTATTGCTGTGAGGTACTCCTGTGGTACTGCTATTTGGTATTCCCCTGTGGTATAGCTGTATGGTACTCCACTGTGGTATAGCTGTGTGGTACTCCTCTGTGGTAAAGCTCTGTGGTACTCCTATGTGGTATTGCTGTGTGGAAGTCTTGTGCCGGTGTCAATATGTGATACTCTGTGGTATCGCTCTGTCATACTACTGTGTGGGTTTTCTGTTTGGTACTGATGCATGCTACTGGTGTGCGGTTTTGCCAAGTACAGTGCCTGTCACAATTCTTCTTCTACCTGTTAACCTGCAAAAGCTTATCACAATAGGATCACAGTGGGATCACCGGACCATATCTATTGAATTCAGCGCTTGCAGGTTAACAGGTAGAAGAATTGTGACTTGCACTGTATTACCACATTCACAAAATAATTCACCATCAAGCATGATCCCATCAGAATACTACAGACCAACACGTTTTACTACATATAATGAAAGTGGAAATTGCAAGTTAAGGGAACAAATTCCTTCACTTTTAATAAAAGGAAATATACATATATAAACTGCTACGTGTATACTGATATTTAAACTCTGCACAACTTGTAAGTCCCTCAAGCATTTGCAGATATTCTCTCTTTAAAAAAAGAAATAGGAAAAGTATATAAACTTTGCTGGTAATCTGATATACACTTACAAATTCTTGAGGAACTTAAAAGTTTCATTTAAGATAGATATATAATAAAAACATGTCGCCATGCAATGTACCTGAATAAATATTTGTGTGGTACACACTCTCAAGGTAAAAGGCAGGTAAAGTATTGAAGTAAAATTGACCCGTAACTGTAAAGAAATTAACTTTGAAACACTAGTAACATATGATTCAAATCCCTGAACAGATACTACATGGAAAAAAGGGAGGCAGTATTGAGTTAATTCAGGAATGAGAACAAAAAGCTCCAAGAATGAATGTAGCACTAAAACCTGAATTCAGAGGACACTGAAGTTCAACATTTGTTGAGGAGCTCCCCTTTTGGCATCTTACACCTACATGAAATTATGCTCGATGAGTAGTTGAGAACTACCAAAGTCCTCTGCAAATTTTCCAATTTGGAGGCCAGTTCCAGGCTCCCATGTTACAGTTTGATTTAATGATTATATTGAAAGTTGAATAGTACAGTTCATGAATACCGCCATAATACTTTTGAAACATTCCTTTTTTTGCTGTCCGAAAAGATGCACAAGACTTCAATGAAATAAGTCATGAGTACAAAACTCTCTAGCTAGCATGTGTGAAGAACATTCTTCAAAAGCTCATTGTACCAAGAATTCTTGGTACAATGAGCTTATGAAGAGACCATTGTGAATTTTGAAGAGCGACATTTTCTTTTGATGTGTGCTCACTCATAAACTTGGTCAAATAAAATGTTCTTCACACACGCTCACTAGAGAGTTGAGGGACATTGCAAAATTTTGTTACTGGTCATTTCTCAGTTAAAAATGCTACTTTCATGAGGACAGCAGTTACATTCCTATGAATGGACATGACTATAATCTAAAAAATACACAACTAACACATATCTGAAATATTGTCTCTTGTTTAGAAGAACACAGTTTTCCTCTTGATTACAATTTTGAAAGAATGCACAAGTGGCTAATTGTTAAGTATAACAAGTACAAGTATAACATGTACATTATCAGTCTCTTCTTCTCATGATCAAGGATACTGCAGGGCTCTGAGTAAGAGTAAAGTCTTCAATAGTATTTCTGTTTTTTAAATGTCACCTACATTATTGTTTCAGTTTCATGTTCAAAAGTGAGGATTTCCCAAAGATATTCCCCTATTCTTATGATACATGTATTTTCATAACTATGCAAATTTCATACATTGCCCCAACAGAAGAATACATTTTAAAAATCATTTTTGTAATCTGACTTCCAAGTCCACTTTTTTGAGGAGACAAGTAAAAAGTAAATTAAAAAAGGCTTGTCAAATAGATAAGACATTTACATTATGACTTGACATTATCTCAGAAATTTAAAGTGTCATTATAAAGACTAGCAAATGATAAGTTAATCTTATATGAATGATTCTAAACATGTACGTACGAGTCACACATGCTGCTACATATAAGTACTCCTCTGAGCCCAAGCACGTGCCCACAGATCCACTCTTACTAACGCAGCTAAGACATGCTCGCCGAATTCCTCACGTACCTATATGTACATGTAGGCAGAACGCTTCGCTCAGGTCCAATCCCTTAGACATAAGCTTGATCCTGCCGAGCCTCAGACTGAACAAAATGCCATCTTTCCTGCCATGCAGATAAAAGAAAATGAACAATTAAAAAAGAAAGTGTCAATTTAATTTACACAATGGCAGAAGAAAAAAGAATGCATCATCTTCCCATTTCCAAATATCATTATCAAAGTTGTAATAAAATGTTTTTGTTCATATCTACATATTTAAATCATTCTTTTTATTTCATTTCACAACATTCTTGCAAGAAAACATCAAAATATTTTCAGAAAATGTCTTCCTGAGCAACTATTGCAAAGTAAATTTTATTAGATCCTCCGGATTCGTCATCAAATTTGATACATCTAACAAAATTTATGCACCGGATGATCAGATGCAAATCCCCCCCCCCCCCCCCCCCCCCCCCCCCCCCCCCCCTGCCGGCCATGCAGCCTCTACATAATGTTTGAATAATTTTGGCTCTTTTCAGGGACACTATAGGTCTATCTACTCATAAAATAACGTAGCATCGCTTATTTGATTTATGAAACATGCATGCAGAAAGTTGATACCCACCATAGGACAAAAACAACAAATACATGTATATGAATAGGTGGAACTACAAGCTTAACTGTCTTAAGTACTTAAACCTTCATTCATTACTCTCACTCATCAACTGTCGAGTGATGCTCAGTACAAAAATACCCATCAAGAAAGTGAATAATATTAAATGAATTGCTATTACTTCATAAAATACATTGCCATTGCTCACCTTTGAAATGAAGTTTATAATCCAGAAATCTTGTAGGCACATGTTCTGCCTTTCACTTGCAATCACTGGCTGTTGTAGATCATTTGAATCTCTAGCTAGCTGCGCATGCCCGAACTGCATGCATGCAAAGACCGCGTTAATGTAACAGCTGGCATATTGCCAAATATGTCTGCCATAGTGTCTGCCATAGAGTTATACACAGAACTCAACTCTATGGTGTGTACCGGTGTACCAATACATGTGTGTGTCTGTGTGTGTGTGTGCAGTTGCTTGTGCATAGTCTATTAGATTCAGACCATTTTGCAATGAAATGTAATTATGTTGGTAATCAATAGGCCTACGCGTCGCGATGGTATTGGTGCTTAATAGCACTTTAATTTGGGGCCCGTAACATAAAGAGATAACTCAATCTTACGATTGATCAATCGTAAGTCTATGGCAAACCATGTACTAAAGAGTTACAATTGATTGTAAGATTTATTGTATCTTTATAAATGTTTCAGGCCCCTGATATTAAACATACTAAAGTGTTCAGAATTCACTAACTGATTGAAATAATTCAATGTGTTTCGAGCTATTCATTCTGAGGCATCTTCTGAGGGTATGAAAAATTTCATAGGAAATACCACAAAGAAAAACTATACCACAAATTACCATACAGCGGTGCTGTGTTATTTATATAGTACAGTGGTATGAAAAATACCATAGGAAATACCACAAAGAAAAACTATAGCACAAAAATACCATACAGCAGTGCTGTGGTATATATATAGTACAGTGTAATACCACAGGGATGAAAAGGCCCACACAGATTCCTGTGGTACTGCAGATGTGATCGCCTGTGGTAGTCATGTGGTAAAAGAAATACCACAGGAAATACTACAAAGAAAAATGTACCACAGAAATATCATACAACAGTACGTGCTGTGTTATTTATGTGGTACAGTGTACACGGCTGTAATAGATACCACATAAATCATAAATAACACAGCACTGTCGTATGATATTTCTGTGGTACATTTTTCTTTGTAGTATTTCCTGTGGTATTTCTTTTACCACATGGCTACCACAGGCGATCATATCTGCAGTATACCACAGGAATCTGTGTGGGCCTTTTTATCCCTGTGGTATTTTAAGTCCAAGTATGTACCACAGGCTACTCCTCTGCAGCACCACAGGAATCTGTATGGTATCTCTTACAGCCTTGTCACACTGTACAACAGTACAGCACTGTTGTATGATATTTCTGTGGTAAATTTTCTTTGTAGTATTTCCTGTGGGTAAATGGGTACCACATGGGTACCACAGGCGACACATACCACAGGAATCTGTGTGGGCATTTTCATCCCTGTGGTATTTTTAGTTCCAAGTATGTACCACAGGCTATACTCCTCTGCAGTACCACATTAATCTGTGTGGGCCTTTTCATCCCTGTGGTATTTTTAGTTCCATGTATGTACCACAGGCTATACTCCTCTGCAGTACCACAGGAATCTGTGTGGGCCTTTTCATCCCTGTGGTATTTTCTGTGGTATTACACTGTACTATATAAATACCACAGCACTGCTGTATGGTATTTTTGTGGCATAGTTTTTCTTTGTGGTATTTCTTATGGTATTTGTCATACCACATGGGTACCACAAGCTACATCTCTGCAGTACCACATGCTTATGTGTGGTACCTCTTCATCCCTGTGGTATTTTTAGTTCCAAGTATGTACCACAGGCTACTCCTCTGCAGTACCACAGGAATCTGTGTGGGCCTTTTTATCCCTGTGGTATTTTCTGTGGTAGTACACTGTACTATATAAATACCACAGCACTGCTGTATGGTATTTTTGTGGTATAGTTTTTCTTTGTGGTATTTCTTATGGTATTTTTCATACCACATGGGTACCACAGGCTACACCTCTGCAGTACCACATGCTTATGTGTGGTACCTCTTCATCCCTGTGGTATTTTCTGTGGTATTATAAAGTACCACAGAAATACCACAGGAATACCACAGGATATTTTTGTAAGGGGAAGGCTTTTCAAGAGTAGAGTGAAATAATTTTCAGAGATGAATGATCATTATCCTGGTCAGTGCTTAAAGTGCTTAAATCTGCGAAATAATGGGAGCAAATGTGGATGAACAATATTTCAATACTATGGTAGGGATAGGATTTAGACATGACTTAGGAAGTAATTTTCGAAGGAGAGACTAGATCTGATCATGATTGGTTGGCTGTAAGGTCTCAAGAGAGAACGAAGTGAGAGGTTGGGGTAACCATTCATCTGGAGAAAGACTGTCGCAGATGGTCTTTAGTCTGGAAGAACTGGATGAAAGTCTCAACCATTTTATGACTATCAGTATGAGATGGTAATAGGGAAGACTGCTTGCGATTCAGAAGACGGTTGGCAATGGAAAAAAGCTGCTTTGAATCGTCACCGCAGTTTTCCATGAGACCAAGGTAATGTGAGCGTTTGGCCTTTCTCAATAAAGAGTTCTCACCACGTTTTCTAAACACACAATAATTCTCTGTCGATTTTAAGTTTTCCGCTGGGAACGTCATTTCCGTCTCAAGTCTCTTCTCAGCAGATAATAGTTTTGTACCAAGGATAGTCATTGCGGTTATTGGCGGATCCAGGATACTGTGAGGGAGGGGGCTCAATATTCACAAAATTTTCTTACAAGGAAAAAAAAGTCATCAGCGTTTTTTTGGTCCATTTTTGGTCCCAGGAGAGGGACCAGCACCCCCCCCCCCCCCTGAACCCGCCACTGCAAATACATATAAATTCAAGATGGTGGTCTTTGACAAAGTCTTTGAAAATTGATGATTTATTACGGAGGGAACGGGCATTAAGGCACCTAACTTATAAAGTATTCCAAACGATCACGGCCGCCTCGTTTTCCTCGATGTGTCCTCCGCCTTCTGTTGATACCGAGAGACACTATCCGCTTTCAGGCAGTGCGATTAACAGCAAGCTATTTAGTAAATGAAGTAGCTTAATGGGAGGAATTTTAATTTGTAAACAAATTTTTAGGCGTTACTCCCAGTGTTAAAGATCGTATGCTCGATCTGTAATGAAAATTACAAGTCAGAAAAAATGGAACCAGCGGGATTCAAACCTATCATCTGCTGCTTGCCGGGCAGCGACTTAACCACCACATGCTATTCTGGTTCACGTCCAAGTCACGATGAACTGGAATCAATTACCCAAGATCCTCTTCTATCTGACTCATTAATATTCAACGGTCCGCCGTGGACAATAGTTAGTAAATGAAGAAGCTTAATGGGAGGAAGTTTAATTTGCAAACAAATTTTTAGGCGTTACTCCCAGTGTTAAAGATTGTATGCTCGATTTGTAATGAAAGTCAGAAAAATTAGAACCAGCGGGATTCGAACCTGTCATCTGCTGCTTGCCGGGCTTGCCGGGCATGCCATTAAGCTTCTTCATTTACTAACTATTGTCCACGGTGGACCGTTGAATATTAATGAGTCAGAAAGAAGAGGATCTTGGATATTTGATTCCAGTTCATCGTGACTTGGCCATGAACCAGAATAGCCTGGTGGTTACGTCGCTGCCCGGCAAGCAGCAGATGACAGGTTCGAATCCCGCTGGTTCCATTTTTTTCTGACTTGTGATTTTCATTACAGATCGAGCATACGATCTTTAACACTGCGAGTAACGCCTAAAAAATTGTTTACAAAGCAAGCCATTTATTAGAAGTATGCCTTGTAATGAATGAACCAAGTGTTTGAGTGTCATAATTATGTGTATCGTGAACTCTGAGCATTATCAGTTTCCAACAATACCAATCGACCATTATCAGGGCCTGGATTCGGATTTATGTCTCCCGGTATCAATAACCAAATCTGAAATGTTGAATCTGAGTTAGCATAATACTGTATTGGGGCACCAACGTTCTTCCCCTTAAAGTAGAACTTTAATGATTTTAAATATTGGCTTAATACTTATTATTGCATATAGATGGCATAAATTAAACAAGGTTATCCAAATTCCAATTCCAAATGGAAACATTTGAAGTAATGATTATTATCAATTATAAAACGGTAAAATACAGCCCCCGATATAGCAGCTGAAGAGCTCCTCGAACGCTGCTGAGATATGTGACGACACACCATGGACCAGTCCTGTCTAAGCAGACGATGTCCCATATAACATCTTACACATTTTTCAGAGCCTATTTTGTCATCTCCTCTTCACTTATTTCTCTTCCTTCACTAGCGTCAGTCTTAATGTTAGTCTGTTGCCTCACTCTTAACTTCGTGTATGGTATTATTTTGATGAAAAATGCAGCATTAAAAAATAAAGGAATCAGTCACTTGTAAACAAAATAAGACGCCATTGTATTTTCAGCTGCTTGCACCGGGGCATGTTCGGCGTTTCAAGAGGGAGCGAATACCATCATGCTATTATTCGGAGGGCTTTTCAATTTGAAAGTGGGGTTTATTTCATTGATCACTGACCCTTCTCCTGTGTATTTACAATCAAACGGTTATAGCTATCAGAATCAGTTTCACTTTCCCTTTATAATGGTGTGAAATAAGGTCATGTTTAAATACACCAAACTCTTTATAATTTGATAAATAATTGCATTGCAATTACGTTCATTCATTATAGGACGTCGTCTGCTTAAGCAGGATCGATCCCGAGTGTGACGACATCAAAACATCGCTATATTTCTGGCGAATCCTCGGATATTCCAGATGCTGAGAAGAGCTTTTATTTGTGTTGTTTTTATAATCATCACATACGCAGTTGACATAAAACTTATACGATTGCCATCTGTAAGCTTCCCAGTTTCTAGTGATACATTAATTGCCATATTTGTGATTTTCTTTGAATATCTACTTTAAATTAATAAGTTTGTGCTCAGACTGTATTCATGTGGCAGTAACTGACAGCAACTACACAATAAGATCACAGTAAATACAAAAGCAAAAACAAACAAAAACAAACAAAATAAACACACAAAAAGAAAGGACGACACGTAAAATACATTTCACTGAATGAGAAACCTTCTAATGTATACGTACTTTGATTCCGTCTCGTAACACAAATATTATTATAAAAAAATTATGCTCATTCAAATACTGTAACCCTTTCATATTGAAACCGTTCAGCCTGAAGACACAATACCCAGAGAATAAGAAAATCTCTTTTGCACAATACCAAGATTAATGTCAAGAATTTCTGCCTGGACTAAAAAATCCTCAAATTATGAAACATGCCGAAAATGATAACGAAGATCCTCACACTCTCCATTTGCTGACAGCTTTTATGAAATTGCCAACGCCAACAATATAGCGGCGTTCGATTACTCCCTTTTATGATCTCACCACTGGTCTCACATGCGAAAACGATGTTTTTTCTAATAACCATGACAACAACAAATCATTCAGTAACAAAATACATTCTAAAATGGCAAATGATGTTGTATAATTTGAATATAGCTTGAAATGAGGGCAGGTTGTTTGACGCATCACTATTCTGGCTTGGAAGTGAAGGCTAATAATTTATATTATCATCGCAAAAAGCCATATTCAGCCTCAGAAGTCCATTTTCAAAACGTAAAAATCGAAAAAAAAATGTCGATATGCTTTTATGGAAAAATAAATGCCAGCCCATCTCTTAAAGAAATATACTAATCTATACCAGTAGCGACCTTGTATTCATTTAAATAATGGAAACAGTGTCACGATGTATTGATAAAACACATATTAAGAAATGCACGAGACTAGAAAGGTCATGAGACACAATGAGAAGGAGCAATGGGTTGGCACCTCATAATTATCATTCATTCACGTGATGATAACATGCACATCAACTGATCAATACAGTCAACCGGTCAACAAAAGCAAATGAATGGGACTGATTTTTTTATAATTATTATGTTAGGTAACAAGATTTTCTTTGTCATAAAATAATACATTCCAAACGTGAAAGGAATACTATTTAGTTATTCTCTGTTGCAATGGCATTCGATGTAATGAATCGAAAAGTAGAAATAAATAGACCTCCTAGAAGACTACAAGTTTACTTGGAATGCACTGTCAGAGGTGGCTGTTAGCTCAAGAGTAACATCGAAATAATCGATGAAAAGCTTTACTCGCTTGCTTTAAAACGAGCGATTACTTCAAATCACAATAATCAAACAACAATCTATGAAAGATTTTTTTGAATGAAACCAATTTAAAGATTTAAATCCAAAGCCTCTTTCATCATGTTCATCCAAATGCATTTTTGTTTTCTTTCATCTTCTCCTATCTTTCCTGATATAATTCACTTTTCTCTTTCCATCTTCCCTTAAGTTATTCTTTGTTTCTTCCTTCTATAGTCAGTTTTCTCTTCCTTTGCTTGTTTTTTCCATATTTTTCTTCTTTCATATTTTCTTCTGTCATTAACTGTGTATTGCTTGATCTTTCTTACTGTAATTATTATTCTCTTTCTTGTTATTCTTTGAACAGTTTTTATACTTCTATATCCTCTCTTTCTTATTTTCCTTATGTTTCTTTTCATTCTTCCCTTCTTTCATCTTTTCTTCTGTCATGTCTGTCGTTCCCATTTCCCATTTTCTTATTTCTCTTCTTTTTCTATCTTTCCTTATGCTATTCTTTGATTTGATAGCTCTTTCATCTTTTCTATCTGTCTTTTTTATGTAATTATATGTCTTTATTCTTCTATGTTTTTTTTTCCTGTGGACCATTGCCCTATATAGAGCACTATATACGGCACTGCTATGGACTAGAGTACCTTTATATAGAGAATAGCGACATATACGTCATTTTTCTGGAAACAAAATAGCGTTCGAATTCTTTCTACTGAGAACACCCAGGTGCTCATCGGAATTGAATAGAAATGTTGCATCGCAGTGGAAACAAAATGGCGTTCAAATGATGAGTTGTCGCTACCCTCTTTATGTAGGTACTCTACTATGGACCAGAGCCATCTGGAGGGCACTGCTATGGACTAAAAAACGGCGCCACCACTTGGTGAAATCCAGGGTATAGATGTGATCGAAATGCTGATTGGCCACCTAAATTTATCTTTTCTGTTGATACACACTGATAATGAAGGATTCCTTGACTCGCAAAGGAATAATTAGAGTCAGGAAAATGAAATTTAACAATAAATATACCATACGTTATTATTCAGTGGCGGATCCGGAATTATGTTACCGGGAGGAAGTGACAAAGGTATTTTCATTTTGTTTCGTTTTGTTCTGTTCTGTTTTCTCTCGCCAGTAGCTGTCATGCAGACCCTCTTAAGGGAGGGGGACGGCGGTGGTCGAGTCGTAGTAGAAACCGAAGAAGACCCCCCCCCCCCAAAAAAAAAAAAAAAAAAAAAAAAAAAAAACACAACAAAACAAAAACGCAGACACCATGGATATATCCACGGTGCCCTGTGCTCCTCCCCCTTCAGTGCACCACTGATAATCTTTATAAAATGGGCAATTATAGATTATATTTTGGTTGATTTTTTTATTTCTATAGATCAGTAATACTGCAGCTGCAGTTGAGGTATATCAAAGGATAATGTGTGGAAAACACTTTAAATTCAATTATCTAATATTGGCACATGGCATGTATTCATGGAATATATTACGGTTTATTCATAACCATTGAAACGGGATTCGATCATCCTACATTTTAGTGTGTATAACCGAAGATTAGGTTTTATCTCACTATTTTCATATTTGCATTTTGCCCCTTGAACAATAATTATCCTGAAATAATTTCCCCTGGATATAATTACACCCAAGACATTTAATATCGGACCATACTATACCCATAGGATGCTTAACCCCTAGAGATGTCGTCGTGGTCTAGTTGTTATGTCACCATGCAGTAGATCAACTAGTTCGCGGTTCGAGTCCCGGCCGCGAAATTTTTTTTCCTGTATCTTTGGGGCTATCCAATATGAATATTCATGACTTGGGTCTTAGAGATGAGAGTACGCATGCGCATGACGAGTATTAATACGGTTCATTCCGTCAAGACTAGTCGCTTGCATATTCATGAAACGAACTGTAGGGATATGATAAAACGAGCAAGGCCATTGAGCAGCTGTTCTGTGTGGCGCAGTCGGATAATCTGGTGCGCTATCGATGAAAGGACCGCAAGTTCGAATCTCGGCAGAGGAATATATTACGAAATTTTCTTTTGCTGATTTAAAAATAAGGTGAAACCGAGTAAGAAAATACAAGTCCGATACTTGTAGTCTCTTTCATGAATATTCAGATTGGATAGCCCCAAAGGTACAGGAAAAAAAATTCGCGTCTCGGCTGCGTCTTTTTTTTCCCTGTACCTTTGGTTCTTTCCAATATGAATATTCATGACTTGGGTCTTAGAGATGAGAATACGCATGTGCATGACAAGTAATACGGTTTATTCCGTCAAGACTAGTCGGCATGAATATTCATGAAACGAACTGTAGGGATATGATAAAACGAGCAAGGCTATTGAGCAGCTGTTCTCTGTGGCGCAATCGGATAATCTGGTGCGCTATCGATGAAAGGACCGCGAGTTCGAATCTCGGCAGAGGAATATGTTATGAAATTTTCTTTTGCTGATTTAAAAAATAAGGTGAAACTGAGTAAGAAAATACAAGTCTGATACTTGTAGTCTCTTTCATGAATATTGATATTGGATAGCCCCAAAGGTACAGGAAAAAAATTCGCGTCCCGGCCACTTTATATGTCCTTTGGCAAGACACTAATATGCATTTGTCACTCTCAAAGCAGGTGTAGTAAATGAGTCTACTGCTTAAGCTTATGGGCACATTTTGGGCCGGGGGCTGACGTCTCGTGCTCCAATATTAACTTTCCAGTTTCTAAAATTTGCAAGCGAGCTCTTATGAGGTAGAAATGTTATTTAGTTACCATAATAATCTAGATAAGATACGAAAAATGCATATCGGGGCAACTGGTTTTTGAGTTTGAAGATAATTGGGTACCTGGCTGCCAGAATTTCAGGCGCACGCCCCCTCTAGTTATAATTAGATTCTCTTTGTAGAAGAGTTATGACAACCCATGGTTTGAACGCCATTTCGTTTCCACTATTACCCAACATTTCTATGAAATTCCGATGAGTACCTATGTGTTCTAAATAGGAAGAATTCAGGATCAGGATCAGGATCAGGATCAGGATCAGGATCAGGAAGTGTACACTGCTGGACCCAATTCGAACGCCATTTAAAAAAATAGAACTTCCAAGTCGTAACTCTGTCTATAAAGGGATTCTAGTTTTAATCATCTCTCTCTTTTGTTTTCTTTTGTTTTTTTTGTTTTTTTGTTTTGTTTGTGTATGTGTTTGTTTAATATTATATATGTAAATATGTATTGTCAAGGCAACCCCACCACAAGCCATGTGCTTCCTGGGACCTTCGCCTTCTTCCACCATGTTTTTTTGTGAATGTACATTTCATTTTGTATTTATTTGATTATCAGTAGGAAATAAATGTAGTTTGAATCTGAATCTGAATTTATCCACTCTCAAGTACATGTTTGTTTGGTTTTGATTTTGATAGAAATCGATCTTTGGAAATATATAGCTGTGATGGGAGAAATTTCCTTACTCACTGACTGCTCAACAGTGGTGTAGCAACAGGGTCAGGGAGGGGCCCATCGAATGGAAAAAAGGGGGAAAAGAGAGAAAGAGAGGGAAGATCACTGGCGTACTGGTGTGTGTATGTGTGTGTGTGTGGGGGGGGGGGGGCATGCAGCCCCAAAACAGGTTCCGCGCCGAATAAAAAAAGAAGAAAAGGAAAAAAATTACTTTAATAGTACCTACCAGATATCTGACAAAATATTTTTTCATTGAAAAGGTCAATTATTTTGCTCGGTCGCTCCGCTCGCTTGCAAGTATTCAGAAATTGTGCACCATATGCCTATGCTCAGCCGCCCTCAATTGTTTTGGCTCATTACGCCACTGGGCAGATGAACGTATGATGAAGATAATACGACACCTCCCCACAACGTACGCCTTGTTCACCCACATACCACGTAAGACCAGTGCCGCCGCCCCCCCCCCCCATGACATTTGCGCCCATTAATATGCCTCAGGTGCTGGTGATATAGAGGTCAATAAACCTTTGTGAAAAATTGAATCCCTGTTTCAACATTATCATCTATATCAAGCCCGCAAATGCGAACCGTTGACAATCCCCATGCATTTACACTCACACATTCACACAAATACGCATTCACCTTGCCATTATAACCCTTGTGACAAAAAGGTATCCCTGGGAAGTTCTCCAGTCATTTGAGACGCATCAAGCTCACGTACAACGTTCGACAAGCTTCTTCTACAAATGCTTTAGTTTTGCAGTTTTCCCAGTATTTCTTTCGTGCAAGTCTAGTAATATTGGTTGTATTTCTTTCAATTTTGGATCTTTTCTGCATGGGTGACGACATTTTACATGTAGTGAACATTTTTATTCGAAGTTTTGGATAATTTGGAATCTACATGCTCTTTACTTGCAACTGATTTGGTGTGAAACTTGTTACTGCGTTCACTGACAAGGAAATTCTTTTCAGAGGAAGTAGATAATCATTTTTGAAAGGTATTTTGGTGTGAAATTTTCCTAATTTTAGTATTGATTATATTTTTACCTTTACTACATGTTTCTATTTACAATATGTATCGTGTCGACCCAGTGGGATATAGTTCTAGAACATGTGTTTCCAGTATATATGGACCGCGAATTACAAATTCTTGTTAATGAAAAGCAAACTTATTCATCTTTGTTTTGTCAATTCTCACCCCATTCAGTTTCTTTAATCTCTGTGCAGTTTTTGATAACGTATTTGATTGATCTTTGACACGCTTTGTGTTATTAATATTATCTTCTGGGAAAGAATGATCTATTTTGCAACTTGATATAGACGATAATCAGAGATTGTTTTATAACTATTCAAAACCAACTGTCGTTACACATTTTAAAGAGTACTAGCTGAATAGCGCATTTTCCAAAAATATTTACTTTTTTCAAAAAATAGGTCAGAAAAGAAGTTTGATGTGCTCAATATTCAAATCTGTTTATCTTAAAGATCACATTGCAAGAAAATCACAAATATGGCAATTAATGTATCACTAGAAACTGGGAAGCTTACAGATTGCAATCGTATAAGTTTTATGTCAACTGCGTATCTGATGATTATAAAAACAACATAAATAAAAGCTCTTCTAAGCATCTGGAATATCCGAGGATTCGCCAGAAATATAGCGATGTTTTGATGTCGTCACACTAGGGATCGATCCTGCTTAAGCAGACGACGTCCTATAATGAATGAACGTAATTGCAATGCAATTATTTATCAAATTATAAAGAGTTTGGTATATTTAACATGACCTTATTTCACACCATTCTAAAAGGGAAAGTGAAACTGATTCTGATAACTAAAACCGTTTGATTGTAAATACACAAGAGAAGGGTCAATGATCAATGAAATAAACCCCATTTTCAAATTGAAAAGCCCTCCGAATAATATCACAGATTGTATTCGTTCCCTCTTGAAACGCCGGACATGCCCCCGTGCAAGCAGCTGAAAATACAATGGCGTCTTATTTTGTTTACAAGTGACTGATTCCTTTATTTTTTAACGCTGCATTTTTTCATCAAAATAATACCATACACAAAGTTAAGAGTGAGGCAACAGACTAACATTAAGACTGACGCTAGTCAAGTAAGAGAAATAAGTGAAGAGGAGATGACAAAACAGGCACTGAAAAATGTGTAAGATGTTATGGGACATCGTCTGCTTAGACAGGACTGGTCCTTCGTGTGTCGTCACATATATCAGCAGCGTTCAAGGAGCTCTTCAGCTGCTATATCGGGGGCTGTATTTTACCGTTTTATAATTGATAATAATCATTAATTCAAATGTTTCCAAGCGTTTGGATAACCTTGTATAATTTATGCCATCTATGCAATAATAAGTATTAAGCCAATATTTATTTTGA
Source organism: Heliocidaris erythrogramma (assembly GCA_025617745.1). NCBI lineage: Eukaryota > Metazoa > Echinodermata > Echinoidea > Camarodonta > Echinometridae > Heliocidaris > Heliocidaris erythrogramma. The sequence continues at coordinate 41,306,677 of CM046866.1, forward strand.
TGGAATTTTCTTGCAATGTGATCTTTAAGTAAATCAACATTTTCAATGAAAACAATATATGAAGAATCATAAAATGTTAAAAGCATGATTAAATTGAAGAAAAATTAGATATTTTACTGAAATGTGTCATATTTATTTCTTTAAATGGAATAAATGAACAAAGAAAGACAGTGAAATTCAGACACGGACTCAATTAACTGTCACGGGTTATATATAAAGGCGCTGTGTCGGTAAAAATTCGAACGGCTTGAAAATCAGATTTTCTTAATGTTCTGTTTGAACACACCTACATGTACATTTGGATAGAAAACTCCACGTAAAAGTTATCTTTACAAAAAGTATATAGGCCTACATGTATCCGTCACCTATAAATGTACTTCGTTTATCTTTTACGATTTATTTTTGATACATGAAATGATTTATTTTTCAACTAGTAATGAGCGAGAATTTGAAGACGTTTTATATCTAATAAATATTTGATACTGGCTATAGTAGTCGTAGTCGAGTGGTTTAAACACTTGACTTGGAGATGCAAAGATCGTGGGTTCGAATCCCGGCACGTTAATAGCGTTCTTTGGCAAGACATTAATCTACATTTGCCACTCTCAACCCAGGTGTTAAATGGGTACCGGTAGGAAAGAATTCCTTGATTGCTGTGAGCACCGAATTCGGTAGCCTAGCTAGAACCGGGGTGATATTGGAGCGCCTTGAGCACTTTATATGTGGTGGATATGAGAGATATAAAAAAAATCCAATATTATCATTATTATTATTACAAATTATACGTGAACTCTAAAACGAAAGTTAAGAGTAATTTCAATGATTTGATTTTTTTTAGCTTTCTGTCAGAAAAACATGAATGGTTTTCTTTTTTCTCTTTCAGAACCGGAAGATCAGGCTGTTACAATGCTTTCAATCAACAAAGTTTACGATGTCAACTCTGAGAAGGGGATGTACGGTAGTGAAGCCACACTGTCCCAAGCTTCGACAGCTGTCTGGAACGAAAGACGAAGAATGCGACAAGTTATTCGTAACGTAGCTTCACGGAACAAAGTCAAAGAGATTACGAAATTGCTGAGCGTGCTAGTAGTGCCTTTGGTAGTCCTCATTGTGTTGTCTGGTGTCAGTCTCGATGATAACATTCAAAAGTGGTATAGAGCCGAACAAACTGGCTTGGCTCTACAAGATAACAAGCTGATTAGCGATACTGTGATTAGACTTCAGGTGGAAAGAGGCTTGTCTTCTACCTTCCTCAGTGGGAACAGGAGCAGTGATCTTGTCTTGAATGTCCTCGACAGAAACCGAAACCGCACGAACCAAGCTCTGGATGATATAGAACGTTGGCCGGCTTTCGAGTTCAACGCAAGTGGGAAGTTGTATTCGTCCAAGCAAGATTTCTTGGACGACCTTAACAGCCACCGAGAGAGAGTTAACAACAGTGGGGATCAACTAACAGTTTCACAAAATATAGCATTCTATACCAACATCAACATCGGATTCATATTGAGCGGGATTGCGACTACCGTTAAGTCAACCAACGGGGACCTATCATCACTCCTGGTTGCCAAAGACACTCTTCTCTTCGCCACAGACCTCTATGGTATCGAACGTGCTTTGGGTGGAACGTATTACGCGTCTTGCATGTTGTCAGATGACGACAATGCATGGTTTAGAGCAGTCAATTCACAGGCAGATGTGCTCACCAAGTACAGCAGAGCTTACTTCGGGGATACTAACATCGAAGTTCCCAATAGCTCATTCCTAGATGAGATGCGAAGAGAAATAGAGACGAATGCAGATGCTTGCGCAAGATATGGAGAAGACAATGTATCCGAATACGCACTGTACTGGTTCGGTAATATCACTGTATTCATTGATCAGTTGGCTGTTATTCTGGAAAGTGCTACTGATCAGATTTTAGTCACTAATCGCAAAATCCGAAACGAGTCCCTACTCACCGTTATTGTGTTCTCAGTAGTAGTGACCCTGATCGTGATAGTATGTTTCACGCTAGGTACATGGTTTGTATTTCAAACGAATGATCTGTTAAGTGTTGTTGGGGCGTATGCCAAAGAACTTTCAGAAAAGACCAAGGAGTTGGACGCGGAGAAGAAGCGCGCGGACCGACTGCTCTATCAAATGCTACCGAAGTCTGTCGCAGATCAGTTGAAGATGGGTCTTTCAGTGACAGCAGAACATTACGAATGTGTCACCATATACTTCAGTGATATTGTTGGGTTTACCTCTCTCGCTGCTGCTTGCTCTCCTCTTCAAGTAGTTGACATTCTTAATGGACTATATAGGTAAGAATGTAATCTAATAATAATAATAGTTTTGTTTACCCAGGAAAGCCTCATCAGTATCAGCTGTTATTCCTGAGGGCCTTGCAATTATTATTGCTCCAGTCATTGCCAGGTACCATTTACATCTGGGTGAAGAGGGACAAATGTGGGTACAAAATCTTGTCCATCTTGTTCAAGGGTTAAGCACCCAGCGATGATCGAACCCAGGACCTCGTTCATGAGAGTCATATTAAGCACCCACCAATATACCACAATGCTCTATAATTATTAATAAAGAATTGACTTGGTAATGGTTGTTTACAAGTAGATGATTAGACAATGGTAACAATAGTTTATTTACGAAAGTATGTGTTTCCTCAGGATTTAACCAATGAATGTGTACAATATTATTATACAGTGCGTATAAAAAACTACACACTTTGAAAATATCCTCCGAAAATATAATTTCAGCATATCCATAATAATATCATTATAACAATGATGGGTAAGGGTCTGTTTCATCAGATGACACTATGAGTATTGACAATATTTTACGCTTGAGTGAGCACTAGCTACTTTAGTAAAACTCGCAAAATGCCTCAGTCTTGAATTTGATCAAAGTGCTTATCGGGCAGCAACTGCATTGTCTCTGTTAACCATCTGTGATTGATTTGAACCATCATTTAATCCTTAAACCTATTCCATGCAGTGCACACCCACAGTGGAGTATCCAGAAATAGATGAGAGGGACGTACGGGATGCTCCCAAGACAGGGGTTAAATGTATCTGGACAGCTCCGGTTTCTTGTACAAGCTTATTGATCATAGCATGTTGTACTGTTATTTTGTTTCCTCACCCGCTTCACCCATTGCTGGATACGCCACTGCCACTGCCCCCCCCCCCCCAATCCAAAACCGCCATCACCATTGCAGGTGGTATCTTTCAAGTACAAATCATCTGCATCAATACCCATTTTTGCCTGAAGCAGAGGTGGCAGAACGTCGGACTCGGACAATGGAAATGGGGGGGGGGGGGGGGGGGCTTTATTTGGCGGACGAAAGTTGCCCCCATTTCCATTGTGCGAGCCCGACGTTCCGCCGCCTCTGGCCTGAAGAGTGTTGGAAAGATTGAATGCAATAACGGGAGGAGACCCCTTACATTTATTCATAATTCTTTTTCAAATTTCTTTCGAATGACCTATAAGAATTTAAAATAAAATAAAATTGGTTGTTTAAAGAAATATTCTGCAATTAAACATGTACAAATGTCATGTGAAAGATATCATCATGGATTACAGAGATATTGCATAATCTGCAATGTTTTTTGTGTATATGCGTGCGCGAGCGTATGTGTTCATATGGAAGGGAAGGATGTGGATATGCAGTTAGGTAAAGCATTAAAGGGCCCTTGCAACCAAATGCAAATCAAATGCAACTTTTTTTTGCTGTTGATGTGCAGGGATGCATACAACTAATATTTTGTTATTCAAATATCTAAATATGTTACATAGATTTTGAAATATTTTTTGAAATATTTTTTCCAACCTCCTAAGCCCCACCCTAAAAAAAGCTCCAGATCTCATTCCTGCAATGACATCATCTGTCAATCATCAGTCAGCTACACTAACATTCTACAATAGACTTGTAGCATGTAACTTCCCCCTGCTCAGCACATGCTCACAATAGAATTGCATGCTTTCGAACAATACCTGATCATTACCATTCTTTTCCCAGTGATGCTACAGCATGTCTGACCTAGCAACTACTATGTAAGCATTGTTTGGTCTATTAGAGCAGATGGTCATTTCTGGCAATACCACTGTCTCTCCTTAGCTCACTAATGATTAACAGATGATGTCACTGCAGGAATGAGATCTGGAGCATTTTTTAAGGTTGGAGCTTAGCATGTTTGAGAAAGTGATTTCAAAAAATATTTGAAAATCTATGAAACATATTAAGATGTTTGAATAAATTATGAGTTGTATGCATCCCTACACATCAACAGAAATCAACTTTCATTTGGGCTGCAGTGGACCTTTAAGGATGAAATGGTTGTTCAAATCAATTACTGATAGTAGACAGAGAACATGCAGTTAATACCTGATAATCATTTTGATCATATTCAACTCTGAGCCATTTTTGCGCAAACCAATTTTCGCGAGTTTTACAAAAGTAGCCAGTACTCACACATATATGCGTGAAGTATTGTCAATACTCATAGTGTCATCCGATGAAACAGACCATCATCCATCATTTTAAATATTGTAATAATTTCAAAGTGTGTACTTTATTTTGGTACGCACTGTAGAGATGTGAGATGGTTTCCATCAGTGAAGATGAAATAAAACGTGACATTCTCCTCGTCTTTTTGGCGATGTGCGATGTGGCTTATTCATATATGTACGAGGAGAGATGTCACTCACATAACTTACCAGACTACAGACTAATAAATGGGATAAGCATTGATTTCATAATTTGATGAACATTCGAATTCGCTCTATAAAATGAGCGGCAATTTTAAAGGTTTACACATCTATAGTCCTAGAAATATTACAGTTATATTGTCAATTGCCCCCCCCCCGGAAAGAAAGGTGTTTTTAATTAGTAAATCCTGCTTGAATTCTCTTGGGTAGTAAATTTAAAGAACAATCCTAATTTGGATGTTGTAAGTGTCGTGATTGATAATTGCTCTTCATTTACGAAAGTCCTGAAAGTTTAGACAACGTAACATGATAAAGTTCTGTTTATACAAATTAAATACATACCCCTTTCCCTAAAAGAATAGAAATATCGACTAAACAAGAGAAGTAAGCTTTTAAGTAGGTCCAAGAAATACACCTACGGAATTACAAACTCGATGACCCCATCTATTATGTACTGAAGTGAGCGCGCTACCATGACTACTACACGCTGTGACAGCTTGAAAACTGGATGTTTTCCATTAGTTTATTATTGTTTCTCATTAATCATTCCCTTTTCTTGTGTTATTTTCCTTTTCATATTTCTTTTCATCATCCTTTCATTTCCTTTCCTCTGCCTTATCTCTCCCCCTCATATTTACCAACTCATCTGTGTTGTATAAAGTTTCACGACATTAACTGTACACTTAGAATTACTGGGGCTATGAAATGAGAAAAATCACTCCAAAGTGTTATCGACAACAAATAAACACCTTGTTAAGCGTTTCTTTCCCTAACGCAATTTTTGTCCAATGGAAGAAGGAAAAACATTTAAAACAAAATATTAGTTATTTTTGTTCGGGACTGCCCAAGTATTTTCCCCGATGTCGTCGTAAAAAGAGTCATGCTGAAATAAACCACAGAAGATGAAGAGGGGGAATCGAAGATCTTGAATTAGAAATGTACACGGGAGTCGGGTTACGTGTGAGTAAAATTTGTGAATAAACATGATTATCTAGCTCGCAGGTGTATATGTGTGATCGATGTATTCCTCGCATAATTCTAAGTATACGTTATTGACGTAAAGCGATGCTTACATTGTCAAAAACGAAGGTTGGTTTGTTGATTATAGTCACTGGTGCCGAATAAGATATTTGGTTTATTTTCTATCAGTTTTGATATAGTGGGGTCACTTGAGGAAATTTTCGTGACAGAGCGGACAAAAACACAAAATTTGGCATGAACATTCTTTTTGGCCTACTTATCAATATTAGGCGAGGAGCCCCCTCGAATTTTTAAAGTTGGTCGAATAAAATGCAAAAATCCAAAATGGCCGCCATCCAATATGCTATAAACAATCTTTTCAGGTTAAATAATTTCATAGGAAGCATAAATTTGTTGTAAGATGAAATTATTGAGATCATATCACATCAACTATCATTTAAAAAATACAGGGCCTGTTTATAGGCACATCAAATGATTTTTAAAATAATATCTGTGAAGGGCGCCCTCACTTAGATCAAAAATTTGCTTGGATAACAGCGGACCCAGGTTCGAGACTGAGTCAAGTCTTTCGGATGGTGACGTTAAAGGTCGGTCCCAGACGTAAATAATCATATCTGATTGATACACGTCTGTAAAAACCCCAATTACACACATACACACACACACACACACACACATACACGTTTACATGGCTTTAATTCCGAGGACAACTATTGTTCCTCTATTGTTACTCGTCCTCGGACAGTTTCAGTTTTCAGTTTCAGTTTTTATTTTTTTTCATTTCCAACGAAAAGAAATATACAATTCACATACATCATTAAATCAACAAAGTAGGATACACGCAATACAACACATAAATATAACAGTATTGTAAATTAGATAAGATGTACCAAACTATTGCAGTATGAAAAATAATTTTACGAATGTTTGGTTGGAAATGGAGAGGTCCACTGTGAAGCTAAGCTTGTAAATTGTGGACCCCTCAGGTGAAAGTATTCAATAATAGTAATTTACATAAGAAAAAAAAACGAGAATAATGGCCAACAGAGAGGGGAAAGCATAAACATATCATACAAAATGTGTGAAAGTAACAAGGTGAAAGTAACAAGGGAAAAGTAAAAGGAAAGACAGAAAGAGGAGAGAAATTGACTGCATGTGGGACTGAGGAATGACGAATGAAAGATGAATAGATGTAACTGATCAAAACAAAGGTAGCGCGCAACATCGATTCATGTGAAAAGGGAAATAGTTATGAGGATGTTCCTGGTTGACGAGTGGTGACGAGTTCTTTGTATAATAATAATAATAATAATAAATAATAATGATCATTTAATAATAATAATAATAATGATGCATATATACATAGACACACATACACATTTAAATGCTGCATATATAGAGGTAATCTAAATGCTACTAACAACTGACAAAGCGAGTTAGGTTTTGTAAGGAGCCAATAAAAATTTCTTTAGATTTCTCTTAAAGATTGTGAGTGAAGAGGATTTTTCCAAATCATGGTGCAAAGTATTCCAAAGTTTAGGACCTTCAAAAATAAATGTTTTTTGTGCAGAAAATGTTCTCAAAAATGGTAAATGAAATTCATCCGACTGTCTGGTGGGATATTTGTGAATTGTACGATTTTTTAGAAACATATCGTGAAACGCAGATGGTAGAGTACCACAATTGTATTTATACATAAATTCACCAAGATGAAATAAGTACAGATCTTTAATTTTTAGGATGTTATGTTCAAGGAAAAGACAATCCGTATGGGCACGTATAGGAGCATTACAAATTATACGAATGACTTTCTTTTGTAGTAGTAAAACTCTTTCCAGCAGTGTTTGATGACTGTTTCCCCAAACCAAAAGACCATAGTTTAAATATGGTAAAATAAGAGATGAGTAAAGCATAAGTAAAGATGCTTGAGGAAGGTGTGATTTAAGTCTGTTAATAATACCGATATTGCGAGAGATAATTTTACAAATATTTTCGATGTGTATTTTCCAGGAAAGTTTACTGTCAACGAAAACACCTAAAAATTTGGTTTGAGAGACTTGCTCAAGAGGGATATTGTCAAAAACAATACCAGTAGGTAATGATGCTAAGGAGTTACTAAACAATATATAATTCGTCTTCAGAAGATTCAATGATAATTTATTAGCCCTTATCCATTCTAATATGTTACGGAGCTCTCTATTGATTACATCGACAAGAACATTTGGATCACTGTGAGAAAAAAATAAATTGGTGTCATCTGCAAATAAGATGAATGACAGGGAATCGGATGATTTATGAAAATCATTTATATAAAGTATAAACAATAATGGGCCTAACATGCTTCATTGAAGGACGCCACAAGAAATATCTTTAAAATCTGATGCTTGCTCGTTTAAGAAAACAAATTGTTTTCTGTTAGAAAGGTAGCTCCTGAACCACTACAAGGCCTTTCCACGGACACCAATATGAGCAAGTTTATAAAGTAAAATATCATGATTTATCGTATCAAAGGCCTTGGAGAAGTCCAGGAATATACCTACTGTGTGAGAAGACGAGTCAATTGAATGGGCAACTTTCTCAACAAAAGACATCAAAGCATGAACAGTACTATGTTTCTCCCTAAAACCAAACTGGAAATTAGAGAGGATATCATATTTTTTAAGGAAAGAAATCATTCGAGTAAACACTATCTTTTCCAAAATTTTGGAAAAAGAAGATAGTAACGAGATTGGCCGATAATTACCTACTTCAAGTTTGTCACCTTTTTTGAATAAGGGAATAATTTTTGCTAGTTTCATGGAATTGGGAAATTTACCATGCATCAATGATAAATTAAAAATATTTACCAAAGGATCTACAATAACAGGAATAATGGCTTTCAACATTACGTTATTAATTCCATCAAAACCGGAACTTTTTTTATTCTGTAAGTTGGATACAATATTAATGACTTCTTGCCTATTCGTAGGAAAGAGAAAAATAGAATTTGGATTAGCAGGGCCTAAAAAATCACTAAAATTTTTGTTTGATGGGGGAATATGTTTAGAAAGATTGTTGCCGATTGACGAAAAGTAAGTATTAAAGATATTCGCTATATCTTTGGAATCTTCGATAATTTCATGGTTATACATGATTTTGTTTATTTCAGATCTTTTATCTGTCAAATTCATCGCTTGTTTAATAATTTTCCAGGTATTTTGCATATCGTGTTTGAACATTTCCAAACGATTTACGAAGTATTTTCTTTTTTCAAGGCGAATGATTTGAGTCAATGTGTTTCTATAGGATGTATACTTTTCCTTTGATTTTTCAGTACCTTTTATTTTATATTTATAAAAGAGATTATTCTTCCGATTAATTGAGCGTAGTATGGATTTAGAAATCCATGGGAGCTTAGGTGTTTTCTTATAGTTGGTTTTGATTTTTTGTTTCGGCATATTAATATCCAATTGATCGGTCAATATTAAAGTAGATATTCAAAGAAAATCACAAATATGGCAATTAATGTATCACTAGAAACTGGGAAGCTTACAGATGGCAATCGTATAAGTTTTATGTCAACTGCGTATCTGGTGATTATAAAAACAACACAAATAAAAGCTCTTCTCAGCATCTGGAATATCCGAGGATTCGCCAGAAATATAGCGATGTTTTGATGTCGTCACACTCGGGATCGATCCTGCTTAAGCAGACGACGTCCTATAATGAATGAACGTAATTGCAATGCAATTATTTATCAAATTATAAAGAGTTTGGTGTATTTAAACATGACCTTATTTCACACCATTATAAAGGGAAAGTGAAACTGATTCTGATAGCTAAAACCGTTTGATTGTAAATACACAGGAGAAGGGTCAATGATCAATGAAATAAACCCCATTTTCAAATTGAAAAGCCCTCCGAATAATAGCAGGATGGTATTCGTTCCCTCTTGAAACCCCGAACATGCCCCGGTGCAAGCAGCTGAAAATACAATGGCGTCTTATTTTGTTTACAAGTGACTGATTCCTTTATTTTTTTAACGCTGCATTTTTCATCAAAATAATACCATACACGAAGTTAAGACTGAGGCAACAGACTAACATTAAGACTGACGCTAGTGAAGGAAGAGAAATAAGTGAAGAGGAGATGACAAAATAGGCTCTGAAAATGTGTAAGATGTTATGGGACATCGTCTGCTTAGACAGGACTGGTCCAGGGTGTGTCGTCACATATCTCAGCAGCGTTCGAGGAGCTCTTCAGCTGCTATATCGGGGGCTGTATTTTACCGTTTTATAATTGATAATAATCATTACTTCAAATGTTTCCAAGCGTTGAATTTGGATAACCTTGTTTAATTTATGCCATCTATGCAATAATAAGTATTAAGCAAATATTTAAAATCATTAACGTTCTACTTTAAGGAAAAAGTTTCATATGAACTGTTGATGTCTTCATTAGTATATATACACGACCAATCAAAGTTTTCAAGATTAATGGCAAGACGTGCTAGGCTTTCGGCATTAACTTTACGTCTATATATTGAAGAATTATTTCTGTTAATAGATTGACCTAGTGGATAAAACATTGCAATAGGATAATGATCAGTTATGTCAGATAAAATAATATAAGAATCAGGATGTGGAATAACGTTCGAAAAAATATTATCAATTAAAGTAGCAGATGCATTAGCAACACGCGTTGGCTTAGAAACGAGCGGCAAGCAAGAAGCAGATAAAATTAATTCAAGAAAGTCTTGAACAGTCGACGGAATAAGGCATAAATTCATTGTTCGACGTTCGAGGACTATTGTCCGCCTTCCGAGGACCATTGTTGTCATGATTTTTTTTTTGTTCTCTGTCCGAAAATGTCCTCGGACATAATGCTAAACAAACGCACACCCACACACACACACATAACAGTCACTGTAAAAGGAGCTGCATTTCAGCCAGGAAATCAAATGAAAAACACAGCCGAATCGTTGGCAAAGCGTTTTACTCATTCCTATAGGTGTTTTTATAGTCACGAATGAGAGATATTTTACTCTTTTTACTCTTTTTACTCTTTTTCTTGATCAGTCTTGATGCCTCTAATAATTGATTTTATTTGCCGCCGCAAAGGAGAAGGGATTTGCTAACACACTGCGAGTCCATGGTACTTAAGGTTACCATGTGACTAACTTAGACATGACATATCTTATATTTGAAATCAAAATACCTCTCCGAAACAAATAAATTTGTCTTCATGTAATAAAGGATCACAGACTCACTGCACGATTGCATTCGAGAATATGAACGATATTACAATCCTTCCCTCTTAGTAGGCCTTCTCTGTCCGATGAATTACCGAATGACACGAATCTGATAAAATACATTATTTTTGTTTAGTTTGTAAAGTACAGTAATAAACCTCTGCAAACAGTAATAAAAGTCATTGCTGTGTGTGGTAGATGTAAAAGATCGCATGATGATGCACCTTTCACGAACATTTAAGTTTTTATTGGGAGTCATGATGCAGATTTCTTCTCCAGATATCTCAGGCCCGTAACTAGGGGGGGGGGGGGGTTCAGGGGGTTCGAACAACCCCCCCCCCCCCGTTGGTGAGCAGAGGTCCGTTTAAAAAAAACGATTAAAAAAAAAAGAATAAGCGAAGGGAGAGATGATGGAAAGGGAAAATAACGTGATAAGATATCGATCTTTCTGTCGATTTTAATACATTTCATTTCGATTTCGTCCCGTATCTTCCTAATCTGGTAATTCTATAATTAAACAATTTCATCTTTCACCATTCATCTTCGAATTTTTTAGGTTATACGAGGTTGCAATCGATTTTTTCAAAGCGTCATTCAAAGAATTATTTGTAGTAGGTCCATGACAGGCCTGTAATGGGGGGGGGGGGGGGGGGGGGGTCAGAGGGTTTGAATACCCCCCCCCCCAAGTTGGGGAGCAGAAATTTGCTTGAACAACAACAAAAAAGAATCGTAAGGCGGGAAAAAATCCAAAGTGACATCAGAATAGTGATGTTTAGGTTAAAAGTTTTAAAAACATTTCCATACCAACTGGCTTAGATAGGTGAGGGGCGCACAAGGGGTCACGTGAAAAGGGAGAGTGGAAAGAATGTGGAAAATAATGTGAGATAATAGGGTTTCCAGTCAAGTTTATTTGCTTTTGTCCTTCAAGTTAATAACATTGCACAGCCATTTATAAGTCCTAGTCAATATACGTCTTTGGCCATTCATTTTCGGAATTTATTTTTTATTTTGCTATCGATTTTGTCAAAGACTGAAAGAGTTCAAAGAGTTATTCAAAATCGTCACCCGCTCGTTGTAAGGTTTTGTCTATGTGACGAATTTGAATGACAATTTCTTGAAATCGACTTCCCAAAGATGGGTTTGATGATAAAATTTTGCAGCCAGGCGCGGATCCAGAGGGGGCGCAAGGGGCGTGCGTCCCCCGTTTTGTCTGACAAAGTATGCCCCCGGACCCCCTAGATGGCCGTTTGGCTTCGTCAAACGGAGGGTTCCTCAGTGTGCGCCCCCTTTCTGAAAATCCTGTATCCTCCCCTGGCAGCGGATTGCCAGGTCGGACGAATTCAAATGAAACCTGATGAAAATGAATGGAGATATGTTGAAGTTGATTGACCATTGAACCTGTTGAATGACATTTTAATTATTAAATTACCTTTGACATCTGACATTTGGATGATTATTGATTCCTATCAGACTATATAGGACGAAGTTGAAGTGCTCAATTATGCATTTTTATCTTTAAAAATTGTTAGATTGGACAATACAAGGAGATAGATTGCTTAAAACATCATACAAAGATAACATGGGAAGATAAGCAGCGTTAAACATGATAAGACTCAAATGAAATCTGTGGTAATGGAATATAATAGTGAAATATAGAAACCATACTGGAAAAGACAGAGAGGGGTATTTAGTGTGTCTGTTCACTTCAAAATGGAAAATTTTCCCGCTCTCAAGTTGCATGGAGTACTCCAGGCGGACCCGGTCAAGTCATTAAGGCCCTTAAACAAGATACCCCATTATAACACTTGGGGTGTTTTGAAAATATTATTTGGAAGATAGTAAAGTACGTTTTTCGTCGCTCGCTTCGCTTAATCACAAAACTTTGAAATAGTTTCAGGCATCGAGGACCATGAATATTTCCATAGTATTTATTGTAATATATCCATGAATGTTCAATTTTATGACAATTTTCAGGCACGTCACTACCTTATTATCGCCATGGCTCCCAGATATTAGGGTTACCTTACTTTCTATATTGAAATTAGCAACAGCAAATTAAAGTTCATTTTTCTTCGCTCGTTTTGCTCTCTCGCAAATCTTAGAAATTAGATAGTTTCAGGCAGCGAGGTGCATGAATATTTCCATAGGTTGCTACAGCAATATTCAGGTACGTCGCTGCCCTATCGCCATCGCACCCAAATCCTCGTTAGGTCCACTTTCTATACTGAAATGAGCAGCAGCAAAGTAACAGCATTTTTCCTCGCTTGCTTCGCTCGCTCGCAAACCTTATAAACGGGATAGTTCCATGCAGCGACTCCGAAGTCCATGAAAATTCGATGTTATGACAATTTTCAGGCACGTCACTGCCCTTTCGCCATGGCGCCCAGATATAAGGGTTACCTTTCTATAAAAGAACTACAGAATGTCCCCCCTCCCCCCCCCCCCCCCCCCGTTCGCTTCACTTCCTAAAAACTTTACTAATATGAATGATTCCTGGCAACAAGATGACCGGAGATATAGCTATACATTTCACCTATTTTGCCACTTGTAAGTACATTTTTATTTTCTCACTCTCCCTTTGCTTGCTCGCAAAATTGGAACCCTACACAGTGGTAGTATATGTCCGGGCTGCGCCTTTCTTTTTTACAACCAAGCCTAAGCAGAACCCCTTTTTGAAGACTTCGAAACAGACTACAAGTATCGGACTTGTATTTTCTTGTATCGGACTTGTATTTTCTTACTCAGTCACCTTATTTTTAAATAAGCAAACCCTAACCCTAACAAGCAAAAGAAAATTTCGTAATATACACCTCTGCCGGGGTTCGAACTCGTGGTTCTTTCACCAAGAGAGGACTGGATTATCCGATTGCGCCACACACAACAGCTGCTCGATGCCCTTGCTCGTTTTATTATATCGCTATAATTCGTTTTCATGAATATTCATGCAGATTAGTCTTGACGGAATAAACCGTATTAGTATGAAAAATGCGAAATCTGCCTAGGCTTGGTTGTAAAAAGTAAACACGCGTCCGGGCTTCATATTTGTCCCTACCCCTGTCTAACAATCTGATTACATATATATATATATATACAGGCCCGTAGCCAGGGTTTCTAAAGGGGTGGGTCGTTTTTGGCAAATGTGGACCTTTTTGTCATAATCAATACGGACCTGCCGAAGGCAGGTCCTTGCTAGGGGGTCCGGGGGTCCCCCCGGAAAATTTTAAAATCTAGATGCTTTCTGCTGCAATTTAAGAAATTTAGGTGTTGTGAATGCTGATTTTGAACACACATTTTTGAAGTCGCAGAAGCAATGATGCTGTACAACTGACAGCGTGTGGGTAATTCTGGTAACAAAGATTAAAGGTGTGTGTGTGTGTGTTTTCATGAAAAAGCGGACCTCAGCCCAAGAAGGGGGGGGGGGGTCGTCCGACCCCTCCGAATCCTCTGGCTACGGGCCTGATATATACGCTCGCGCCTATACCCTTGGAGGGGCACGCCCGGTGACCCCGCTACCCGCCACCCCTTCTCGGTCGCTTCGCTCAGAAAGGTCCACTATTTCCAATGTTGAACCCCCCCCCCCCCGCAAAAATCCTAGTTACGGGCCTGTATCTTAATTTCTGAGTAATCTAGTTCTGTGTTATTTCAATCATTTATGTCATATCGCATCGTTCAAAATACCTAGCACTGCGATTATACATTTTTTCCAGTAAAATCTCTCTCCCTCTCTATCATTATATTAAATGTATAACTGTTTGCACATTACTGAAAATCAAATTAATAATTGATATGTATAAATTATATTACCTTATTGAAGTTACTATTACAAATATGATATATGTATATCGCATGTGTGATTGCTGTATAAAGCACCAATAAAGCATAGGTAGGGTGTGAGTCAATGGGGGCGGAGGAGCCTGGAGCTCGGCGCAACCCTATCCCTAAGGATTCTCAAAGTTTCTACTCGGGCAATCATCACCTCATATTCGGGCAGCGAGGTGCCAGAATATCTCCTGTTCATATCTAATGTTTTTTGATGGCGAAAAAACATTATTTTCTATAGTAAATTATCTTATTTTGAAAACTTGAAATGTGATATTCCGGCAACAGTCACCAGCCCCCCCCCCAAACCCTTGCAAATTGTGCCCGTACGCCTATGCAAGAGACTGACTTCAGTTTTGTATGCAGGTGTTGTGGATCAGTGGATAAGTCCCCGGACTGTGACACGAGGTCCGGGGTTCGAATCCCACCGCAGCACTAGCGTCCTTTGGCAAGACGTTAATCTACATTTGCCACTCTCCACCCAGGTGTTAAATGGGTACCCGGTAGGATGGCGAAAGGTAATGTCCTTTGCTTAGCATGTGTGCGCTTAACAGGCGACTGGCTGGAATGCTCCCCAGGGAGTGGAGAATGTGCATACACTGTGTGCGGGCGTGCCAGAATCCAATGACCGGGGTAATAATATAAAGCGCTCTGAGTAGTTTGTAACTAGATATAGCGCTATATAAGAAATTACTTATTATTATTATTATTATTAACTTGTGAATAGTTATGGTTATCTAAGTCAATACTTTAAAAAAAAAATCCAGATAAAAATTGTCAAAGAACCAAATCTGATATGTAAAAAAAAAAAAAAAAAATACATGTACATAGATTATATTATGTTTTGCATAAACATGATAAACTTGTGATATAATGAATATCTAAATAGTCGGGTCTGACCAGTACCATCCTGCCCTATGTCCTGTCTTTCCCCGCCAGCCCCCGCTAGCACCCGCTAGCCTGCCTTCCCGTAGTCTGGATTATATTTAATCATAAATATATATTACCATTGTATTAAACATAAAGATATAGTTTTCAGTTGTGTCAGTATTACATTCTGGTAGCGAAATCGGATGCTACTAAGCCTTAAAAGTCCAGAACAATTTCAACATAACGGCGTCTATTATGGATTCTGTGTTTGATTTCATATTTCTGGGATATGCTTGGCGGGATGGATGCTGGGCCCATATAGGCCTACCTTTTATCTAAATATGATACATTCCATTTCTCTTCAAAGCTACAATGATTACTCATGAGTAGAGTAGGGTTGTCCGAAAGGCGACATAGTAAAGCCCCGTTCCCACTTGGACGAAATTGGTTACGAATCCGGCAGAATTTACGTCGTAAGTTATTCGTGTCGATTCGTAAAGGCATTCGTATCTATTCGTATCAATTCGTAAAGATTCGTATATGTATTCGTACGTTCGGGTGACCTTTAGAAAATTTTGAAATGCATGAAAAATTCGTAATTTCGTAAGTATTCGTAAATGTTCGTATTTTATTCGCAAATATTCCTAAATTGTTCTTAATGTTCGAAAAAAATTCGTATCCTATTACGATTACATTAGCCTTACGAATGAAGGTCTGAATTCACGAAGAATTTACGACAACAAACGAATGGACGACGTATATGCGAAATACTTAAGAAGTGGATACGAATAGTTTACAACAAATTTCCGAACTTGTTGCGAATAATAATGTCATTCTTGAAATCGTATATTTGATACGTAACAATTCGTATATGTTTACGAAAGCATACGAATGTATACGAATATGGTTACGAATCGTTACGAACTACACGAATACTTTACGAATTATTTAGGAATATTTTGCGAATAATTTACGACATATCGCGACCTACTCCCGACCACGTGACCGTCGGGTATATATATATATATAGCCCCGGTTCCAGGGCTTTTCTCATGAAAGTATCATCTTTCTGTAGATAGGGGGAAAGGCGAGTAACCATTTCATGGAACAGGTCAGGTGTGACACGTAGAAAGTCGTTGTACCCCTTCCAGTCTTCTCTATGCAATTCGGCCAATAACTTCTCATATTGTCCATATTCAGGCCTGCGCAATAGCCAGGATTTCACCCATACAGACGTTTTTGTTGGTTTTTTTTAGCTTTTTCTTTATGTCTATCCTTCTGTGTAGACAGAAGGAGTTGTGCTGCTCCCAGGAGATAACATTCTTCTTCAAGGAGTAGAGCAGCTTGTGTGTCAGCATCAATATCCATTGTAGTGCAATGAGTGGATAACACACCCCTGACCTCTTATATATATAGGGCCAGGCAAAGCTTGACCATTTGACCCATGTGACCATCTCTGACCAAAATCGGGTGTCGAATGTCGCCAAAGAATCGCAAAGCTTTCTTAAATCTGTCCCAAGTGTCGTAAATAATTCGTAACAGTGTCGTAAACAATCGTATAACATCCTAAACTATTCGTATATATTCGTAACATTTGCTTACGAATCTTCGTAATCACGACGTAACTTTGTCTTGTTTGTCGTAAATTTGTCGTAAATTTGTCTCGTATGTCGTAAACTATTCGTAACTTAGACAACGATTAACACGATCAATACGAATATATGGATCGTGAGGTTCGTATTCAGATTCGTCTGAATTCGGCCAAGTGGGAACTAGGCTTAACTGAGTTGTGTTACAAGAAATATTCAGTTATATACTGGGATATTACGTAATTAAACCGTTGCGGTCATCATAAGGAGTTTTCGGATGTGTCGACTAGAACGCCGTCCTAGATCCTCCCAGCGACAATGGAGTGCTTTGTGTTGACTGTATACAAAGTAGGTGAAGCTTGAAGCTAACAATGGGTGAAGCGAGGTTCACGTTTTAGAGAAGACGGCAAAACCATGTTTGACGCGTTCTCGATCTGACTAGTGGACGAGGGAGAAGCCAGTGAACGGGTGAGCCGTTCTTGCACAAAGCGCGGTATGCAGCTAACACAAAGCAGTCAGCTGGGAGGATCTAGCACGGCGTTCAAGTCGACACATTCGAAAGTTCACTAATATTCAGTGTAATAGACTATGAGACACGCGCGATAGCTTGGTATGTATTGCGATGTCAGTGTTTGATATCGTTGCGCTGGTTTTTGACAGGATTGTATGTGAGAATTTTTGGCGTGGGACGCTTGGTTGGACCGCTGGCATTTGTGCTCAGCGCGCGAACGTGCCTTAGAGTTTGTGCATGTTGCCGAAGACCAGCACCCCTATGCCGGAAACCGGCTCCAAGACAGCTAAAATGAACTTAGTATTTCTTTGGTTAAAACTGAAACAAAGAGGTCTTCCATGATTTGAGTGAAAAAATAAAAATAATTATGTAATAAAGAGTTATGAAATAGGATTTTGTCTTACGTGGCCGAAGAACAGCTTATAATGGCGGTCATCATGGGATATTTTCCTTTTACCATGGTTTCGGACATATTTCGAGAAGGCTCCTCGAATGAAAACATTTTGTATACCCTAAGGAAGCTTCACACCAGAAATGCTGCTTTGGGGCGTCACAAAATCGGATTTTGTCTCACGTGGCCGAAGACGAGCCTAAATGGCGGTTATCTTGGATATTTGCCCGTTACCATGGTTACGTACATATTTCGTGAGGGCTCCTTGGCTAAAATCATTTAATATACCCTAAGCAAGGTTCACACCAAAAAAGCTGCTTTCGAGCGTCATGAAATAGGATTTTGTTTTACGTGGCCAAAGACTAGCATAAATGGCGGTTATCTTGGATAATTGCGTGTTGCCATGGTTACGGACATATTTCGCGAGGGCTCTTCGACTAAAATCATCTAAAATCATATACCCTAAGGAATCTTCCGACCAAAAATGGTGCTTTTGTCCGCCGTGTCACAATAATCGAAGATTTTGACCCTAAGTGACCCAGCTAAAAGAGACTTCGCGGGCTGAATCCCCAACTCCAAGGTATCACTCATTTGGTAAAGAAGCATTAGATTTCTTTTTCATGGTTCGAATACCCGTCACGACAATGATGTACTTTGGCAAGACATTAATCTGATAATAATTAATCTTGATGATACGGTAAGCGTTTGGTCATTTACGCTGTAAGTTGTAATTGCCTATTATGAAGAGCAGTTATTAATATTATTATGAATATTATTATTATTATTGTCATTGTCATTATTATTTTTATGAATATTATTTTTATTATTGTCATTATTTTTAATATTATTATTATTACTATTATTATTATTATTGTCATTATTAATCTACACTTTCACTCTGTGAAGTAAATAGGAAGAGAATTTGATTCGAACAATGATAAATATTTTAGTCGTTAACATAAAGATGGAGAAAAAGAAATTTCCAAAATCATGACCAAAGAAAATTTGGCAATGGTCTGACGTCTCCTGTCCGAGTAACAAATTTCCAGTTTCATGGTTTTTGAGGCGAACGAAAATATTGAACCTTTGGATATTGGTAACTACGAAATTCTCGGAAAAGATGAGAGGGGGCTGCAGCGCCAAGCCCCAACCTGTGTCTGCAATAGCAGATTTCTTGACAGAGAAAGATGATATTTCTATTGTAATCTTTTCGGCTGCTGCCAGTAGCTACCAATTTCTTTCTATTACGCTATTAAAAAAAATACAATGGGCATAGAAATGATTTGGCAGACCCGAGCGCAGTGTCTAGGCATAGACGCAAGGAAGCGATGTCCTAGCACAAGGTTTCGGAGTCTCTAAGAATAATTACCATGATAAAATCACATTAATTTTTCATTTCCCTTTTCTCCTTCAAAGAAAAAAGCAAAATTAGGAAATAATTGTGTTTGTTTAATTTTAAATCCCACACATGGCAACACATCATTAATTAGTAGTCGCTTTTCATTAATATGCGTCATTGGCTTCAAGGACCAACCCATTCTCTCGTCCCTAATAACATTAATTCTTCAGTAAGTGCATACAGTATGTGAGGAAATAATATATATCTACTGGGTTGGGATGTGGGGTATATAATATATGTGAGAATATTGGG
Source organism: Heliocidaris erythrogramma (assembly GCA_025617745.1). Lineage (NCBI taxonomy): Eukaryota > Metazoa > Echinodermata > Echinoidea > Camarodonta > Echinometridae > Heliocidaris > Heliocidaris erythrogramma. The sequence continues at coordinate 41,326,423 of CM046866.1, forward strand.
ATGGTGTGTGTGTGTGTGTGTGTGTGTTGTGTGTGCGGGTGTGCGTGTGAGGATGTGTGTGCTTGCTTGTGTGTGTGTGCGTGTGTGAGACTAGTTTGGACGCGTATGCTTTCCCCATTCAATTTGTTCCATTAAGAGTATGCGCATTTTCATTATGGTTAAGAATAGGCCAACTTATATAGAATTAAATTAGTTCAGGAGGAAGGAATAGAATAGAAAAAACAAATGAGCAGCTTCCCCGCTTGTTTATCAGGTCTATTCCCGATATTCTATCCTTATCCCTAACCCGAATCAAATAAAATCAAATCAATCAAATCAATGATTGGAATTAAATCACATGACAAAAGTCAAAAGATCAATGTTTCTATATTCACAATAAAAGATCAACATTTGCATATATAACATCATTATAAATGTGGAATTTGTATTAATAAATTATACATGAAAATTTTGTACATTTTATAAAAGGTCAAAAGGCAAGCTAATAAAAGTTAAATAATAACGAATAAAACCATTCAGACAGGAAATTTGATCAATAATGATAAAATGAAAATTGTCGCAAAGAGACAACGTTTATGATATCAAAGACATGGATTATGGAGTATAACCAAGAAATTGGTATCAACGGTAATTTTGCATTGTAGTATTGATGTCACAGAAAAAGTTTTGCTATACAGAAAATTATGTATTTAATTTTTTTACTTAAATCATAATTATCCGAGAATACTTAGGAACAAGTAAAAATTGAATTTCAAAATAATTGTAACAATGTGCAATAGTAGTAATGGCATCTAGAGTCTTACATTGCTTTGAAAATCATAATCTTATAAAAAAAGGTGTGTAATATGCTGGTATTTATACTTAAGAAACCACGACAAAACAAAAAATTACTTGAATATCATATTGGTATAGTTAAGAAATGGGAAAATACTACAAAAATATGATTGTAAATGATAAATCAAGATGGAGAAATACTGTTAAAAGATCTGACCATTTAAAATGCAATGTACCGTTAACTTATTATTGTTCTAATTATGAATGCATATTATTTGAGAGTCTTCATAAAACTCACGTGCAAAAAATTCGATACATTAGCAGAATTCAAAAGTTGGACAAAGTGATGTTTTGGAGATTGTTCATATCTAGTAGCTTCACCCCCTCATTTTCCAACTTAAAAATGTGCAATCTGGGACATACCTAGGAAGGCAATTTTTTACTTTAAAATTTGCAACATGGGGCATACCTAAGAAGACCATTTCGACTTGACGATATGTACTATACGGGTAAGCGTGTCGCGATTCGACCGACCGGGAAAAGGGTATAAAGAAATATATTTTTCATGAACTCGGATACATAATTCTGAAAATATGCACCCCAAAATAATCTTCGCTAATTTTATAACACAGTCCAATGTTATATTAAATTCTGCATTACTTTAAATATATTAATAGGAATGAGGTTCCCAGCCGTAGAAACGAGGGAGCGAAAGGAACGAGCACAGAGGGGATGTGATGGTGGGGTGCTTTTACAATATTGAGTGTTGGCAAATCTGTATGTAAATAAACACCAAGTGGACCAACGCAAACTTTTTTTTAGTAATGACGTATTTTCTGTTATCTGGTTATTATAATTAACTGTGATGAGCCTTTCATCCAACCAATGAAATACGTTATCACTGTTAGAAACAAACAGTTGAATGGCATGAAATTTTCTCCCTTACACTGAGTTAATACCGTAAAACCTCGATTAGAGTCACACACCGACTTGAAGGATTGTATCCTTTATAGTTCCTGGATTATTGATATACATGTATATATTCGTTAACGCTCTGAAGACATATTGCGCTGTTGCTACCGAGACGGGTTGATAAATATTCACTTGGCTTTGTGTTTACGGAAAATAAACTTTTTCAAAGAGATAACGCAAATAGGTGCCTATAGGCGAGGTTTTATCTGTTCTCGACATATTCCGTTAACTCGGAGTCTCTCTAATCGAACCAATTAGCCGTACGACAAACAAAAACGGTGCATGTATTGCATGTTTCAATGAGATGCATTCATAATTTGCGTAAAATGTCTTGAGAACAATATTACTGCCATGAAAACAGTTACACAAGGTACTTTTTGCGGTCTGCTCCACCTTCTGCATATCCCGGCACCGTTTGTCGCAGTATACTGTAGCTCCGGGAAAGGAATTATCTACTTACTCGTGTTATTGGTCAGTTGGCCAGTGGTCACTAATTATGCCCAATAGTGACAATAAAAACATATTCTCTACATGGCTATTTGGGAATGTTAGTTTGTAACAGAAAGGGAGAAATACACATTTTATTGAAAAATCCTGTGATATCACGAATATTTATATCACTTGTATGGAATTGAAAATAAACCATGGTTGATTTTCATTTGGGGGGGGGGGCAAGCGCCCCCAAAGCCCCCCCCCCCCCCACCAATACGCCAGTAAGGAGAAACTTTATGAAACTCGATGCAAAACTTCCCCATTTTTTTCTCATGGTTTGTCAGACGGCCCCTAAAAATTGGGGCAAATTTTTCCCCTTAAAACCCATGGACCAATGTACACCCATACCTCTTCTGACAAAATTTGGTCCATGGTCCTTAAGGGGAAAAATTTACCCCAATTTTTAGGGGCCGTCTGACAACCGATCCCGTCGAAAAATTTTGTCAGTTTTCGTGTTTTGATAATGTATAGTCAAATATAGGAACAGGCTCCCAGACTATTAAAAGCATTTACAAAAAGAAGAAAAGTACTGGAGAGTTTTGGTTTCCTTTTTTTTCTTGAGGGCGTGGGGTGGGGGGGAGTATTTGATATTTAAGTAGTTTCATTAAAAAGTAACAAAAGCTTCTTGTTAAAATCATTTTCCCTTAGACTCACAAAGGTCTGGTGAAATGAAATATGTTTAAAGGCTGTCAGAAGCACCAAAATTTCATTCTATTGTCAAATTGTACCAACGATTTAATTTTTTTTTTTTTTTTTTTTTTTTTTTGGGGGGGGGGGAGGGGGTTCACTTTATAATGATCGGAAGTTTGCATTGGAACAACGTACGTTGTTCTGCGTTCAAATAAATATATGTAGAGAAATCCCTTCTAAATGTTTGCAAATGGGTAGCACTTTAGGCCGAGTTCTCCGTTCCTGATTCGGTCAATATTGACTTAAACGTACACTTGGAATATTTCTGTACATATTTTCATTTTATGGAGATACCTGATTCCTAAACCCTTTACAGGTAATCTAATGAATTATGCAGCATCGAAGTTAAGTGACAGTTCCAAATAAATCACCAGTGTAAAATCCCTTGCACTTAGCATGCTACAAATCTCTATGGCCCGAATTCACAAAGGAGGTTTGGTTTAAACCATGGTTTAAACCCCCTCCTGGGGGTTTTAAGCGTATGTGCGCACGGAATTCGATCCAATCATATTTATTTATTTATTTTTTATTTTTTATTATTTTTTTTTTTGGGGGGGGGGGGGCCAATGTGCGCTTATTTAAGCAGCTCTCATACATCTGAGAATGTTCATTACGAAACGGTACGATTCTTTGCGACAAAAAAATCGCAGATTTTCCCAGCATTTCGTAATGAACATTCGCAGAGGTTCGGAACGTTCGTAAATGTTCGTAAGAATTCGCAGCCGAGTGCAGGCTTCGCAGAATTTTTTCAACATGTTCAAAAATTTCAGGAAACGTAACTATTCGTAATGTAACGTAACATATTCGTATTTCATTCGTATCTATCGTAACTCATTCGTATATTTCGTAACTCATTCTTAATGACTTGACAGCCAAGAATTTGATACGAATTAATGCGAATATTACGAATATCTGCGAATTATCCATGGTGAACAGTGTACAATTGGAAAAATGTGGAGAGAATGTCATGAAAAGTTGCTGTAGAATTGTGAAACGCTGTGAAAACGCGCGGAAAATACGTCACTTCCGGTTATATCGCATATAAATCGCAAACATTCGTAACTTTTCCGTATTTTTTCCGTAACTGTTCCGTAAGTATCGCAGTCAATCGCAAACATTCGTGGATTTTCACATCGTTACCATTCGTATCCAAATTCGTAAAATATTCTCGCATGTATGCGAGAGGCTTTACGCTTATTTAGATCAGCTTAATGTATTTTAATTGTTTCCTCAAAGTACTGTCACACAAGTAGGCTGATGGCAGATATGAATATACATAAAATTCGACTCTGATTAAAATTAATATTAATATTTTTATTACTTTAGTAAACACGTATTCACGTTAGTCGTGTAAGTACAATTTTTAATTTTTATTCCCTTAATTATATGTAATGTTGTTGCCAGTCTCCTTCCTTCAACTTATCAAATTAGAGCATGATATGGACAGAAGCGTGGGTCTAGACATTGAGGAGGCAGCGCCAACGGGGGGGGGGGGGGGGGGGGGCATCCGGGTTCCTTTCTTGATGGATGAAATGCGAATAAAGAAGGCAATTAATCTGTATTCATCTTCGCGTCCTCTTTCCCCCTCTCATCTTTACTTATCGGGTATTTTTCTTTCTTTTCCTCTCTTTTCACCGTTTGATTTGGGGGGGGGGGGGAGTGCCCCCGTGCCTTCCTCCTTAGCTACGGTTATGCAAACATGTTGTTGTTACGGAATCACGACACGTTCCTAATTCAGGCATTGGGAAAAGATCGATCCTTGCTTTATGTGTATTTCTAACGGCCACTTAATTTTAAATTTATATTTGTAATAGACGTTCAAATGGGTCTCACAATGTGTAAAATAATTCAAGGTTTTCGGTCCGAGATTGTATGTTTCGGTGTAAAAGAAATTGATCGCATTTGTGGTTATTATTTGCATGCAATAATATACAAATGTTTAAAGAGGATCATTTTTTAAAATTCTTGAACGTTGTTGTCCATTGTTTTTTTGAAAGCTGACTTCGAAGATAATAATCATACACTCTAAAATATGTGTAGTCATTTTTTTTTGACCAGATCGCCAAGTCACATTTTCTTAATCCGATTAGAAAATCAGAAGCTGGTTGTTTTGACTATATAGTGCAGGTTCCCGTGGGAATAGTTATTCTAGTAAACTCTAACTAGATTCTAGTCATATTTGACTAGATTGTTTTTAGAGTGTAATTGTAATAAAATAACGCTTTATTTCTGTTGTTTATCTTTCCAGCATGTTCGATGGATGCATTGACAAGTACAACGTGTACAAGGTTGAGACTATTGGCGATGCTTACATGGTTGTGTCGGGGTTACCTGAGGCAACGGATAAGCATGCCTGGGAGATCAGTACTATGGCTCTAGAGCTACGCAGTCTGGTCATGGGCTACAAAGTGCCACACATGAATGGTGACTCACTTTGCCTCAGGATTGGAATACATTCAGGTACCGTATCGATCCTCCTGATGTATTTTTATATCCATTTATTGTCAGTGTAATTTCTTCTTATTTAAGCAATGTTTGTATCAGTATTATCAATATCTTTGTAATGACGAATACTGTGATTATTTGAAATAATTTTTTTCAACTGTTATTTTTGAACTGTTATTTTAGAGTATTACCTCTTATTTTTTGTGATAGTTTGCATATCAGTATCGAACTTTGATGAGATGTCTTTTGACACACTCTTCATGCCCGTGTTATGTTTTTTCTAAGTTCATCTGATAATCAAATCACCCCTTTATTCAATTACTAATTCGTCCAACCATTCTTCTATTGTTTTTTTGTTCTTCGCAATTCTTTGGTATCCATGAAATACTTTAATTCATCTCCCGCAAGCCTGCGACATACCCCTACTTTCAGATATATATTGGGAATCCAATTGTCTTTCATACGCAAGATCTAGAGTTCTAGAAGATGATATCATATCTCTTGGCTTAGAGTAAAGGCTTGGAAATGGACGACAAACAACCCACCATAATTGTCTGTTAGGATGACCACTCACGGTCATTTGTGTCCCTTAATTATGCACCGCCGAAAGAATTGTCGAAAGAAAATGATGGTATGGGAAATGAGATGTCTCAGTGGTAGAGCAGTGGTCTCATAACCGGGACTCCGGGAGAACCCAGGTACTAATAATTAATCATCAATCAGTCTTAGGAGAGATTAATATTTTGAGTAATACGAAATGGGGGGGGGGGGGGGGGGGGGAATGTGACAGATAATTATGAATAAATATTGAATACGCGATGAAGATGAAGCGATGCTGTCATATTTGTCCCTCAAAGCATGAGTGAAGATTCCAAATTCTAACGATCCTATTTATATTCTTTCCTCTGCTCGTATGAAATGAAATGATCATGACCCAGATATGGAAATCCCACCACTACCAAAATATCAGTTGCATTTCAATTATTTGAATAAAAATCACTTCTACACACTATGAACATGACGAACAAAGAAAGACAATTTATGCTGCTCCTCATTGTACCCTTCACAATTGCACTGGTTAACAAAAGAACATCCATTCATTGCTATCCTGTAAAAATATGTAGAACAGGTGTCACATAATAGCAGTGAAGGGATGTCCTTTTGTCTACTAGAGCTATTGTGGAGGGTACAATGAGGAGCTGCATAAATTATCCGCTCTCTTTGTCACCGTGTTCATAGTGACATTGCTACGTATATAAAATTCATTGAAATATAAGTTTTGTCCCCTTTCACATTTCCAGAGAAGTATATAGCTGTTTTAGCATCGGTCAGCTTAGTAACCTAATGCATTAAAGGCCCGTTACCATAGAGATATAAGTAAAAATAATCTCGGGGCAATGTTAGGTGACTGATATCTCACATTATCGGACTTAGTATAAAACTCCCTTCTCATCATTGCAATGTATTTCTTCATACTGGTTGGGGTGTTTTATAGGCCTCCAAATTCTCATGTTGACTTCTTTGAAGAATTAGACAAAAATCTCGACTCTGCTCTCTCGGAAGATATGAGCTGTATTATTTTGGGTGATTTCAATTGTGATTGTATGCCACACCATCATGATGTGAATGCTGAAAATATAATGTTTTATACAAATATGTATGGGCTAAGTCAGCTTATTGATACTGCCACAAGAGTTACAAATACCTCTTCCACTTTAATTGATTTGATATTTGTATCAGACAAAGAACTGTACAATGAATGGTGAATATTTGAAACTAGCATAAGTGATCATTATTTGGTGTATGCATTTCGCGATTTCAGTGCTAAGATCCATAAAAATTCTGAAAATGCAGAATTTCGCTCGCTTAAAAATCTTGACTAGGAGAAATTTTACAGTGAATTGAGAAATACTCCTTGGCAGGTCATAAAAGATATAGATGATATTGATCTTGCATGGGATGTTTGGTTGACTTTTTTCAATAATGTAATCAACAAGCACATTCCTATATGTAGAAAGCGGATAAGAAAAAAGGCGTGTCTATGGATATCTGACGAGATCGTTAAGCTCATGACGGAACGTGACAAAGTTCTCAAAGCTGCTAAAGCTAACAAAAGTGACGATCATTGGGACACCTACAAATTTCTAAAGAATAAAGTTATTCGTCTCATGAGAAAAAGTAAAAGAGAATATAATGCAAACCAGATTTCACAAAATCATAATAATAGTAAGAAAATGTGGAGATGTTTGACAGACCTTGTGCCTATTAAAGTCAGTACCTATTTCTCCTAATACCATAAACATAGATGGAGCAAATGTGTCGGACAATGCAAATATTGCTGAGGCATTTAATGACTTTTTCATTTCTAATGCTACTAAGATTATAAAGGACCTGCAGAGGAATACGTCTCAGCTGAGAGTAGACGAGGACAAAAATGTTGGTCCGACTCATTCTCAATTTGAACTTAATTTGATCACCAGGGATTTTGTATTTAAACAGATTGATTATCTGAGTATAGATAAAGCTACTTGTGAAGATCACATCAGCTTTAAACTTTTAAAGATGACAAAGAATGTTATCGCAGAGTCTCTTTGCGATATCATTAACAAATCCCTGTCTACGGGAGTTGTTCCACGTGAATGGAAAAAGGCTCGGGTAGTACCGATATTTAAATCTGGAGATATTTCTTCGTTGAATAATTAGCGCCCCATTTCTGTATTACCTATCGTGAGTAAAATCATAGAAAGGGCCGTTCATCAACAGCTGAGTGAATTCTTGGAAGAGAATGATTTATTACACCCAAATCAGACTGGTTTCAGACCTATGATTTCAACAGCTACTGCCCTTGCAAAACTTGTAAATCAATGGTCGTTGAATATTGACAACAATGAAATTTCTGGAGTTGCCTTCATAGATCTTCGGAAGGCCTTTGATACTGTGGACCATGAGCTACTTTTACATAAATTAGCTTGTTTAGGTTGTAGTAACAGGATTATCACCTGGGTCAAATCATATTTAGGTAATCGGCGTTAAACAGAGTCTTGGCATGGATTAAAGAAAATCGTCTCGTCCTTAACACTGAAAAAACTTGTGTCATGGTAATAGGCTCTCGTGCTAATCCCAGGAAAATTGAATCTTTAACCATTTCATTAAATGGTAATTTGATAAAAAGAGTTCAGTTCACCAAATGCTTATGGGCCAGTCACAAATCAGTTGCGATGCGTCGGCGATGGGTAAAACCCGGGAAATTTTAACAAAATCTTGAGACAGATCTCACGATTTTGCACCCGTCGGAGGCGCTCTCCGGACGCCTGCGGCTTGTCGCAGATTTTTTAGGCATCGCCACACCCGTCGCGGTCCCCAACTTTGAACTTAAAATTTTAAGATTGCTCGCAAGATTTTTCACCCATTTTGGGCATCCCAGACATAATCTCCGATGACCTACGATGCCCTCCGATTAATCGGAGGCGTCCTCCGAATAATCTGAGACTAGTCGCAAGATTCTGTGTGGATGAGGGATACCACGCTACAGTGTACAGGGAGAAATACAGATGACCGAGGTCAAGAAACCCTCCTTTTCCCCCACATATACCCAGGGGGAAAAAAATTTAAAAGAAAAGACGCTCGCAGATATCGTCTCCGATCCCCTCCGATGCAATCGGAGGCGATCGGAGGCTAATCCCACGATTTTTCGACAAAACCGGGTCAAAATCCTTGAAAAAATCTCAGACAATGTGACTGCTCCACTTTTATTAGGATTATTGCTAGGATTGTTCAAGGATTCTTTATTTTCTACGACGACCCCCGGCCAAAACTAATCCCCGACAGATCGCCGACATTGTGACTGGGCCATTACGAGTTTTGATAGATGAAGAATTGAAATAGTCTAAACAAATTGAAAACGTATGTAAACTTATCCAGAAAAACATATATAGGCATATAATAAAGAGAGCAAAGTGTTTTTGCCTGTGCAGTCCTTAAAGTTGCTTTATAACAGTCTAGTGTTGCCACGATTTGATTACTGCTTTGTTGTATGGTCGCAAGAATAATACTGAACAAAACATATGACACACCGTCGGCTGATTTGTTCACTAGTCTTAAATGGATGACACTAGACAAACGGTTTGAGCTAAGTCGCGTTATGATGATATATAAATGTGTTCATAACTTAGCACCTTCTTACCTTCAGGTAGGCTTACTCAATCATAACGATGTACATGAGCATCATACTAGACAAAGAGACAGTGGATGTTTACGCGTGCCCAGATTTCACACTGATTGTTATAAGTGTAGCCCAACTGTATCTTCTATATTTGGATGGAATAAGCTCGATAATTCGATGAGAACAGCTTCCTCTGTCAGTTCATTTAAGAGGATGTTTAAACAAAGTTGTCATTTATGCATAACTTAGCCTAACATACACTCAGTGCTTATTCTGTAATATAGGTTTTCCAGGTCAATTTCAAACTTTCTCCAGTCAATTTAACGTTTCGAGCAATCAATTTCGCCCGAAATGCGATCGCGGTAACAAATCAGAATTCAAATTCGTCTTTGGCCGCTCAAAATCAACATCTCAGCGATCAAATTGCAAATTGCGCCAATCAATTTAAAACAATGAGCAATGGTATTCGTCAATCGTCATTCAAATTCGTCCATTCGTAACAATTCCGTCTTTGCGGTCATTCAAATTCGTTAATGAGCATGCATATTTGAAATAACTGCAATCAAATTAAGAATGTGAGGTTCGTATCAAGTAGAAAGTCAAAATGGGGAGGGTTTGGGGAACGCTTTATGTTAATACTTGGCCATGGTGTTGTTATGCTTATTTGGCAAATAACCAGAAACAGTTTCCTTCTTTTCATGTCAAATTTGGGTAGAAATTTGATCTCTTTTTTGATATGGTGTTTTGATTTCTTAAGGGGTCTATGCCCCGGTTCTTCCCCAATCCACCGTAAACTAAATATTTAGCATATATTTAGCATATTTGCGACTGAATCAATATTTTCATATTGGCGTTACAGTTGAGCTAGTTTACTGATATTTGTTTATTTTTCAAATGAGTATTCGTTTGCTCCACGTCTATTATTGCTTTGTTTGCACTCTCTAATTTTACTGAGGATTTATTTTGAACTATTATGTATATACGTTATGCATTTTGATGTAAATATGTTTATTATTATTCAGGGCCCCATGAAAGACCACTACTTAATGTTGAATGGGCTACCCTGACAAAAGATCAGAAATAAATAAATAAATAAAAAATAAATAAAATACATTGTGGATAGATATCATATAAAATTATGCAAATGTACCATTCTGTAAAAGTGTTATACTTTCCCATTTATCATTACAGGACAAAGATATATGATACAATGTATTTCGTTTACAGTCAGTTTGTATTTTGCGTTTAGGAGCAAATGGGTGAGTTTTCCAATATGACATCAGGGTGATACTGAAATTCCAAAATGTACGGTTTTCTCAAATTTCAAAAATTTATATTTTTTCTTATCACTTATTTGATTTGGTTCAAACACTGTGTTTCTTCGATTTGTATATTTTCATTTTAAAGCAATTTTGCTATCAACGATGAGTTTTCTCTATTATTTTTACTTGATAGATGGAAAGATGATCACAAGATTAAAACAGAGATTAATATAAGACGTGAAAAAAACTTGAAAAAGAGAGGTCATCAGATCATCAGGGTCATTATTTACAAGATTTTCATAGTGTAGCTAGTGCTGCCTTTAAGGTAACCAATACATAAATAATTGCCAATCAACCTTCTCATAATGACAATAAATTCACAAATTAACCTTCTTCAAGAAAATCTACACATCACGGTCAAGTGTTAAATGGGTATATTTCACGTTCTCTTCAACAAGGTCAGTTGATACAAATAATGTTTTGCATTATTATGTATAAATTATAGTGACGATGTACTAAAGCCATTCTAAAGGATTTTGTTTATCTCTGACCTACTAGACATAGTCGGCGCTTTCATAATATCGAGCGCTTGGCACTATTTGTGATATAATTGACGTAAAAATCGATTGAAAGGTAATATAACTGGTGAAGAGTGTTGACATAAATACTGTTAAAAGCCACTTATCGTCGTTTTAGTAGACTTGCAATCTTGGACAAATTGGGATTTAAAAAAAATGCATGAATGTGCATTTCATTTGTAATATCGAAAATCATATTGATGCATATACTTTCGACTATTTTGTTATATTAGTAATTTACTTGTTTTGATATATTTATTTTGCGCATTTTGTCCTTGGGTATTACTGTATGAATGTACATATTTTTCATTTTCATCAAGTATTCAAGTAGCTCTATGAATCCTGAGTTTCCTTAAGTACTCATTTTTAGAACATTAATGTTATATTATCACAAGACAATTGAATATTTTCTCAAAGGAGCCTAGCATCAACCTTTACATTGCTTAAATATTTCTTCCATTTGTTCTGTATAATCTTATTGGTATATTAAAACAAGTAAGTTGATTGGTATGGACTGTAATGCTCTTCTCTCTCCTAAAAGTATGAGGTTGGTAACTATTTTGTTGAAAATTTATCCCTTTTATATGTGACGCAAATCTCAGTGACTAAACTAAAACTTCTTATTAAGGTGAATCAGTAAGATAATTATAATCTCCTGTTTTATCTGTGATCTATACATTAATGATTAAAAGGAAAAGATGACTAATAAACACGAACTAATAGCAGTGTTTTAAGTCTGGAAGGCGGTATATTTCGAACCAACTAAAAGAAATAACAATAATGCTTACGAAGAATAGCCTCATCAGTATTAATACTTTTTTCCCTGAGGGTCCTGCAATTATTACCTTACCTCACATTTCCTGTACTGGAGAAGAAAAAAACCCAGCCCCAGTATGTATTATTGCCCGAGTTATTACTAAATAATTTACAGGGCATCTGAAATACTTTGATGGATATGATCCCTGATTATAGCTGTGATTTCCTACGCAACGCGAATAAAAATGATTACGAAAAATATATTTCAAAAAATATGAACCACCCTACATCTTATGAAACCTTAGGTGCTAACGCACCTAAGAATCGTTATGTAGAATGTATATAAAATTGACTTCACAAGTGCATGACCCAGCGATCGACTTATAAGCCTCCCATTTTGTGAAAATCTATAATTCCCTCGGGTCTGTATTGGATATTAAACAATCCATAAAGAAAAAAAAATACGGCAAAACTTGTTTATAAAGGCTAGCTGGATGGATACGAAAAAGGTGATCAGTTTAGACAGGTGGCCTTTCTTGACAGCTTTGACTGTATAAGGTATTTTATTTTTATTTGCAGTTTTACTAACACAGGGCAACATAGCCAGTTTCAGAACTGCTTTTCACAATGGCCCTGATGGCAGCCTTTACTATGTACATGACCAATATTTTTAGAGATTGACATACAGAAGAAAAAAATGCTTTATAGAAATTAGAAACGAAGAAATAAATTAATTTACGTATATTTGAAATACAGATTTGAAGACAAACTAAGAATAATTGTATTGAAGAAAATATTGAAGTTTAAAACAAAACACACACAAAAATAAAAACAAAAACAAAAACCATGCAATGAAAAATAGAAAAAAATAGAAACGATTTAGCAGTTACTAATAATAAAAATGAGAGATTTGGAAAATAACAACATATTCCGGGATTGATCATATCTAAACGTTTTGATGATGACATGTAGATCAACTATTAATTTGGATTATTCAGTGACAATTTAAAAGCATGCAACGACCCACTATTTCTGTGATTCACACTCACAGGCTGTTAGTAAGGTAAGGTTATGTGAACTGAGCCTGGCATAAAACAATTACAAGTTTTAATAACTCATATAAGCTACTGAAATCCTTGCATCTGATTGGTTGAGAGCAGATATGCGATAGAACTTTGGCAGTAGTTATTGATAAGAAGATTTATGAAACTGGGCCCTGGTGTAAGTGGTTTTTCTTTCCCTTTTTTTTTAGCCGTAGCGATGTAATACATCGGTTCATACGCTGTAAATGTAGATGAAAAGTTGAATGCTTTATAAATGACAGGCCATTGAATGCCAGAAATTATGCGTGCAGGGGCGTCGCTAGAACATTTTGAATGGGGGTGGGGGTCACACCTAAATTTTCCGACAAATTTTTGGGGTGTGACACCCAAATCTTGATTATACGGGCCCATTTTCGCAAGGGGGGGGGGGGGGATCTGGGGCTTGACGCCTTCTGCCCGAATATCAACATTTTAATTTCTAAATTGCTTTCACAAGAATAATAGAGGAGCTTGCTAATTACCTGGGCTATGTGGCTGCCATGCTGAATCTACCATTCATGTGTTAATTACACAAATACCTTGCAAGCTCCCTATTGTGTTTTGTCATTCAGGCGCAGATGGACAATGGGTATGATTACATAATCCTGAAAATATCATTTGACTAGTTTTGAGAAAGCAATACAATTTTCACAATTTAATGACTTATTATTGAAATGATCATTTGACACCAAATTGCACCCCAAGAAAGTTACATTACTCAAGATTGTACTATGTAAATTCGATCTGAATTTAATGAGACACTTTGGAGTTATTAAGGTTGTAATGCCAAAACATGTTTTTTCTCTACATCCAGAGCATTTTGGGCAGCAAAGCCTGGTTTAGGGGCACTTTGGTGTTTTATTCGGGGGCATGTTGCACCCTTTCTGGATATAAATTGTTGTCAGTTTTTATATTTTTGTAATGTACATCCATACCTCTTCCTTCTGACAAAATTTGGTCGATGTGCCTTCAGGAAGAAAATCTACCCCCATTTTACTGACAACCCATACCGACGGAAAATTTTGGCGCATATGTTAGATGGGTTGAAATCGAGCCGACTTATTTTTTTTTAAATATATTTATTTATTTATTTATTTATTATTATTATTATTATTATTATTATTATTATTATTTTATTTTTTATTTTAAATTTAAATTTTAATTTGATTTATTTATTTATATATATATATATATATATATATATATATATATATATATATTTTTTTTTTTTTTTTGGGGGGGGGGGGGGGGGTCTGATGTATAATGTATAATAGACCCTTACAATTAAGGCCCTAGATAACAATAAGGAACTATAGATTGGCAGAATATTACTGTATCTTATTTAGTTATCTACTTGCCTGGGAACCTATGTTATACACGCTTTGCTTTTTAATAGGTTCTGTTACTACCATTGTTTTTTGTAATTATGTTTTATCTTGTTGAATTGTATACGGCATGTGAAACAATAAATCAAATCAAATCAAATCAAATCAGATTAATCCCCTTTATCGAGAGATATAGCTGAGGACTCATGGTATTGTTTATGGAGCATTCAAGAAAACAGCTCGGGATAAAATAGAGAGTCAGCCCACTCTCCCCCCCCCCCCCCCCCCCGTCTCTCTCTCTCTCTCTCTCTCTCTCCATCTCTCGCATAGTATTATACATCATCATTATATTACTTTCACCGAACGCCAAATGAAATCTAAATGTTATTCATTTCATTATGTTCAATTTTATTATTATTACTAATCATCATTCGGTGTTACCTGTGCCTGAGAGGGAAACTGATATTGATTAATTATATTTTGAACCCTCGGGTGTCTTGTCCTGGTATACCTGATTGCGTTGTGCAGGTATAATTTTTAAGTTTAGTACCTATCTTTATTCCTTTTATAAAATGTGATTCAAGTTGAAAATTTTCTTTGGTGTGTTGTCAAAGATCAGCTACTATACCAGCAATAGCTCTTCTAAAGCCTGGGTAATAATATAATATCAAGGCCCTCAGGAAGAACAAAAGTGATAATCAAAAGGCTACCTAGGGCTAAAAGACCATATTTTTGTTATCATATTATAATTATATATATATATTGTTATAAGAATTATGACTTCTGATATCTATGTCACGCCTCTCACGATAAACCAATGTTTTAAAATGTATATTACAAATCAAGCGTAAAACTCAATTTCGCTGATGACACACATTTTGAAGGACGATATCATATCCCTAATTTGTTTATCGTCTTATAAACCATATATATATACGTGTATATTCAGAATTAATGGGATCTCTTTTAGGTTAAACGTGATGTTTGAGTTCATTGCAATAATTTGTTTCATTTGTTCGTATCGCTAATGCATTTCAAAATGGCACGATCTTGAGAATACTTGTATTATTAATCATTTCTTCTAGAGGAGAAAGTAACACAACCCGCTAATATCAAAAGTAATCCGATGCGCTTATTCTTTACGAAGAGAAATGGAAAGAAAAGAAGGGCAGACAACTTCACAAACCAATAAAAGCACTATGTATTGTGTTCTTTTGAGATTAGAAATGTTTTTATTTGAAATGATATATGTATCCGCAAGTTTCCTCTGTTTTTACTGCAGATAACTGTTTTTTCATATTTCGCAACCAATCCGCCTTAATAAATTCAATGCCAGTCACTATCCTGTAGAGTGCGAGTGAAAAAGAACCCTCATTCGATATCCTATATCAAAACAGGTACCACGTGTTAAAAAAAACAGTTGACATTTTGATCAAGGTTATAACTTGTATCAGGCTGAGGTTTTCACATTGTAAATTTGAAGGATATGATATTTATTGCAGTAAGTTTTGTGAAATTTCCTTAATTATTATTCTAAAAATAATGCTCTGAATACTTAATTAGATCTTCACTTTTTAAAAAAAATAAGGCCGCAAAGTTTGTGTGCATCTGTAATTATTTTGGAACGCGACAACACCATTGTGCATCATACCTGTCCTTTCCGCCAATCCAGTGTCATTAATGATTCATGACTCTGGGTTGAAAGAGGTACTCTGGAATTTCAGAGCTTTAGTATGCCTCTCTTAAACGCCATTTTCGGCAGTACCAAAGAACTTTTCAAAGCTAATTAAATATTCCGAGCATTATTCTAAGAATATTAATTACGGTAATTTCACAAAAGTTAATTCAAATAAATTTGACACCCTTAAACTTTACAATGAGAAAATCTCAGTCTGATACGAGTTTTAACTGTTAATAACAATCAAAAGTGCCAAAAAAGTTTTTCCAACACATAGTAGAATTGCTGAAGTCTGATATGCTTGTATCCCCTTTTAATCAGTAAAATGTCTGATCGGAATCCTAGCCCTTTTCCTAAACAATGTCAAATTCATGTTATCTTTGCCCAATTTATTGGGTTGAATGATTGAAGTTTCAGAACGTTTGATTGATATGCTGGATAGAGAGCTTCATCTTGAACTCGTCACTTACATTCTGGTAAAACGTAATTTGTCTCCATTCATAATTTATTTTGTTTACACATGTCCAAGAGAAGCTAGGGGACTAATCAGACCCCTCCCCCTTAAGCGTTTGAAACTACATGACTGTCGTTGGATTTCCGATGGGCAATTCCTCTTTGGTCACTCATTTTTCGAACTTTGCCTAACCAATTTTATTACTGCCCGTGAATGTTATTCAGAGACAATTCAATTTGCTCGTCCTCATGTGCCAATGTACGACGGTCTGAATCGATTTTTTTCATTGTGCAATCAACTTAAATAGAAACCTCATTAAGATTCGTCACGGAATGTTTACTTCACATTTACATCGTTTCCTTTTTTAACAATTTTTGTGTCTCTGAGTAACAAATTTATTGAGCAGCGTAATTTTGTTTGTTTTATGCAACGTACACAAGCTTCTGGTATTTGTTCTTAGGTTTAGATCGGTTGTTTAGGAATATGTGTGTATAAAGTTCGATGTTGACTATACTGCAACAAATAAGCTTTCTACTGAGGCAAATAAAGTGTCTCTACAATCATTGATTTATTGGACGTTTGAAAATGTCACATCATTTTGGTTAGCTTCCCATCGAGTTCCTATACCTTACAGAGCTACCAACTTCTTGGATCTAAATATATAACCCTGTGAATACAACTCTACTTCTTTAAGTGTAAATTGCTGGAAATTAAGGTTTCGAATAAAACAGGGGAAAAGAAATATTTACTATCATGGATTTAAAAATGAAAAAGTATCCGTTTGAAAAGACAGTTATTTGTTCCTTCACATCTATTCTGATTATTCAGAGTCTTTATTTTCTCCTACATTTGGTTTTCAACAATTGTCTCGTGTTTCATACTCAAATTTAAACATTTATCAGTACTATGCAAGAAGTTCGTTATCAGAGGATTATGATAAGAAACTTCAAGATTCAAGATTCAAAGTTTATTTCACATCGCTTTAAAAACAAGATACATGTACATACATTCAACAAAATTCATAGAAAAAAAAAGAAGAAGAATGAGCATGATTCAAGATAACAGCATTTAATATAGACTTAGGTATGCAGCGGATGTGACAGGCCAATGGCCTTTTGCTGATCCCCTTCATACTGCTTATACATTATCAATTCACTATACATATTTATATGTACATATACATATATATGTAATGCATGCATAGTTAAACACAAAGTAATCACAGAACATACAAGGCAAGAACCCCTTAAATGCAGAAAAGACAAAACTTGCAGCATGGAGACGATATAAGTCACACACTTTTTAAATTTTCAATTTATAGAATACAGGGTCTGTGTGGGCTTGATAGTGAGAATCAGTAATTACCCTAACAGCTCTTTTTTGTAATAAGAACATTCGATTTAATAGGTAGTTAGCACAGTTACCCCATATACCAATGCAATAAGTTAAATGAGGTGATACCATTGTATGATATAAAGTGACACAGATTCGCAAAGGAAGAATTTTCTTAAGCTGGTTCAATATGCCAATTGCTCGAGATAGTTTAGAAGAAATACTGTCAATATGTCCCTTCCAAGTAAGATCTGAATCAATGATCACACCTAAAAACTTGGTACTTGTAACTCTCTTTGTATCTGTACCATTCAAAGAAATATTTATTGCACTTTCATCAATATCATCATCATCAATTCCTGGATTTAAAAATCATATAACAAGTTTTCCCATAATTTATTTGGAGTTTGTTGGCATTAAACCAATTCTGAATATGAATTAACTCAACCTTCAATATGTCATTTATTTCTCGTGAGTCTTTCCCACTTAAAAATAGATTGGTATCATCTGCAAATAGTATTATGGATAGAACATTGGTTGCAAATTGGAGATCATTGATGTACAACAAAAATAACAGGGGTCCGAGGATGGATCATTGCAGAACGCCCACCGTGATATCATCATATTCAGATTTAAAATCATGAATCTTTACAAACTGTTTCCTATCTTCTAAATAACTTCTGAACCACTGTAATACAGAGCCTCTAATTCCATAAAACTGTTATTTCTTAAGTAAAATACAATGATCAATCGAGTCGAAAGTCTTGCATAGGTCCAAAAATATCCCAACTGTGATTTGCTTATTCTCAAATGCTTTTGCAAGTTTATCAGTAAAATAAACAACAGCTATTATTAGTGTTGTAGCCTTGTCTAAAACCGAATTGTTTTTTACATAGAATATAATTTTTTGAAATATAAGACATCAGTCTATCATATACAAGCCTTTCAAATATTTCGCTAAAAGACAGTTAAGACAGATATAGGCCTGCAATTCGTAAGTTTACATCTATCACCACATTTAAACTCAGGTGTCACTTTTGCAATTTTAAGGGAGCTGGGAAATTTCCCTTGGGCAAGAGATGCATTGAATATATCACAAAGTGGATTGAGAATTGCACAAATACTTCATTTAACAATCTCAGGGTCAATCTCATCATATCCTGGGCTCTTTTTAGGATCCAATTTATGAACTACATTAAGAATGTCTCCTTGTGTTATTTTAGAAAAGAACATGGAGTTAATAAAATTTCCATCCAAATATCTATCAAAACCTGTGTCGATTGAGTTAGTACATGCATGTACATTTTCTTGAATATCGAGACCTATCTTACAAAAGTAAGAATTAAACATATTGACTATTAGATTCTTCTCAACAATATTTATACCATTTGAGTCGTTAATCTGAAGATCATGAGTCCTTGTGTCCTTATGAAGAACCTCATTAATTACCTTTCACGTTCCTCGCGGATTATGAAGTTTCATGAAGTTTCATGAATTTACTATTGTAAAACTTACGCTTACTTTTACGAAGTTCATTATTGACAAAATTTCCATATTCATACTATTGTTATTTCATTTCAGTCGAATATCAACGTAACTGATAATTCAACATGAATGCAAAAACTTTGTATATTGAACAATCTGCAGCTCTTCAGTTGAGTGTTGCTAGATGTGGTTTGAATGCATTGTAATACCATGTAATATAGGTATTTGTGTAGGCAGCCTTGATTCGAGTAATATAGTTTGATCAATATTTTGCCCCTGGATGTCTTTTTTACTGTGGTTACTAGCTAAGATGTTCCTCAAAATGGACTTTGACCTATAATAATAATAATAATAATAATAATAAGACATTGCATTTATAATGCGCTTAATACAAATGTTTCTAAGCGCCGAAGTATTATTACCCCGGCTGTAGCTAGGCTACCGAATTCGGTGCTCACAGCATTTCAAGGAATAAATTCCTACCGGGTACCCATTTACTACACCTGGGTAGAGAGTGGCAAATGTAGATTAATGTCTTGCCAAAGGACATTAGTGCCGCGGCGGGACTCGAACCGCAAATAGATGAGATGGACATTGATGTACCGGAAAGTGGTATGGTGGGTATGTGTGATGGTCTTCAAAGTCTAGCAAAGAGTGTTTGGATGGTGTAGATATATTATAGATAATGTATATTGATTTAGCTCATTGAAAAATACTGATTATTTGATCTTAGACCAAATAGATTGAAGCATCAGGATAATAAAATTTTCATAAAATCCGTAACCTTGACCAACAATTACCTTTAAGTTTAGTAACATTACGAACGTCAACGAAACGCAATTTCCAGTTACAGGTGGGAATTATGAAGTACAAGATATTTGTACATTTAGTAAACATAACGTCTATTGACAGGTAAAAGATGAGAGTAATTTCTAGTAAAGGTGCACAGTAATTTGTGAGCTTTCTTAAAATAAAAATGTCAGCAGGTTAGTGAGGAAGAACATCATTGTAAAAAAAGTTCCCTGAAAAGGGTTGCTCTTACAATGCTCTCATGTTTGAAATATGATTAGAAAAGCTTAAAAATGTGAACCAGATTTTCAGGCCTCATATGTGTGGGTAGTAGTAGTATATACCCGTTTCCTCAAATATTTGTATAAAGAATGAAAGAGTAGGTACTTGTTGAAATTAATTTAAAACTCTCACATCATCCTTGCGATTATACTGAGAAGTGGAACAGTAGGAACATTTATTATCTTTAGATCTGATTGATAATACTGTAAGTTTATTATGCAACCATTGTCATGAGAAGTTTTCCATTTCCAATTGGTCTTGCTCGTTGATTAAAGTCTCCAACGTTTTCCAACAAATGAGATTTTCAATTCACATACATGAAAAAAGTGAGATTATGATCTCCATCTAACAATAATATTTTAATCTCACAAATTGCACTATGTATGAATACCCGTACTATGTGCATTTAATCATAACACTTAATCCATAGAAGCATATCCAGATAACCAAGCTTAGTGTGGCGATTTAAAGTTAAAAGTACTAATATTGACTGAACATGTATTATAACAATGTATTAAAATGAATGAAAAAGCCCGGGTGAACAGATGTAGGCATGGGTGTATATCCCGGGCGGGGGGCCGGGTGTGGTGGTATATATATAAAACAAATGAGGTGGGGGATGTCATCAGTCCGTAACTTTCACCAACAGTTGTTTAGTAACATTAAAAGTCAACGAAACGCAGTTTCCAGTTACAGGTATCTATTATGGAGTACATGATGTTTGTACATTTAGTAGACATAACGTCTATTTCATTTCATTCCATTTCCTTTATTTCCACTTCCAACAAAATAAAATACATGGGTTTGCAATGTACAAGGTAAACAATGAAACTTAACATTACATGTAATTGGTTTACAACTTACAACAGGCATAAAAACATAAACTAGGTTGGTCGTGGTGGGGACTGCTAAAAAGCTTGGCTTGACAGGTAAAAAAGATAAGAGTAATTTCTAGTAAAGGTGCACAGTAATTTGTGAGGTTTCTTATTAAAAGAAAAATGTCAGCAGGTCAGTGAGGAGAACATCATGGTAAAAAGTTCTCTGAAAAGGATTGCTCTTACAATGCTCTCATGTTTGAAATATGTTTAGAAAAGCTTAAAACTTTGAACCAGATTTTCAGGCCTCATATGTGTGTGTAGTAGTAGATTATACCCGTTTCCTCAAACCTTTGTATAAATCTAACCCCTCTACCCCCTTGTGTATATAATGAGGGCGACCAGATACAGCGGCGGTTTGATGTTAATAGTGGTCTGCTAGCTACTCACTGTACTGGTCGGGGGTTAGTTAAACATATAGAAATCACCCTGCAACACAGAATCACCGTTCATCAAACAGTAAACGTTTAAAAGAGGAAAATGTTAAAGAAAAAGGAATTGGAGTTTTATAATCTCAAATGCATCTAACGGGCATGTTTATTTATAGGTCCGTCTACCCACAGGCCTAACAAAACAAAAAAGGAATTAAGTTTACACACACAATCAGCTTATAACACAACATAACAATAATTAATAAATTTGGTATTTTAACTCTATAATCCTATGGCATTCAAATAACATTTCCTTTAACTCTAAATAGGGAGACCATACAAACAATAACTTAAACTACAGGAAGGGATGGGATCAGGTTAGTTATAGGAAATGAGGTTAGTTGGGGTGGCCACTTAGCTATAGTTTGAGTTTAGATGGGGTGAGGTCCTCTCCACATGGATGCGCTGCTCTCCTGTTGAAGACTGGCGAGGTAGGGGGAGGGGGACATCTGGGGCAGCTCCCTCGGTGCACAGGCAGGTATACAATTAAGGTGCTCACAACAGCCACAGGATTCAATTACAGGAACAGAATGTAGAGAGTCTTAGAAGAAAGTTTGTAGTTTGGCGAGAGAAGAAATATGGTGTTGAAGATAGTTCGCCAAGACGATAGCATAAACGAAGAGTTCCGGATCACGAGTACAAGCGTGAAGACAATGATGATGGCGGCTCAAATAATTATTCCAAAATGTCCATGAGGTAGCTTTACGTTGAAGTCCAGTCGAATTATAGTTAGTTACAGGGAGTGGATGAAAGGAGGGTTTTCAACTTAAAGTCACACTTGATCTCCAACAATTATAAAAGGAGTGCAGCCATTTCCAATAAAAGGGGTGGGGGTGAGAAGGAAGTCCAGTCGAATCAGGGGTTACTTCTAGCTTTCTGTGGTGACTTCTAACTCAGGGGATGACTTCCAACTCTTTTGGGGGGGGGGGGGACTTCCAACTCAGGGGACGACTTCCAACTCAGGGGATGACTTTCAACTCTCTTGTTTCATGCCTGACACGCTCTTTTATACCTCATTATTATTCAGTTTCCCTACACTCTTGTTTTCCCCTGATTGGTTAACTATTCCTTCCTAAACGATCACATGATATTTTTGCTAACAACTATTGGTTAGTGAATTTATAGGGTGGAGACTTGAATGTTTGATTAGTGGACAGTACTAATTACTTTGTTTTTCCCAAACATGTTGATTCTGGGCTTTTCTTGGGATTAATAAAACAGTGGGAGATTACATTAAAATGACCCAAGCTACACACACCTGCATGTCCAGCTTGTAAATCCATTAGTAGATAAGGGGGAAATAACAGGTGCATGGTCTCCAAACAATACTTAATCCGCTTAATAGGTGGTCACCCTCTGCTAAAACTATGGGGGGCCTTCACACAAATAGGCTGCACTCCAAACCTACATATAATGACATATGGTCAACCAAAATACTAACAAAAATCTTACAAGATTAATAGGCAAAGACATATTTGTATCATTGTGTGGCAAACTCACATAATTATGTACACAATAACCTACCAAGAATAGTAACACAATACTACAAAAACAAATAAAATATATGAATAGGGTAACCTTTTATAATACTAACCACTAATATTGCTTGGCCAGGACCAATTTGTTTGGATATTAATTTAGGAAGTTAGCATCTTGGAGGGGTGCCTTTCTAGCCTGCTACACCTTCCCCCCTGCCAGCTGAATGTCGTCCTCGACATTCCGAAAGATTATTTACATTTATATTAAATCTTTAGGACACATTTTCTTTAATAACTATTCCACCAATACATATGTTTAAATGAAGGAATTAAATATACAAAATAATCTTACACACAAAAGAATATACACAATTTCCCCAGAATCACTTGTCTCATATCTACTTAAAATGCAAAAAGTGTCTTCATTCATAACCAGCTTCACTCTTAGCAAACCAATTAATACACCTTTCACAATATTCATGAAGCTTAAAATGATTATTTGTGTGGTATTACATACATGTTATAAACTGTGCTGAAGGAATTAAAATTCTGCAGAACTCAAGTGATAAAGCAATGTCAAATGGGTTAAATATTCACAATAAGCTGTTTAAACGAACAATATCCAAATGGACAATTATTTACATATATATACATACCTCATACGGAATGTATGGAGGACACTACATTCATGATGTTGTCATCCACTGTCTCTTCATTATTAAACTAGCCATTTCTGGGGTTAACATCTACATCAACTGTATTTACATTAGCAAACTAATATTCTATGTGATTTAAAAGAATAATCACACTATAATTAACGATATCAAAGACACAATGAATTCCACTTAATGCAATAATCAAGTTTCTAGGATTGTTTAGGCACTAATTCTTAACTTCTTACAGAACATTCTCGACTCGGGGGAGGGGATAATACAAATCAATATCGGTCCAGTGTCGTCTGCACTCGCATATAATTATTCACACATAATGTAAAATACAATCATTGTCACTAAACTGACAACTAAGCACGGAAAAGGAAATAATAATGAGTGAGGCACATCATAATGGCCTAGAGGTAAAACATAAATCCACTCACAATTAATGAAATACATCCATTAAATAAATGTATATTCAGATCAAATTTAGGGGTATGTCTTACTGATCGACCCTTTCCCGCTATTCTCAAATTTGTTCATCCTATCTTTTAGTTTCTCTTTCCAATAAGATACTGATGTCCTATACACTTGAAAAACATCTATGAACTGTTGTTTTACACTGGGAAAACAGGACAGCACAATCGATGACAAAATCACTCCCAGACTCACAAAGATCTCAGTCAGGGGAAATAAAAGGAACACAACCTTCACTATCATCAACACAGTTAAGGCAAATAAGATGAAGCAACCTGCTTCACTCTGGACAATGGGATGGAGCACTTGACTTTGGTAATACACAAGTCTATCAGGTTGGCGCGGACACCTTTTCGACCGTCTAAGCAGACAGTCCTCCTCACTAGTAGAGGCGGTCTCTATTTGCTCACCTTGGACTTGGGGAGGGGGCACATTGGGATCTTGGTGATCTCTCACAGGGGACGGGGGATCGTCATTAGGGGCATCGCCTACATGGGTTTCCTCTTCACATGGGGCATCACAAATAGGGGGCTCATCAAGAGAGGATTTGTGGTTCAAATCAGGGGAGTCAACTCTCCCGGAATCAACTAAGGGAACATTCCATGCATTCACACTATTTTCTTCAACTTCCACATCTTCCTCTTTCGCTACCCTTGGAGTACTCTCTAGGTTAGGGGCATGTTTCCCGTGGCCTCTTAGATTCCCGGACGTGGGGGGTGGAGCCTTGGTAGGGGCGCTCTTTGGGAGAAAATTACAGGGGAGAAGTAGATTGCGGTGCAAAGTTCTGCTCTTTCCACCCCCTACTTCTGGGCGTACTACATACACAGGAAGATCTACATTTGGTTGCCTGACCACCACATGGGGGGCCCTACCCCATTTGTCGCCGAGCTTATGCCTACCCTTCACACCTACATTTCTAATGAGAACTCTGTCTCCTACTTGCACCTTATTTTCATTTAACTTCTTGTCATACGAGGCCTTATTCCTAGTACCTGCCTTATCATCTCGTTCGGATGCTAGTCTATAGGCATAGTCTAGTCTTTCTCGCAGACTTGAAACATATTCATGGGTGTTAGCGGACTGATCATTATTTGTATCTAAGCCTAAATACATGTCGATGGGGAGGCGGGGATGTCTACCAAACATTAAGTAAAAGGGAGAGTACCCGGTCACATCATGTTTTGTACAGTTGTAAGCATGGATCATTGGGGCAACATGGGACTTCCAATCACTCTTCTTGTCATCTGTCAGCGTTCCAAGCATGCTCAGTAAAGTGCGATTCATTCTCTCACAACTGCCATTACCCTGGGGATGATACGGGGTCGTTCTAGATTTCTGAATTCCTACCAATGTGCATAGATTGTGGATCACATTGGATTCAAAATTTCGTCCCTGGTCTGAATGGAGGCGTTCAGGGAAGCCATAATGGACCAAAAAATTATCAAACAGGGCCTTTGCAGTGGTATTGGCAGTCTGATTACGTGTGGGGACAGCGACAGAATAGCGGGTGAAATGATCTGTTATCACTAAGATGTTACAATAACCACCTTTAGACTCCTCAAGTGTCAAAAAGTCCATGCAAACTAACTCTAGGGGCCTAGTGGTCTTGACATTGACCATGGGGGCAGTGTTGGTGGAATTAAGAACACCCTTCCTCCTCACACATCGACCGCACGTGATGATGTAGTGTTTAACATCTCGAGCTAGGTAGGGCCAGTAAAACCTGTCACGAACTAGAGCCGTGGTCCTTTCTACTCCTAAGTGGCCCATCTCATTATGGAGGGGCTCTAAAGCTAACCAACGAAATTGACGGGGAAGGACTAATTGCAAAATCTCTTTCTCATTGTTGATTCTCTTTCTGTACAAAACACCCTCTTTCATGACTAATCTATCCCACTCGCGCAACAGGAGATTTACTTCCTTAGTTTCCTTCTTACGGGACCTAGTAGGGGGACACTCTCCATTTGCCAGAAAGTTAATTATTCTTCTGATGGTGGGGTCTTCTCGTTGTGCTTTAGCCCAATCAGGGGGTTGACTTGGGAACTGGGACAAGTTGGATGTATCACATTGGGCAGGTGATGGTTCAGTGGTACATGCACTGCTTTGTCCCACTATCTCGACAAAGGGGCTGGTTTCTACATCTACGCACAGTGCATAGTCTATGATGGCCTGGACTGCATCTTGGCAGATGGGGGCTTCCCCGCTTTTCTTAGGGGTCTCAGGAGGCTCGGATGTGGGACGGCGAGAGAGAGCATCTGCATCTATGTTCAATCGGCCAGAACGATATGCTAATGACAAATCATAGTTCGCAAGGGCCGCCAGCCAGCGTTGCCCTGTAGCATCTAGCTTGGCTGTCGTTAGAACATATGTCAGGGGATTATTGTCTGTAACAACATGAACCCTGTTTCCATACAAGAAATCATGAAATTTTTCTGTCACTGCCCATTTGAGAGCTAAAAACTCAAGTTTGTGTGCTGGGCAGTTCCTCTCACTAGAATTTAGGCTCCGGCTACCATAGGCAATTACTCTCTCTCTACCTTGCTCGTCAACTTGATACAGGGCTGCGCCTAGGCCTAGGTTGCTGGCATCTGTATGCAAGATAAATGGTTTGGAGAAATCCGCATACTGGAGGACAGGGGGGCTAGTCATACTATCCTTTATCTGCTGAATAGCATCATCATGCTTCTTACTCCAGACCCAGGGAGGAGCTACGGGAGGCGGGGTGAATTTCTTGGATTTTCCTTTGGGCCGTTTTGGACTGCCGAGAAGTTCATTCAGGGGGCTAGCTATTTTGGACAAGTTGGGGATGAATTTGCGGTAATAACTAGCTAGGCCGAGAAAGGATCTTAATTCTTTGACATTTTTGGGGGTCGGCCAATTTCGGATCGATTCAGTTTTGTCAGGGTTGGTTTCAATTCCATCGGCTGATAGGATATGTCCCAGATATTGTACTCGAGTCTGGAGGAGTTTGCATTTTGAGGCTTTCAGCTTAAATCCATGCTCACTGAGGCGCTGAATTACAGCTTCTAGTCTGGAGACATGCTCCTCTACAGTCTTGCCAAATACAATTATGTCGTCGAGGTATACAACACAGCATGTATGATTCAAGTCGCCTAAACACTTTTCCATAGCGCGCTGGAAGGTACTAGGCGCATTGCACAAGCCAAATGGCATTCGATTGCACTCCCATAATCCCAAAGGTGGGGGCAACACAAATGCCGTTTTGTGTTTATCTTCTTCTGCGATTTCCAGTTGCCAATACCCGGATTTGAGATCAAGGGAGCTAAACCATTTGGCTCCCTGCATCATTTGTAGCGTCTCATCTATCCGGGGCAAGGCGTAGGAATCTCGGACGGTCTTTTGGTTCAGTTTCCGAAAATCTATGCAAAATCTGAGTGAACCGTCCTTCTTTCTTACGAGAACCACTGGGCTAGCGTAAGGTGAGAAGGACTCTCGAATGACATTTGCCTCGTGCATTGTTCGCAAGTGCTCGCGCACCTCGGCATACATCGAAGGAGGGATGCGCCTGTATCGTTCACGAAATGGTTGGGAATCGGTCAGGGGGATAGCGTGTTTGATTATACTGCTATGGCCTAAGTCAATATCTGATGCGCTAAATGCATGAGGGTAATTGCTAATTACTTGAGAGACACGTTCAATATCATCAGGTGATGCGGAGGATTCAGAGAAGTCTAACCCTTCCACAATCCCACCTTTATTACCTACATCAGGGGCACATGCAGATTGCGAATTAATCTGAACAGGGCCCTCAACATCACACAAATACAGCTCGCCTAAGATTGCATTACGATAAATCCAGATAGGGCTGTCAGACTGATTCTGTACTAATACTGGAATCCTCTTAGTCCTTTGATCCTCTTTTGATAGTCTTATTAGGTTCTGATCAACTACAATCCCATCCGGTAGTCTATTTGGCGTCCTAGGTTCTACTATTACGTCATACGACCTACCAGAGGATGGAAGGGGGGCTTCCCCATCTAGGATTAAAGCTTGCCTAGCCGGTATCTTTACTGCCCGCTTGGCAGCACTTCTAATCATCCCTATTTTTCCTTTTGAGTTAACTGGTACTAGCATACATTTGTACACTAACTGCCACACAGGGTCAGTTTGTTGGTTCGTTACGAAGCCTTCTCCTAACGTTGACATTCCTTGGTTAACACAGATCTGAATTACATTTGTACCTATACATAACAGGACTTTCCGATTGTAGGGGGTATCGGGGACAATCAGGACTGGGACATCTAATTCAACGGGGATGGGGAGAGAACCAGGGAGACAAATCGAAACCTCTATATAACCCAAGTACGGGACAGGCTGACCATTGGCACCTTCAATTCGGAGTAATTCATCGATGTTACGCAATGGAACATTAGGGAAATGTGATTCATAAAATGAATTTGACATGGTAGTTACTTGTGATCCAGTATCTAGGAGACATTTACACTCATTTCCATCAACAATAGCTATTGCTTCATTAGCTGTTCCTACCATTCTACCTACAGTTTGTTTAGGGGGACCTGGGGTCATATTCTTGTGTATACCCGTTTGGCCTACTGCCTGTCCCACGGTAGTGGCCCGTTCCCGTTTAAACTATGGTCAAAATTTGAGTTGGTGGACATCAAAGGGGGAATTGGTCCCGGAGGTGGGGCAAAGGATTGACGAGATTGGGGCGCTTGGAAATGGGGTCTTCCCCTTTGGACATTACACTCCCTTGCAAAGTGGCCTATGTGTCCACAATTGTAGCATGGCCCATTTGGGGCATTGGGGCGCATGGTTTGGGATTTCCTAGCTGTTTCTAATTCAATTTGTTTCAGTTTTTCTTTGAGTTCCCTTACCTCCTTTTGTAGGTCTGATTTATGCTCTACTTGTGCAGCGTGGGCACCTATTCTATGGCGGGGGTGTCGGGATTCAGAATGAAACTTACTGAAGTCCTCAGTTTCTTGCTCCGCTAATCTAGAGACGCGTATGAGTTCATCGAATGAACTCACATTGTCGTACTTATGGCGTATGGCTTGTTTTAGTGATTTGTCTGATAACCCCTTCCAGAACACGACGCGCAGCGTTTCGTCTTTGGCTAAGGAGGAGAGGCCTCCTCTTTGCTCGGCTTTATCAACAGCTAGCTGAAGACGCGCACTGAAAGCGGTTATGGATTCATCGGGAGATTGCTTCATGGAATAGAGTTGTTGAAGCAGCACTGCCCCAGACTCTACTGTTCCGTAGAAGCCTTCGAGTTTCATTACAATATCATCTACGCTACTGTCTACCCCCATGTTGTGAACTAACTGGCCTGCCTCACCTCTGAGGGAGCGACGAACTAGCCGAGCTAAGGAGTTGTGGCTACATCCCTCTTCCAACCTAAGACACGCAATTTCTTGCTTCCAAACCTCAAATGAAACTTCCCCTCCTTTAGGCTTTAGTTCCCCCGAAAAGAAGGACAATTTCATCGGGCTTTGAATTATAGTGTGTGATTGTGGCTTAGATTCTACTGGGGGCTGTGGACTATGTGTCTCTTCTAATTTTAGTATAAGGTGTGCCATGGGCACGACCGAAATTTCGAGTGCCTGTCCCTCCAACTCTTTCCCATTTAGTTGGGCGATTGCTTTGGAGGCTGTGTCTTGA
Source organism: Heliocidaris erythrogramma (assembly GCA_025617745.1). Classification (NCBI taxonomy): domain Eukaryota; kingdom Metazoa; phylum Echinodermata; class Echinoidea; order Camarodonta; family Echinometridae; genus Heliocidaris; species Heliocidaris erythrogramma. The sequence goes on from CM046866.1 coordinate 41,356,535, forward strand.
TCTGCATAGGCACAATGAGCATTTCCTGTTGACTCCCCTGTGAGTGAATCTATGCCTAATACTAGTCTTACTACCGTTCCGACCGTCCCAAGAAAAGTTTTAAGGGTTTCTGTTGAGGTTTGAGGGCTAAATTTCCTAACTAAGACCACACAATCCCCTCTGAGATTTGCCATGATGTCTAGACTAGAAAGATATATAATACGAGATGATACAGGAAAAAAAGTCAATTTCTTGTTGGGTTTATATGCAGTACGCATATACAAATTTAGCAAATAGATTATAATGCCTAGTTTTCAATAGCACACAAAGAAAGATAAGCACTTTAACCTTAAACAGAAAATGGTAGCAAAGTCAACAAAAACTTTACAGGCGAATAGGAGAATCACAATAAAATAGCTAGAGTAACGAAATCCCAAGGGAAGGAACTTACAAGCAAACTAGGATATTCCTGACGAGGAATATATTGAGCAAAAGAAATTACAGGGGATATATGGTGATAGAAAAAAAATAGAAAGATTTATGAAATCTGCGATATCGTAAGGCAAATTAAGGACTTCGGGTTAAATATCATACGGCATCCACAGCAAAAAGATTATCGAAACCGGAGTATCAACACACATATACGCTGGTAAATAACTATACCATAAGTAACATCAACATATAAACTTAAGATATATTATTCCTATAATTTATATCGCCAATGCCAGCCAATGTGAAGAAATACAAATTCCCTGAAAATGATCACCACATGCACGCACAGCTTTAAAGAAAATATATAATTATAAATTACTAGTAATTAGAGGATCGAGGGGGGCAACACCGAGTAATCCTAGTAATTAATCTTCATCAAACTATCCTACACACAAGAAACTGCAATTTACATATAGGGCAAAATTACATAGAGAAGTATTAAAGTTGAAAATTAATTCTTAACGTATACATAATCTAAAATGAATGATGACATACCCAGACATTAACACAAATATCAACCGTTACCTAAAGAGTTTGCCACACAATTTGAAAAACGAAGCTGATTGCATATGTACAGGATTTGTTTTGTTTTGTTTTGTTTTGTTTTAAGAAAAAAAAAGGAGAGAGCATCGTGCTGATAACGCGAAGGTCATGAGTTCCGTCTAACCCCTCTACCCCCTTGTGTATATAATGAGGGCGACCAGATACAGCGGCGGTTTGATGTTAATAGTGGTCTGCTAGCTACTCACTGTACTGGTCGGGGGTTAGTTAAACATATAGAAATCACCCTGCAACACAGAATCACCGTTCATCAAACAGTAAACGTTTAAAAGAGGAAAATGTTAAAGAAAAAGGAATTGGAGTTTTATAATCTCAAATGCATCTAACGGGCATGTTTATTTATAGGTCCGTCTACCCACAGGCCTAACAAAACAAAAAAGGAATTAAGTTTACACACACAATCAGCTTATAACACAACATAACAATAATTAATAAATTTGGTATTTTAACTCTATAATCCTATGGCATTCAAATAACATTTCCTTTAACTCTAAATAGGGAGACCATACAAACAATAACTTAAACTACAGGAAGGGATGGGATCAGGTTAGTTATAGGAAATGAGGTTAGTTGGGGTGGCCACTTAGCTATAGTTTGAGTTTAGATGGGGTGAGGTCCTCTCCACATGGATGCGCTGCTCTCCTGTTGAAGACTGGCGAGGTAGGGGGAGGGGGACATCTGGGGCAGCTCCCTCGGTGCACAGGCAGGTATACAATTAAGGTGCTCACAACAGCCACAGGATTCAATTACAGGAACAGAATGTAGAGAGTCTTAGAAGAAAGTTTGTAGTTTGGCGAGAGAAGAAATATGGTGTTGAAGATAGTTCGCCAAGACGATAGCATAAACGAAGAGTTCCGGATCACGAGTACAAGCGTGAAGACAATGATGATGGCGGCTCAAATAATTATTCCAAAATGTCCATGAGGTAGCTTTACGTTGAAGTCCAGTCGAATTATAGTTAGTTACAGGGAGTGGATGAAAGGAGGGTTTTCAACTTAAAGTCACACTTGATCTCCAACAATTATAAAAGGAGTGCAGCCGTTTCCAATAAAAGGGGTGGGGGTGAGAAGGAAGTCCAGTCGAATCAGGGGTTACTTCTAGCTTTCTGTGGTGACTTCTAACTCAGGGGATGACTTCCAACTCTTTTGGGGGGGGGGGGGGACTTCCAACTCAGGGGACGACTTCCAACTCAGGGGATGACTTTCAACTCTCTTGTTTCATGCCTGACACGCTCTTTTATACCTCATTATTATTCAGTTTCCCTACACTCTTGTTTTCCCCTGATTGGTTAACTATTCCTTCCTAAACGATCACATGATATTTTTGCTAACAACTATTGGTTAGTGAATTTATAGGGTGGAGACTTGAATGTTTGATTAGTGGACAGTACTAATTACTTTGTTTTTCCCAAACATGTTGATTCTGGGCTTTTCTTGGGATTAATAAAACAGTGGGAGATTACATTAAAATGACCCAAGCTACACACACCTGCATGTCCAGCTTGTAAATCCATTAGTAGATAAGGGGGAAATAACAGGTGCATGGTCTCCAAACAATACTTAATCCGCTTAATAGGTGGTCACCCTCTGCTAAAACTATGGGGGGCCTTCACACAAATAGGCTGCACTCCAAACCTACATATAATGACATATGGTCAACCAAAATACTAACAAAAATCTTACAAGATTAATAGGCAAAGACATATTTGTATCATTGTGTGGCAAACTCACATAATTATGTACACAATAACCTACCAAGAATAGTAACACAATACTACAAAAACAAATAAAATATATGAATAGGGTAACCTTTTATAATACTAACCACTAATATTGCTTGGCCAGGACCAATTTGTTTGGATATTAATTTAGGAAGTTAGCATCTTGGAGGGGTGCCTTTCTAGCCTGCTACACCAAGAATGTAAGTGTAGGTACTTGTTGAAATTAGTTTAAAACTCTCACATCATCCTTGCGATCATACTGAGAAGTGGAAACAGTAGCAACGTTTATTATCTTTAGATCTGATTGATAATACTGTAAGTTTATTATGCAACCATTTTCATGACAAGTTTTCCATTTCCAGTTGGTATTGCTCGTTGATTAAACTCTGAAGTCTCCAACGTTTTCCAACAAGTGAGATTTTTAAATTCACCACATGATAAAAGTGAGATTCTGATCTCCATTCAAATATTAATATTTTAATTTCACTTTTTAATTGATTTCTCTAGGTGTGAAGGCCGCTACTGTGTGCATTTAATTATCTGTCGCCATTAGCGACACGATGTGGTATAATGTAAACAAAACTAATTCTAGCAAAATGTCAGGTGCATGCATCATAGTGCATGCAGGGTACAAGTAATGACTAGGAAATGAAATTGCCTAGTGCACCTTTTCTTGATTTTGTAAGTTATTAATCCGTGTCATTCAACTTTTTCTGTTTCCTAGGTATCATGGCGTAGATTGATATTCTAAGAGAAATATTCATGCAAAAATTGCTTAAGTTATGTTGACAATTTGCAAATAAAGTGTAAATCAAATCAATGTTGTGTTCACAACAATAATACCTTCTTTATGTAACTTTGATAAGTATGTAAACTAAATAGAAATTAAAAAAAAACATAACCTCGGGGTATTTCGATGTCATATGCAATAAATCCTCAACAAGGTATTTTCGAATAAAGATTTTATTGTCGTTTGATATATTTTGTCCTATCTTTTTGCAGCAATGTCACCGATGTCACATCTCAAAACTACACAGCATTGTACCTTTCCTTGTTAATTTTGTCTTTGGTAATTCACTTTTCATGCTTTTGACTTTTGTCTAATAACAAAAAAAAAACAAAAACAAACTAGTACTCCTCAGTAGCATATCCATATACGAAGCTTTGGGTGGCAAATCAAAGTTAAAGATACTAATAATGCCTGAAAATGTATTATAACAATGTATTAAAATGAATGGCAGAACACGGGTGAACAGACGTTCTTTAACATCGCTCCCATCTTGTAAGGTGAAGCTCCATTCAAGTACCGTGTTCTGGATGTTAAAATATGGTCACCATGGGTAAACCAGTAAAATGCCCTCGTTTTATTCTCATCTTTCAGGTAGTTGTGTTGCTGGTGTTGTAGGGATGAAGATGCCACGGTACTGTCTCTTTGGAGACACTGTTAACACTGCTTCTCGGATGGAGTCATCGGGACAAGGTAGGCGTGCACATAGTAGAATTATTATAGTTCATTATTTTAGTTCTTTATATTACTTCACGAAAGGTATCCAATATTTTGAAGAAAAAAAAAATTGCAAGGATTTAGGGGTATATTGTGCACAGCTGTGATGCAAGCTAGGTGGTGGTGTGGGGGGGGGGGGGGGGGGGGGTGAGGGGTGAGTGACAAAAAAAAAATCGTTTATGACGATTATATAATAAACATTATGTTCATGGTTTCTTTTATCGAATCACATCAAGCTGTCATAATAACAGCTAAAATTCGTTTTAAAATGCTTATATTTTACGAAATTCTCAGGATAAAAAACATAATTAATAGAATTGAAACAAATAGCAGAATGAGAGAAAACGTTACCGTAATAATGCTTGTTAAGGACATGGTATATATGGTATTATACATCGTAATTTAGCTTTATATTTTCGACCATGCATTTTATTTATTAAAATTAATTTATTAATTTATCTCTTTATGTATTTGCATGTGTGAAGGGGGTTATACATACATATTTAAATGAGGTGTCACAAAACAGAAACACATTTACCAAGAAAATGATACAGACATGCCAACTAATGACCTGGGATAGATTAAGAGATCTGGTAAACTCTGTCGAAATGTCCCCACATATCGTATAGCCATTATAAAAAAAAAGGATCAACCTGCATTATTCAGGTCATCAGACAGGAAGTAATTCTAATTACAATCGATCAATATCCTAGGCAGGGCGTAGATCATCCATTGTGTGAGCATTATTTAACCCACTTTATAAAATCAATTCCTTATTTCAATATTCATTCTTACTATATCCTACATATATATTGACTAATTTCGAAGAGCTCTAATGAAATTCGATTTATCTCCATCATGTTGCTATCAACTACACACATCTACGTCTCTCCATCTCTCTGGCAATAATGTACAATCAAATAGAAACTTTATACGGAGGCGCGATGAGACAAGAACAGACCATGAATATGTCAAAATAAACAAACTAAGGAGCTAACAAATAGCCGTGCTTTTGCCAGAAATTTAATACTACTTAAAATGTCTCTAAAGGTTAAAAAATACCCGACTTATTTTCTACGAATTTGATGGAATGTACATGCAGTAGGACAGCTACTCAATGTCCGCCGAGTTTATAAAGATAATATTTCATCCACTTAGTATTGTTTTCAAACAAGAGATCAGACCTTTAAATTTCAACTGGAATTGAGTGAACAGACGCTATGCTTTTTGCAAGTGATCTTTCTAAGTATAGATTTTGCCACTGACTTACATTTGTATATTTACAGCATAAAAACAATTCCGTTTATAATACTCAAGTGACTTATGATATTTCTCATACATCATATTTGGTGCTTTATACCAACTTGCTGTAAAATTTCATTGCCTGAAACATCCTTGAGGCCAAATGCACTCACTTTGCCTTCGTTTTTTTTTTAAACCTTCATACCGATTAAAAGCCACTATTGAATATCATGCAGCATGTTTCACAATCACTTAACATCGTTTGATGGCAGAGTTGATGGAATTTGAAGGTCGCGTCCGTGTTTTGAATGAATATGGATGAATTTATTAGCATTTCTGAAACGAAATTTGAAACATATTTACAAGGTATTTACAAATGTATGGGAGACCATGAAATATCTGAAATGGCTAATGAATATGTGTTTCCCTGACAAAGTATGTAAATGTGATATAAGTAAATACTCAAAACACTTCAAGATTTCTTAAAGATACAAATACCCTAACAAATAAGGTTTTACAATAATAAGTAAAAACTAAATATTGGCACGAAGTGCTTACACACACACGCGCGCACCCAATCATACACACACGACCACCTACAAATACAATCAACATCAATAAAAGCAAATTTAAAAAAAATGTTCATTAAGTATAACCAAGATATCTATAAAACAACAAGATAGGACTAAATTCACATGTTTTTATTTTAATCAAGAAATTTTGAGTGGTCTTTGAGAGTATTGACGTTCTGTCTTGTTTCAATATTGATGTGATATGTAGCATTGGTCTATTAGTACGGCGATTATTCCCATCGTAATAAATCGTTGCATCAATGCAGAAAAGCCCTTAGGCGACGCGAGAGCGCCGCGTGACGGAAAAAACACTGCTTTTGCAAATTGAGAAAGAAGATAATTCGTCCTTAAATGATTCATTGTTTTCGTCAGAAATTTCATCCAAAACGAATGAAAATGTTGCTCTTTAACACTAGCCTGAGTGATAAGGGCCTTTCTGCGCTCATGCGACGAAATGTTACTGCGAGTGGACGTGTGTGCGTACGAATGTGGGTGAAACCGAGAGAGAGAGAGAGAGAGGGTGTAATATGGTGTGAGATATGGCGCATGTGTGTGTTGTGTGTGTGTCGGTGCGTTGGGTGTAGGGGCGAGAGACAGAGTTGGGGTGCAAGGAGAGTTAGAGAGAATGAGAGAAAGAGAGATGTGGATTAACTATATGCCAAACATGAGATACAGTAGTTGATCATCATCCAGTTATTATCAGTGTTTCGATAGCTTGGCTGCATTTAACATATTGTGTTATTTTTCTAGTATTTTGTTCAGATTAATCGTTGTTTTATGCAATATCAGTGAACAAAAATCAAATTAAAGTTCCACTTTTGCACAATGCCCTATATATAGTTTTCATATATGCATTCTAATTTCAGCCGCATAGCACAGGTGTCGTAGTCGAGTGGGTTTTAGGACTTGACTGGAGATCCAAATCTCTTATGTTAATTACAAAATAAATCTATATTGCATCTCTCCACCCATGTGTTAATTGGGTACCTGGTAGGATGCGAAAGTCATTGTGGTTCGATCAGCATCATGAGCCTCTGTAAAAGGCGCCTGGCTGGAATGCTCCCCAGGGAATGGAGAAGGTGCGGAAATTATGTGCGGGGAAGCCATGTATCCGATGACCGGGGTAATAATGTTTCTGAAAAGTACTCAGAAACATCGTAAATGTATTAGGCGCGATAGAAATCCAGATTATATTTATTATTTAAAAGTACTATGATGCAACCCAAACATGAATTTACCAGACAGATAGCCGAAGGTATAAATTATAGATATGTGTTGCCCAACAACAACGTACTCTAAGATCTAACACACTTTACTAATAGAAATGGAAAGCTGTTCTGATAATAGTTTAAAGAACCCAACATCAGTTGCAGTACCATTAACATTTCCGTTAATACCTGGATTCCCATCAAATGTCTTTTGTAGGCGTACATCAATCATTAATTTAAAAAAAAATTAAAATGAAGTCAGGCAGCTGCATCGACTATCTTATGAACGGAATGGGAATTGAATATTATTCAGATTTGTCCTAGGTAATGGCTTTTTTACATCCAGTATAGATTAGCTGTTCATTAAACCCAGAGTTTGAAAAAGTACATACTTGGTTTGTAACCGAGATTTTTTTTTTGTTCATGAATATTGCCCACAGATTTCATAATTCGCACATCTTTAAAATCTAAAAACGGAGTATATTCTGCCGGTAGTTTTCTCTCTCTTCTAAGTTTATTTTAAGCCCAAGATGAGAATGAAAAAGTCCGTATACGATGAAAAGATTCGAATTTTCGGCCATAGGCCATAGGTCTTCATATATATATATTTTGAAGACAAGCCGCTAGTGCCTCAGCTGGATCCAAGCGAATGCTTTGAGATACATGTATACACTAGAATAAGTATTATTAACAATATTGTAAGGAAATAACATATACAACAGCTTTGGCAAATCTCGTGGAAATAAATATAAATGTGAAAGAAATGAGAGAATAATGGTTGCGTAACTTAAATCAAAGTTCCCCTAGAGGCACTAGCGGCTTGTCTTGTTAAAAAAACTCACCTGCCCCCGACAAAGGAATTAATTAATAAGGTTGAAGATTTGTCAATTTGTCGGTCAATTGAATCTGGTGTCGCCGAAACCACTAACCCGTCTCCGTGGTCTAGTGGTTAAGGCATTGGCGTTCTAAGCCAACGACCCGGGTTCGATTCCCGGCGGAGACATTTTTTTCAGCCTTTTCAAAAATTTCAAAAAGGGAGGACAGCTCTGGGGAACTTTGATTTAAGTTACGCAACCATTATTCTCTCATTTCTGTCAAATTTATATTTATTTCCACGAGATTTGCCAAAGCTGTTGTATATGTTATTTCCTTACAATATTATATATATATTTATATATATACACATGCATACATATACATTTTGCCATGCAGTTGATTAATGCTGATGTACAATTTCAATATTTAACATTTTTACTAAAAGATGTTAAACAAGATGATGAATTAGTTTACGTCAAAAGTCTTTGACTATAAGATCAAGTTTCTTTTAAATTGCAATGTTAGAAGGGATTAATTTTCCATTAACTTGCAATATTTATGGGAATAAAGTTAAGACTTATTAAGTTAAGTGGATTTTAAAGGGATTCGGTAACTTTGTGGAGGCTTGATTTTAATAAATTTTGATATCTGTCTTTTATAATGATGTTCAGAAGGATAAATATTAAATAGGCAGGCATAGAAAGATTTTCAAATATATAATGCTATTATTAAGATATCTATGACTGAATAATCCCATTTACGAAAGCGTATATGGCCATACGCTTTAGTCTAACACTGAGTCTATTGGGGAAAATGAGTCTGGCATTTCCGGTCACTTGCATTTGTTTACTTTTGAGAAGGATGTGATGATTTTGAAGGCTAGGCAGCTTAGATTATTTTTTATCAAGCCTCTACAAAGTTAGCAAATCACTCTAACACTGATGACATAATCTCAACACGCCTTAAGGTATATAGCCACGGTGGATAAATTGTATTTGTTCACTTTTGCATCTTTTTTTTTTTTTACAGTTTACCTCTTCGCCCGTTTAGGGTATTTGCTAGTGCCTGCATTTTTTTTAATATTTAGAATTCAGATGCTTCTTAGTTTGAGGAGGGTATTGTGAGATGCGCGGGTGCGCTAGCCAGTTGTTTGGATAATTTATAGAGCAAGTATTAATGTAAGTGGGATAAGCCGGCATTTTACGTCTATTATCTGGAAACCTATCTCATTTTGGAAATCTTTTCGGAGATCTTTTAGTAAGGAAATTACCGATTTCACTTATTTATGGGCCTTTTATCTTAATCATCTACCTTTCAAAGTTATTTCGTTGGATGTTGCTTTTGAAAAACACTAATAAAAACAGTTACCACAAAGAATACGTAAACTCAGTGTCCTTCATAAATGCCTAAATACTCTTCAATCATTTGAGTTTAAGAACAATTGATATGAATATTACCTAATCATGAACTGGTTGTGCCCCGAAAGAAAATTATGTGAATAGCTTAAAATATCTTTTATGTTAGTCTATGTGTATAGCCGACTGAACAAGAATCATGGAAGGTGAGCTTTCATCGTTGACCGATAAAAATTGGAGTTGCAGTGCATTCTTATACAGGTTTCGCAACCTCGTCATCATTTAATTGTTTATTATTAGGGATAAAAGTATGTGATGTGTTTCTTTCTTTTGTTTCCAAAATAGATAATGACGCACTTTCTTGTTGTTCTTTAAAGAGACAGGGAGTGATAGAGAGATAGAGAGAGAGAGAGCTTATGTAACTTTTCGTGCGTTCGTCCCATGTCTTTCCCTTTATACCATATACATTATTTCATACAAGTACCTGTAACTTATAATACACTCAGTTTGCTTCATTAAGTCTTGGGGCGTTCTCTTGAATTTTTGAGTAAATTAAACTGAAGGGAAACTTAATCTTTAGGTCCAATATGATACGGTACGCCATGGCTTTGAGATAAAGTGTGTACCACAGCATATCACTTTCGGTTTATTGCAATCCGGTATAGACTTGTATTTTGATGAGGTGACATCCCATCAGTCTTGACAGTTAACAGGACGGAAAATCCTCTAGACTGAATGCCATCACAGAATGTCTTTTAAGAAGATGGAATTTACGGTAACAAAATTTATCACCTGATCAAGGCACTATGAAGTGTTGAAAATTCGTGATAGGAACAAATTAACGTTTGATTAAACCATGAAACTACTTTTGTTTATTTTTATATTCTATATTATTATTATTTTTATATTCTGTTATCGGTCTAACTGAGACATGGCTGAGACAGAACGACCCATTTTACAATCTAGAAGGCTATATATTCAAAGGAAATTCTCGCAAGGAAAAAAATGGTGGTGGAGTAGGGATTTTTATCAAATATGAAATCACTGTCAAATGTAGAGATGATTTAGATGTATATACTGATTATATTGAGAGTATCTGTACTGAAATACTTCATGTTCATAAAAATATTATTGTAGGTTTTGTGTACAGACCTCCTGGTCAACCTGTGCAACCATTTTTGGATGCATTGAATGTTATAATTGATATTGTGAATAAGGAAAAGAAACTGTTTTATTTATTAGGTGATTTTAACATTGATTTGCTTACAGCTACTTCTTGCCAGTATGTCGATGATTTTCTTGATCTTTTCATGACTAATTCAATGTATCCTTTGATACATTATCCGACTCCGGTTACCACACACTCTGCAACGTTGTTAGATAACATATTTACAAATGATTTTAATGTATTATCCACAGGTGTAGTTTTAGTTGATATAAGTGACCATTTTCCTGTATTCTGTATTTGTGACAATCAAATAAGCAGTAAGCTGTTAAAGATAAAAAGACGTGAAATAAAGGAAGAAAATATAATCAGTTTTATTGATAAATTAAATGATGTTAGGTGGATATTCGATATTGATCCAAATCACAGTTATGATTGCTTCTTTAAACATTTTTTTCTTGTATATGATGAGTGTTTCCCAATCAAATATGTGACTTTTTCTAAGAAGCATAAACAAAAACCCTGGTTTACAAAGAAACTACTCAAACTATGCAACAAAAGATGGAGTCTTTATAAACAATTTATCAAAAATCCTACTGAATATCGGGAAAAGAAATATAAAAAATTTAGAAATATGGTCACTTTTGAATTAAGATTGGCTAAACAGATGTATTTTAAAGACAAGTTCTCTGGTGCAAGAGCAAATATAAAAAGAACATGGGATATAATCAATGGTGTTTTGGGTAAGAAGAAAAAATCTGTAAATATTCAACATATAATTTGTAATAATCAGTCGATTCGTGATGAGTCTACTATATCTCAAATTTTTAATGATTATTTTGTTGATATAGGTTACAACCTCACCAAAGATCTACAGGATTCGAGAAATAATTTTACAAAGTATTTAAGCAGAAATGGATGTTCAGCTTATTTCAAACCTATAACATGTAAAGAAATAATAGATATAGTGTGTAATATGAAAAATGATACAAGTGCAGGATTTGATGATGTCACAGTCAAAATTATTAAAAGAGTTATTCATATAGTTTGTTTACCACTTTGAAGAATATTCAATATGTCTATGACTGAAGGAGTGTTTCCTGACAAACTTAAAATAGCTAAGGTTGTACCTGTATATAAGAATGGTTCACATGAAGAAGTTACTAATTATCGCCCAATATCTGTACTCTCTATATTTTCAAAAATCATTGAGAGGTGTTTTTATAACAGGCTATCATGTTTTTTTAACTCAGTGCAATATAATTAGTGAGAGTCAGTATGGATTCAGAGAGGGGCACTCCACATCGTCTGCCTTAGTTGACTTTATTCATAAAGTATCAACTGCACTTGACAATAAACAATCAACAATAGGTTTATTTTTAGATTTGAGCAAAGCATTCGACACTTTAGATCATGGTATTTTATTGAATAAATTAGAGAATTATGGAATACGAGGTGTTATATTGAAATGGTTTCAAAGTTATTTATCAAATCGTAAGCAGTATGTTATAATTAATAATTATGAATCTCAAATGAAGTGCACGCGATGTGGGGTGCCCCAAGGTTCAATCCTCGGCCCGTTATTATTTATAATATATGTTAATGATATATGTCATGTGTCAAATATACTTCAGTTTATTCTTTTTGCAGATGACACTAGTGTGTATTTATCTCATGAAAATGCACAAACTCTTCAACTTACTTTTAATACTGAACTTATGGCACTGACTGAGTGGTTCAACACAAATAGGTTAATCCTGAATGTAAATAAGACAAATTTTATGATTTTCTCAAACAAGAAATGTAATTTTGATAATGTGTCTCTTATTATGAATAATACCGATGTTCATCAAGTATCTACTTTGAAATTTTTGGGTGTAACCATTGATAATAAACTCTCTTGGCATAATCATATTGGTGACATCTGCAATAAGGTATCAAAAAACATAGGTGTTTTAAACAAGTTGAAAATATTCCCTACCACTATCTTGAAAATACTATATTACTCACTTATATATATCAATATCTTAACTACTGCAATATTACCTGGGCTAATTCTAAAGATTATTATGACACGTTTGTTTAGGTTACAAAAAGGAGCCATAAGGGTTGTAAGTAAAGTGTCTTTTTATTGACATACTCAGCCATTATTTCTTCAATTGAAAATTCTGAATTTGTATAATGTGAACATCTATAATATTTCAATTTTTATGTACCTATGCTCTAAGAATAAAATCCCATTACGTATTTCTAAGCAATTTCATTTAAATACCACAATACATAATTACTCCACCAGAAACTCAGTTAATTTTCACGTTCCTATGATAAGAACACTAGTATCAAAGAATTCTATTTTCTTCAAGGGCCCTATAGTATGGAAATCTATTCCTCTTGATATTCAAAACAGTCCATCTTTGCAATGTTTTAAAAGGAGACTTAAAGTTACTTTATTTGAAAATCAAAAATGTTTAGGAGCTGAATGATCAGGCTTGTATTTGTATTTGTTAATTTTCTTCTTTCCTATCATACTTCTTTTGCTTATTTCTATTCTGTCCCCTTGTCTGTTTGTTCTCTTATATACATGCCACAATAACTGCCAATTGCAATATCACTGTATTTTATTATTTTTTAGTCAATTTACCTTCATGCAATTTTCTTGCTGGGGTAGCTATTATATAAGATTTGCTCTTCTCAGCTCCCCCAATCACATAATAAGATTGTCTTTGTAACGTTCTGTTGTACATAATTATGTACTTGTATTCTTTGTTGTAATGTTTACTCTTTGGATTTTGAATGTAATACGTTGTATGACCTGTCTTTTATTATGTGTTTGAAATAAATTGAATTGAATTGAATATGCTAGATGCCTCTTACGGATGACGGGAATAGAAAACGAAGTCACACAATATAGGGTGAAATGCTGTAGGATCATATTCGTCCTTGTATTATAAGAACTGCCAAAGTACAAGGAACATAGAGAAATATAATAAACGTATTTGGAAGCGATTCCCCCGGAGAAATCATCTGTATTTCATGTGACTGATAATTTCATTGAGGGGGGGGGGGGGGGGGGGTAGGATTCTTTTTTTCTCCTCCGGCTTGCTTCTTTCATGGCTGCTTCCTTTGATGTCCAGCTATCTAATCCAATGGATGCATAAATTATGTTCACTTATTAGTCTTCTTTTCAGTCAAAATTCTATTATGGGCCAAATTTACCGATTGATCAAGATTTCATACAAACTATTGGCATCTTTCTGGTTACACGGCATTTGCTCCGGTGGCGACTGCTTCAGGCTTTATTTCGACAAAGATACATGGTTAGGGTTAGGGATAGGATTATAAATTAGATTAGGTAAGGTCATAATTATAGGATTATATATTAGATTAGGTAAGGTGATAATTATAGGCTTATGAATATGATTGTGTCCAAATTTGAAAATAGGAATTCGGGTAGCGTATGATATTGAATGCACAGCTATTATCGCCGGAGCATGTGTCGTAAAACCGCATCCTCCCACACCTCACATGTATTTAAGTTTGGCTTGGGAAAAAAAGGGAATGTCACCCAGTTCAACGTGTATAGAAAAGTGTATACTAAATCATGACATGAATGGATTCAAGGAGGATACGATTTTTGTTTTACCTGCATCATTTCAGATAAGTATATGTAAAGTCACATTTGGGCGCCATGACATTGTCAGAAATCAGCTTGGCATATTTTAACATGTGATGGTTCCATCTCTTTTACAATGTATTTCCTCTTATATTCCCCCCACGCCCGGACATGCAGAAGCGACCAATCTAGTAGAGAAAAACAAAAGATCCTTGGGTTTCCACATCTCATCTACCTTCTACCTCTTCCTAGAATACATTATTAAATTAGATCCTGGTGGTACGAAGGCTATAGGGCACGATCATGCAGAATCAGTCGCATCTATTTTCATGGTCTTATTATCTCCAATCAATTCTCCATTAATTGTCGTCTTTCCACAATTTAACTCTATTCTCGAAATCAGACAATAACGTTGTCGTCCGTGTAGCGCATTCCATGACAGATCTTGAAAAACGATAAGAATCCTTGACCTTGACCTTGACAAGAAAAGAAGATAACGTATGCCGAATGGAAATTAATCTATAATTTTGTACGGCGCTTTCACAAAAAGGGCAAATACACACATATACCCACATCAACAGGCCTATCCTCAGACACAACACATGAAAATACATTCCTGCTAGGAATGATCAATTGTTCATAGATTTCTACTTTTATTTCCTACTGATAACAATAATATATAATATTTGTATTACTTTTTAGTTCATATTCGCTTTAAAACAAAGGGAAAGTTTCATGACTGATTACTGGATGTTCTCTATTCACCCAAAAAAAATTTGGTATCAAGTGTACACGTATGTACATGTATGTACGTATATCTTTTAGATTGCTTTGGTATAATGTGAACGACGTTCTTATTTTTTGTTCATTTTAATCTTTGATTATCAGCCCTGAAGATACACATTAGTGAGTCTACCACTGACGAACTACAGGAGCATTTTACAGGGACGTTTGATATAGCTGAACGAGGCAACATATCGATTAAGGTAGGTGGAGAAGGTTGTAATGATTATTATGTTCCTGATGCATAATGTTCAGAATGATACAGGCATATGTCTCAGAGAAACGATGTTCTGATTATGTATTACGTCATTATGATGTTAGCACATTTCAGTGATGGACAAGCCTATAGAAATGGCCTCATTGTCTTTGCGATCATGTTATCTAAAGATCATAGAAAATTGGATTCTAGTGGCATGGCAATATGTGTAGCACAAAAAACCCAACATAAATATGAATATTTTACGAGCATAGACACTGGGTGTCAGATATCAAGAGAAAATGAAGAGGAAAAGGGGAAGAGATATAGTAGAGAAAGAGAGAGAAAGAGAGCATAAGAGAAAGAGAGAAGAGAGAGAGAGAGAGAAAGAGTAAGAGAAAGAGACAGACTGAGAGAAAGAGAGAGAGAGAGAGAGAGAGAAAGGGACGTGAGAGAGAGAGAGAGAAAGGGACGTGAGAGAAATAAGGGGGAGGGAGAGAGACGGAGTAATAATGTAATAGGAAGTAACACGAGAGCAGTCATGCTATCAGAAAAAAACAAATCATCTGAAAAACTGAGATAAATCATGAGCAGAGCGCTATATTTGAAGAAGAAGGGGGAACAAAGAAGATTAACTCGAGAGAAACATGGGGAAATGAGAGAAAAAAGATAGTGCAACGGAAATGTAAGAAAGAGAATAGAATAAAGAGAAATAGCTGATCTGCTATAGTAGGGCCACTGCTGCCGTATATATTCAAATTGTTTGGTTTGAATATTAGCATAAAAATATAGCCAAATGTGAACTAGCCCAAATTGTTTATAAATGCCAACAATATATCAATGTATTTTCCCTTGTAAACATCATAAGTGTAACTCGTGCCAGCTGCCTATAATTATAAGCTGTTAAAGAAATAATTTCGATGTTTAACATCCCCACACACAGGGTAAAGGATACATGAAGACATTCTGGTTGTTGGATCGGATCCCACCTTTCACACCCCGCAAAGCACATGTCGGATGGGATCACGACATCTCACCAATGTATCCTACAGCTCGCTCCATCACGCCATCTGGACCAGGTACGTCTAGCCCAGTCCTATCAAACAGCCGTCCTCCTACTCGTCCAGCCACACCCCATTACCAACCAGTCACGCCAAGAAAGTGCCGGGAAATGCCCATCACTGACATACCCACGCTCAATGCCGCTTCCGATGGCCTTTCTTCTCCTGGGAAGGATAGCACAGGTCATCCACTGTCACCTCGCAACGGGAAGTCCAGGTCGTATCCCGTTACACCAAAGAAGTCACCATCCCGGAAGACACTGAGTAGACCAATAACTCCGAGTAAAGTCTCACAAGACAACCCCGTTATATTATGCACCGAAGCACCGTCCAACTAATAAAGAAATGCCACTGTGTTTCCACCGTCATTATTGTCACAGTCATGACGAGAATAACTCTATTTTAATTTATTTTAGGATAACCTATTTTTTCAAATTTCTGCCTTCATGTTGTATAGAACTGCCTTTTTTAGAGAGTCATTATGAGTAAAACATATTTTGTAATTCACAACAAAGTTTGAAAGTCTTGTTTGACATATTAATGTGTATTTTTCTGTGTATCCTGAGACTGTCATTATACAGAGGGCAAGATGAGATTATAATTGAATCAAAAGAAATATAACTTTTCATTTCATTTTGTACATGCATTTAAATCGAAACTCTTATGCACCATGCCTCTGATCTGAGTGAGACACCAATACATAAATCAGTAGCTCGTCAGCGCTCTTTTTTAAAATCAATTTGAATTCAAGAAAGACAATGACGGCCTTTCAGTCAATCAATTCAATTTACTGCGCTTTTTTGTATCTCGTTTGACCTTTAGGTTTCCTTTATTTCGTCATTTTGTATTTGCTCCATCCTCATTTTTTTTCTATTCGCGAAAGTCTAAAATGGCATTATTACGCATATGTATCTGGAACAGTTCCATTTTCTTCCGTACCATTATCTTTGATTTGAATTGCTTGTTCATCCTTCAGTTTTGAAAGTTACCTCCTGATTCTATATAATTCTAAGCGATCGATTCCCGTTTAAACGATTTACCAGGCAAACTGTATATATTTTGTTGTTAAGCATTAATAGCTCCCCAATTTAATCCCACTTTAATCCCACTTGTAAAAGTTTTAATTCAAACTTTGCCGTATACCATATTTAGTTGGATTTGATTTGATTTTGCTTGTTAATAGAACTGCCAATCAGTAAATTGGAAACCGTTCTTTTGGTTGTGGAAGGGGAGGAAAATGGGCGTAAAATTAACATACATACACTGTAATTATGCGATAGACTTATGCGGGAAAGATGAATATAATAAACCGGCACAAATATTAAATTACTCCTTCCCTCCTTGATTTGATTTGATTGATATAATATGTAAATATTGTAAAAGGCCAGTTCAGCTGCTTGGCTAATTTACAATTGGGCCGTTTAACAATAAAATACAACATATTTGCAACTTTCAAAACAATAATCATATGCATACAAATGCACTTTTTGGATGAGTACAGAGCATAGAAATTAATATAAACTTAAAAACTTCACGGTGATTAGGTTTAGAAGAAGAATATTGAAATAAAATGCGATCAGTGTCCTAGAGTATTATAGAAAAGTGGTAAAACTGTAACACATTCAAATATTCGCATGTGAAAAATTAAATGTATAATAATCAATTATACCTTGCACTGAGAGGCTCCAGTGGAATTATGGATTCTCTAAGGTGACTGGCATAGCACTAGTAACTATGCCAGTCACCAAATAATCCATAATTTCAACTGGTGCATCGAAAAGTGTGTATGGTATATTTGGTTTATATCCTACAAAAGGAAACATACCTACGTACACTGAGAGGCTCGTCATGCACAAGCATTATTGCGATACATTATTGCGATATCGATAGCTTCAAAATATCCAGAATAACAAAAGAGTGACGTAAAAATATCGGTATAGCGAAATTTTTTTTTTTCATGGTGAAAGTATCTTATGTCACGTGAGACATTCGTTGGCAATCCTTGCACGATAAGTTTTAATGTTAGGGTAATATATAATATAAAATTTGAAGTGAATAGCAACAATTTCCACTTGAATGGCGATAGGTATATTTACAAAAATAGCAGTCTTCCACGACAGAAGTAATTTTTTCTGGTATCGTGATGAGTTCCAATATCTAGGGACATCGCTCGATCATGTAGGTCAGTTCGTAATTAGTACATGGTACAAATGACCCTGACATGACACAAGTTTGTACGCTCACGCGCATCTGTTTTGGAGGACGCGCTAATAATTGTTAAACAACTAAATTCATACTGGCGCGCTCAGCGATCTATGAAAGCGTATAAAGGTCAATAGTACTCATTGCAAATGACCATTATGACCTTTATCTGCACATGCGCACATTGTTATTACAAACTGGCTCATTGGTCAGAAAAATGTCGGATCAATTTGGCGACTACCAGGAAGCAAGAACTGAAAATAAAAGACAACTCATTAAGTCGTCCTCAGTTTTAAGAACTCGCCGGCTCAATCTTGTAAAGAAATGTCCTTCGGGGGCAATATTTGTCTAAACCTATAAAACACACAATGTCATCATAATAAATAATTTGGCTTCAGATTTTGCACTTTGCTGATAAAGGGGGAAATGGCGCTCTCAAGATTGCCGACAGCAGTTTTTGATTGAGCAGGTACCATCGCGCTCGAATGAACCCCTTGCAAGTACGTATAAAATGACTGTCTTTGCTGGCAGTCAGGCATAAAGATGGAAAAACGTAAAAACAAAATTACGTTATCGTAATTTCAAAACGTTAAGTTATATATGTTACTTCGTCATGAAATCTACATAAAGAAAATATTACACACTTTATTGACAATGTGCAAAAGGTAGTTCGATATGACCTGTAGCTTTCAAAGCAGTATAGATCAAAAAGTGTCACTGAAAAAATATGGCATGCTTTATCGCAAGTGATATGTATTCTTATTAGAAGAAGATCAGCTTTGTTAAAAGCTTATCCTTAAGCTTCAGTTACCAAAATTTGCCAAAATGTTCGGTAAACCATAGCAAATTATTTTCCCAATATTAACATCCTTTAGTTGTTTTTATATGCATCTTTGAATTTTTAAAAACATCAGATTAGGCTCATTAATTTTGTATCCAGGTATATTGTGTGTAACAAATCCCTTAAATGGTAATCATAGTATGGATGTATTCGACCATGAGGTTTCACTGAGCACGGTTAGTTTGTTGAACCTTTCTTTTTAACTGGATGTAGCAAAACAAAAATATTTTAGTGAATTATTCATAGTGTTTGTTGAATACAGGAGATGCGTGCTCAACATACGCTCTCCTGTCAATTACGCCCGTTGTGTGGGTGTTGGTAATGTGGGAGGGTGTGTGCGGTGTGGGTGTGTTACTGTCTGTGGTGTAATCGGATGTTAATGCTTCATGGTAAATTTGATCATGTGTTTCTTGGAAAATCAGGATTATAAGTTACAATGTCATTCAATGTGACATATTGACATTCGAGAGGCCCGTGACTCCCAAGCTAATAACTTTTGCTATCTCTCTCTCTCTCTCTCTCCCACTCTTCTTTCTACTATCCAATAAAGAGTCTTGCCTGCAACAGTTGCATTGACAACCCATTGCCCTTGCCTTCTTTGATCGACTTTCAGGCAGTCCGCACGGAATTTAGAAATAGATGTGCCACAAATAAGCAACGTGCCTGATGGCCTGATCGATGTGTAGAGTTTGTGTCAATCGCTTCGGTCGAAAATGAGGCGGGGCGCTCCATCCCCCCTCTTCTGCGGGTCCCATTTCTGTTGGTGTTTTGTTTAGTCTATATGCGCATCTACGAGTTACAAGACAAAATAACATGAGAGAAACTACTAACTAATAAGGTATGTAGTAGCTGCAAAGCTCTATCTTTTCGTGATACTTCATCGTACCTTTCATCGGTTTACTCTTATGTACCAGCGCCCCTGTGTTCCCATATAACTATTACAGAGGCTATGCACGTGCGACAAAAAGGAGAAAGAAATCATTCACTCCTCAGTCGAAGGTAAACATCTGCAAATGAGCGCAGGCTGCATGAACGATGATCGCAACTTAGGGGTGTCAGAAACTAGGGTGGTCAACTTTCCTCTCACTCTTTTTGTAGAATATTGTCTTCTTCTTTTTCTTCTCTCTCTCCCTCTTTTTAATATAGGTTAATCTTTCAATCTTCCACTGCCACTTTTGTTGGCTCCTACTTTCGAGGCTGTAATTTTCCTACCTATATATGTCTATGTAATTATGTAACAAGTAAAGAAACACAATACTAGCATAATATATAAGAAGATACAAATTTAGTTATTTGTCATAATAATCGACATTCCGTTTAAATTATTACGATTGGTATAGAACATGTTGATAATCAATTACATTGAAAGAAATGTTCTATTTGTATTGGCCTTCATGATAATAGATGATGGGTTTTGGTTCTTGTGCCTGTCTTGTACAAAAGAAAGAATAAATTCTGCTGAATATGAGAACATTCCATAAATTTAAGCCATACAACTCTTACGTGCCACTGAACATGTATGTATTGATACTGTGTTTGCCTTTTGTAAATTGTTATTTTAGGAGGTTGCGTTTTGTGTCTCGAGGGAGTCATTAGGCACATAACGACGTGCTTTACAGAATTAGTATTGGTATCACAATTATTACATTCACAACAGAGGCATATAAATATTGAATTGGATTAAATCTTGGGTATCCAATTTTAACATTGTTTATCAGTATGATCAACAATATAACCTGAAAAGAGAATGACACCGATATGAATGCCGTCTGTGTTAATTAGAGCTGAATAATTTAGGCCGCTCCGTGATTATGGCTATTGTTCATACATACTGTATTGTTTTTACCGGGTCCGCTCGCTATTCATAAGAATCGCTAGTCATAGAAAAACGCTATTCATTTAACACGCGTTATGAATAGCGGTCTTTATGAACTGTTATGAATAGTGGTCCTTAAGAACAGAGGATATTATGAATAGCTAGTTAATTTGTCTATGGTTTGCTCGCTATTCATACAAAACCGTTATTCGTTTAGTCACGCGTTATGGATAGCGGTCCTTATGAATAGCTGTCCTTATGACTATCGAGGTTACCCCGTTTTTACATCTATATTTTGTACAGTGATTCATCGTTCCTTCCGTAAATGGAAAAACCTGATTAATAGAATATTGTGATCTTGAATAATTCGATGCAATTTTCACATCAGTAATTCATATTGGTTTAACATTTATATTTTGTACAGTGATTCATCGTTCTTTCCGGAAAAACCTGATTAATAGAATATTGTGATCTTGAATAATTCGATGCAATTTTCACATCAGTAATTCATAGAGATACATCATGATACTCTCTGCACACACAATGAATGCACGTTTTCATGGTCGACATGGGCACAATATCACCAGGGGGGCTTTCGGCTCTTTCCCTATTATGAGCTTCTCGGTTTCTAAGATTTAGCGATTGAGCGTGCGAAGCTAGCAAGTCACAATTTAATCCCCTTTTTATGGTTGTAGCCAAGAGAATGCATTTTGTGACAACATTTCACTGGAATTTTCGTCAGTAAAGTAACCTATGTAAATAGGTAGGATATGAAAAAGTATACAGACAGACAATCTTGCTGTCCGGTCGATATAAGGTGACAGTTGTCTTGATAGTTGAGTTTCAAAATTCCATGGGGAAGAGGGGCACGAGCCTCTCAAGTCTCCATCCCTATGACTGTAGGTGCCCATGTTGCTCTAAAGCCCACCGCACACTATACGATTGGTCTACGATATGATTTCGGAAGAAAACGTAATAGCATTTTCGAACTTCTGATATTTCTGATTAAGATTCTAAGTAGTCATAACTATAGATAGTAAAATCGAAAAACTGCGAGCTTTCAAGTCGGAGGAAAGGCCAAATCGGCTCTGAGTCGAAGTGACGTCAGAGCAGCCATACGATTGTCTACGATTTGGCCCTTATTCCTGTTATAAGGCTGACAACGCACCAAAATCATATGTTTAGTATCAGGATATTATTTTAGTTCAGAACCTGAATGAGGTAGACCTTATTTGTGGAAATACTCATATTTAATGTTATATCCGTCATGAAAAGAATCTGCCCAATTGATTGGTCCAATGCGCGTCATGTGACAAAACACAATTTCCACTAGCCTCATGCAAATGAGCAAATGGCAATGAAGGGCAACTTCTGACGTCACGATCGATGAATAGTAGTACTATTCACGGATACTATTTACGGGGTATGAAATCACCCAAGAAAGTGCGTACTACATTGTGACGACATTCATTTACGGTTATCTATATTTTAGGCACCGGCGCGTGATGACGTCATCAATACGCGTTTGATATCGGTGCCAGTTCATCGCTTCTTCAAAACTGTTTGTCTACGTAAGTGTTGATGTCTACCATAGGAGTGTGCAGATGATCACAAATAGATGAGTAGATTCAGGCTATAGTTCGATATAAACCAAATATATACCTACATACAAGTCTCTGTTTAAACTATGGTATACCCTCGGTGACGTGAAGACAACCATTTTCCTTCAGAGCTGCTCTCCTCGTGAAAATAGTCGTGGTTCACGTCACCTCGGGGACCATATTTTCCACCAGACTACTCATGACAATATTTATTTGTAAACTATTCCGATTTATTTTTAAATCGGATCGCAGACAATCGTATAGTGTGCGGTGGCTTTAGGCATCTAGGATCTGGGCCCCGTTGCATAAAATTTACCATTAATTGTAACTTTGCTATCAATGGTAACTATACCATGGTAATATCACTCAATAGTCAGTCAAAATCAAAGTTTCCATGGGAGTTACTATTGATGGCAAAGTTACCATTAATGGTAAGTTTTATGCAACGGGGCCCAGAAAGTTGGAATGATTCACCTGTCTTGAGTTGTATACAAGATGTGTAGATTGGCTTAGGAGGGAGGCTGCTGCCCCAGAGAACTTTGAAATTACCAATATTCTGGCAACCACCACCTATTCAGGCACCTGCCATCTCATATTTGGGTACCCACCACCTCCTATTCGGGCAGTGAGGGCATCATTTTATAGTTTTCATCATTGCCGTATATAGAGAGATTCTGGCCAACTCGGCTCCAGTTGGGTAACAACATGGCGTATATTGCTTTGTTAGGTAAGCTTGCAACAAAGGAATATACGCAATGTTGTTACCCAACTGGAGCCGAGTTGACCAGACTCTCTCTTTATATGGCACTGGTTTTCATGTCTTATCTAGTATATTTTGACGACAAAAATTACAATGTTACTTTACCAACGTGTCAACATTCGCTCGCTGCAATCATTCGCAAAACTTTAGAAGCAAGAAACTTGATTATCAGGCAATCGACATCAGCTTCTCTGGCAAAATTGTGCCCTTGGGCCCATTGATATGTCTACAATACCACTCTAATTGTAATTAATATCAATATCAAGTGCTTATTTATTCGATTATTGACATGCATGAACTTAAGAAATCTACATGTACTTTCCCTAATCGAACAAAAGGTCAGGCCGTTTATGTGGGTGTATTGGTGTACATGACGCAATCATATTACACCTCAATGAAAACTGTATTCTTTAAGAAAAAATAGTTTCGCTCACAAAAATCGTTAGTTTTGAACACGCACTATTTTCTAGCCTTTGTTTGGGTCTCATAATTCCTTAACAGAATGAGGAAGCACGAAAGTTGGGTTTTATATTATCATCGATTTTAAGAAAACATTGAAAAAAGGTTGATATATTTTGTTGAACAGACGTGTTAGAATTTAAGTAGGTGAGATTTGGTCTTCTTAATGAAATGATCTTTATTTGAATAACCATGAACTGTCTGAAAATATACATGGACTGTCGTGAGCTGAAGGAAGCAACTTGAATCATTGTCACACGCGTGTGCAATTATCGCAATGTGCAATATAGGAAAATATATGGGAAGTGCAATAATCCTGTCATATTATATATTTTAATCTAGCAAAACAAAATCATATTGTGTCACGTTAATGGATTAATCACGTAACCTGTCTTTATTGCATTTAATTTTCCAAGCAGCCTTATTGGCTTTTAGTGGAAAAAGTTTTTAGGTATGATATTGATTGATGCTAAAGTACTTCTGTAACATTTCTTTGTATTTTTAATATGATATTGCATAAACAAATATAACTCTATTCACAGAAAATACCACAACGGCTGTATAACAGAGATGATCCTTTTACCCTTACTGAAGTTTACTAAAATATTGTGTTCAAATGAAATGGTACGACACAAATGTTATCAAATATGTATACATATTATGTTTTGTTTTATTATGTTTTTGTTAGTTTAATGAAGAAAATATTTGATGAGTGTCACTGACGTTAAATTGATTTATTAATGATAATAATAGATGAAACAAATACAACCAACAAGTCGGCTGGATGATCGATTGTTAACTTTGCCATTATGAATCTATCTCATCATGAACGTAAAGATGTGGATGTTCATGTAGAATTGGGTTAGATATGGACAGTTTTGAAGAAAAAAAATGTGCATTTACGCACTGGACTTACTCATGAATTACTCATTGCATGGATAATTATCTTTATTCATATCGTTATTTTAATTTCATTGGTTTATTTGGTAATTTGTCTGAGTCTGAGTAAGAAATGAATCAACGCATCCATGAACAGGATTTGATTAAGCTGTTCTTTTTAATACTGTAACAGTACATGCAATCTTATTGAAACCCCAAATGATCCCCATCCCATTTTCTAGTGAATGGAATACATATTTGGAGAGACATTTGTATAGTGATTGGGTCACTAAACATGTCATGTGACATATCATTATTGATGATGAACAGCGATCGTTAACGAAGTAATGTTGATTATATTGGTCCTGGTTGTGTTAGTGTAAAAGCAATTACAGTTGAAATAATGAAATAAAGAGAAAAGTGGGAAATTGCTTTTTTTCACTCGTGCGCTTTTATTTGACATAATTATAAGCAAGATCTGAACAGAAGTAATAGAAATAAAAGTTGATACCAAGATCAATTAGTAATCTTTTCGTTAACAATGACCCACACAACTGTGTTTGGCTATCTCCATAGAAACCGCCTTTGAATGTTGTGCAATTAGTAAACTGTAATAAATGTTGAATTCATTGAACTATAATCTAAAAACCGAAAGCGAAGCAGAGATGCAATCTGAAGTAGTATTTGGTCGTTTGATTTTACATTTAATTTTTGTTTTGTTTCTTTCTTATCCTTCTTTCTGTGTCTCCTTTTATCACCTCTTTCTCTATACTTAATTTTTCCCCGACCAAATCAATTCTTGTTCCTCTGTACCACATTTTTTATACGCATAAAAGCATTTGTTGGGCTTGGGGACTTTATGTAAATATCAGAAAAAATATTGTAGTGCCTGTTGAACACAAAATTGTTTAATATCAACTATATTTTTGGTATTTTGTACACACTTCAAAATATTTATGGATATTGAATTAATACACTGTTGTAAACATCGGGAGTAAAACACTTGTGTATGTTGTCTTTTTATTTCTTAAACATGATTGTTGACAGTGAATGCTGATTGAGACACGAGTGACGTGGATAGATTGATGGATGGATGGACTTCTATAACACTAGCCATCTTACCCGTATCGCGATTTTTGAAATGGAGCGTTTAGTGCATAAACGTGTTTAAGATGTGGGATTTTTAGGCAGGAAAAACAGGATATAGTACAATTTTTTGGACTTTTTGTTGCTATGATGTACAGCACTGTGTACAGCACTGTTGATTTCCTATGCGCGCGGAGAAGTTTATAATCGATTATGTTCATGATCGACTGTATGTGTTATGAAACAGTGTTTATTTTTACCTTTGACCCCAGTGATGACCCCAGTGACGTTTTAAAAAAACGTCACTGATGTACAGCACTGTTGATTTCCTATGCGCGCGGAGAAGTTTATAATCGATTATGTTCATGATCGACTGTATGTGTTATGAAACAGTGTTTATTTTTACCTTTGACCCCAGTGATGACCCCAGTGACGTTTTAAAAAAAAAACAACCCCTCAAGGGCAATTCTGGGGTCCCCCTACATACACCATCCGAGTTTGGTGAAGATCTGTCGAAGGATCTAGGAGGAGTAGGGGAACAAACAGACAGACAGACAGACAGACGAACAGACAGACAGACAGACGAACAGACAGACAGACAGACGAACAGACAAACGGTTCTCGAATTATAGTATGATTTCTTTGTACTTGTAATTGTGATATTGAATATAACTGTTCAATAAAAAACAACACAATGGCTGTATTACAGAGATGAATGTATAAACCACCTCTTTTCTTTTCAATTTCGGAAGCTATAGTTAAGGCTGCTAAGCTTATTGAAGTTCACTTAAGTCTTGTGTTTACTAATACTACTAAAGTGAAAGTATATAAGATTAAAAGTGAAAGAATACAGCAAAATTAATTATCAAATCTGTAAACATAATTATGCTTATTCTTATTATGTTTTTGTTGTTGTTATGAAAAAAAATATTTGATGAGTGTCACTGACGTTACATAATTTAACAGTTATAATGCAGGTGTGATAGATAAATACAAATACAACCAACAGATCAGCTTGATGTTCGATTGTTGACTTTGCCATTATGAATCTATCCCATCATGAACATCAATGTCTTTTTTCAGGTAAAATCGAGGTAGATATGGATAGTTTAAGGAAAAAAATGTGCATTTACGCAGTACACTGAACAGATGACCCCATCCCATTTTTCAGTGAGTGAAATTCATGTAATAATCGCTTGAGCTGAAAGAACTTGGGATGTTTTCCTGGTATACAATGTAATTTATCTAACAGCGACAGTAGGATACGGAATTATTAAATGGATGGTTCAAGATGTGCACTTGTAAGGACATTTAGTCCATTTGGCGCTCCTATACAACCAACAGCGAACCTAGAAAAGTTCTATCAGTTTAAAAGTTTTGTTGTTGATTTGTAATAATACGTGGTCACCGAGCAAGTTCAGCTTTATTGCCCCAAGGGGCAACCTTAAGCAATTTGCATAATTTTGCATATCAAAATCCAACGTGTTGTTCATCTTATGCAATGCAACCTGTGATGCAACGAACAGAGGTTATACTAGGGAATTGTATTGTGTTAGTAGTTTTTTTTGTGGTTTTTGATTTTTCAGGTGCGGAGCACTGGGGGAGGGGGCTCGTGGGATGCGTCGCGGAGTTGTCGGCTTGTGTTTGATTGTTTGCGGTTTCGGAAATTCATAGCTTTATTATTTCTTATTTTTCTGCTTTTTCTGCTTTTTCTTGCAGTTAGTTCAATACCGGTGTGGACTTTCCCTTTACGTTAACGATTACTATCTCTGAAAATTGTAACTGTAATTCATTAATTGTATCTTATCATTTTATTCTATTTCATTTATGTAAAGTCACATGGATTGGAAAAGAAGACCTTGGGGTCATAGTTATTTGGTTAATCTTTTTCTTTTCCCGGCATCCATGTGACTCTCTTCTAATCTACTGTTGTTTTGTATTCTCTGATTTCTTGATTTTTGTCTTTGCCGAATAAATAATAATAATAATAATAATAGTATCACAGGTTTCATTGCACAAGATTAACAACACTGTTAGCGTTGGGTGCAGCTCTCACATTGTGCGCATGCAAGTTGTCTTGGACTGTTTAATATGCATATGGGCTACATGCCCATTGGGATTTATGAAAAATGCTTTGTTGCTTTTGGGGCAACAAAGCTGATATTGTTCGGAGACAACAAAGGATCACAAATCCAGAAAAAAAACTTCTAGGTTCATGAAATGTCAAGTTGCGTAAATTGTCCCAGAAAATGATTGGGCCACTAAACCAGTCATTTGACAGATCACTATTGACGATGAACGGCGATCGTTAAATGAGTAATGTTGATATATTGCATCTGAAAATGTCAGTGTACAGGCAATTACAATTGACTGTAAATTTAGCCATAGTGAAATAAAGAGAAACTCGCTTCTATTCATCTGAATAAATTTATAGAAAGAAATGTTAATACCAAGATCAATTAGTAATATTTTTGCTAACAATGATCAACACAACCGTGTTTGGCTATCTCCATAGAAACTGTCTTTGACTGCTGCGCAATTAGTAGACTGTGATAAATGTTGAATTCGTTGAACTATGATCTAAAAGACGGCAGAGAAGCCGAGATGCAAACTGAAGTAGTTTAGTCGTTTTGATTTTGACTCGAGCTTTTCTTTTGTTTCTTTTGTTAAAAAAACTGTCATTCGCCTCGTATGATTCCTTTCCTTCACTTTTCCTCCTAATATCAATGTACATGTATCAATATTGGGTTTTCTTTTACCGAGTTATGGAGGACTTACATATATCTTGCTCTATATTGATTTCTGCCCCTACCAAACCACCTCTTGTTTCTCTGTACCACATTGTTCACAGGGGGGGGGGGGGGGTACTCCTTTTTCCAAAGGCTCGTTTTTTTTTTTTTTAGAAGGTTCATAATTCTGAACAAATTTCCGAAAATTTTCCGAAAATTTTCCGAAATTTTCGAAAATGTAATATAGGTAATAATTCAGAAGACTTGATGCATTACTCAGAAGGTTCGTTACTCCGAAGGTTCGTAATTCCAAAAATGAAAAAAGGTTCATAATTCCGAAAATGCAATAGAGCCCTACATAATTTTTTCGGAATTTCGAACCTTCGGAAAATGAAGGCTTTTTCATTTTCGGTATAATTATGAACCCTAATTAATTTTCGGAATTACGAACTGACGGAGTAACGAACCTTCGGAAATACAAACCTTCGGAAAAACGAACCTTAAATAAAACGACATGTAACCGTTCATACACAGCAAAGCCTTTGTTGATATTAGGGACTTTATGCATATCAGAAATAAATATTGGAGTGCCTCTTGAACACAAAACCTCAATCTGTATTTTGTACACACTTCAAATTATTTATGAATATTAAATAAACTCATGTACACTGTTGTAAACGTTGGGAGTAAAATTGCTTGTGTATTCTGTCTTTTTCTTATTTCCCCCAAGGAATGCTGAAAAACGGAGAGAGATATACAGATTATGTGTATAAGAGAGAGAGAGAGAGAGAGAGAGAGAGAGAAAGGAATACAGAATAATAAAGAGAAAGCGGAAAGACATAATGTCAGGGACAGTTATTAAGGGGCCTGAAAATATAATAATAACAATGAGTTGAAGTCTAGAGCAAGTCTGATTGTGACAGTTCTCTCATCTCGAAAATCTTTTTTTACTGAAATCTGAAGTGAACTTCTTTCATATTGGGTAATCTCTCTACTGAGAATGAGTCGTCTCTGTGACTCTTCCGTTAACATGGCGAACTTTCTACCATCTTTACCTTCTTCAAAATGATATGCCTGTAGTAGAAGATCTGAAGATGATCGAAAATTCGATATATTTAGGGAGAATCGAAGGTTCTGATCTACATATTGTTTTTTGATATCCCTATTTTAATATTTACCATTCTTATTATCTCTTTCTCTCTCGCTCTCTAGTCTTACTTAATTCTCTCTTTCCTTCATTCGCTCTCTCTCTTTGATCGTGCATGTTGGTTTCTGTACATTCTGTTGGAAATCTACGTTAAAGCAATTAACAAAAAATGTCCATGAGAATTACTGTGTAAACACATCAGGGAGACTTTCTGCACCACTATGTTCATCTAATGTAAAAGCCAGTAAACACACACACACACACACACACACACACACACACACACACACCCAAACAACGCACACACACACGCACACCCACCCACGCGCACCCTTAATTACACGCACGCACGCACACACCTAGAGTCCTGATGAAGGCTACATCTGGTAAGGTTGACTGGAGAGGTATTGAGGATCTAATTTTCAATTCTCAATCGAGGACATACCTGTTAATAGCGATGAATGCGCGTCTGAAGAACCTCTTCTCGTGGCAATCTTTCCATCTGTTGGTCCTTAGAAAGAGATGGAATATCTTTAAGAGCGGAAGACAGAGTATCAATTATTTTGTCCATGATGAAGTCTAATTTTCTTCTAATCAACACTTTGAACCCCAAGGTGAGAGGTCGTCATTGTAGATATCGTTCTGTCCTCACACTTTTTTTGTTTTTTCAGTAATCTTTATTCAATTTCTATATTTATAACATATATAACACACCCTCACACCCTCACACGCATATACGCGCACACTCACATTATGTAGATTTGAATGAGATGCTGCCTGACTTGCTCCTATACATCAAATGATTCTATACAATACCCTATGACTATCACCTCTTGACAGCTTCCCAAGAAAATACCCCTACCCCTAGAGTATTTCCATGGGTAATTTTCCCTGGAACTAGTTGTCTGCAGGGTCTCGTCCATGGATAGTCGTCCTGATGCGATATTTAAAGATCTTCGTTTGCAATGTTAGTAGGACAAACTACCGTCTAACCGGAAGCACGTTAACGACTTTGTGAAATATATATGAGTATCGATTTCACAACGGCTACAGTTCAAGATCTTGCTCATAACATTCAAAGCTAGACATGGTCTCGCTCCGACACACCTCATCGCACTAATTTCTCCCAAATTGTCGACTTGTTCCCCAAGATCTACAACCCATGCAAAACTGATCTCGCACCAGGACCCGCATCTGCTCTAGATATCAGGGGGCGTGCCTCTCCAAGGCTATGCGTAGGAGTGTAGTCACAATGATTTGACAGGGGGTGGGTCAAATGTGAACCCCGAACATATACTACCATTGTGTAGGATTCCAAATAGTGCGAGCGAGCAAAGCGAGCGATAGAAAAATAAAATGTACTTTTGAAAGGCATAATTTTATTTCATTAGTCACCAATAGTTGAAATGTAAAAGCTATATCTCCTGTCATCTTGTTGCCAGGAATCATTCAAATTAATAAAGATTTTAGGAAGTGAAGCGAACGGGGGGGGGGGGGGTACTTTGCTGTTGTTCTTTTATAGAAAGGTAACCCTAATATCTGGGCGCCATGGCGATAGGCCAGTGACGTGCCCGAAAATTGTCATAACATTGAATATTCATGGACCTCGCTGCATGAAACTATTTCGTTTGTAAGGTTTGCGAGACAGTGAGCGAAGCGAGCGAGGAAAAAATGCACTTTACTTTGCTAACATTTGCTGACCTAACAAGTATTCGGGTGCCATGGCGATATAAGACAGTGACGTGCCTGAATATTGCAATAAAATCCTATGGAAATATTCATGGACCTCGCTGCTTGAAACTATCTCAATTCTAAGATTTGCGAAGCGAGTGAAGAAATTTTTTTAATTGCTCATTTCAGTATAGAGAGCAAGGTAACCTTAATATCTGGAAGCCACGGCGATAAGGCAGTGACGTGCCCGAAAATTGTCATAACATTGAATATTCATGGACATATTACAATAACATACTATGGAAATATTCATCATGTTCATGGTTCTCGCTGCCTGAAAATACATGTATCTCTGCCTGAAAATACATGTATCTCGTTTCAAAGTTTTGTGACTGAGCGAAGCGAGCGACGGAAAACGCACTTTACTATCTCCCAAATGTTATTTACAAAACACCCCAAGTGTTATATTGGGGTATCTGGTTATTTCTGATTATAGGTTCCAAGAATTCGATGTTTTATAAAATACTCTTGTGGCACTCCGGTTGAACAGGCTATATTAAAGGGCCATAATTCAAGAGCCTGAATAACTAGACCGGGTCCGCCAGGAGTATTCCATGCAACTTGAAAGTGGGAAAATTATTCATTTTGAAGTTAACAGACACATTTAATACCCATCTCTCTCTTTTCCAGTATGGTATCTTTTTTAACTATTATATTCCATTACCAACAGATTTCATTTGAGTCTTGTCATGCGTATCATTGCTTATCTTCCCACGTTAGCTTTGTATATTGTTTTAAGCAATCTCCTTGTATTGTCTGGATTTCCTGTCCAATCTAACACTTAGATCAATATGCATCATCATGATCACTGAGCACTTAAATTTCGTCCTATAGGCTGATAGGAATCAATAATCATCCAAATGTCAGATGTCAAAGATAGTTCAATAATTAAAATGTCATTCAACAGGTTCAATGGCCAATCAACTTCAACATATCTCCATTCATTTTCGTCAGATTACATTCCAGTTCGTCTGACCTGGCAATCCGCTGCAAAATGTTATCATCAAATCCATTTTTTGGAAGTCGATTTCAAGAAATTGTAATTAAAATTCGTCACATAGACAAGACCTTACAACGAGCGTGTGACGATTTTGAATAACTATTTGAACTCTTTCAGTCTTTGACAAAATCGATAGCAAAATGAAAGATAAATTCCAAAAATGAATGGCTAAAGACGTTAATTGAGATGCCTTGGCAATAACTGTGTAATATTATTGTCGTGTTGCGGGGATCGTGTTTGTGATGTTAGTCCATACAGTAACAATTACGAGTCGATGAGAGGTATATTGAAGTGCAGTTGTACATATAATTTATTACAGTCAGAGAGATATATATATATATATATATCATCAGCAGCATACAACATATATTACCTTAGAAATATGTCTAGTAGGAGTTGAGCATGTCTGCTCCCTGTGATGGTCAGTCCTGACTCCCCTTTCTTAACTGTCTGGGGTGCTCCATTTATCGCAAGAAGTATAGGGGATGCAGTCTTTCATGTGGGCAAAATGTGGAGTCAAGAAGTTGTCTAAAGGACAAAGGGAGATTATAAATAAAAGGGAGATTATGAACAATTGGTGTATTATGACGAAGGATTAAAATAACATCATAAAATGTGGGAGTGTGGGAATGGGAGTTGGAGGGGGCTTGTATTGAAAACTATTACATAACATCCCCTTTCTTTAGTACATGAGGCTCTCCCCATGTTTAATTTTTCAGGGGGAGGGGTCAAATATTTAAAAAAATGTCCCAGTACAAATTATGGTTTGTGTAACCTGTATAGTATATTATTGTTCCACATGTCTTTTCCTCTGTCTCTCACACGTCTCTTTTATCCTTGTACTAATATCAAAAACCTTATGACTATTGTATGTTACTACAAATCAAGTGCTTTTGTACAATATATAATTAAGATATTGACATTAGGTACATGTAGTTACATATATAAAACTATTCTCATGCAAGCATTCCTAGTCATAACTTAAACCATACATGTTAAATATTTGTTCAAAGCAAAATCATAAATGAAATAAAATATAATACAAATTTGTGCAGATTTATGCACTTTTCACTCAGACTTATGCACAATACCACATACGGTAAACATATTCAAATTATTCTCAAGAAAGAAAGTAGGATAGAAAGAAAGAAAGCAAGAAATGAAGAACATGAGCTAAAAGAAATACAATGTTTTTCCAATTAAACAGAATTACAATAATGAACACTGTGTCTATCTATGTTGTGTCCATATCAATTATGTTATTCAAATTCCATAATAAGAATGTTATTAATTCAGACAATTTAACCACTAATTTATGTGTATATAACACATTTAATGAACATGGATTAAAAATTGAGAAAGTTAACAGGTGCTGTTGACAGGTATTGACAGTGTGTCCATGTTCTTAGAGTAGTTTAATGTACTCCAAATGGAACATTAACATAGAATGAAAGCATTATCAATTAATCCTATCCCGTTGAAAAAAATCAACCTTTCCACAATCATGCTTAATAAACATAACGAACAAGTAGTTTATAATATAAGACAAGTCGTACATAGGCTTGTCAAAGGTTATTAAACTAATCTGATACAATATATATCGTTACTAACAACTTATATCTCATAATATTTACATTAAATATACAACCGTTCCAAAAAATCGTTTTGTTGTACCCGTCACTGGTATGGAGCGTTCGTCAAGTATTTGTCTAATCAGTCTGTCTTTACCCTTGTATAGTCTAATATTCCACCAAATCGCACCTGTATGGTGGTATGTTGGTTTGGTTTGTCAAAGGAAGTCAGTATTTGTAATTGTCCATCCTTGAATCGTCCTCTGTGTAAGGTCATGTGTTTGTCAGTAGGGGCGGTCATGATTAAGTCTGCATATCGTCCGAGATTAGATTCGGTCAGGGGGTTTGGGGCAGCAATTCCGCTATTGACTGTCAGAGAATTTAAGTAGTCAAAATTGTGAATAGGGTCTGACATTTGAGAACACATTAATATCTGATCGGCAGTGAATTCAGGTAATTTTTCAGCATTTTTCGCTTCAAAGCCTCATTGAGCTTTTGGATGTGTGTAATATTCTTCCTATCAGTCGAAGCTCTCATGAAGCATGGCTTGGTCTGTTGTAATTAAACACATCTCGAAGGATTTTTCCTGTCAAAGTAGCGAGAATACTTATTACCTTGCGGTCAATGTTAAAGGCTGTACACAATATAGTCAGTATTTTTTCAGTCAGTGATGTAGCTGCGTCAGTCACTAGACGTGATGGTGGTCCAAAAATGCATACCATTTTTTGGATCAGTGCCTCACAAATTGTCTCGGCATCGAGCGTTTTGAGAGGCGCGCAGATAACAAAGCGTGTCATCTCGTCGCATATTAATGTTTAAATCCAGTCCCGGAGGTCGGCATTGTCTTAAAGTCGAGACTAATGCTGCCGAATGGTCTGTATGAGTCGGGTACACGTGTGTGAAAGGGTCTTAGTCGGTCTGTTTTGCCCTTGAATTGTTGGCAGCGAAGGCAAGCTTTAACATAATTGTTAATTCTCTCAAACATATTGGGCATGTAGTAGTTTCGTCTGATTGTCAAGTATGTCCGTTGGGTTCCCTGGTCGTTACTAAGTAAGGTGTCATGGTGTTGGGAGATAATTGTGTCTGCCAATGTCACAGTAGGCCTACCGTGATTTCATATACAGTGTATTTGTACTATTACTCTGAAATAGTTTGATATATGATGTGGTGTTTGACGGATGACTAGGGATTGAATAGAGGGTTCCCAGAAGCAGCCATGCTGGAGGACATAACAATAAAAACCTGTGCACTAGACCATGACAACAATGGCTTTTCATAGTCTGATGCACATGTTTTTATTGTTATGTCCTCCAACATGGCCGCCATGAGAACCCTCTATACGTAAAATGGGTGGATTAAGAGAGCGATGGAAAGAGAGAGAGAGAGAGCGGGAAAGGCATGTCCGTTGCCAACGAGATATCATTTCGATTCTGTTATTACGCAGATCGAGCATTAGAAAGTAATTAAAGGTTTTGTTTCAGTGAAAAAATTTCACTGTTCATTTGCAATCACTTTTTTTTTTATTAACGAGAATATGGATGTTTATATATGTTGCTTTAGTGTGTAGTGGCGTTTTTTCTTTCATTTCATTTTATTTCAATACGGAAACACTTGCTTCAGCCAGCGGCTGTTCTTCTGCGAGTTGTACCGGTGACAGCAGCAATTATATGTTTTTAAAGCTATTTATAGAGAAGGGTGGATTTTGGGCTTCCCTGTAATTGTGGAATTATGAATAAAACAACAATTAGACAAAAGCTAAAATGAAAATTTGACATAATAGCTTTAAGAATAGTAATACTACTCGATTTGAACTACTATCTATTTTATGGGATATTCCGAAAATGGAAGGTTAGCAGGTTAGGTTTCTTTTCAAACTGCTTTAAAAAAAAAGTAAAAAAAGAACCTATTTGGGTAACACGTCCATGCAAATTATGCACGATAATGTTATATTAAGTGTTAGATGACTAATTAGATCCACACTGTGTAGTAGATTTAGCTCTTCCCAGAACCTCCTCCATTCTCTTGCATTCCATTAATTTCATAAGATCAGCGCCCCTACCATTCCCATGGCTGGACCCAGGCTACGCCACTGATCGCGACAACTCATGTAAAGTTTCACACGCTTCATGTTAGATACGGTACCCAGCTTTCAACATTTCTATAGAAATACTTAGCGCGCAATTATTATTGATAAAGGAAGGAAACTCGAATTCAGCTTTAACCTCGAATGGGATAAACAAAGACGCCAGAAAGAAAGACTGCAACACTTCCCGCTCAGTTCCTTATAAGGAGACGTGGCGTTGCAACATCCCCCTACCAAGTATTCCTTTTTGCTTCTGTTTACCTTTCGCACATAGTGTAAAAGAGGTGGAAATTGATTTACATTAAACTTGAGTCAGATCTAGATAGAGAGAGAGAGTGAGAGAGAGAGAAGAGAATATAAGGACGACGAAGATGTACATTTGTGTGACAGTGTAATAATGAAAAGTAAATGAAATGAGGTTCCTAGGAAAAGAAAGGAAGTATACATCTATGTATATATAAACATGTATACAGTCAAACCTGCTTTAGCGACCACCTGTATAAAGACCACCTGCTCATAATGACCGCTTTTCTTGTCTCCCTTGAGCGGTCTTTATAGACAGGTTTCACTGTATATATATCTAGATTTACCTAGGGAGGCTCTATGTGTGTGTATACGAGGGTGCGTTTGTTTAGCATTATGTCCGAGGACATTTTCGGACAGAGAACAAAAAAAAAATCATGACAACAATGGTCCTCGGAAGGCGGACAATAGTCCTCGAACGTCGAACAATGAATTTATGCCTTATTCCGTCGACTGTCCGAGGACGAGTAACAATAGAGGAACAATAGTTGTCCTCGGAAGTAAAGCCATGTAAACGTGTGTGCGTGTGTGTGTGTGTGTGTGTGTACACATGTACACAGTTCGTTATAGTGCTTCATAGAGCCATTATTATTCAAGAAAAGACTTATGATATATAGAACAATAGCAGTAAGACCAACCAGAAACTTCCCTAACCTGGAACTTCCGATTGGTCCAGTGACGTAATAACCTTCATGCTCATATTAATAAATAAATGCTAGTGTCTGGCCAATTAGACTAAAAACTGTTAAAAGTCTCATGGACACCAAATTTCCATTTTGTGAGGACAACCTGCCATAAGCCCTGAACTAGGACCGATGAGACAAATGACTAATTATATCATGACCAATAGAGTACCGAAGTGTGACGTCATCAAATTTTGATTTTTGTATTTCAGAATTTTTATGACCATATTTAGGTAGAGCATGATGGAAAACGTTCACACATCAAATTTGACATGAATCAGTTCATGGTGGCCCAAGGTATGGCTATATGAATATCTAATTAGCCCCATTGAAGTCAGTGTAAATTGGCCTGGTTCTTAAAGCAGAATTAACACTAGAATATAAATGTACTTATGTTCAAAGGTGTAATATATTCTTAATCATTGACCTGTATCACTTTAGAAATAAAATACCAGAAAAGGGTTTAAATCAAGACATTCTAGCACAGGTATCATCTGCTAACACTTCATGGGGGGCTGCCATTTTCTTGATGACATGGAGTTGTACATGAACCATTGGAGAACGTTCCGGTCAGGAAGATATTTTTAATCCACGAGCTAAATTGCTTCTATTCATTATAAAAAAGCCCTATATATGATGGAAAATACATAACAGGTGTATAAATTATTTTAAAATTTGGAATTTATAGATTTCTTTTTAAATTCTCCGGTTTTGCTAAACTAGAAATCGATTTCTTGGTCTTGCCTGGCAGAGCAGAACATAATTTATACAACGCGCATTCTGACTTTTGAAGTCCATTATCTCAAAGCAGGTGAATGCATAGTTTGTCACTATTGACGCTCGGGAAAGTCGTCATCCATAAATTTGAATTAATTCGCTCCGTCACGTACGTCATAGTAGCAAGACAATAGATTGATATTTAGTAAAATCGTAATTTTCAAAGAAATATAAAACACATTTTCGTTTTTAGAATATATGTATATATCTGTTAAATATTTTAAATCTCAGATGGAATTTTGTATCAGGAAGAAAGACAATTTTGCATTCGGATTAAAAATATCTTTATGTACACATCAAGAAAATGGCAGCCCCCTGGTATCGCTAGCAGACGATAAATCTTGCTGAGAAAATCCTGATTTATACCCATCTCGTATATTGTAATGCAAAAGTACGTAAGGCAACAAGAAGGAATAGATTACATCTTTGAACATAAGTACATTTATATTCTAGTGTTAATTCTCCTTTAACAGGTTAGAACCAGGCCAATTTAGCACTGACTTCAATGGGGCTAAGGAGGTATTCATGCGGCCATATCTCGGGGCCCAATGAGCCAATTGCCATAAAATTTGGGCTCTGGATGTTTTTCACCATGTTCCTTTGAGATATGAAAAAAATAGGCAAAATGAAAAAATAGCATTTTGTGACGTCATCACTTCGGTACTCTATACGAATGACCAATGAGAGATGCAATTAAACGATGTGTATTATCAAAATATCTTTATGTTACTGGCAAACACAAGTTTTATTTGGAGATATATATACATATATATACATGTATATATATGTATATATATATATACGATGGAGCTGAGACCTGTGAACTTGTGGGCGCATACATACTTGCAGAAGTCAGCACTATAATCCCCAAAGAAAACATAGGTCTCTACCGAGACGATGGCCTGGCAATTGTCCACAAACCCCCCAGAGCAGCCGAGAACATCAAAAAGAGACTCTGTGAAAAATTCAAAGAGTTCGGGCTACAGATAACAGCAAGCGCAAACACAACCATCGTAGACTTCCTCGATGTGACATTAGACCTCACCAAGACAGAATCCAACCACCCAGCAGCCGTCACAAAGAGAATAACACAGTCCATCCAAACCCGCCTGTCCAGCATTTCCAGCAGCGAAGAAATCTTCAACAGCACCAAACCAGACTACGAGAAATCGCTTCGCGAGGCTGGACACAAACCCAACCTGGCATACACACCCAAAGATACTAACAACCGTAAAGAAAAGCAACATCAAAGGAAACGAAACGTAACATGGTTCAACCCCCCATACAGCAAACACGTCAGAACGAACATCGGCAGAAAGTTCTTAGCCCTCGTTGAACAGCACTTCCCAAAAGAGCATCATCTTCACAAAATCTGCAACAGGAGCACATTGAAAGTCAGCTATAGCTGCATGGACAACATGGCCACCATAACAAAGGCCCACAACAGCAAGATAACCAACACTTGTCCAGACCAAACCAAGGACTCCTGCAACTGCAGAAAGAAGGATGATTGCCCGATCCCTGGCAAATGCACGGCCAAGAACATCATATATGAAGCGAAGGTAGCGACCTCTAGCGACGAGAAAGTCTACATCGGCCTCACATCAAATTCGTTCAAAACAAGATATGCAACACATAAATCAAGCCTCACCAATAGGGAGAAACGACACCAAACTGAGCTCAGCAAGTATATATGAGGACTGAAGGATGAAGGCATACCCTACTCACTCACATGGAGGATCGTAAGACACGCACAACCCTACTCACCCAAAACGAACCGGTGCGACCTGTGTCTGTGGGAGAAATACCATATCATCACGGCCAAGAAACGCGCAACTTTGAACTCAAGAACAGAACTCATTTCAACATGTAAACATAAGAAAAAGTTCTCCCTTTCGGGGTATGGTTAATTCCCTGAACCAGCACCCCCCCCCCTGCACATGTAATATACTAGACTCAAACTACCCCACTCCAGGTTAAGCCTCTTAAGCCACCAGTACTATTACCAGTTCTATTGTACCATTATAAAAAGCCACTTACATGTATCTTTTGTTTGCTTGCTTGACTGCACTAGAATTATATGTTTATCTTAAGCTGTACTTTAATAAAACATTGTATAAGTTGATTTAGTTGCTGATGAGGCTTCGGCCCAAACAGACTGTCCAGCTAAGTCACTAAAGCAACACTTTCCAGCCTATTAAAATTTGTACTATATGAGCTCCTATATATAGTTGAGCACTTTCAGCCATTGCAGTTCACGCCTTACTTACCTACATGTATATATATATATTTGTATAGAAGGGAATTCCCTTCCTGTGTGGAATTTTTTGAACAATCCATTCATGGTGGTGTAACAATATTGACATAGCCCACCTCAACGCCTTCAGCACATGAGGTGTTATTTCACTACATTAATTGAGTATAGTTCAGTGCAAAATAATACATAATACTAAACATAGGAAAATATATTTCAGATAATGACGGCTCAACAACAGGAGTCAAATCGATGTTAGTGTAGATTCAGTGATTTCATACGCCGATTTTTTTTTCGAACAAGTCCGAAATTTGCGTTAGGCCTTATCGCATTCTTGCGTCAAGGAGTTGAGTCCATGCCCGAAACAGCCTGTTAAAGGGATACTCAACCGCAGATTGTGGACGTTTTAATGCTGCGAGAGGGCACCGCGATCGTTACCTGATCATGCCGTTGCCCCGCGGGGCGCAAACCTCGGATAGACTGGTCGCCGCACAAACATGCACGCTCCGCCTGAGCTCGAGCTCTCGCTCTTGTGCGAGATTCGGTCGGCTTCGTGCAAGATAAATTATCTTTATATTATAAATGGCAAGATGGCCTTTAAAAAAACCCAACACGGAGTTAAAAACAGATAAACCGCTCGCTATTCATAGAAAACCGCTATCCATTTAACACGCGTTATGAATAGCGGTCCTTATGAATAGTTATGAACAGTGGTCCTTATGAATGGATGTCCTTATGAATAGCGGTGTCTGGAACCCCCCCCCCCTCCCCCCATTGACGGGGTCCGCTCGCTGTTCATAAGGACCGCTATTCATAGAAAACCGCTATTCATTTAACACCTGTTATGGATAGTGGTCCTTATGAATAGTGGTCTTTATGAACGGAGGTCCTTATTAATAGCGAGGTAATTTGTCTATGGTTTGCTCGCTATTTAGAAGAACTGCTATTCATACAAACCCGCTATTCCTTTAGTCAAGCGTCATGGATAGCGGTCCTTATGACTAGCGAGGTTACCCCCCCCCCTCTTGACGTATCTCACGCATCATTTTAGACCAAATTCGCGGCGTCCGGGCATGCTGTTCCAAAGTTGCTCAATGCAAAATGTGTTTTCAGTCAAAATTAAATCTATGAATATTTTTACTTTTACTGATTAAAATCAATTTATTTTATGCTGTTTATGATCGTAAACGTGTCCCCGACAAATTTCATCAAAAAACAATAAAGAACAAAACGTAAAAACACAAAGAAATACATAAGAAATTTGAAGAATAATTAACACTAGAATATATGTACTTATGTTCAAAGGTGTAATATATTCTTAATCATTGACCTGTATCACTTTACAAATAAAATGTCAGAAAAGGGTTTAAATCAAGACATAGGTCTATAGCTCACGGTATCATCTGCTAACACTTTACACGGGGGCTGCCATTTTCTTGATGATATGGAGTTGTACATGAACCACTGGAAACTGTTCTGGTCAGGAAGATGTTTTTAATCCTCGAGCTAAATTGCTTCTCTTCATTATAAAAATCCCCATATATGATGGAAAATACATAACAGGTGTATACATATATTCTAAAATTTGGAATTTATACATTTCTTTTTAAATTATCTCGTTTCCCTAAATAGAAATCGATTTCTTGGGCTTGCCTGGCAGAGCAGAACAAATTATTATACAACGCGCATTCTGACTTTTGAAGTCCATTTTCTCAAAGCAGGTGAATGCATACTTTGTCACTACTGACGCTCGGGAAAGTTATCATCCATAAATTTGAATTAATTTGCTCCGTCGCGTACGTCATAGTATCAAGAAAATAGATTTATTAGTA
Organism: Heliocidaris erythrogramma; assembly: GCA_025617745.1. Classification (NCBI taxonomy): domain Eukaryota; kingdom Metazoa; phylum Echinodermata; class Echinoidea; order Camarodonta; family Echinometridae; genus Heliocidaris; species Heliocidaris erythrogramma. The sequence goes on from CM046866.1 coordinate 41,398,556, forward strand.
AAATCGTAAAGAAATATAAAACACATTTCCGTTTTTAGAATATATACATGTATATATCTGTTAAATATTTTAAATCTCAAATGGGATTTTGTATCAGGAAGAAAGACAATTTTGCATTCGGATTAAAAATATCTTTATGTACACATCAAGAAAATGGCAGCCCCCTGGTATCGCTAGCAGACGATAAATTTTGCTGAGAAAATTTTGATTTACACCCTTCTCGTATATTTTAATGCCAAACTACGTAGGACAACAAGAAGGAATAGATTACAACTTTGAATATAAGCACATTTATATTTTGAGGTAAATTCCCCTTTAAATTACAATAAAATGCATAAGAAATGAATTTTGATACCGATTTTTTTTCAAGTATATTTGCTAAGAATACTGGAAAGAATGTCTAGACCAAAAATAGCATTTATTGAGCTTTATTTAATTATTTTGAGCAATATTCTGATTTCACGCATAAATTAGCATAATTAATTAATGTGAAATTATTTCGGAGCATCTAATTATACAGTTTTGTAGATTACGTTGTGGACGACGTGCGTGCCGATTTTCGGCGCGATCATGCGGTCAACCGTTGAGATCTCGAGGGGGGGGGGGGAGCAGATTCCCCCCCCCCCCCCCCCGGGGCTATGGCATAGCCAAAATATCCAGGCCTGATTAGGGTTAAAAGCGCACTTACAGTCTTTTACATAGAGATTCATTTAGGAATAGGCAACTATTGAGAATTATAAAACGGGTTCAAGAATGTAGCAATCCAGATCCTCATTGGTCAAATAACACCACGTCACCGTACAAAAAAAGTACTAACGCACAGCAAAAAGGTACTAACGCAGGGCTGAGCAGCGCGTACGCGTACCTCTGGTGCGTGCAAACTTAAAACGCGATGAAATCGCCTAGTTTAATTGTCATTTTAGCGCAGGGATTACATGCGCGCACTGAAACGTGCATGACTTTTGTTGGCTGCGCTTATGTGATGTCATCCAGGAAAGCAAATGGCAGCCTCCATGACTGTGCGGCTCTTGGCGTTTCTATGGGGTTCGTAACCATTTTTATAGACTTCATAATCATATTGCCTACCCTTTTTATAAAACCAATGAGACTCCTTGATAAAACTATTAATACATGTTTTTATCGTGGTGTCCAATACACTCGGCTTGCGCCTCGTGCGTATACTACACCACGATAAAAACCTTTGTGTTGCCAGATCGCACCAACGCACTCCCAACCATGTATTAGTAAATAAATGCACCTTCTTTGTGTTCATTTACCTATTTTAGGGAGGAGGGTGGTGTTGTATTAATAGTCACAATAAGGGTCATGTGATTTGAGGTCGACTGAGCACATACAACATAATTATTAAATAAACTGTTACGGGGGTCTCACGCACGGAAACTGACGTCACAATGGCGAATAAATTTCCCACAAAATTTTCCATAAGTTCATTTGTGTTTTTCAAAAGAAGTACATATTGAATGTCTTGAATACAACTAGCCTTCCTTAGATTGAGGAACTAAAATTACATTTATTGAAGTGGAGACAGCCTTTCCAGACAGTTTGTAACACGAAGACGTTTGGACCAGGGTCTAGAACAAGCGCTACTATAATTCTTATTCCAATAAGTTTTAAAATAGATTGAAAAAAGTGATTTAATTGAAAAGTCTAATATAAATATGAATGGAAAATGGATGCTAATGACCACAGCGATTGTGGTCTTAGCCCCCATGACCTTAGCTCTTCGGACCAGTGATATCAGCTTGGATGACGGTGGATATACTAACCTCCTGATCGCTATCGAAGATGATATCGAAGAAGATGGGGCAATCATTGACGGTTTGAGAGTGAGTATATCGTCGTTTTATCACTTCATAGAGTGTTGTAAGTATATCAGTTTATGAGATGATGATCAACTCTTTTATAGATTTATTTCATTTTATCACCACTATGAGGATCGTGCCTACTATGAATCTGCATGAGACTCTGAGGCAATAATTTCTGTTCATACTTAATGTTCCAACCTTAAATACCTTGAAATAGAATTAAGATTTATTTATTGAATGGAAAGTAATCCCTAAACATTCTGTGTTGTCAGTGTTATAATAATTATTTCATGTTAAACACTCGTTCTTATTTTTATTGATTTAAGATGGCATTTCATCACTTGTGTTCTTTTATTTCTCGTGTATAATTTCAAGGAGCTTAGATCCAGTTTGTTCGAAGTGCTATCTTCTGTAGATTATTTCTTATTGACTTCTGTAATCATCACTGCTATTACTATGATCATCGTTATTTTGTAATTGAAGTATATTTCTGCTCTTCAGATTGAGATTCAGATTTTATTGGCAGTTTTCAATCATATTAACATAATACTGTAGTGAATAACATAAAATGAATACAATAACATCAACATATAACAATGATGTTTTCCATAGATATGGGCACATAATCAAATATCAATAAGTAAAAAATATGATGCACAAATATTGATCTATTAAGTGATGTTGAAAACAGTTGGACATGTTTAAAAGCAAAACTTGTATATTACATTTCCAGAAACTTATTTAACTTAATCACGATTGGGTCATTCAATAATATTAAATTTATAAAGCATCATTACGAGAAGCGGATTATTGATAAGAGAGAATTGATCAGTGAGTTGAGGTAGAAGGACTATTGCCTCAATCCACAAGAAATACTAAGTGTGAAAGTAAAGTGGAAGTGGAAGACGGTGTGGAAACAAAAGAGAATGAAGAGAAAGAGGATGGAGGAAGGAGGAAAAAGCAAGATAATATTAAGTGTGTCTGTGTGTGAGAAGAAGGAAGAGAGAAGGCAGGCAAAAGAAGGGGTCAAAGGGAGTAAAACAGAGAAGAGAGAAGGAGATGGAGAGAGAAAGAGAGAGAGAGAGAGAGAGAGAGAGAGAGAAATAGAGGTGGGTGCTGCTCGGTCAGTTTGAACTCATTGCATATAGTTGAAGAAGATGTTTTTTCAACTTGCTTTTGAAACAGTTTAGACTTTGGGAGTTGATTATATCGCTGCTATATAGTTTCAGTATTTCGGGCCGTAGAAAGAGACGGTTTTGTGTGCAAAAAGAGTGCGGGTGCGGGAAAGGTGGAACGGTTGGATTGTCTTGTTGGGTATGTATGTATGGAACTGTTTCTTGTGAACTTGAAAGCGTGACACTGTGGCAATTCTTTTTTTAGGGGGGAGGGGTCTGTAGAAAGCAGATCATATGTTTTAGGCCAACATGATGGTCAAAAGAATGAACAATGCCTATGGATTAGCTTTTCCCCGTCATCGGCGGAAAAGAAGGAATGATTTTCTATAGAATCAGAAGGGGGTGGAAATACCCCTATAACTCACTTCGTTTCGTTTAGCTTTATGTCATAACAGAAATAGATTCCATTTCGAATCTTTTAAAGAACTAAATTCGAGAACTACCTCAAGTAAAAATAGACGGCATTTTGTCATTAAAAAAAAAAAAGTATTATGTAATATTATAGACGTGCGAATACGTGTTTAAATTAGGTTTGCTAATATTCAGGCAAACACCACCTCATATTCGGGGAGCTACTACATGTATCTCATATTCGGTCATCGAGGTGGTCTATTTGTATGTTTAAAAAATTATCTTATTCCGTATATCTTGATGATAAATTATTATTAGATAAAGTATAAAAATCTAGAAATTGGAAAGTTGATACTCGGGCAAGGGGGTGGGGTAACATCATGCTTTGCTATCGTAAGCTGGAAAAAATTAGCCCTATATTACCTCAACTTTTGGCACCCCATTGCCTACAAAGACAATGCCTTTGAGCAGAGGAAATACACGTTTTGTTAATCGTCTGTGGTTCATGAAATCATACAAAAACTTCCATTGTTAAAGGATTTCAAATCTATTTTTGTTTGCAATTCTTATTCAAGTAAATTATGTTCTACCAAAGTCTTTGTTATCTTTTATCATGATTCACTTGGCACAGCAGGCATCAGTTTGGGCACAAATTATGTCTCCATTAGGCCATTCATCATCGGATCAAGCGGCTAATTCGGATTACACACTTTGTGACAATGTTTATAAGTATGTTTATGATATTAGTTCAAACCACTACATGGGTTTCTAAGCCCTAATATGTTTTGTTGAAATTCAGTGATATTCGATTCAGTCTGTCTTCCAGGGCACTACAATCATGACAATGTTCGACGCCAAGAGTACATTGTCACAGTTTATTGAACTTATAATCCAGTCATATCCATTTGGATAAGGGGTTGAGTGCATGGCTTATAATTTATGTTGTAGTATTCTGATATTTTAAGTTCTATTCGGAACAAATATTAAGCCTCGGGTGCTTAATTGCTGTTTATCCTTTCGGAGGACTTTAGGAGGCCCCTTAAAACTACAAAAAAGGAAGAAAAATATCTATCAATATTGCCCTTTTTCACCTCTGATAAGTGACCCTTTTCCTTTGTATGCCTGCCCTTCTTCTTTCTAATAAGTGCCCTTTTTTCTTTCTTATAAGTGCCCTTTTACCTTCTGATAAGTGCCCTCTATAACCTCAGACATTACTGCCCCTTATGGAATATAATAATTGCCCTTTTTGTCTAATTAGTACCCATTTCCTTAGTACAATTTTCCTATCTTATAAGTGCCCTTTTTCACCTCCGATAAGTGGCCCTTTTTTCTGTGTATGACTGCCCCTTCTTCTTTCTAATAAGTGCCCCTTTTCACCTTTTGATAAATGCCCCTTTTCAGCTCGGATAAGTGTCCCCTTTGAAAGGCGACAAGTGTCCCTGTTTTCGTCTGATTGGTGCCCATTTTCCGTTCTAATAATGCAATTTTTCCTTATGATAAGTGCCCTGATAAATGCCTCTTTTTAAGTGACCCTTTTACTTCTGATCAGTGCTCCTTTTTTTCTTTCTAATAGTATTATTTTCCCTTTTGATGAGTGTCCTTTTTGTCTTCTGATAAGTGCCCTACCTTTATACCTATATATATTTAATATATTGTACCTATATACTAGACTATAGTCCACAAAACAGCCATATAGGCCTACCTAGCTCCGAATAATCAGAGAGGCTTTAAAATAATAGATTCCCCTACTGATATCAGCACAATGAGAGGCAGTGGAGTAGGGGGGCAGGAGGGGCACAATTCCCTAAGTTATACAAGAATGAGCAGTGCCCCTAAATCATAACAGGAAGGAGGACAATTTTTTTTTCAAAGCTCGCTCGCATTTACCATTGTCTTCGTATCATATAAGGAAAATCGCTGTTATTTAAAACATCTTTTGCTCGCTCGCAAATGAATAGTCAGACCATTGCACTCAACTCCAAAGTATTTTTTTTTTATCTAGAACCATGTAAAGACATAAACAATTAATGTGTCGAAAATGATCGTCGGTAGTGTATTAATCAGGATGTAACGGTATACTAATGTCTCAAAGTGGCATTTCCGTCTTGTTTTCACCGTTTTTAGGTGCCTTTTCCCCCAAAGTGCCCCCTTTTGTTGGTGCCCCCCCCCCCCCCACTTTGAAAGACGCCCCGCCACCCCTGCTAGAATCATATTGATATGTTGCCGGTTGTTGGCCTCTAGATGTTGTACAATACATTATAGAAATTGTACATGAGGATTTTCGGTCTCTGAGGGGTCAAAATATAGAAATTGGTTATTGACAGCTATGTCATAATATTATTAATGGGCCACAGTAAAAATCTTGTGCGAGCAATGTATACGCACAATAAGACACACGCACTATGCAAACTCTGATTATTAAATATTTGTTCATGTTAATGAATATTTCCTGGCATATCTTTACTAATATTTCCATTCATGATGACTCACACGAGGGATGCGGTCTACAAAGAAATATTGACAGCTTATTTTGGGGGTCATGTAGCCCTCGGGAATCTCGAGACCGTAATATGCCCCTTGATTTCGTATTTGCGCACGAAAATAATTAACTATGCCCCTCAAAAAAACCCAATTACAAAGCAGTCTGTGCTCTTTACAATTTGATATTCACTGGCTCTGCATATATCTCACTCCTCCTCCCCTAATTTCATATGTATTTTATGCGTCTAAAATGTTTGAAAGCGTTCCAGGAAATCTTAAAGGAGAATTACGCTCAAAAATAAAGACGATAATGTTCAAAGGTGTTATTTATTCCTACTTGTTAGACTATATGGCTTCGCGTCAAAATATACGAGATCGATACGAATCAATTTTTCTGAGCAAAATTTACCATCTGCTAGCAATATGTATCGTCTGCTAGCAGCTCATGGGGGCTGCCATTTTGTTTATGTGTACAAGAAGATTTTCTTAATCCAAATGCTCAATTGCCTCTTTCAAAATTAAAAACCCATTTGAGATTAAAAATATAGAATAGATATGTCAATTTATTTTTAAACTGAAGATTTCCTTATATATTTCTGTTGAAAATCGATATTCGCTTAATAGAAATCTATTTTCTCGATACTGGACGTATGGGACGGAGCAAATTAATTCAAATTTTATGGATGCTTCTTCCCTGAGCATCTATAGCGGCAAACTATGCATTCACCTGCTTTCGGATAATGGACTTGAAAAGTCAGAATGCATGCTGCATATATTATGTTCTGCTTTGTTTGGCAAACCCAAGAAAATAGATTTTTGTTAAGCAAAACCAGACAATTTAAAAGTATCATTATAAAGATTTAATTTGTATAATACATGTAAACACCCACTTTATATTTTCCGTCACATATGGGATTTTAGGTAATGAAGAAAATCAATTTAAGATTTGGATTCAAAATATCTTCCTGACTGGAACATTTCTCAATGGTTCATGTACAACTCCAAATCAGCAAGAAAATGGCAGCCCCCCTGTAAATGAGTAGGAGACGATACCGGGTGTTGGAATATCTTTATTTATACCCTTTTCTGATAATCTTATTAGAAAATGATTTAGGCCAATAAGTAGGAATATATTACACCTTCCAATATAAGTAAATTTATAATCAGGGCTTAATTCTCCTTCAATGATCAATATCAAAATTATTTCATTTTTTCGTCATTGCCGCTTCGCCATTGCATTCATTAAAAATTGACATTCTTTACTTTAACCAATGAGTTGGGTTTGCTTCTCTGCTTCCAGGAGATATTCACAGAAGGCTCGGCTAGATTGTTTACGGCAACGAAGAACTTTGTCTATTTCCGATCCATCACGATTCTCGTACCTTTGAACTGGACCAGTGGTTCATACGAGAGGGCTCATAAAGAAGCATTCGAGAATGCTGACATCAAAATCAGTAAGAGTTCCCCTGATAAGCCACTAGTTACACAAGTATCAGCCAACTGTGGAAAGCAAGGACTCTACATGCTTATCAACCCTCGTTACATCACTGATAAAACATTTGCTGAAAGCAACTATGGCAAACGAGGTAATAAACAGGTTGCATGTATATATATATATATAAATATAGTTGTAAAGAAATGTAGATGGGAGAACGTATAGAAAAAAATAATAATTTAAAGTAAGATAAAGTTCACTCCGAGAATAAAGACATAGTAGATATCCGTAGGTTTGCTTCCACAAAGCAAACCTACGGATATCTACTATGTCCCTCAAATGTGAATATAATATTTCCTAAAACGCAACCCTAATCCCTGTGAAGACCTGAAAAAACCAAATACATATAATATAAACATAAACCATATATATAGGGCTGGACCTAGCTTCGATGGCAACGCCATCCCCAGGTCAATCATTAAAGAACGGGCCTGAAAGCTGAATTTAGCGATTATGACAATCTAATTAATATAAAGATGAAGGTATTTTGGCTTGAATCACTTACAAATTCCAATCTATTTCAGTCATTATGTTCATTCCATCTCAATAGGCTAGATCTTTCCATGTAACATAAAAGTCCAGAAAACATGGACAACGAATTTACAGAGATAAAGTCTCAACTTTCTATTAATATGCTGATGACTTATATTAGCGTAGCTCTCAGTGGGATTTCATTCTCAAACATTTAGCTTATTGCTATATTATAACGACCCTTCATCCTTCACAGAAAGAGGATATTGACATGGCACAAAATGATTAGAAATGAGGATATTTATTTGATTAACAAAATTTAAGTTCATTTACTTCATTGAATATCAAAATTATCCATAATTATTACGATTCACTTCTTCTCACCCTTGCACCACACCTGTGGTCATTCAACCTGCAAATATGGATTAGTCCCGCTCTTCTAAGGAAATACATATTCCAACTATTCATATCACAGGTGTCCCAGATGTTATAATTTATTGTCAACCCTGCATTGTCTTTGTGTCCGTTTAGTCAACCTAGGGTAGATAACAATTCCATAGGAGTCTATATATATGACAGGCATCCACAAATACGATTCTGGGTTGAAAACAAATTAAAACACGTGTCATATAAACAGTTGGAATTGTTATCTGCCCTGGGTTGACTAAATAGCAACAAAACCTACTCTGGATTGACAAACTGAAACTTCTAGGATGCCTGTGATATAGACAGTATGAAGTGTTTTCTACCCTGGGTTGACTATAAAATGGCCATAAAACTACTCTGGGTTGACAACAAACTAAAACGTCTAGGATGCCTGTGATACAGACAATAGGAAATGTTATCTACCCTGGGTTGACTTAATGGACACAAAGACAACTCTGGATTGACAATAAACTGAAGTGTCTAACAATAATAATAATGGTGGCTTCTTGTATAGCGCTCATGTCCGTCACGTTGTGATGATTGTGATATAGGCAGTTGGGATTCTTATCTAACCTGGGTGGACTGAATGGCCACAAATACTACTCTGAGTTGACAATAAATTAAAATATCTGTGACACCTGTGCACTATAAATAGTATTATCTACCATGGGTTCCTTAATCAACCCGGGGTTGGTCTGACGGGAGGTGGGGGGGGGGGGGGGGGGGGGCTACCCCGGGTAGACTCTCATGTGGGTATTTCCACTGCATACAAACAGACGATTGGTACTACAAAACTTAAAGATAACATTTAACAAATTCATAGTGACGAAGCTTTTCGACCTGCACTCATCGGGTCACAACGCAGGAATGAGAGAATACAAGAAAATACAAAAGTCAAGGAAGGGTGTGTATAGCGACCCGGGTATGATCCGGGCACGCTAGAATAATCGAAGCGCTTGTACAAACTCCTTTTGTCGGCACACTAGCGGATCTCTCGACTGAATGAACAACGCTTCTAAGAAGCGAAGATGTTGAAAGCTGCGTGCTCGGGCAACAATAGTGAACTGAGCCGGGTTATACGCCTTGGAACAAGCCGGATTATTTAGCAAGTGCTGACCAATAGCAGAGTCGCTGTGACTGCGGCATTGAACATTAGCGACGCTAGCAGCGGTTTTGCAGTTACGCTTCGGCTGTGCTCGGCTACCAGCTGATGTCTGTCGTACCACGGAGGGTACGTGCTGTTTAATGCGGTCCGCTAGACGCTGAGATGTACGGCCAACGTAGTCGGCTTCACACCGACAATGATACCGATAAACGACATTGCTCATTTGGGGGGAAGGCAGTACATCCTTGCGAACTGCGGGTAGCATTCTATTAGTAGTATTAGTTGAGTAAGCTCAACCCTGAGCTTCTTAGCATCAAGCAAATCCTACGAGACAATGGCTATCCGGAGCTTGTCATTGATCGCGTTGTGCAGCGTACCATTGAATCGCGGACTCACCCTGTGTATGGGCCCAATAAATGCCCGGTCTACCTCAAATTACCTTGGCGAGATAAAGTGTCTGATAAGTATGCGCGCGATATTAAGCAAGGATGTACTGCCTTCCCCCCAAATGAGCAATGTCGTTTATCAGTATCATTGTCGGTGTGAAGCCGTCTACGTTGGCCGTACATCTCAGCGTCTAGCGGACCGCATTAAACAGCACGTACCCTCCGTGGTACGACAGACATCAGCTGGTAGCCGAGCACAGCCGAAGCGTAACTGCAAAACCGCTGCTAGCGTCGCTAATGTTCAATGCCGCAGTCACAGCGACTCTGCTATTGGTCAGCACTTGCTAAATAATCCGGCTTGTTCCAAGGCGTATAACCCGGCTCAGTTCACTATTGTTGCCCGAGCACGCAGCTTTCAACATCTTCGCTTCTTAGAAGCGTTGTTCATTCAGTCGAGAGATCCGCTATTGTGCCGACAAAAGGAGTTTGTACAAGCGCTTCGATTATTCTAGCGTGCCCGGATCATACCCCGGTCGCTATACACACCCTTCCTTGACTTTTGTATTTTCTTGTATTCTCTCATTCCTGCGTTGTGACCCGATGAGTGCAGGTCGAAAAGCTTCGTCACTATGAATTTGTTAAATGTTATCTTTAATATATATATAATAATAATAATAATAAATAATATAAATGATATAGATAGTAAACATAATATAGATAACATGAATAGATAATATAAATAACATGAATGATATAAATGATATCAATAATATGTTGTGGAACTTTTTTACACATGTGTGTGTGGGGGGGGGGTGTGCGTGTGTGCGTGTGTGTAATTGTAAGGAAATAACATATACAATAGCTTTGGAAATAATTATAATTATGACTAATGAAAATGAGAGAATTATGGTTTAAATCAAAGTTCCCCAGAGTTGTCATCCCTTTTAAAATTGAAAATATGCCGGCTTGCCTTTGTTCAATACTCACCTGCCCCGACAAAGGAATTGATTAATAAGGTTGAAGATTTGTCAATCTGTCAGTCAATTGAATCTGGTGTCAATGAAATCACTGGCCCGTCTCCGTGGTCTAGTGGTTAAGGCACTGGCGTTCTAAGCCGACAACCCGGGTTCGATTCCCGGCGGAGACATATTTTCAACCTATGCAAAAATTTCAAAAAGGGAGGACAGCTGTGGGGAAGTTTTATATATATATATATATACCATTGTTATGGTAAATTTACAATAAGCATATCCTAAAAGGAAAAAAAAGATGGTCTTCTATACAAACGCTTTCTTTGTTTTTTGTTTTTTTGCTGACAACAACGCAAATTGGGGTATCACAACATCAACCTCCTCTTCGCCCCCATCCCACTTTATCGACGCCCCTGGTAGTAAACCTTTGTTTTTCATAGGCGCTAACATTACCGTCCGTACTTTTTTTCAGACAAGACTCTTGTTCGGCTTTGGGCCAAGCTGCGATGGGGTGTGTTTGACGAGCATTATGAAAAGGCACACCTTACCTTAGACAGTGGTGTCAAACCTTTCTACGACAGTGACGAAATAACACGTTGTGCTGCAACAGTTAAGGGTTCTTACGTTCATGGACAGAACTTACATGTATGTCAACCGAGTCCTGCAGGGGAGTTAGCTCTACAGTGTCAGTTCATACCCGATCAGAATGACCAGACGGCTACTGCTTCACTCATGTTTGATACAGGTGGATATGATATTCCTTCAGTGAGTAAAATTTTTTCCCTTATTCAACATAGTCATAACAACACACTGTAATACATGTAATCATGAATAAGACTGGTTAATAATGTGTGAATCAAGAAACGTCACCCCACCCCCATGAAATTGTGCCCTTACGGGCCTCATATATCTCACAATGAGCAACCGCTGATCGCTCTTATTGCGGGCAGGATAAGGATGTAATAAAATGAAAATAACTACGTCTCTACGAGAATTCCCTTGTTTCCATATAAAATGCAAAGTTTTCCGTCCATTATAGAGATGGGATTCACCCTTCCTAGCTCCCCGGCCCCACCCATCTCTCCCTCTTTCTGTCCTCCTCTTCCTCCTCCTCTTCCCCCTCCTCTTCCTCCCCCTCATTTTGTCCACCTTGTGCGACCAAAACCCCCCCTACCAATGGCTATAAGCTCAAGGTACGCCTGCTTATTATGTGCCTAACGGTTGTACGACACATGCTCTGGAAACAATAACTCCACATAAATTTCGTACACTAATCAAATTCTAAACTGGACCAAGCACTAAACCTCGCATTAACTCTAACTCTAACCACTAAACATACAGCCATGGAAAAATTATTAGACCAAGCATGGTTACTGATAGTGCTATTTTTGTGGTAAGAAGGAAATAACATTACATAAAAGCAAGGTATAATTGCTGGAATTTGATATTCATTCATTGAAATACAAAGACAAATCATTTCTATTAAAGGACAAGTAACCCCACGTGATATTCTAGATGCACCTATTGTCTGCTACGTCTTTCCATGGAGGCTGCCATTTTGTGCATGACACGGATCATTAGGTACCATATGCATTGATAATAGCCTACCTTTACAACAGATACGTCGCTTTGTTCTGATTGTATTACGATTGTTATTGGCCATGGGCCTAGATAATTGACGACCCATGAGTTCTAATAGCCATCCTGTAAAGCAGATTCCTCGCTTTGTTTTGGTATTGTTACGATTGTCTCCGTCCTTGACGTCAATTCTCCGTCCTTGACGTATATTTTTTATGAAGTATATTTTTTATGAACAAATTAAGACCTTTTAAAAAATATATAAAACTAAACTTACATTTCAGAATATGTGACTTTATCTAATATATATTTGTCCTCTAAAAATCAATTACAAGTTAACGATGAAGGAAATTTTACTTGGGATGAAAAATATGTTCGTGTACACATAAAGTAATGGCAGCCCCCTTATTATTGCTAGCAGACGATAACTTGGCTGGAAAATAGTGATTTATATCTATATCCTGTGTTTTTACATGAAATTGCATGTATCAAATAAGAGGCATATACTACACCATTCAAAATAAGCTAATTCATACGCTGAGGTTAATTTCCCTTTAAAGGGCTGGTCACATAATTTGGTCCGATAACGATGACAATAAACATAACGATAAATCATTGCCAAAGCTCAAGTGTTGTTTATGTGGAAAATGAATAGGCATTATGATAAGTCAGATTTCTCCGCTAAATAGTTATGAACTTCCATCTCCGAGTTTATCGTCTCGGTGGAATCGCTCGGCCACCGATTTTTTTTTTCCAGGACAGAGCTCACCGATATCTTCTGAGAGCCAGTGGTTTGTGACGTTAGTTCAGAAGAATCACGTGGGCAGTGTCTGCCTTGCTTGATTGACAGAACTCCCCCGATTTTATCGGTCTGATATTTTATCGCTATCCTGACAGACCTGATAGAGGTATCTTATGCCTTGGTCACAAATCGGACCAGGCGACCGACCGATTTGTAGCTTGCCCGGGCGCCGCTGGAAATTAACCATTGCCCAAAGATTTTTGGAAAAGTCGAGCGGGCTTTAAACTAAACTTGGGCGGCGAGTGAAAAGTGGGCAAGCGCCGCCAGAATTTTAACTCTAAAACTTGAGCGGCGACCGCCGCTTGGTGCCCGGGCGGAATTGGTTATAAACTCACCGCCCGGCCGCCGAGCAGGCTATTTTCGGGCTTGTGACAATTACGAAGGCTTCTCGGGAAAATTCCCTATGTCTCTCAAGCGCAGACAGCCGAGGGGCGCTCTTTGGGATACCTTATTTATCTCGAAATTAAAGGCACAGTAGCCTGAAAGAAAATGAAGCAAAAAGAAACATAAGCACAAACGACAATCTATTCATTATGGTTTAATTTCATCCGTTGCAATAATCACTGACATTCATGGGCCGCTTGCGACAAATGGACCAGGTCCACCCTACACCTGTCCTACTATAAACAGACCTATAAGCATACTCACACGTAAATACATAAATCTCGTTATCGTTCTCGTGATCGGTCAAGTCAGACCAGGGGAGCGTTTCATCAAGTGTTTTGTCAGTGATTTTTTTTTACCGACAGTTGTTATAGGCTACTGAAATCCTTGCATCTAGTTGGCTGAGAGCAAATTTGTCGGTAAAAATCACTAACAAAACACTTGATGAAATACTCCCATGGACCCCGTTTCATAAGGCTTGTTACCAGTAAACAATTGCCACATTTTTATGGCAAATTTGCTCTCAACCAGTCAGATGCCAGGATTTTAGTAGCTTATAACAGTTATTGCATGCAACCTGTTATTAATAACAAGTTTTATCAAACAGGGCCCAGCCTTTTAATATCTACGACTCACCCGATTAATAATTTTTTCCTGTTTTAGGTCACTCAGTTCTGCCACAGTGACAATAAGAACCCGGAAGGATTTCATAACAGAGTATCCCCAAACCTTCAGAATCTAAGATGCGATTCCCGCAGCGTGTGGGATGTGATGTTGACATCGGCTGATTTCACTGGTAAGAATGCTCTACCCGTTAGCACTCCGACTACTCCTGAGATACGAGTCGTCCGTCATGGAGGGAAACGAAGAGTAGTTCTCCTGCTTGACATCAGTGGGAGTATGGGGGTAAGTCTGTAACATTACTATGAAAAGGGGGAGTGATACATTGGGACATTATAACGTATACAGATCAAATTATATATTTAAGATCCGAGAAATAAACTAATTGTAACGTTTTACTTGCTAACAAAAATTAATGTAGAGTTTTAGAAGAGAAATACAATTACACAAGTTTGTCGTCATTTTTTTTCGGGAAAATCATAATGCCTTCTCTGCTGAAGGTAATCAAGCGTTATTATCAATATATGTTTATTTCTTTATTGTAAAATTGAGTAGCATTTGTAAATAAATAAAACTAGAAATGTCCATTTCCGCGAAATGCGAATGTATCCCCTGGCACTTCCATTATTTATTCATTATTATTATTATTATTATTATTATATAAAAGACGGGACACTGGTGGCAGCATTACAAAAAACTATAGGATTTTAGATTACACCAAGAGACACCTTCATGCAAAATTTGAACGAAATCCGTTGAGAAATGTGACCGCCAGAGCGCACACAAGAGTGCACACAAGACATCTATCAAAATATGACCTTTGACCCTAATAAAAGACGGAACACTGGAGGCAGCATCACCAAAATCTACAGGTTTCTACATTATACCAAGAGACACCTTCGTGCGAAAATTTGAACAAAATTCGTTGAGAAATGTGACCGCTAGAGGGCACACAAACTATCCACAAAAATATGGTCTTTTACCCTATAATTATTTAAGACGAACACTGGGAGCAGTATCACCAGAAATTATAGGTGTGTAGATTATACCAAGATACACCTCGATACAAAGTTTGAAAGAAATCCGTCAAGGAATGTGGCAGTTAGAGCGCACGTAAGAATGTGACGAGGCGATGGCGGCGGCGGCGTAACGCTGCTGAATCCAAAGTATCCTCCGGCATTCTGCTGGGGGATAAGTAATAGATCACATCAAGAGATTTTCTAGTTTGGAATGAAATAAAATCGCCGTGGTGATATCCACAATATTTCTATTAGTCTGGCTATTATTAGTACCCATATTGTTCTCTTACCTCGTGCGTTTGTAAATGTGATAAAAGATATATTTTTAAAACTAAGTATATAGATTAAGGTAGTGGGTACCCAGACAGACGGGTGCATCCAAGTATAAGTCATGCGCTCCGGCCTGAAATCGATCTAACTAGATGCTACCTCCGATATTTCTTAATCGTGTTTGTTGTTCCTTTATTTCGTATTTGTTATTAGAGGCGTTATGTATTTTCCCCCTTAATCAAGGGTGAGAAGTTCTCAAGCATGATCCAAGCCTCGACGAATTACTTGCAGTACATCGTACCAAATGGAGTATTTGTGGCTATAGTAACCTTTGACTCCTTGTCAGTGGTTCGAGGATCTGGGTTCGTGGAGATTACAGCTCAGGGACGATTGGAACTTATCAATGCTCTACCTACATCTTTTGGGGGAGGGACGTGTATCGGCTGTGGAATCGAAACGGCGATAGATGTAAGCCTATAAGTTTTCGTTTTGCTTTACAATAAGGAGTTTTCGAATGTGTCGACTAGAACGCCGTCCTAGAACCTCCCAGCGACAATGGACTGCTTTGTGTTGACTGCATACAAAGTAGGTGAAGCATGCATGAAGCTAACATACAATGAGTGAAGCGAGGTTCACGTTTTAGACTGCAAAACCATGTTTGACACGTTCTCGATCTGACTAGTGGACTAGTGGATGAGGGAGAAGCCGGTGGACGGGTGAGCCGTTCTTGCACAAAGCGCGGTATGCAGCTAACACAAAGAAGTCCCATTGTAGCTGGGAGGATCTAGTCCACACATTCGAAAGCTTAGTATTGTGTGTCCGTTAGAACGGGTTTTTTTGTCAATTACTAGTACATTATTTTGGAGCCCGCTCAGACCACGCTGACTCTGTCTACATCGTCCCAGTGTGTGTGTGTGGGTGTGCGTTGTATGTGTGTCTCGCTCTCTCAGCCTCTCAATTACTCTCTCTCTCTTATTCTCTCTTACTCTCAACCTCTGAATTATTCTCTCTCCTCTCTCTCCCTCTCTCTCTCTCTCAACCTCTCATCAACCTCTCATCTCTCTCTCTCTCTTAAGAAATGAATTGATCACTAGACTGAACTGAACTGTGGCAGGTCCAGAAATGATAGAAGGGCTTAGTTTTTCTCGGAAACGATGTTTCCCTTGGAGAATTTTGAAAATCCCTCCACCTCTCCCAGACTCGCTTCCGGCAAGGGGTCCGGGGATTCTGAGCATTTTCCTTTTGTATCAGTTTGTCCTCTTTGGACCGTGCCGGCCCCTTGATTAGAGTCCCTTAATTATTGTCCCTGAAAAACTTTTTGCATTCTGCGTTTTGGACATCTCTGAACTTTCGCCGTGATTGCAAGTTCTGGGTGAAACAATAGCTTGGCAACGCATTGGCTTTGCACGCACTTTGGATTTGTGGCAATGTTTTTTTTCTTTTCTTCATCAAAATGCCGAAAATTTGCTGTGCCATAGGTTGTCACAACTACAATATGGTGCAAGGATAACCCCTTTCATTTTGTATTTTTCCTGATCGCGTTAAATACCGCAAAAGATGGGGGAAATGGTAAACGCGATCGAAATCGGCAGGAAAATTCCAGATAACAAACGCTGGGAACCGACGAAATACGTTCGGATCATTTGTTCAGATTATTTCATGATAGGTAGACCCTACATATCTTGCTGATATTTAGCTTCGGTGTTATATACAGTATATATATATATATATATATATATATATATATATATATATATATATATATATAGGGATATATACATACCAATAGATCTATATAGATTTCAAAGACAGAACATGCAGCTGTTCACAGTATCGTGTCGTTACGATATGGAGCTTTGTACAGTAACCACCTACTCAGTTTTGTGAAAGTTTTGTTTATATATTTTTTAATTCCCTGAATATGACACCAAGGACTCTCACAAGTATGAGTTTATCCCGCCATGAGTGAATTTCCGATGATGTTCGATGTGCGAGAGTCGTTCTATGTGCATACAAATAAAATGCTATGGATTTACTGCACGCAAATGCTATGTGTGGGACCGAAGTCAAGTAAGTGCGACGCTCAAACTGCTGGCTTTGCTTTCACCTACTGAGGCGTTACTCGTCGTTAGGCAAGTGATGTCACGCCGGAACGCAGAATGACGAAACGAAAATATGTCACTTTCTTATAAAATCCTGATTAAATCTCTGAAGGACATTATCCTCTTTTCTTTCAGCACTATAACAAATGAAGCACAGTCAGATTCATTTATATAGGCCTAAATGTACATGTACCTTTATTCAGATTTTGCAGCGAGATAACGAAGGGGATTCCAGTGGGGCATATATCATCCTCCTTAGTGATGGGATGGAGAATTTTCCGCCTTTCATCACCAACGTCTCGTCATCGATAATCCAGTCTAATGTCATCATTGATATAATTGCGTATACCGAAGGTGCTGATCTACAGCTGCAAAATATATCTTTAGCTACTACTGGATATCCCGAGGTGTGCTCCCTGCAGAGCAGTGTAGGTTGTGTGAACAGTGCCTTCGTAAGCTCAGTGTCAAAACGTCCTCAAATTTTTCCTCCATCACTCATTACGGTGAGCAAATGCGCATTTAGGCTTTTTACTCAATTTAAATGTAATTAAAGTTTACGTGCATTAAACAATGCATCTTAATAATAAGCAAATAATTACCGTTGGTGAAAGTGATGGGACAAACTATCACTTCCGAGGCGATCTGGATGTAGCTATCTACATGGATAGCGTTACATTCAGACAGTGGCGGCACCAGGGGGGGGGGGGGGGCATTCCCCCCCCCCCCCCCCAGTCAGAAGCTTTGCCCCCGCAGTTGCCCCCCCCCCCCAATAATTTTCGGAGTGAAAAAAATAAAAGGGTGGAAAATGAGAAAGAAAAGAAAAGGAAAGGAAAAAGTGAAAAAGGAATGGAGAAAAGAAGGAAAAAGAAAGAAAACGGAAACAAGGTGATTCCCTGGACCCTACCCACTCGCGCTTGATTTTGCGATGTACACGCAAGATGGAAAAAGAAAGAAAACGGAAACAAGGTGATTCCCTGGACCCTACCCACTCGCGCTTGATTTTGCGACGTACACGCAATTTTTTTGTCCGCCCTTGCCCCCCCCCAACATTTTCTTTTGCCCCCCATTTGCCCCCCCCCCCCCCCACTTTAAAAATCCTGGTGCCGCCACTGCATTCAGATCGCCGAGGAGGTGATAGTACGTCTCATCGCCTGAAATCAAAAGGTGATTATTTGCTTTATATTCCACATCTGAAACATTTAACTGGTACGAGAAAGACTACTTCTCGAAAAAGACATTTAGGCCCGAATTCACAAAAGATGTTAAACCACCATAAACCGTACGTACCCCTACCTCGGTGCGCACAATTGTTTTATCCTTTTTGGGCAATGTAAATAGCTCTTAACCACATATTAGCAGTAGGATCTTTAATTATATTGACATTAATAATAAGGGTGTGAATGGGCATGTGCACGCGTGCTTGTGTGGGTGTGTGTGCGGGTGGGTGTGGGTGTGTCTGTGAGCGGATTTGTAATTACATGTAGGTCTGGGTTATATTTACAGCCCTTGAAAAATTTATTAGACCAGTTCTGTTTTGGGGCATTAATAAGCAGTGTTAATTCCATTAGTTATAGAACTATCAAAATGATTATTCACATTTATATTCCACATACTAAGAATCTTGCTGTTAGATTGGTCAAAAGGTAATCACGTGATAAAACGTAGTTTCCCCAATCAATCGACCCGAGAAGAAAAGTTCGTGACGTTGACGGGATAGTACTTCTGTTTTCGCTGATCTCTTCAGTCCATTACAGAGTCACAATGCGTTATTAATATTTTAGGGACGCGCGAAATGAAAGTGCGTGACCTTCACGAATAGTCAAATTGAAATATGCGTGACCTCTACGAATAGTCAAAATGAAAAGTGCGAGACCTTTACGAATAGCTCCCTAGGCGTACTAAAATAAGCGCGCATTGCCCAATCGCGCGCTTAAAATGATAAAACAATTACAGTATTGTGCGCACCTGCAGGTAGGGGTACGGTTTATGGTGGTTTTAACTTCTTTTGAGAATTCGGGACTAAATGTCTTTTTCGAGAAGTAGACAATAATTGTCTTTCTCGTACCAGTTAAATGTTTCAGATGTGGAATATACAGCAAATAATCACCTTTTGATTTCAGGCGATGAGACGTATTATCACTTCCTCGGCGATCTGAATGTATAACGCTATCTTTCCTCAGCTTCGCTTCGGAAAGATAGCTCCATCCATATCGCCTCGAAAGTGATAGTTTGTCCCATCACCTTCACCAACGGTAATTATTTCCTTACTAATTCCTGATTACTGGCCAACTACTCCCAAGGACAAGTACACCTAAGACAGTTAGCCCGGAACAATACCAACAGGACGACTACAAGACAAATTGCCCCGGACAAATTTTCCCAAACACTCAGTGCCTCCCCATTGCTCAAAAATAAATTGGTTTTTAACCACCTCATTATATCCTGAGAGGATGATTGTCTAGTGTTACATGTCTAAGGGTGTTGCAAGAAAGTTGCAATCAATTGCAAATTGTAAAGCAAATTAGAACAACCATTCTGAATGTTTCAGGGTCTGCCCATTCAAGAAGATGCGCTTGCAACAATGACTTTGATTGGTCATTACCGATCAGTTGCAACTTGCAATCAATCGCAACTTTCTTGCAACACCCCATTGGTCTGTGCACTATGGCTTGCTCATTATTCTGCTGAAAACATATTGAATTACATAAAACTTCAAGACAGTAGATTTGACTATAATTGAAAGTCATTAAACAAGAAAAGATATTTGCAACATGAGTGACATGCTATATGAGGAGAAAAAAATCAACACCTTGTGGACAACATGATAAGAGGCATGGCTGCAAACAACAACATATCATAAAATGTAGCAGTTTTTCACCAAGAACTGAACAAAATACCTTTGCTGGAGTGAACTCGGCTTATCCAGATGATCAGGTAGGGGAGATCCAGGAGAGTTGAGCCACTTTTTATCATAATGGGCCATATGGCCCCTAACCTGCATTGTGGGTTGGAGAACTTCTCATTTAAAGTTTAGCTCCTATGTTAACTTATAATACAGTTTGTGTTATGATATTCAAGGTGATTGCATTTCAAAGTAGTAGTCCGTTAAAAGAAATTGTCAGGTGGCACAAGTTTCCTGCAAGGTGAGGAGAGTTGAGCATACCCATAATGAGAGTTGAGCCACCCTTCGGAGGGTTGTGCCACCTTATCAATGGGAGTAGGGAAAAACATGTTTCGCTTCATTGCCTAGTATAAAGTGCTGGTATAATCGCCATAATTATGCATGATTTCGTAAATGGAAATACAATGCCATTTACTAACGGTAAACTAAGACTGGCGTATTTGTCAGATACCTTACCCTGGAGGGGTAAGGTATCTGACAAATACGCCAGTCAGATCAAACACGCAGTGTCACGTTGCTATTACGCGGTTTCGACACGCATTGTGTTTTCTACACACAGGATGCTACCGTCAACTAGCAAGGATGTACTACCCACCCCCCACTTGAGTAATGTTATTTACCAATTTCAGTGCCGGTGCGATGCCAGGTACGTGGGCCGTACTTCTCAGCGGTTGGCTGATCGCATTAAACAACACATTCCCTCGATTATTCGGAACCGTACAACCAATCAGCGCACGCAGCCCGTCCGTGCCTGCAAATCTGAAATGCACGCTAACAGACCAAAGATAGCCAAATGCGATTCAGCGATTGGTCTCCACTTGCTGAACAATCCAGCTTGCGCACAAAGCTATGCCGACGATCAATTTTCAATTATGTCCCGGCCAGAAGCTCAGCGCATTTACGCTTTCTGGAAGCTGCTTATATCCAATCGCAAGAACCTCTTCTGTGCAGACAAAAGGAGTTCGTCCAAGCTTTGCGATTGTTCTGAAATTACGGCGTCTAGGTTGCGTCCGGGTTCACCGAGTATAATATAGTTGATTTCAAGTAATTTGTTTTATACCTGCGTGATAACCTGATGAGTGCAGGTCGAAAAGCTTCGTTATCATGTCTCTTTTTCGTGCCATATTGAAATTTTGCAGTACCAAGAAATTATTTCGGTAAACTAAGAATTATTTCAGACAGCAAATGGATCCTTTTTCCATATTGTAGACGCATCTTGGATACATCGATCTATGCTGACTTAAAGATGGGTAGCTCGGGCTGGGGCATTTGTAATAAATGAATAATTACAGAACATACTGCATTCGCGCAAATCAATCCCATGAGTTGTAATTACTCATGTAATTTTTTGTTATTTGCAATAGCCAGGGTCATTTTTCAATCACTCAACATGAAATAATCAAAACTTTCACCACACATGCGCATATAAGATGGAACCGGGCCTTAGATTTAATCATTGAATAAATAAAATCATTTTTATGAGGTTCAAAACTTCAGAACCACATGTCACTTTATTATGATTCAACACATATGATTCCACTGCATAAACATTTAGCAATACATCAATAGTCACTAAAACAGTGATTAAAATTACACATTATTATACTAACGTGTTTCTGTGATGTTAGGCACCCTTTAAGACACGTAGGAAATTTATTGCGGTCCGAAAGTATTCTTTTTATCTGCTATACTGTTTGCGATTTGGAGCTATATGTTAGTTCTTGAAATGTGAGGCTATCAAATTCCTGGCAAAATGTTTTGATGTTTTTAATAGCTGGATATTTCAAGTGGGAGGCCCAGATTGAACTGATTAACTAACAATCATGTTTTAGTATTACATGCTAGGTATTTGCAACACATGGAATCCAAAACAAAAATGATTGAAATACAAGTTGGTAGATAGTTTGCATTAAATGTGTACCAGACGGGAGTTGAGCAATGGATCAAGTCTCCTAATGATTAGTGGCTCATCTCTCCCCGGGTCGGCATTTTTGACATGATCTTCAAAGCAGTGGTATCAAATTCAGTCAAAACCTCCTCAATAAATCTAACAACGCATAGGCTACATGTTGCCCACAGTGGATGCGACAAAAAGTTTCTTTTCCTATGTAAATAATAGAAAGGGTCGAACCTCTAACTCTGAAATCCACTTTTTTGAGCTATTTAGATTTCTTCTTTCACTTCATGTATATCATGTATATCATGTATATAGAACAAATTTTTGCCTTAACTGAAAGGAAAGATATGTGACACACTACCAACAGAGGGCGATTGAACTTTCTTTCTTGAATGCAAGTGGTAGGTCTAGGGGGTAGATCAACTCTCCTTGTGGCTCAACTCGCCTGGATCCTACCCCTAGAAAATATCTCCAGGCCAGTTCCCGGGGGGGGGGGGGGCACTCAGTATATAGTGTGCGGTTGGTATGTGCCTCCCAGAAGACCCCCATTTTTACACTCAAATTTCCGTTCCAAAACATACCATTTTTTTCTTGTTGAGAAAAAGAAGAGAAAAAACCGTTCCAATGGGCCTTTTTTAATGGAGCTGGTCTACTATTTTCCGGGGCTGTATATATATATTCATCGGCATACGGGATGTGCTTTGGGCGTAAACTTATGAAAATTTTACATCTTTCTCAAATGGCGTCATTTTGTTATGTTCTTTCACCTGATGTAGCTTTGACTCACCAGAACTGATTTCTATGTTTATTTCTTATCACATCTACAATTGTGATCTTTTAATTAATTGGATGTTTACAGATTACCGAGTATCAGATTTTTTCTGTGTAATTGTCTTCACCAGCATGTGAGTTTGATCAAAACGATCCCGTCCAATTCTAGAAAGGTGTTTGACTTTGCCATAGACTCCAGCGCGGGTAATGGCATGATCATGACGGTTGCTTCGAATTTTACAAGCGACATCATTCTCGCGTCGGCTCGAAGTCCTTCTGGAGTCGTCATCGATGACACCAACCCGAGATACACTGTGAACTCGCAAATCAAGATGATCACCTTCCAAATCGACGATGCAGAGGTATACCAAGACTTTGTGTGTCCGGAGAGGTTGGTTATCCGGACAGGTCATTTTAAAACAATAAATCGAACAACTTTTCACGCAAATTTTCATAAATCTTCTACAAGATAAATTGAAAATGTGAATGTTACGTCATTCATCTTTTTCGTAAAATCTAACAGCAAAATTGTCAGGTCCGACACACAAACGCCATCATACTAACGTTCTATAGTGCAGACCCGTAGCCAGGGTTTTTAAAGGGGTGGGTCGTTTTTGGCAAAAGTGGACCTTTCTCTCATAATCAATACGGACCTTGCTAGGGGGTCCGGGGGCATGCTCCCCCCGGAAAATTTTAAAATCTAGATGCTTTCTGCTGCAATTTAAGGACTCCCGAGGGGAAATTTAGGGGTTGTGAATGATGATTTTGAACACACATATTTTGAAGTCGCAGAAACAAAATATTTATTATTAGAGTACATTCACTTGTAACAGCTAGACCACTAGCAGATAGACCACAGTGACAGCATATATTTTTTTCATGAAAAAGCGGACCTCAGCCCAAGAAGGGGGGGGGGGGGTCGTCCGACCCCTCCGACCCCCTCTGGCTACGGGCCTGTAGTGTTAATTTTGATTTATGAGACAATTATTTATGACATGTATAACCAGTGGCTACCACTTTTTACAAGGTCTTTTCAAAAGCGTCGGTAGGAAATAATATTTATATGAAGAAGTTCGATAAGAATAAAAGCCGTCCTTTTAGGATTTCGTCCAATGGAGCCTCACTATTGGCCCAGTGCTCTGATGCTGTTGATATTTTGATTAATATTTTAAAAAAGAAGACTTCAGTTTCGATATTCCCGATTCGAGACCAAGCAGGAAAAAGAGAATATAAAAATGAAATGTTATTCGCATTTTTGGTCAGTTAGGGTGGAATGGCTATGCTTTTGAGAAGTAGGAAGCCTAAATTAGACCGCAGCCCCCCCCCCCCCCCAAAAAAAAGTAGTGTACATTGTTTAAAGTCAATTGGCCTATGGCTACTTTGACCAACTAGTGTCAAAAGAAAGAAATGGTGAAATCTGGCCCTGATTATGCCCGAATTATTTGTCTATTTCATAGTTTCATCTGTTACAATCTTCCAGAGATTTATTCTATTGCATAATCATATATATGAATTTGTGTTTCTTTTCAACTTTTAGGCCGGCATTTGGACTTTAGAGATTACAAACGATGATACAGATAGTGCAACGGTTGGAGTTTTTGTCAACTCAAGACCGAGGTTGATATCAGACAAACCGCCTGTCATTAACGCCTTCGTAGGATCCACGGTAATCACTGATACCCTTTTGAAATAAGCCACTTCGGAGATGCAATCTGAGCATGAGCAGATAAAGGTCATCTGTACCAAATTCTAAAACCCACTGACACTAATATTCGATATGTGCTCATGAATGTCATGTAATCAGTATTCAATTATGCACTAATGGTGCATTCCATGATATCCAGGTGGAAGTATTCTTTTTAAAGGGGGAAACAAAAGCTATTCATGAGGCACCTCTATCACTCCCAGAGTTATTTTTCTGAAGTGCACATAAAGGGACCCTCCATGTCTAAAATATCTGTGGATATTTGGGGTCATTTGTACCATGCGCTAACCCCGAACTGGCTTATTGCTGTCCAGGACATTCCAGTACACCAACCAACCGACAATGTCTGTCTCACGGGTCTTGTGACAATGTTCAGATGGTCGATCAGACCGAAATTATCCGTATTGTGGGCTGTCAGACTCTTATCTGTCTGTGTCCTGGGGAGCGTTTCATCAAGCGTTTTGTCAGTGATTTTTTTACCGACAAGTGGTATAAGATACTGAAATCCTTGCATCTCATTGGCTGAGAGCAAATTTGTCAGTAAAAATCACTGACAAAACGTTTACTGAAATTTTCCCCTGAGCTGTAGCCTTTCTTGCACATTTCTTGCGTTAAACTTCGTAATAGGCTATAGGCAATAATCATTTGCTGCTTATGTTGATTTCTGCTGCACAGAAAGTTTTGGTAAAGGATGTATGTGGTCAGGAGTTGAGATGCGTGCAATAGATGTGTGCGGGGGCGAAATTATAGAAAGACAAGTAAAAACTGAATACAAAATTCAAGATAGAAAAACAGAATGGAAACGGATCAACTAAAGAGAATGGTCTACATGTTTGACTATTAAAGAAATGTAATTAATATATGAGGTGGTCACATTAATTCGTCATATTTAACATGTTTAAGTAATGTAGGCATACGTTTATTCACTAACATTACCAGTTGCTATAACAGGCAATATTTATTTTCTTAGCAAATCAAGCTTGACCATGAACCCTTCGTTGAAATTTATGCACTCGTTCATATCAACTACGAACCCGTGCTCGAAGCCGATGTGATCGCCCAGATCGAGAGTGCAAGTGGAGACTCACACACCATTAAGCTACTCGACAATAGAATGGGTAAGCAAAGATATTTCACAGAATCATAATTCCAAATACCAGTATTTTCAAAAAAGTTGCTCCGTTGATCTATATATAAAAAAGAAAGATAGACTCTTTCTATCTGTGTAATCCAATATTTCCAGATTAATTGGATTTGTGATTACCATCATCAGAATAAATATTGGAAATTTTAATGAGTTTACAATAAATCGGTTGGAGTTTTCGGCGTTTTTTAAGATCTAATATCTACCTTTAGATTGTGAGTGATAGTGAATATAAGCTTTTCTTCATGTTCTTCCCGGCATGTTCACCACGATCAGGAAGATACACAAACACCTATTTAATCTTTCTCACCTTCTTGTTTCTTGTTTATGTAATTGATATGTTCGTGTCTTGATTGACAGGGGCGGATTTGTATAGACATGATGGAATATATTCGGCCTACTTCCTGAACTTCACGACCAATGGCCAGTACGGTGTAGAAGTATATGTGAACGGGTCCACCCACCAAAGTAGTTTCGTCAACACAACAGGTATGTAGAGTAAGCTTTTCATCACTGAGCAGCTAACGTTTGGCGATAGCGGCGGTTTGGCGATTCGTCTAAAATTCTGATGATTTTTTTTGGCGACCTATTAGTCGAAAGTATTCTAAAGTCAGTGAGAATCCAAGTGCGATAGTTGATGAATTTTTATGCCTCCGCCCACCGAAGGTGGGTGCCGGAGGCATTATGTTTTCGGGTTGTCCGTCCGTGTGTCCGTCCGTCCGTCCGTCCGTCCGTCGGTCCGTCCCACTTCTCGTTACCACGATATCTGAAGAATCATTTGAGGTAAGAACTTCAAACTTGGTACTAGTATGTTTCCCTATACGAAGATGAACTGATTAGATTTTGGGGTAAGGAGGTCAAAGGTCAGAGGTCACAGAGGTCAATTTACATGAAATTACATAAAAATTCTTGGTTTTTAGCACCGTTACCACGATATCTCAAGAACTATCTGAGGTGAGAACTTCAAACTTGGTACTAGTATGTTTCCCTATACGAAGATGAACTGATTAGATTTTGGGGTAAGGAGGTCAAAGGTCAGAGGTCACAGAGGTCAATTTACATGAAATTACATGAAATTCTTGGTTTTTAGCACCGTTACCGCGATATCTCAAGAACTGTTTGAGGTGAGAACTTCAAACTTGGTACCAGTATGTATCCCCATAGAAAGAGGAACTGATTAGATTTTGGGGTAGGTAGGTCAAAGTTCAGAGGTCACAGAGGTCAATTTACATGAAATTACATGGAATTACTGGTTTTTAGCACCGTTACCGCGATATCTCAAGAACTGTTTGAGGTAAGAACTTCAAACTTGGTACTAGTATGTTTCCCTATACGAAGATGAACTGATTAGATTTTGGGGTAAGAAGGTCAAAGGTCAGAGGTCACAGAGGTCAATTTACATGAAATTACATAAAAATTCTTGGTTTTTAGCACCGTTACCACGATATCTCAAGAACTGTTTGAGGTAAGAACTTCAAACTTGGTACTAGTATGTATCCCCATAGAAAGCATATGAAAAACCATAGTGCATTTGCTCAGCGCACTTCGCACCGCATCCTATAACGCGGGAAAACTTGCCTCAGTTTGTGACACTATCCATAAAATCACACGATTGCTTTAAAACAAATTGATATTTGACATCATTTCGACCGGATAAATAATCTTCACACTTTTTCCTATTATGTAGTGTTAATAACCAGTAGATTACTTGTGAGGAAACTACTGCGCATTTTGGTTTAAAAACAGAGTTTAACGTTCAAATCAGACCTTTCCCAATTGCAGTGAGAGCATTTCCCCCTATTTTGACCTTACATTGCCTCATTCAATCGAGTGGGAATTCCGAACAAGATGATTTATTGAATCATTTCGCATACCAAATTGTGGCTAATGACATCCTCTAACTAGTGATCTAAAAATAATTCTGATTGGTGGACGGGAATTTGGTGCCTTTTGCCTGTTCATTCACAAACGGCCTCTTATTTGTTGTCACATTATTCACGCACTGTCTAACGTCTATTGGATTGTGCCATTCTATCATGGGGTAACTCGATTTGTATACAGTGAAAAATAATTCGTCTAACAACAATGATAGATTGGGAGATGCGTGTAGGCCTATACAAGTAAGAGAGAAAAGAGAATGATATAAGAAACGAATGAAAATGTCAAGAGCCGTGATTGACTATATTGTGAAGTTGTTCGTTTTGAAGTGGTAACTATAACGCCACCCAAAGTGCAAATAAACTCCCTGTTTATAAAATGAACGCGCCCGATGACTCATGTGCATGACAGAGATCGCTGGGTATCAAAGGAGGTCAGGGATTGCCCGATCGAGAAGTATATGCGGCGAATCTGAGGAAAGTAGTTCATATGATGAACTGATTAGATTTTGGGGTAAGGAGGTCAAAGGTCAGAGGTCACAGAGGTCAATTTACATGAAATTACATGGAATTAGTGGTTTTTAGCACCGTTACCGCGATATCTCAAGAACTATCTGAGGTGAGAACTTCAAACTTGGTACCAGTATGCATACCCATAGAAAGATGAACTGATTAGATTTTGGGGTAAGTAGGTCAAAGGTCAGAGGTCACAGAGGTCAATTTACATAAAATTACATGAAATTACTGATTTTTAGCCTTGTTATCAAATATTTCTAGAAGAGTTTGAGCCATCAACTGAATTTAGGCGGAGGCATATAGGAGACGCAGTCGCATTCATCTTGTTAAAAATATTTGTTGTTGAATATTACACGAAAAACCCCAAAGTGTTTGTCTCACTGGGGTTGCGATCGCGGTATATAGGCATTTTCAGACATTCGTCAAAATCGTAAATTATTTTATTTGAATTCTGTAAATAATCTTTAAGTGATTGCCATTTTCAACACATGTTCGCCGACCTTCCGAGGAAATTTTCAAAAACCTTTGGAGAACATGACATTTCGTAAGATGTTCTGTAAAATAATTTGCGCCACAGTCATCACCTATTCTTCAACTGCTCTGCAAACGTTCTTTGTGAATATTTGAAGAGTTATTGACGATCTTGCGAATGTCTCAAAATACTTATTCGCCGCTTTCGCCAACTGTTCTCGACCCCATTGAGATATCTACGTCTTATCGTCATACCATTTTAATTCAAGTAGAATTATGGCCGAGAACTAATTCCATGTCACTGATATAGAATTACACTATGATAATTACTTCTCTTTGACATAGGTGGTCGATTCCGACGGGATGCGGAAACGCCCTTCTCTCTGTTCACGAGGACCACATCGGGTGGTTCTTTCCAAGTCACGGGTTATGTACCAGGTTCAACCATTGATATCCTTGCTCCATCTAAGATAACTGACTTGAAGAACACTAACGCGACGTACAGTGACGACCGAACAGTTGAATTGATATGGACCGCTGTGGGTGACGATCTAGACCATGGCACCGGTAAGATGCCTGATGGTAATGATATAGTTCATAAATAGACGAATAAATTTTAATATTTGCTTTGGTGCAAAGGCATATTCTAAAGGCTTGTAAGGCTCGTCAAATAGAAGGCGTCGTTAGTCACCGACGTTGCTTCAGAGATAGCGACAGTACTACGTTTTGAAAAATAAGCATCTTTAACGTGATGGAGAATACACATTTTAGCGTTGTTTTAAACAGTCGAAAGTAATTGAATAACGGTTCCACAAAGGTTGGACATAGAGGTGTATGTAGATGTATATATATATATATATATATATATATATATATATATATATATACCCCTAATGGGTACATTAGGAGGACAGTTTTTGTCTCATTTCTATAGAGAACTGTCGACCTAATGACACTAACTGTCTACCTAATGTAGGGGTCGCTATTATGACGGAATAAACCGCATTGTTAGGTGTCGACCTAATGTACCCTTTAGTAAAATATGTTATATACAATTATATATATATATATATATATATATATATAATTGTAAGGAAATAACATATACAACAGCTTTGGCAACTCTCGTGGAAATAAATACAATGTGAAAGGAAATGAGAGAATAATGGTTGCGTAACTTAAATCAAAGTTCCCCAGAGCTGTCCTCCCTTTTTGAAATTTTTGCAACGGTTGAAAAAATGTCTCCGCCGGGAATCGAACCCGGGTCGTTGGCTTAGAACGCCAATGCCTTAACCACTAGACCACGGAGACGGGTCAGTGGTTTCGGTGACACCAGATTCAATTGACCGACAGATTGACAAATCTTCAACCTTATTAATTAATTGCTTTGTCGGGGGCAGGTGAGTTTGGAACAAAGACAAGCCGCGTGCCTCAGCTGGATCCAAGCAAATGCTTTGAGATACATGTATACATTAGAATAATTATTAACAATTGTAAGGAAATAACATATACAACAGCTTTGGCAACTCTCGTGGAAATAAATACATTGTATTTACTTGTATTGTATTACTTGTTATAAAATATCTTTGATATTTGTTCTTCAGTTTTCCTTTCGAGTTTCAAAATATTGAGGTATCCCAAAGGGAGCCCCCTGTCTGCACCTGAGAGACATAGGAAACTTTTCCGAGAAACCTTCGTACAAAACACGAGCAGGTTTGTCAGGACGGTGCCAATTTAGAATCGACAGGACCCGGTAACCTGGCATGATACCATTTTATCTTAGAAGGAAAAAAAAAAGAAATAACAATAATTTGAAAAAAGAAAGATTTTAACTACCCCTCAAAAAGAGGAGTCAATTGTATTATTTTTAAATGATTAAAGTCTGCAAAAAAAAAATTGGTGATAATAGTCAAATTTGACTGATTGCCATAACAATAATCAACAACAACTATAGTAGGTATATATCTGTACACTAAATTCTTTCATGTATTCGGTAAAGTACATGGGACTTGCCCAAAACAAAATTTTATGACGGACAATCTATTCAAACATTAACTTGTATTTTAACCATTGAACCATTTGAAGCTACTTGATCACCATATCACTTCATTTCTTCTCTGTCAGCGTCTCAATACGAACTTCGATACTCGTCTGATTTCGACGCAATCCTCGATAATTGGACCGAATGCAGACGAATTCAAGCGCCGGATATTTTAGCTGGTAGACTCTCTCCGGTAGCAACAACCGGTACCAAGGAATCTGTTACCATCCTTCTCCCTGATAACCAGGCAGGTGATACGTATTTGTTTGCGATAAGGGCATGGGACGAGTCTAATAACACGGGGGATTTGTCGAATATCGTGACAGTTGTACCACGTCCACCTCCGCCCATAGTCACCACAACGGATCCAGCATCGACAGCGGTGACGGAACCTTCATCTAGTGTACATCTTACGACAGATGCACCACCAACAGAGTCAACGGAATCTTCGTCTAGTGTAGCTCCAACCAATGATTTGCCAACGACAGGGTCATTGGGATCTACGTCTTTCGTACCTTCATCACAGAGTATGCAGCCATCACGATCAGTGGTAACACTTCCTTTGATCATCAGCATCTCTGTCGTCTTTGGACTAATATTCATTCTCACAGCAATCATTCGGCTCTACGAATACAAGGTGCGCAAGAGGGGTTTCTTTGAGCCAAATAAGGAGTCATCGTCACTGGGACGTGATGACGATTCCATGAACGGGCAGGTTGTCGTGGTCAGTTGCAAGAATCCTACTTTCAACGCGGAAGTTTAGAGAGAAGAAGCTGAACGACTTGTATTTGCCTTCATCTAAACTTGCTCGCTTCTCTCTCTCTCTCTCTCTCTATCCCTCTCTCTCCTTCTCTCTCCCTCTCTCCCTCGCGCGCTCTCTCTCGCTCTCTCTTTCTCTCTACTTGTATCTCCTCACTCTCCCATTCTGTATGTCTGTCTCTCTTTCTTTCCTACTCAAACTGTCGTCAGTCTGTCTGTCTGTCTGTCTCTCCCTCTCTCTCTCTCTCTCTCTCTCTTTCTCTCTCTTGCTCGCTCCCTCTGTTTCTGACGCTAGCTCGCTGTTGGCAACGCATCGAGTTGAAATGTAAATTACAAGGTGGTTTATTTGGTTTTCATTCTTTCTATTACTCAGATACTTTTGACATAATAAAGATGTATCGTACAGTTATTCATCATTGTGTATTCATCGTTGTTTACAATAATTGAAAACGTTGTACATAACTTGAAATTGTTAGTCTAGTAATAGGATTTGATTCTGGGCTGGTCCCACCATCAGATCATTCAGTGTCCCATAGGGCTTTATTGGAATAATGGGCAAAACTTGACATCGAAATTATAAATTTACTTGATAGATCCATGCTCTATAGGACACTCTTAAAAGCCTACGTAGAAAATTCCCAGTGTAAAGATAGATGTCCTACCCAGTGACAGATACGGGATTTTGTAAAAGAGGGGGCACACTGCTGGAAAAGTGCAAAATCAATGTTGTATCTTTTTTTCTTTTTTTTTTTTTTTTTTTTTTGGGGGGGGGGGGGTGTTTAAGGTATGCCAGTTTGGTTTGAAAAGATGGGGCACGGGCCGGTTTCCCCCTTCGTAAATCTGCCACTGGTCCTACCAACTTTTTGCAAATTTATGCCCAACTGGTTCATGATATAATTATGCAACTGTTATCACCTCTCATTCCAATCGGGCAAATTGTTTCATAGTTGGGCAAGAAAAATATCCGGTTTACCCAACAATGAGGGCACTTAAGTATCCAACTTATGAAATAAAGTTACATGTACATATTTGAGGGGAACATGATTTGTTAACTTAATATGTTCATTATTGAAATCGATGACGGGGTAAAGTACATTGAATTTGTCATATTCTTGAATTCTCTCTTTTCAGTCTACACCAATGATTATCAACTATCACAATATTGTATAAACTTTAACTTGTTTTTATAATTGTTTGTTCTTCTGTAATATAGTCGGAAAAGTACACAATTAAGGAGGCCATTTTGTTTTTATTGTGTACTTAAGGTATGCCAGTCGCCTCCCTGGATCCGCCCCTGTTGGTTGTTCTTTCATAATATAGGCCGTACTGACGTGAAATATATTATGGTTACAAATGTTAAAACCAAAAATATTTTCTTCCTATAAGAATGTTTGCAAAAATATTACTAGATTAACATGCTATTGGCCATTATTTTATTGTATCCGCTCATCACTTGTAAATAAGAATGTCACTTTAAGATTGTATTTTGATAAGTGTTCGAAATGGTTTACATAACTATCTGTGTTCAAAAGAGTATACTGGCTAGAGCGCATTTGATACAATCTAACCTGATCAAAATGCACGTTCGCTAAGAAGATTTGTCCAGAGTTTGAATTATTTCGTTTCCTTATTTTCGTTGACACATAACGAGTTACAGGGGCCGCGGAGCGTTTTCGAAAGTGGAAGGGGGCTGATTTGATTTCACTTGAATAATGACAATTTCGAACCTTTTTTCGGGATTTCATAAAACGTGTCTTTTTAAAAAAGTGAGGCGGGCTGCAGCCCACAGCCTCCCCCCCCCCCCCCGGTTCCACGGCCAACGAGTTGTACATTGATATTACTAGATTAACATGCTATTGGTCATTATTTTGTTGTATCCGCTCAACACTTGTAATTGTACATACAAAATGTCACTTTAAGTTTGTATTTTGGTTACCAGTTATTTAACAATAGAAAATGCACGTTCGCTAAGATTTTTCTCGAGGTTTTAATCATTTCGTTTCCTTATTTTCGTTGACAGGTAAACTCGTTACAGGGGCTTCGGAGCGTTTTTGAAAGTGTGTGTGGGGGAGGGGCTGATTTGATTTCACTTGAATAATTACCATTTATTCGTGGATTTTTTAACGTGTCTATTAAAAAAAGTGGGGGCAGCCCCCAGCCTCCCCCCGCCCCCCGGTTCCGATGCCCATGAGTTATAACAAACACCGCACATTACTGTGGAATAGAAAAAAAACTTATTTAAAAGTTATCATTCATTACTGTGATTTCATACAATTTCAAATTTGATGATACGCAACCCTTGAAACTTTAGAAAACGGACAATGAAAGATGCTAAGTAGACACACATGTATATGCTCTCATTTGTTTCGAAGTACAAATGCAAATGACTGTGATTACTGCTCATTTTATAATCAAGAATTAAACTAGAAAAACTTTATCTGCAAACGATAATAAGATGTAGATTTAAGGTTTTGCTGTGAACTCTGAAGGATATAGCAGAATTCTAACAAATGTATTTACCGTGCTTAATACAAGGTGTTCACGGTCAATGACTTCGGTGAAAATGTGTCTTTCTTGGTGCGTCACAGAACAATTACTCTCTATCTTCTAATGTTTGGAGCCAGGTTGGGGGGGGGGGGCGCTAACTCTGTACAAACGATGGGAATTAACGCCCTTCTGGCTCCAAACAGACGATATATCAGAACTCATTCAGGAGCACACTCAACTGCATACATCCCTCGTCTTCCGTCAGTACATCCTGTGAACCCATAGGCACGTTCCGGAAGGACGACACGACCTCGCCCCCAATAAAAAGACAATGCCTTCGGGGGGGGGGGGGGGGGTATCCTCTATCAACCATTTCGGAGCCCTACAATTTCACTGGAGAGGGACAGCGATACTCCCGAAATCATGTTTCGGGGAAAAGAAATTGTTGGGGGAAGTATAAGGCAGGATTGTCAAATTTGGGAAACTGCTTGGAGGGAGACCCCAATTTTTTTGGTCTCGCCAGCCCTCCAAAAGTCGCTCAGTGTTGGGGGAGGGGGGGGGGGGGGGTAATTGGGTCCAGTCTCCTCTGACCAAAAAGTTTTCCGTTCTAAAAGGGAGGCGCAATGCATATTTTTCTTTCAAAAGCGGGGGGGGGGGGGCACTGGCCGGGATTGCCCCTCCCCCGAATCCGCCATTGGTTGTGGTATTGTGAAGGAATGTTCCATGTTTGGTAGTCAGGATATTGTCAGCGGTCAGAGTGCTATTTACGTGTTTGGTATAGTGTAGGTGATGGTGATGGCGATGGTGGTGATGGTGATGGTGGTACAGGCGAGACTGATTATTCAAAACTGATTGAGATACAAGTGACGTGGATAGATAGATGAACGAATGAATGAATATCTATGAATGGATGGATAATGAATGGAGTATTCACAGAATAGATGAGACGAATGAATGAATAATAGAAGAAAAATAATTATAAACGACAGAATTAAAATGATAAACTCCTCTTGAAATGTCTACTGAATCGAGGGAAAAAATATGGCCTTCAAAAGAAAAAAAAATCAAGGGAGGATGGATATAAATAGAAATCCTATCGAAAGTCGAACTCAAATCCTTTTGCATATCTAGGATTCTCTATTAATTTCCTCGTTTCTTACAGTCTAGAATTTGACATTTATTGTGCTGTAAATCTAATAATACAAGATTTCAGGTTTTACTGAACGTAGGAAACATTTCATTGAGGAAACATGAAATCACTTTGGTCACATTAGATATGTTAATGTATGACAGTACTGATCACAAAGGATTTATTGGAAGCTATCGATGCATTTGTAATGCATAATGAAAACACTACACATTCAGTAGAATCATTTTCTTTCATATATATTTAAATCAATGTAATTTCAATTAACAATAGGCATGGTTTCTATTAAATAGAGAACTTTTATGGCAATAAAAACATGAAATGACCCACAGCACACGAGTCAAGGCATACTGATACACTGATTAGGAAAATATCTAATTCAGATACATATATGTTTGCTATACAAAAATCACAATATGCATTACATGTATCATTAGATTAAATAAATACATATTTTTTAACTACTGAAAAGCATCAGCTCATGGTCCTGATGCTCAAAATTAAGTAATCAAGTTTCACTGTTCCTTGAAAAAGGGAGCCTTAACAAACAATAGGCATCAGCACAACCCTCAGAAAATGGCTTCTTTACGGTTTGATCCCTGTTGCTTATAAATGATATCTTCAATATGATTTATATTCATAATACTGCTTAAATGACCCTAAAAGA
Organism: Heliocidaris erythrogramma; assembly: GCA_025617745.1. Taxonomy (NCBI): domain Eukaryota; kingdom Metazoa; phylum Echinodermata; class Echinoidea; order Camarodonta; family Echinometridae; genus Heliocidaris; species Heliocidaris erythrogramma. The sequence goes on from CM046866.1 coordinate 41,434,403, forward strand.
AAACCCTTTGTTTTTCAAATGTATGCAATGATTTCGTACACCCTGAAAACTTGGAATCATTATTGTCATACAGAAGAAAAAATTTAAAAGAATATAAGGAAAATCAAAAGGTATTTCCAGCTGTCTGCATGCATTTCTAATGATCAGTATATATTTCATTTGTCCCATTCAACACAGGATAAAATTTTGAGTGAAACATTTTAGAGCTACTGTTTGGATAGTATCTAAATTAAAATAAACTGACAAAGAGAAATAGGGAATAAGACCTGCTTATAGCTCTGATAAATTGCAGTGTTGTAGTTAAGGTATTAAACTGCAACATACGTCACAAGTATCTTTAAAAAAATAGTTTTCATTGAAAGTTCTTTGCCCACAACATAGGCTTCAGACACCTGTTCAAGTTGGAATCAAAGTCACTAACTTTAACTGAGAAAGGGAGCTGTTAATCTTACCAAGCCAATTCTCTTATGGCTTGATATGATCATTCATAATTTCAAGACAATGTTATTAATTACTGAAATGCTAGTATTCAACCAACAGCAGATATGAGTTATCAAAAAACACATAATTTGAACGGGCAGAATGTAAAGATTTATAAGATTCCAATATTGATGCACATTAACAAAATATAGTGCAGGTATATTCTCTTCAAGATTTTGTCACTCTCAACAAACATTGATTTCAAAAATAAAAAACAAAATTAAATATTTGATTTATTTGTTACCATGTTAAATTGATAAGCATGAACACTGGAGGAAGTATTCCATGAGATCAACAGAAGTTCTTTATCAAGGAAATCAGAAATTAACCCCTACCATGCCGTGGGCGGCAAATGTGTTGAACATTTCATTTAGGCTCAGAATGGCTTGAAAATTCTTCCTCATACAGAAACCTGCGAATTCAATATAATGTTTATTCCTATGCAATACATCTTTGCCCAGTTAGCTCAAGAAAAAAAATTAAGTTAATATTTAATTATTAAAAGCTCACAAATCTGGTGACATGGAAGGGATTTAAGAGTAACAAGAAAGAAATATGGTGAAAACTGTGAAAACTGTGGATTCACATTTAAAAACACTAACACACTAATCAAATTAAACAGAACAAAGTACACACTACAAATCATCAACTCAATCCATATGGAACAAAACTTATGCCCATGAATTACACACATTCTATTTCTATTTCAATGAAAAATATCTAATGGTAGACATTCATTCTCATTTGGTAAGGATTTTTTTTTTACTCAAAATCAGTGAAATAGGTTTTGATCTACATTTCTACACTATATATGAACTCTTAAACCATTTTTTGCAATTACAATACAACAAATCAGGCCAGAGTTGAACTATCAATTATCATCTATCAAAGATGCAATACACAAAACAGATTCCTGAGCGGCCTCAATTAGGTTATCCAACTTATACCACATAAAGACAGCCTGGATAGCCAGCAAAAGAATCTACAAACTTGTCATTGATAAAATAACCTAGATATATCATATACATGTAGTATACATTTGTAAGCACAAGTACAAAATTATTAAAATTACTCATTCTTTCTAGAATTTTTACATCCCCCTTTACGGTACATTGTGATATCACATTTCATAATATAGGATTTCCCGTCTATTTCATCACTTTTTAAATTTGATTTCATCCCCAAACTTTGTGACCTTGTATATCTCATGGTCAATTTTATCTTTGGTCATTTATTTGTCCAATCACTTTCATCATTTTGCATCTAATTTTGTCAAAGTCAAATCCATTTCGTCCAGCTGCCAACGTACGATTGCATGAATCAATTTCGTCATTTTGCAATCAATCTCGTCAAAGTGTCATTCAACTTCATCCTGTCTTCGTCAGTTTTATAAATATGTTCCATTCAATTTCTTGTCTTGAAGTTTGGTAAAGCACTCATGGAAGAAAACCTGTCTGTACACATGCAAATTAAATGTTTCGTGTGTAATTTTTCATATATCTTATTCAATAAATAAGGAGGCATGTATGAATGATGAAAAACAGGGGTCAGCTTGGACATTTGGATAGTTTTAGTTAAATGTCTTGTCTATCGACAAATTGGAATGAAACTCTCTTGAAATTGATTGCACAAAAACAAATTTGAACGTTACATTCAGCAGTGGATCTTCAGGTGAGACAAATTTGAACGTTACATTCAGCAGTGGATCATCAGGTGAGACAAATTTGAACGTTCCATTCAGCAGTGGATCGTCAGGTGAGACAAATTCAAATGAAATCTGATGAAAATGAATGAATGATCCTGATTCTCAGGATGAAAGTCAAGTGAAGAATGATGAAATTGAATGAAGAAAGTGTTGAAATGGACGGGAAAACTTATAATACAGATTTATCAGTTTTCCTGCAACTGATTATCTTTTGAAATCCAACTACATATAAATATGTTCCAAGAATGTTTATTTCTCATGTTGAAGCAAAGAGATAGAGAAGTCCTTTGGCATAGCTGATAATCTCTGAACCACCTAGCTTACTCTCTCCATAGAATCTATCCACAAATGTGATGGGAACCTGCAATATAAGAAATAGAGAAATAGTTATTCAGTAATACATTGTTAGAACCAGGTATATGAATAAGCAAGAATAAGCACAAGTAATAGTATCAAAATAAAGACTACATCTGCCAAATACCCAACATGGTCAAAGTAATCAAGTTTGAAGTTTCATTCTAATTCAAATCACTGGTTACATGCTAGCTGGAAATTAAGTGTTCCATAATTTTAACTATGCCTGAGTCGAATCGATCGATCAAAGACATTGAATCCCGATTTTGTTTTGGCAAAACCGGTGCATCGATTTGTAGTCCGCCAGATTTTTGACTACCGTAGCAACCATGAAAAAAGCAAATAAAAAAAGAAACTCCGTAACGTACAGCATATATACTAGCAGAGAACGTGAACGCGACTTCAAACTGTTGGCTAACTTTCGCTAATTCGCTCGCGGAGGACATCGCGCTTTACCTGTGCTTTCTATATGGAAAATTTGTTTTGTCGTTACAAACTGTAGTTTACGATAATATTCTTGCACTCTCTCTGCATTGTCAATTTGACAATTGTATAATTGAACATGATAAATACGGGCATGAGTACGAGTGTTCCTACTTAATTCGCAATAACTATATCACACTCTCATCAAATTGGCAATTACTTCTTGGAAATTATCTGAAGCTGAATGAAGTCATGAGCGACGAAAAGTTTATTTCGTATTGTTTTTTTTGTTTTTTTGCATCAAACAAACCTGTTCCATTCAGCTCTCCAAAGACAAAGTAAGATTATTAATTCTTTGAATTCGAATCATTGTCGGATGTGTCGACAATGAGCATCGCTTCGTGCGATACTAGAGTGATATTTGGCTAGCCATACGGACTAGAAACTTAAGATTTTGGCTAGTCCGTCTTGATATTTACTAGCCATTGGCTAGCGGGCTATCGTTAATGTCGAGCAGCGAGAGCCCCATACATATGCCCGCGATGCCAGCGGACCGGTCACCGGTGCATGGTGCATGCACTGCGTGCAACTGTGTGCAACTCTGTTTTTCACCGCCCATCATTTATCGATGCACCGGTATTCGACCGAATCAAAGCCGTCGAATATCGGATTGTGACTCAGGCTTAATTTTACCCTTGTGAAATTCAGACCAATACATCCATGTTTACTTTTTTTTTTTACACCAAGTACCCTATGAATATTATATTAGATGATGATGGAATTTGAAAGATAAGTGATTTACTCTAATGATACGTTAGCAACAGCCAAACAAATGCTACAAGTAAAATAATTGAGAATATGTTATGACAATGTTCAGATATTTTATTTGAAAACTAGAATATCACTGAAGGTGATTGATACCCCCGCCCCAATGTGTGTGCCAAATTTCCTGAGCATTGCTCCGAAATGGAGGAAGGGGTTTGATCTGCAATATTTCAACCTGATTTATTGCCATATGTCGTTACCATGGCAACGCAGTTTCCAACACATTCCAAAAATGTCTTGCATATATTCATCCCAAGACAAATATGTGTGCCAAATTTCATGAGCATTGCTCGAAAATATGAGGAAGAAGTTCGATCCCCAAGATTTCAACCTGATTTATTGCCATAATATGCCGTTACCATGGCAACGCAGTTTCTGACACATTAAAAAAATATGTCTTGCACATCTTCCTCCCAAGAACAATGTGTGTGGCAAATTTGACGACCATTGCTCAAAAACTATGAAGTGAACCAGAATAACCAGGTGGTTAAACGGCAATCCAACCTTGGTAATAAGTTGATTTGTGTGAAAGCAGAAAATAAGAAAAACAGGATGGTGATAGTTTGAAAGAAATCGGACAAGGACTAAGAAAGATATGGATGTTTGAAAAATGAGATCACTACATCTATGCCTATCTATAATTGGCAATTTGGTGAGTCGATTGTGACATTTTTGTGGACAACTCTCCCGTTTGTTGTACACAAAAATATCATTAATTTGCGGTTTTCTTCGAGAGCTTTTACCATCGGGACAGTACTCAAAATATATTGGAGATAGCATTTGTTATAGGTCCTGATGAAAGAAAAAGATCCTACTGAGTAATACATTTTCAAAAAAGTGACATTTTAGTCATTTTAGATGACAGGTTCGAATCCTGCTGGTTCCAATTCTTCTGACTTGTGATTTTCATTACAGATGGAGTATATAATCTTTAACACTGGGAGTAATGCCTAAAAATTTGTTTACAGACATCATCATAGTTTTAGGCCCCAACCTCATGGAATGACCCATATCTCTGATGAAAAACAACCCTTAGAGCAATTGTTGCAAGAGTAAATCGTAGGTTACTGTCCGATCATATGACAGAATGAATAATGAACCAACCAACAATACAAGAATCCTTACCTCTCCTATTTTGTATCCAAACTGCCTTGCCCTGACAATCATCTCCATCTGGAAAACATAGCCCTTAGAAACGCAGGCATCAATCAGACGCTGGAGGACTTCTTTCTTGTAGAGACGGAAGCTACCTGTCAGGTCCGAGGCCCCGGGTCGGAGAAGGACTTGGGCCAAGAAATTAGCTCCACGGCTATGGAGAGAGCAGTATACAATCGGTTACAAAATAACGTCCAAGTTGCCAGATTCTGCTTTAATTTCCCTTTAGCAGAAAATGGTAGATGTTGAAAATTTTCTTCTTGCCCTCTTCTGAATATTACTCACAAATTTACAAAGAAAGTAAACTTAAACATAAGCTACATGGAGATTATAAAAAGCTTAGGCCAACCTTCATCAATATCAAAGCTTCAGTTATTTAGACTGAACTGTGATGTCCACTGAATTTCATATTGGATACCAGTATATGATGTTCATGGAAATTAACAGCCATTTACACCTATGTAAAGATGAAGTATATTTTAAAAGGGAACACATTGTCTAATGGAGTACCTCTATCCTATTGAGAGTGAACATTAAAGAAAGAGAGGCCAGGATGTACAAAAAGAAGGGTGAAAAGGGAAAAGGAGAGAGAACGTTTGGTTTGCATTAAAGATAAAGTTGAGTTCTAATCATGAGATTGAATTGTGAAAGAAACTGTCTCAAAGCAATTGGGAAAGGTTGATGATATAGCACAAAGGAATTGGTGTATGCTGTCCGTTTTTGGAATCACCAAAACGATAAGAAATTGACTCAACCCTGCTGAGAGTCATATGCACTGCAACGTGTATATGGGACTACACACAAATGTTCGGCATTTGAAGAGCAATCCTTTTCAGGGGACATTTCTACTATGATAATCTTCCAAACTAACATAAAAAAGAATGAGAGTGCTCACAAATTATTTTTTACCTTTCCCAGAACTCAACATTCCCTTTAACAAATGAATAGAGAGAAATATGTTCTCCAGAATAACGTAAGTAATATTCAAACGATACAGGTACATTCAATTAATCTGCAGAAATGGCTGGCAAAATAACACACTGTCAGACAATCTTCATTTTACCTGATGATTTTCCTCTTCAGGTCCCATCCATAGACTCCACCACTGCCGCTATACCTGGTACCTGATACAACATCACACTGTTGTTCCTTCTGTACTCTGTCAAAACAAACAACACAAGGGTTATTCTATACATGTTATTTAATACAGTGAAACCTGTCTATAAAGACTGCTCAAGAAAGGCAAGAAAAGCGGTCTTTATGAGCAGGTGGTCTTTATGTACAGGTTCCTTTAATACAAGCTTCAATGAGAAACAGTGCAAGGGAAACAAAAATGGTGGTCATTATAGACAGGTGGTCTTTCTATACAGGCGGTTGCTAAAGCAGGTTGGACTGTATTACCTTGATGTTATTTATCAGAATCATTCGAAAAAAGACCAACCAGATTATGGTTAAGAAATTGAGTATCCATCTAAAAATGTTACAGCAGGAACAAGCCAAACAGTTGTACTACACATTCTCATTTCATCCACTAACTGAATAATAAACTGGACTAAACACTTTACCTACCCATAACCCTAACCTTAAACCCAAGTAATCTAAAACCCAATTGCAACACTAACCCTATATCTTTGATGAAATAAAGCCCGGAGCAATTGTCGCCGGAGCATACGTCGGACCATCGATAATAAATCATGTATAAATTGCGTAATCTCCTCAATATGCTTTACACGTATCCTTCTAAAAGATGAACATCATGCATCATACACGTAGTGAAGCGTAATCATATCATAAATCACTTACTTTTGATTATTAATTAAAAACTCTCTTTATAATGCATTTCATACTTTTTAGAATTTACCTGATGAATTCTGGGATGAACTTGGGCTGTAAAAAGAGAGAATGACCGATGGGATATAAATGTCAGAAAGAGATTCTTCATGAACTATAATTATAACTATAATCCGACTGTAATATTGTTGAACATAATGGACCTGCAATCACTTTTGCGCAGGCATGAAAAGCAAGACAAGGAACAAGGCAACTTTTGTCATTTTCAATCAAAATACATTTTACTAAAAATCACTGATCATTTCAGTCATTTAGGAACTAAGCAGCGGACTACTAGCCTTTAAAGTACCTTTTAAAAATGTTGTATGATTAGAGAATTACATATCTTCATCAAATAATAGTAACTAAACTTACATGATGAGACAAATCAGCATCCATTATGATGATATAATTGCCTGTAGCATGCTTAATACCATGGATGTATGCAGTACCTAGAATTAAATGACAGTGCCATTGATTAAAAAGGGTAAGGGTTATCTTGATATAATGCATGTATGCTTCATATGCAGAGCATCAAGGAAACAAAAGACTCAAAAATTTGAAAGAAATCATTTTGTTTGAAGATTTTTTTAAAAATTGCCCTTAACAAAATAATAGTCTTATTTACATCACTTCATTACGTGCAAACTTATTAAGTAAATTTTCATATATGTAAAACCTGTGCATTGACAGGTTAATTAGTCTATCTTGAATGGAGTATATGAAGTAACAGTCTGAAAGGAAAGGTTGAGTTCTGGGAAAAGTAGAAAATAATTTGTGAGCTTTCTCATTCCTTTTATGTTAGTTTGGAAGATTATCATAGTAGAAATGTCCCCTGAAAAGGATTGCTATTCAAATGCCCTCACGTTCAAAATATGACAAGAAACAAGTGAAAAGTTCGGGCCGAACATTTGTGTGTAGTCCCATATACACATTTCTGTGTGTAGTGCATGTAACTCTCAGAAGGATTGAGTAAATTTCTTATCATTTTGGTGATTCCAAAACCTTACAGCTTACACCAATTCTTATGTGCTATATTATATAATCAACCTTTCCCAATTGCTTTGACAAAGTTTCTTTCACAATTCAATCTCATGACTAGAACTCAACTTTATCTTTAAAGGCACTTTTATAATAAGTATTAATATCAGTTACTAAAGACTTCTGTACACATGAAGTAAAACCTGGGAAGAAATTCCAACTTAAAAGTGTCATCATAAGAAGTGTAGGTACTTACAGTCCATTTCTTAATCTTTTGTACATACAGACTATTGGTTTAAGGAACTCACCTAGTCCAAGTTTTTTAGCTCTTGGTCTCAATACCTAAAGAGTAAAATAGTTCAGATAAATGAGATAAAAATAAATATATTTTTCAAAAGATATTAATGTGTCAAATTTCCACTATGCAGGAAAAGTTTATTGGCCCGGTAGGCACAGATTCTGGTATTATTCTCATTATATTCATTTACTTTAAGATCCATTTCTTGGCTAATTACAAATACAGAGTAACTACACTACAACATTTCATCAAATTAATTAATTAACAAATTAACATTTGGAATACCGGTCAATACAAAATTTATAAATGGATTCTCAACATGCATGCCTATGGATTTCCCATTTTTAGCCAAATAAAGAAAAAGTAAAAAGATATGAATGAGAAAAGTTAAACATTCCAAAAGATTTTTACATGTACTACGAATGAGTGGAAGAAAGAAGTAAATCTAAATAACTTACAAAAGTTATTTCAGATATTTCTTACATTCTGATAAAATAAATCTTCTTAAAAATGGACTAAAAACTAAACAAAATAAAATATAATAAAAGTTTAGCTTACAATTTTGTCACTTCCATATATATCTTGCAATTGCTTAGCGACTTCCAGCGTACCATCAGGGCTTCCATCGTCAATCACAATGATTTCAAAATCATGACCACTGTAATAACAAAAAAACAACAACACACATATTCTAAGCCTGTCGCACTTATACAAGATTATTTGTATAATTACTGGTACCCTCGCATATGTGCAAGTAGGTTATTTGAAATAATATTGAACGTTACAGTAAACAAACAAAAAATGAAATCCATAAATATACAAATAATATTTCATAAATATATAACAAGTTAGAGCTGAACACAAGCAAGGTGGTAGATTAAAGTGAAAGACCATCCTGTCATAAATTTCCAGTAATGAATACATGCTATAAAATCAGAAAAAATCATGAGGTAAATACACTCGTAGCAAAATTTCTATACTTCGTGTATTCACACCTGGATTACGATTGACTTTGTAATGCTAATCGGACAGCGAAAGCTACACGTGAATGGTAAGTAAATCCACATCAATGTCGGCATAAATTATAATTTTTTCATGTTGCTCATGATCTGATCCTTGAACTGGTCGGATGGGCTGGACAAGGAAGAGTTTAACTGACAATTTTTAAGAGCTGAATTTGAAAGGAAGTGTTTAAAACATTTATCTTATTTTTCCCCTTATACATTCAGTACATGCGATAGAAAATGAGTAGTATTGTTTGCATGAATTCATCATGCCTAGTGGTCTCGGTTGTATACTAATGGCGAGTCTAAGGAGCTGAATGCAGAGACTACCAAAAGCACGATGTGCATGCGTCTTCCGTACATACACAACATACATGCAGTGCACGCGGACGCCGTCATTCATTCGCCAGCTGTCGGCGACGTATAGTTTCAATTATGGTTTTATCGCGCGCCGTCGCACGCAGCCGCCATTTTATATCTGCATGACAAGAGGAGGCATGGATACACAAACACTGGTGAGTTCTCGGAAATTTCTTATCTTTTTTTTTATTTTTTGGTAAAAATACGTACAATCAATAATCAAAAAGACATTCTAATTCCCGGTTTTGCCGAAAGGGTGAGTTCAGACTTTTCTAATATGACATTATATCAATGATAATAATGATAACAACATAAAAGTCAACACTCACAATGACTCAGACAACAGCTAGTTCAGACCCACAATAATTCAAATTGTGGCACAAAAAGTGAACCCCCCAACAAAAAAAGTCTACACGTGGGACTGAACAAATATGTACCAACTGTTTTCTGTAGTGTGTCCTTACCTCTCTGAAAAGGATTTTACAATGAGCCATGTGATCAAAGGAAGATTTTCCTTCTCGTTATAAGTAGGGAGTAAAATAGAGTACTTGTCAGCTTTAGATCGCGGCATTTTATCGGCGAAAATGTTGACACGTCGTTGATGGTCGTGGCTAATTCTACCTACATCCATTCTTACATCAGTCGGGAACCTGAAGTTAGCCCAAGCGGTTCTCGAGTCAATCTAGACACGTTGCCAATTTGAGGAAGCCGATAAAACTAAATACAGTGCAGTTGTACGTGGGCGCTATAGTTGTAACGGTAACACGAAGGAGGATACAGCGTACAAGCATTTTTAGTGGGAAATGCTTTGGAGACGGGCCTTGTCCCGTATGGGGAATAGAAATGAAATCTTTCTTTACAATTTAAATCAAATCAAATCAAATTATACAAGTACAAATTATTGTGGGTCCAGCCTATGCTCCTAGCTGCCATTGAGAGCGATCATAGGGGGGGGGGGGGGGGGGGGTTTTAAAATGATTAAGGAGGCCGCACAATTTGAATGGCACACGCCTGCAAGCAAGGTCCAACACGTATTCATTTATCTCTGTATGAAAAATTGAAAAACAAAACTAACTAACCTGCGGCCTACCGAGTCATATTTGAAAGAGAAATAATACGTGGGAGGCCGGGTCCTATCATAATTATTCTCTTTCACTACTCCCCTTCCCCTTCCCCCCCCCCCCCCCCCCTCTCTCTCTCTCTCTCTTTCCGTCCTTTTCTTTCTCCTATGATCACTTGGAGAGGGGCATTCCTCTGGAGCGGCTACGCCACTTGATAGGGTTCTACACACAAAACTATAATCCCTAGACCCATGCCTTAATGGAAACAGAAAAACAGTTTGATAATGAGAAAAGGGGAGAGTAAATATGAACACATCGCACTATTGGATGTATAAATGATACAGTATAACAAGAAAAAAGGGGAAAATAAATCTAATAAATACAGATGGAACTATGAACACAACACTTCTTTTTATTTAAATAGATATTCATTCAGTTCCTATATATAGGTAACTTGTAAATACTTAGATGTACATTAATCTTCTTTAGATTAGGTAATACAGTATAATAATATCAGCACATGATTTATCCAGATTCGCATCTAATTACGAATAAAGGGAACAATAAATGATAAGAAGGTTAATTTGATCTTTGGGATGATCATTTGAAATGTAAATGAAACAAGTTAAAAATGTAATGATTAGATTTCATGGAAAACATGAATTTCAGTCAGGTACATGTTGTACATCAGTCCAGTACATAGCACGGTATAACACATACCAGCTCCAATATATCCCCGTTTGGGTATTCTAATCAGAAGAATACCAACAGAATATCTTGTCAACATTTTGAATAATCATTTGAAAGTAAATGACACAGGTTAGTATGTCATAACTTCATTATATTCTATGATAAACAGAAATTATTAAGATGTACATCAGTCAGGTACATGTTGTACATCAGTCCAGTACATAGCACGGTATAACACATACCAGCTCCAATATATCCCCATTTGGGTATTTTAATCAGAAGAATACCAACAGAATATCTTGTCAACATTTTGAATAATCATTTGAAAGTAAATGACACAGGTTAGAATGTCATAACTTTATTATTTTTCACGAAAAACAGAAATGATTAAGATGTACATCAGTCAGGTACGTGTTGTACATCAGTCCAGTACATAGCACGGTATAACACATACTACCTCAAATATATCCCGATGGGGCTATTCTAATCAGAAAAATGCAGATTAAAAATACAATTATCATTTTGAATAAAGATTTGAAAGTAAATGGCACAGGTTAGAATGTCATAACTTTATTATTTTTCATGAAAAACAGAAATTATTAAGATGTACATCAGTCAGGTACGTGTTGTACATCAGTCCAGTACATCGCATGGTATAACACATACTACCTCAAATATATCCCGATGGGGCTATTCTAATCAGAAAAATGCAGATTAAAAATACAATTATCATTTTGAATAATGATTTGAAAGTAAATGGCACAGGTTAGAATGTCATAACTTTATTATTTTTCATGAAAAACAGAAATTATTAAGATGTACATCAGTCAGGTACATGTTGTACATCAGTCCAGTACATAGCACGGTATAACACATACCAGCTCCAATATATCCCCATTTGGGTATTTTAATCAGAAGAATAGCAACAGAATATCTTGTCAACATTTTGAATAATCATTTGAAAGTAAATGACACAGGTTAGAATGTCATAACTTTATTATTTTTCACGAAAAACAGAAATGATTAAGATGTACATCAGTCAGGTACATGTTGTACATCAGTCCAGTACATCGCATGGTATAACACATACTACCTCAAATATATCCCGATGGGGCTATTCTAATCAGAAAAATGCAGATTAAAAATACAATTATCATTTTGAATAATGATTTGAAAGTAAATGGCACAGGTTAGAATGTCATAACTTTATTATTTTTCATGAAAAACAGAAATGATTAAGATGTACATCAGTCAGGTACATGTTGTACATCAGTCCAGTACATAGCATGGTATAACACATACCAGCTCCAATATATCCCCGTTTGGGTATTCTAATCAGAAGAATACCAACAGAATATCTTGCCAACATTTTGAATAATCATTTGAAAGTAAATGACACAGGTTAGTATGTCATAACTTCATTATATTCTATGATAAACAGAAATTATTAAGATGTACATCAGTCAGGTACATGTTGTACATCAGTCCAGTACATAGCACGGTATAACACATACCAGCTCCAATATATCCCCATTTGGGTATTTTAATCAGAAGAATAGCAACAGAATATCTTGTCAACATTTTGAATAATCATTTGAAAGTAAATGACACAGGTTAGAATGTCATAACTTTATTATTTTTCACGAAAAACAGAAATGATTAAGATGTACATCAGTCAGGTACGTGTTGTACATCAGTCCAGTACATCGCATGGTATAACACATACTACCTCAAATATATCCCGATGGGGCTATTCTAATCAGAAAAATGCAGATTAAAAATACAATTATCATTTTGAATAATGATTTGAAAGTAAATGGCACAGGTAAGAATGTCATAACTTTATTATTTTTCATGAAAAACAGAAATTATTAAGATGTACATCAGTCAGGTACATGTTGTACATCAGTCCAGTACATAGCACGGTATAACACATACCAGCTCCAATATATCCCCATTTGGGTATTTTAATCAGAAGAATACCAACAGAATATCTTGTCAACATTTTGAATAATCATTTGAAAGTAAATGACACAGGTTAGAATGTCATAACTTTATTATTTTTCACGAAAAACAGAAATGATTAAGATGTACATCAGTCAGGTACATGTTGTACATCAGTCCAGTACATCGCATGGTATAACACATACTACCTCAAATATATCCCGATGGGGCTATTCTAATCAGAAAAATGCAGATTAAAAATACAATTATCATTTTGAATAATGATTTGAAAGTAAATGACACAGGTTAGAATGTCATAACTTTATTATTTTTCATGAAAAACAGAAATGATTAAGATGTACATCAGTCAGGTACATGTTGTACATCAGTCCAGTACATATAGCACGGTATAACACATACCAGCTCCAATATATCCCCATTTGGGTATTCTAATCAGAAGAATACCAACAGAATATCTTGTCAACATTTTGAATAATCATTTGAAAGTAAATGACACAGGTTAGTATGTCATAACTTCATTATATTCTATGATAAACAGAAATTATTAAGATGTACATCAGTCCGGTACATAGCACGGTATAACACATACCAGCTCCAATATATCCCCATTTGGGTATTTTAATCAGAAGAATACCAACAGAATATCTTGTCAACATTTTGAATAATCATTTAAAAGTAAATGACACAGGTTAGAATGTCATAACTTTATTATTTTTCACGAAAAACAGAAATGATTAAGATGGGGCTATTCTAATCAGAAAAATGCAGATTAAAAAAACAATTATCATTTTGAATAATGATTTGAAAGTAAATGGCACAGGTTAGAATGTCATAACTTTATTATTTTTCATGAAAAACAGAAATTATTAAGGTGTACATCAGTCAGGTACATGTTGTACATCAGTCCAGTACATAGCACGGTATAACACATACCAGCTCCAATATATCCCCATTTGGGTATTCTAATCAGAAGAATAGCACCAGGATATCTTGTCAACATTTTGAATAATCATTTGAGAGTAAATGACACAGTAAATAATGTCATAACTTCGTACATGGTGTACATCAGTCCAGTACAGACAACGCACGGAACACATACCAGCTCTAAATATTGTTGTATTTCAATGAGAAGAATACCAATAGATTCTATTGGTATGAATATCTTTTCAAAATTTTGAATAAGGAATGATCATTTGAAATTAAATGACACAGGTTAGAATGTCATAACCTCATTATTTTTCATGAAAAACAGAAATGATTAAAATGTACATCAGTCAGGTACATTGCACGGTATAACGCATACTAGCTCGAATATTATATCCCGATTAGGCTTTTCGGAACAGACGAAATGCAAATAGAAAGACACTTCATTATTTTGAATACTGATTTGGAAGTAAGTGATATTGAAATGTCGTAACTTCATTACTTGAAAGTTATTATCTGAAAGTAAATCAAGCAGGTTGGAATGTCATGACTTGATTAGAATTCATTGGAAAAAAAGAAGAAAATATTAAGATGTACATCACTAAGGTATGTTGCACATCAGTCAGGTACATCGCACGGTATACATGTACAATATACCTTAGTGATATATCATATTTTATTGTTTATTCTTTGCGTTTGTGTTACTTCTTCAAGGAGAATAATGCTTAAATTAATAATATCTTGCATGAGATGCACATGTAATAATTTTTTACAGGTTTATAAATTTTAATCTCGTTTCGAATAATAAAAACTTCTTATCAGAGAACCCGCCCCTGATGGTAGCGAGAACATCACGGCACATCCTGGTCATCCAACTGGTCAAATTGTGGAATTATAGTTGGTAGGAAGTCACTGGAAATGTCTCTTCGTGCCTTCTGAAGAATTTCCAACAGATGAGGCTCACTTGTTGGACATATTTCTCGAACCTTCCTGTGCAACTCTTCCCATATAGCATCACAGTTAATTATAATAACCAGATAACAGAAAATACGTCATTACTAAAAACAAATGTTTGCGTTGGTCCACTTGGTGTTCATTTACATACAGATTTGCCACCTCTCAATATTGTAAAAGCACCCCCAGCATCACATCCCCTCTGTGCTCGTTCCTTTCGCTCCCTCGTTTCTACGTATGGGTACCTCATTCCTATTAATATATTTAAAGTAATGTAGAATTAAATATAACATTGGCCTGTGTTATAAAAATAGCGAAGATTATTTTGAGGTGCATATTTTCAGAATTATGTATCCGAGTTCATGAAAAATATATTTCTTTATACCCTTTTCCCGGTCGGTCGAATTGCGATGCTTACCCACATAGTACATATTGATTGATTTTGATTGATTGATTTATTGATTCATTTTCATTCTCATTACAATTTTCGATAACAAAACAATGAAATAAAAATATATGAACATAAACGTACATAACATGCAATATAGGGTACAAAATAATAATCAGTAAGCACTGAAAATGAAAATGAAATCAGGGGCCAACAAGAAGCGAAGCTTGTAAATAGCTAGCCCTTAATTAAAAACTCAGATACAAGAATAAAACGTATAATAAATTAAGTACACTCATATATGTGTGAATATAAATACATATGGTATGAAAGGACATGGGGGAGGGGGTATAGGGAAATGGTATATCGTGATCTAAATTTATATTAAAAATAAGAAAGTATGAAATCATAATTTAGGTGATGTTTAAATTTAATTTGAGGTTTTGGTGATGGCTGTCTTTCACCAGAAACAGAGAGAAAAAAAGTGTTAATGGTTATATAATGAAATTAGCATTTTTTAAAGTTTGTATTTTAGTGTAAATATGCTTCTCATTTCCTGTATGTCTCTAGCTCTGGGCAGGGAATTTCAGAATTTTGGGGCAGTAAAAATAAAAGTATTTTGTGTGAGCACAGTACGGGTTCTAGGTAAATGGTAAAGATTTATCTGCTTGGTGGGGTATCGATGAATTTCGTTATTAACTATAAACATATTATTGAGAGCAGGGGGCCATTCATTATTTCGCTCATGAAACATAAGCACTGCAAGATATCGTCAAGTCGAAATGGTCTTCTTAGGTATGCCCCATGTTGCAAATTTTAAAGTCAAAATTTCCTTCCTAGGTATGTCCCAGATTGCACATTTTCAAGTTGAAAAATGAAAAAACTCCCTACCTCGGGAGGGGGGGTCACCCCCCTCCCACACCCTCCCCCCGCTTGGTCGCTCCTCTCCGTCGGGCTTGGTCGCTTCGTTCCCTCGCAAAGATTGCGCCCCCAAATGTTTTGGCTCAATACGCCACTGGTGGAGGTAGTCACTGGATATGTATTTCAATGCCTTCAGAAGATGAAGCTCACTTGCTGGGTATTTTTATCAGACCTTCCTGTCCAGCTCTTCCCACAACAGCTCTATCGGGGTGACCAATCCATGAGTTTCAGGACCCTTTTTCTTCTTTTTTTTCTCCAGGTAGTTTTTGTAAATGGGGTCATTGTCCTGCTGGAAGACAATATTTTTTTCATCTCCAGAAGGCTTAGAAAGTCATTTCCAGTGACTATCTCCACAATTACCTCCACAACTTGACCAGCCGGATGCCCAGGATGTGCAGTTGTGATCGCTGCCAGGGGCAGATTCTTAGATGAGAAGTCTATATGGCCAGAAACGTGATAAAATAAAACTGAAAAATAAATAAATGTACATCTCATGACATACCATTCATTTAGTCATAGTTTTTCTTGTAAGGGTATACACAAATGCAAAGAACATGACTTCCAATGAAAAATGAAAAACCTAAAATTCAATTCAATTCAATTTCAATACATTTATTTCCAATTTTTCAATATAAGTGTACAAAGTAATAAATGAGCAAAATGATGTACATGTACTTTTAACAAAAATTACGACAAAATACACATTCATGTGGTACATACTTTACATAAGTTGGAGGACACACCTCTAAAAGCAAAAGCTTGAGGCGAGGGTGCCTTAGTAACACAATAATAATAAAAAAAGAGGGGGAAAGAGGGAAAAGGGGGGAAGAATGGAGGTGAAACATAAAAGGAGTACGGAGAGGAAAAATTTTGAGGTGTTCCCAAAATGTTGATGTGTTTCTGAGATGAAAATACTAGTTTTCTGCATGAGCATGAATGCTTATTGTATATCAGCCAACATATTTGTAATACAAACGAGGGTCAGATATTGCAGAATACTGAAAGGGCATAAATGCTGGCACAACCGACCAAACCAATGACCTTCTACTGGAAATTGTATTTTGGGGGATAGGTTGCCTTTTTAACGCATGACTGCCCCTGAAACGCTTTACATATATGTTAAATATGTTAAATTAAGATTAGAATACCCAAATGGGGATATATTGGAGCTGGTATGTGTTATAGCATGCTATGTACTGGACTGATGTACAACATGTACCTGACTGATGTACATCTTAATAATTTCTGTTTATAATAGAATATAATGAAGTTATGACATTCTAACCTGTGCCATTTACTCTCAAATCATTATTCAAAATGATAATTGTATTTTTAATCTGCATTTTTCTGATTAGAATAGCCCCATCGGGATATATTTGAGCTAGTATGTGTTATACCATGCGATGTACTGGACTGATATACAACACGTAGACCTACCTGACTGATGTACATCTTAATCACTTCTGTTTTTCATGAAAAATAATAAAGTTATGACATTCTAACTTGTGTTATTTACTTTCAAATGATTATTCAAAATGTTGACAAGATATTCTGTTGGTATTCTTCTGATTAGAATACCCAAATGGGGATATATTGGAGCTGGTATGTGTTATACCGTGCTATGTACTGGACTGGTGTACAACATGTACCTGACTGATGTAAATCTTATAATAATTTCTGTTTTTCATGAAAAATAATAAAGTTATGACATTCTAACCTGTGCCATTTACTTTTAAATCTTTATTCAAAAAGATAATTGTATTTTTAATCTGCATTTTTCTGATTAGAATAGCCCCATCGGGATATATTTGAGGTAGTATGTGTTATACCATGCGATGTGCTGGACTGATGTACAACATGTACCTGACTGATGTACATCTTAATAATTTCTGTTTTTCATGAAAAATAATAAAGTTATGACATTCTAACTTGTGTTATTTACTTTCAAATGATTATTCAAAATGTTGACAAGATATTCTGTTGGTATTCTTCTGATTAGAATACCCAAATGGGGATATATTGGAGCTGGTATGTGTTATACCGTGCTATGTACTGGACTGATGTACAACATGTACCTGACTGATGTACATCTTAATAATTTCTGTTTATCATAGAATATAATGAAGTTATGACATTCTAACCTGTGCCATTTACTCTCAAATCATTATTCAAAATGATAATTGTATTTTTAATCTGCATTTTTCTGATTAGAATAGCCCCATCGGGATATATTTGAGGTAGTATGTGTTATACCATGCTATATGTACTGGACTGATGTACAACATGTACCTGACTGATGTACATCTTAATCATTTCTGTTTTTCATGAAAAATAATAAAGTTATGACATTCTAACTTGTGTTATTTACTTTCAAATGATTATTCAAAATGATAATTGTATTTTTAATCTGCATTTTTCTGATAAGAATAGCCCCATCGGGATATATTTGAGGTAGTATGTGTTATACCATGCAATGTACTGGACTGATGTACAACATGTACCTGACTGATGTACATCTTAATAATTTCTGTTTTTCATGAAAAATAATAAAGTTATGACATTCTAACCTGTGCCATTTACTTTCAAATCTTTATTCAAAATGATAATTGTATTTTTAATCTGCATTTTTCTAATAAGAATAGCCCCATCGGGATATATTTGAGGTAGTATGTGTTATACCATGCAATGTATTGGACTGATGTACAACATGTACCTGACTGATGTACATCTTAATAATTTCTGTTTATCATAGAATATAATGAAGTTATGACATACTAACCTGTGTCATTTACTTTCAAATGATTATTCAAAATGTTGGCAAGATATTCTGTTGGTATTCTTCTGATTAGAATACCCAAACGGGGATATATTGGAGCTGGTATGTGTTATACCATGCGATGTGCTGGACTGATGTACAACACGTACCTGACTGATGTACATCTTAATAATTTCTGTTTATCATAGAATATAATGAAGTTATGACATTCTAAGCTGTGCCATTTACTCTCAAATCATTATTCAAAATGATAATTGTATTTTTAATCTGCATTTTTCTGATTAGAATAGCCTCATCGGGATATATTTGAGGTAGTACATGTATGTGTTATACCATGCTATGTACTGGACTGATGTACAACATGTACCTGACTGATGTACATCTTAATCATTTCTGTTTTTCATGAAAAATAATAAAGTTATGACATTCTAACTTGTGTTATTTACTTTCAAATGATTATTCAAAATGATAATTGTATTTTTAATCTGCATTTTTCTGATAAGAATAGCCCCATCGGGATATATTTGAGGTAGTATGTGTTATACCATGCAATGTACTGGACTGATGTACATCTTAATAATTTCTGTTTTTCACGAAAAATAATAAAGTTATGACATTCTAACTTGTGTTATTTATTTTCAAATGATTATTCAAAATGTTGACAAGATATTCTGTTGGTATTCTTCTGATTAAAATACCCAAATGGGGATATATTGGAGCTGGTATGTGTTATTGTATTTTTAATCTGCATTTTTCTGATTAGAATAGCCCCATCGGGATATATTTGAGGTAGTATGTGTTATACCATGCGATGTGCTGGACTGATGTACAACACGTACCTGACTGATGTACATCTTAATAATTTCTGTTTATCATAGAATATAATGGAGTTATGACATTCTAACCTGTGTATGTCATTTACTTTCAAATGATTATTCAAAATGTTGGCAAGATATTCTGTTGGTATTCTTCTGATTAAAATACCCAAATGGGGATATATTGGAGCTGGTATGTGTTATTGTATTTTTAATCTGCATTTTTCTGATTAGAATAGCCCCATCGGGATATATTTGAGGTAGTATGTGTTATACCATGCGATGTGCTGGACTGATGTACATCTTAATAATTTCTGTTTATCATAGAATATAATGGAGTTATGACATTCTAACCTGTGAATGTCATTTACTTTCAAATGATTATTCAAAATGTTGGCAAGATATTCTGTTGGTATCTTAATCATTTCTGTTTTTCTTGTTTTTCATTTGTCAAGTGGCGTAGTCAAGTGGCGTAGCTACAAGGTGCCCCTCTCTAGTCGTAAAAACAGAAAAGGAACAGAAAAGCAGAAGAAAGAGAGAGAGAGAGAGACGGGGGTGGTATGATAGCTAGGACTCCACACCCTCCCCATAATTGATGACATTGTTCATTTGTATTTTATCCACCAATTCGGGCGTTTGCCTCAACCCCAGAGCCCCTTCCCCCAATAATGCCAGCTCTCCATGCCTGGACCCATTATTAAGTATGCCCCTTTTGATCATTAACTTTTAAACCAACTCCTATATTGTTTCGATTAAAAATGTTATTTCATTCCCACCCCTCCCCCAAAAGAAGCCTACCTATGCCCTTCTTAGTGTTATGTAATTCAGTGGCGTCACGGGCCAAAAAAATGAGGGGGCTGAGCAGAGGAGTACATGCTCCAATTTCTGAATGCTTGCGAGTGAGCAAAAAAGTCAACCTTTTTAAAATGAAAATTGAATTTTGTTATATATCTGGTAGGTAATTTGATTCCCTCTTTTCTTTTTTTCTTGGCATGGAACTTTTTTTTTTTTTTTTTTTTTTTTTTTGGGGGGGGGGGGGAGGGGGCTGCAGTGTCCCCGCCCCCCCCCCCCCCCCCCCCCACCAGTGCGCCAGTGATGTAATTCATGTACAGTCCAGACACTCTTGAATGAATTAAGGTATCGCAGTCAGTCATAGTTACGTACGTGTACGACTGGCACAACCGCACTAGTATTAGTTCTAGGCTCCTTCAAATTGGCAACGTTTCTAGATTGGCTCGAGGATCGCATGGGCTAACTTCAGGTTCCGGACTGATGTAGAATTAGCCACGACCACTGGTCGTGACCAACGAACGTAGAGGGCGGCAACACTTTGCAGACCAACGAACGTAGAGGGCGGCAACACTTTGCAGTCTTGCTATGAGGAAGGTTCACTTCGCTAAATTTCTGTGACCATCGTTTTCTCTCAGAGAGGTTTTTAGGTAGATTGTAGATTTGATTTTTTTTTCAATTTATACTTTCAAAAACATTTGAATTAAAATGTTAAAATAAGATGTTATGTTCAATAATATTGTTGAATGATTTTTATAATTTTCAAGAGAAAAAAAGTTAAAATGGTTATAAATTTATCATTTTACTTTACTATATAATAATATGTATTTGTGAGGTTGCTAACGTTTTCCTGCTATATTTCGCTGCTACTGCGCTGTATTTCGATTTCGATCCATGTCCGTACCGTGCATACCGTGTACATTATTGCTACATAATTATACAGTTCTCTCTCTCGATCTGACCGCTTAAGTAGACTCAGAGTCGGAGCTCGACGATGGATCAATCAAGGTTTGTTTTTAGTTATAAATTTAGATTAACTTATTTGAAATGATGATGAAACAAATTTGGCAATCCAGGGTAATAAAATTAAAAATAGAGAGAGCTGTTACTAGTAGTGTTACTGTTACTGTAACGTTAATTTGTTCAATTAAAAAAAAATTGTTCGGATGCTGGATGGAGCGATGATGATGATGATGATGGATGGGGGATCAGATTCGGATGACCGGACACTTAACAAAAATGAAAAAATAAGGCGGCTGGGACATAAGGAATTCTTGTCGTGATAATCATCATCGATATATTTTTCTATAAATAATATTGAGCAAACCCAAAATAGGGGCAGGTCGGCGTACGCGTGCCATATTTTACAGTGCGGAGATCGGCAGAGTAGAGGGAGAGGCAAAAATGACTTTACACATGTAGGCCTAACAAGTTCATACGACATAGGCCTAATTAATCAAGTTCAAAATCAAGTTCAAAACAACTTCCAAATATATTTCAAATCAAGTAATTAATGCTGTGATAATCATATTGTCCTCTTGACTTTCAGATTTGTAGTTGTTTGATGAAAATCATAACGATTTTGGCCAGAAATGGAGTCAAACTCGCAAATGTTTCATCGCTGAATCTGGTACAAGATCGTCGCCGCCGCCGCCGCCGCCGCTGGGCTACATTTGCTTGCACACAAATGAATACAGCACGCGCAGACCGGCCCCTATTCCCCGGGTTTGCCTAATAATATCGTCTAAGTTAGATCAAAATAGGTCTAACTTAGGCCTAACATTAACAAAGTTAGGCCCTAACGTTAACCATAATGATAATTGTATTTGTAACTTGTAACTTTTCACAAACTTGAGACAAGGTCAAACTCAAAGGCAAGCATGATGATGTTTTTTTTATTTTTTTTTATTTCAAGAGAGAGAGAGTGGGTTCATATTTAGTCTTGATTCTACTATTTGTAGACCAGAATCAAAGCACTTTTAATGAGAGGTAATAATACATCTCCACAGAGTAATATATCATATGTATGGCCTTTGTTGTTTCACTCAGTGACTTTCAGTAATCACATTCATTAGTCTCATGTTGACTTTGATTGCCCTCAGATAAACTTGGCAAGGAACTAACTTGTGGCTGATCTACTTGAAGATCTAATAGAGCCTAATGTTAGAGGTCTACATAACTCAACAACTGTTGGAGGTGCCGGATGAAGTGGAAAATCCTACTATAAAAGACTTTGATGAGACGTGAGAAATAAACAGGTAGGTCTAGACCTAACTAGTTGGACCTAGACTTAATAATACCAAGGAGTACCTCAGGGTATTACAGCTAAAAATTATAAGTCTGGTAATGGTAGTGGATCCAGAATCGGTTTACTTGGGGGGGGGGGGGGAGTTTTTAGTTTACATTGTCCAACCAAAACAGCAACAACAACAAAAGAATTCTGAGAGAATGGACATTTCATTTGTCCTTTTCCTTTATCCACCACTGAGATCTGTTTTCTTCAGTGTAATATTAAATTAGCTGTTTTAGTGTCTTTAAAAATCAATTATGAGATCTTTAGGGAATGTTCAGGGTGATGTCAGTATAAATATAATTTTTAGTCCCCCTTAATTATTATATTAAACATTTCATTAATTAATGCAAACAGAAACAAAACAAAATAAGATGGTTGAATACATTACACTTTTATTAAATTCCACAAATATTTTAGGATGGATTGTACATGCAGTTAGTATTTATCCTCTTTGAAAAGATCACGAGGGTGAGGATGAGCGTATCTCTTTTTTTTTTTCTTAATACATAATAATGCTTCTCTACACGACTCTCCTTCATCTATTTTACAGATGATGATGAAGATGAAGGCTTACCGCTGAGAATGAAGACAAATTCTGAGAGGAACAAATAAATACTTAGCTGCTCCAGTTTTGCATGGTATGTCTACGCTGTAAGAGTAAGATTGCTATCAGGGGTGTCAATCCGTTTTTGGATTGGGGGGGGGGGGGGGGGCAAAATGATATATTTGCCCTCTCAATATTATCGGGGGGGGGGGGCAACTGCCATTGCATAATCAACGCCCCTGGTTGTTATTAGTACCTCAATACAATCTAGGTACACATATTTTTCTTCACATAAACATGCCAACTGAATTTTCTTGAGACTTTACTAATTTGGTTGCTTTTGAACAGCCTTGAAAATTTTATGTGTCCAACTTATTTCCTCTTTAAATAGTTTTGAGAATTCACACTTATTATTCCATTTCATAAAAAGAGTTGATGCTAACTGTGTTAATAGGAAGCTCGAAGTTTCAGGGTTTTATTTTAATTCTGTTGCTTGTTTAATTATGAAATACACAATGGATGCTATTGTCTAAAATCTTTCCTCTTTTCTTTCAACAGATATGGATTTCTACTTCAGCTCTTCTGTGGAATAGCCCCCTGCTTTGATCAACATGTATCTCTTCTGGGTCCGCTCGCTATTCAAAAGGACAGCTATTTTGATAGAAAACCACTATATTCATTTAACACATGTTATGAAGAGCAGTTCTTATGAATAGTTATGAATAATGGTAATTTGTCTATTTAGAAGGACCGCTATTCATTTAGTCACGCATTATGAATAAGCGGTCCTTATGAATAGCGAGGTTACCCCATTTCTTCATATTAAAATCATATCTGGCTTCAAGTATAATATGCATGTTGAGGTGTCGTGGTCTAGTGTATACGTCACCAGACTGTGGATCATATGGTTCACGGTTCGAATCCTGCCGCAGCGCTAATGGCAAAACAGTCATCTACATTTGTCACTCTCCACCCAGGTGAAGTAAATGGGTACTGGTTGGGAGAAATTGCTTAAATGCCTTAGCGCCTTTCATGGCAGCTCGGCTAAAGCTGCAGTAATTAAAGGGCAGAGAGTATATTTGTATAGTAGTTGTGCTATATAAATGGACATACATGTATATTATTATAATTAGAATGACTGAACAGGAGTTTAAAGTTCTTCAATTATATCTTGACCATTTTACCCACCCCCTCCCCATTTCAAATGTTGTAGTTACATGCAGCCATTTTGTTACAGTAGCTCGTTAATGTGAGGAGGTCTTCCTCTTCTGTGTGGCCTATATAGTGAGATTACAGGGCCCCTAAATGATATTAAGATAAGCACTGCCAGGGCCACTCCTTTATTAAATCTGCCTGCAGTGTATCACAAATTAATAATAATCTTATCTGATTCTATGAATTTATAAATTATTAAGTAAATTATTATTTTATTCATTATCTACTGAGAAAATCCATACTATTCAACACTTCATTTGACTTGAAACTATCTAATTTTGTGTTTCTCCTGCCTCTTTTTTATAGTTAGATTTATAATAATAGTAACATGCAATATACATGTACCAACCTAAAAGGAGATGGATCATTTAAAGAGTTCTTACAACTGTCAAAATTATCTTTGTTTTTTAGGAGTACAGTTGTTGTCATTGGTGTGTGTTGAACAAAAATTAGATGGTCATTTATTTTTCTTCTTTGTAGGGGTGTAGTGGGTAAATAATCTTTAAATTGTAATTCAAATAATTTACTTCTTGGAAAGGGATTGAAATTAATAACGTATGATTCATTTAGATTGATTTTTTTTTTTTTAATGCATGTACATAATTTGTACGCAGATAATATTATTTGACAAGTCGGCTGTGATGGAACTATATTGTATTGTAGTATATGAAAAAAGTGTATGCAGATGAATTATATAAATTATGTTGGAATTTTTAAAGGAGAAGAAGTAAACGTGTATTTAAGAAGTAAGACAATGTCTAAACTTCTCTAAAAACTGTCCTCATTTCTGCATGCAAGAAAATATTCATTAAAAAGTAAAAAAATATAAACATATTTCTGAATTGACGTGTATAAACTATTGTACCTTAAATCTTGATTGTGAGAAAGATATACATGTAATTGAAAATTATTCTGTGAACATGAAATTAACCATATAAGGGAGGGGTGAATGAACCAGGACATGTGATCAATGTGTATGTATGAGATAGAGAGGGAAGACAAAAAAGATGAGAAAAGGCGAAACTGAGAAGATATGGTGAAAAGGAAAGAGAGAAGGGGCGGATCCAGGGGGGCACTTCCGGCCCCTGCCCCCCCCCCCCCCCTTTGGAAGAAAAGTATGCATTTTGTGCCCCCTTTTAGAATGAAGACCTCTTTTCTTTTTTTTTTTTCGCTTGTCAGCAAATTATGGAAGGGAAACTGGACCCCATAACCCCCCCCCCCCCCGAGCGACTTTTCGAGAAGCTGGCGAGACCAACAAAATACGGGTCTACCTTGACAAACCGTCATTTGTGTGCCCCTCTTATACTCAATCCTGGATCCGCCCCTGGGTGAGGTCTGAATAGAAGTGGTGGCGATGTCAAATTAAATTTAGCTTAACCCCTCCTCTAAAAATAATAATGAAATAGGTTAATAAATGAATATATGCATACATAAATACACACCTAATATTAATAATATTGATTATTAATTAATTTTTAAAAAATATTTGAATAAATGAATAAAAAATAATACAAAAAATAAATCATGAATAACCAAGAATTAATGAATAGAATTATTTAAAACTTTTTAATAAAAGATAATATGAACTGAATTCATGTCGAAATTTCCAATTTCCAATGATATTCCCTGCAGCAAGAATCACTGGTTTTGCCTTTAACGCTGTTGTTGCTGTTTTTTTGTTTTTTTGTTTTTTGTTTGTTTTATGGATGTGTTTAGCCGTTATCATAAATTATGAAATATTCATACCCTGACAGCACAGCTATATATACACGTCCTCGGGCACGTCCAGTGCAGCGAGATGGTATGACGCTCGGTACCTTTCCCTCGCCTTGCCCAGCCGCCTACGCTGACGCTAGCTAGACTGTATACCGTTAACGAGGTCAGCAGACGACGCATTCATTGATTCCGCATTTTGATGGATCAGCGAATGGATTTTATTTAATTTCAGCAGTACGCCCGCAGCGGGAGAGAGGTTACCCCTATCCCGAAATGCATTGCGAGTGGTCACAAAATCAACTTGCCGAAAACGTCATGAATTTAGCACACTGGTACAATCACTGATCACAAAGGTGCCTATTTACGATAAGATTATAGATTATAGAAATAAAATTTACACGGTATCATGAATAGAATAATGTTTCAAATAATGTATTCTTGCATTATATATTTTTTTAAAATCTGTATCTATTCATAGTATCTCCTTTTGTCTTCATGTCGCTATCAATCCGTCATTGTATTACTTCGATTTATGGTTTTGTTGGCATGCCTACCAAAATGTGCGCGCACTTCAACTGCATGCGCGTAAGAAGTGAACCTTCCTCATAGCAAGACTGCAAAGTGTTGCCGCCCTCTACGTTCGTTGGTCGTGACTTAACCAAAGACTTTATGGTGTTAAGACAAATTACTCTGACGTACTTCCGTAGTATCGGTATATTCGGCTATCGAGCGTTAATTGCTCGGAATGAGTATCGGAAAGATACGTTCGCCATAGGTTTAACGCGTAAAAAGATGTTTCATCTTTTCTCGATATTCCACATTTTTCTCTTTCTTTTGAATGAATGAATGAATTTATTTCATTATACTGTAGAAATCTGCCGTGAACATTACAATTGAAAAGTATACATCGTTCAAAATTTCGAATACAGATATCATAATCAATAACAATTCCAATGTACATGTAGTTAAAAGTGAAAAATTTGTATTAGTCAATAGAAAAAGCAGTATCATGGACGGGGGCGGGAAAGAACAGCTTGTTAAAACTATAGGTTCCCCAATAACAGAGAGAATTACGAAATACATGTAATTATGTACTGTATGATGGGGAGCCCTATGTCTGCGCACCTAAGGTTTTGACGGGAAAATGAACAAGAATTTCTTTAATATTCATCTAAAGCTTTATTTTATTTTATTCCTGATATTCTAAAGAGTAAGTTTGAAAAAAATCTCATCAAAATTAGAGCAAGAACAATGCCATATTCACAAGAAACGGTGGCCGCGTCATTTCAACATTGAAAAAAACAATGGTACCCATGTCTGCGCACTCATTCACTTTACACGCAGTTCGGGAGTTTTGACGTGAAAGACAACATTTTGAGGCTTGTGAATAAAATGGCTGAAATAGGACCTATTTTCATTATTTTGACTAGTTTTTTGGAAAGAATACCTATCGCTATGATAAAGATGAAAAGTTTGTGTTCGTTGCGTGTTTTGTTTTATTAGAATCGCGCAGTTGTAGTAACGCGTGTGCGCAGACATGGGCACTGCGCAGACTTGGGCACTCTAGCCATACATTATATAGTAGTAAAGAGACGAGACAAGACAAGACATGTGTGTAAAAGGAAAAAAAACAAAATACAAACAAACAACAAACAAACAAACAAACAAACCCAACAACACACACGAGAGGAAGGATGGATGGGTTCAAAAACAATTTATGAACCTCTATTTTCAATAAAAAATACATTAAATCCCTGGGACTATGCCTACTTTTTGACAGAGTCATCTACCATAGCGTTAAACACGTAAATAAACAGATTTTAAGAATGATTTTAGTACCCTTAGTATTACTTTGAATTTATTGCAAATAATTATGACTTTAAGTTTAACGCAAACTCTGAGTGGAATAGGCCCCACATAAATCCCAAGGACTACTGTACTTTGGTAAATTGTCATTTGGCCCAACTGTCAGCTGGTCTAACATCATTTGATCTAATATCATTTCGTCCATTAAAATTTCGTCGAATGACCATTTAGTCCAATACTCATTCCGCCCGATGACCAGTTACTAGTTAGTCTATAACCATTTCGTTTAAAAACCATTTTGGTCTTAGGAGAGAGCGGGGTGAAGTGGGACAAGAATCGTTGTGGCACTCTTTGCTTTGTAACTTCTAAAATATAGTATATAGCCTCTCCATTTTTACATGGCAAATAATATCAATACTTGCCTGAAAACAAGGTATTTAACACAATCCCTATAATTTTTGTTTTTATGCAAATTATCATGCAAGTAAAAACTTATAAAACGGGGTGCAGTGGGACACCATGGAGGTGAAGTGGGACATTCAAGGATAAATGGCACAAAACTCTTGAAAATGCTACAATCGCCTATTTTTCTGGTAGTTAATTGTCTGAAATAAGTGCTAGGAATAGGTATATGTATATCACTTTAAGAACTTGCTTAAGAATGAGTTGACCATTCATGCCCATTTAAAAAATATTAGATGAAATTATGTGCGTTTTGTAAGTTTGAACACCTATATTTCGACGATTTGTGACAAAAATAAATTATTGTTAATAATATTTATACATTTTTTTTGTTATTATACAAGTTTCTTCGAAGTAGTATGAATGATTTGTATAAAGGAATTGACCGATATGATTTTTTATGATTTTTAAATATTATAAAGTTATTTTCAAGTAATATGTCTATATGACTGACGGATAAAAGTTCATTTCCCTTTCATACAGGGGCGGATCCAGGAATTTGCATAAGGGGGTGGGACACAAATGCAGGCAACTTTTGGAAAAGGGAAACCCGTATTTTTTTGGTCTCGCCAACTCTCGAAAACTCCCTCAGTGGACGAAAATGTTGTTTTTTCGCCAGACCTCCAAAATTCGCTCAATTCGTTATCGGGTCCAGTTTCCCTCCATAATTCTCTGACAAGCAACAAAAAAAAAAAGGGGGGGGGGCACAATCGAAAAAAGGGCGCATCCTTCATGGTCAAAATGCATACTTAAAATGCATACTCAAAATGCATGCGTAATAAGCAGTGGCGGATCTAGGGGGGGGGGGGGCACGGGCCGGATGTGCCCCCCTATAGATCCGCCACTGCTTACATAATACACAACAAAGTAACCTGGCTGAATTGCAGCTCACCCCGATAGTAAAACAAAAACAAAAACAAATGCGTGCGAAATATTAGTGTTGGTATAAATTTATCGCTAAAAATATTATTGCAAATATTATTGCAAATATTATTATAGCCGTCATAAGCTTTATAAAGCCCGGCGCACACTGCACGATCTGACTACGATGCGATTGTTATAACGTTGTTATAACACTTGATATGAACCTTCAAACATGTAAAATCTTCCTGATCAAAGTTCCAAATAGTAGTATGAATACTAAAATCGAAATTCCGGGCTACTGTGAGCCCCCGTGTAGGAATAAAAGCGAATTCCAAATCGTAGTGACGTCATACCAATCTTGCGATCGACTAAGATTTGAAGCCGATTTGGCCCTTACTCTAACCAGAAGAATTCCAGTTAACCAAAATTTCGATATTAGTATTTGTATTATTATTCCGAACTTCGAATAAGATAATTTCACTTTTTTAACTTTCACATTTAATGCAAACTGCAGTTTGTTCGAAAATCGGGTCGCAGTCGGATCGTATAGTGTGCGCCAGGCTTTATGCTGTCCCGTGTGCTGTAGGCCTATGCGGGTGTTCATTATAGCCAAGTGGTATGAATGATGAAACATAGTTTTATAACAAAAAGTGGTCAAAAAAGGAGTGAAAATTAAACATACAAGCAAAATCGCATTATAGCTTTTTCAATTCAATTCAAATCATTTTATTTCCAACAATAACACTTACAAATAATACAGAACATTCATTATATCAATTACAAAGTACACAAAAAGTACAACAATTTCGTTTAGAATGTTCAAAATACAATGGCAGGATTCAAACTAATTGATAAGAGGTTAATTTTTTTTTTATTTAGAGGTGGTGTCCCAGTTCCCCCGCATCCCAGTTCACCCCGCTCCCCTAACCATTTGGTTTAAACCCATTTAGTCCAAATACCACATTGGTCTAATGAGGTAGCCTCGCTAGTCATAAGGACCGCTATTCATAATGACTAGACTGCTATTCATAATGACCAGACTTATTCATAATGACCAGACTTATCCATAACGCGTGACTAAAATGAATAGCGGTTTTGTATATGAATAGCGGTCCTGCTAAATAGCAAGCAAATCATAGACAAATTACCTCGCTATTCTCAAGGACCTCCATTCATGCGGACCACTATTCATTACAGTTCATAAGGACCGCTATTCATAACGCGTGTTAAATGAATAGCGGCTTTCTATATGAATTCCTTATGAATAGCGAGCGGACCCCGGTCTAATATTAGTTCGTCCAATATTAACTTGGTGCAATATACCCATTTCGGCTAATCCCAGTTGGTCTAATATCCACATGGTCTATTAATCAATTTGTCCAATTACCATTTCAAATTACAAATCTAGGAGAAAGCAACTGCATTACAAAGTACTGTATTGGGTTTGTACGTAAATTTTGTAAATCACTAGCTGAAAAACGCACTACCATCAGAGGAAGGAGGTCGGTAAACTACTATACTCTAATTCCTATTTGAAATATAAATTTCTCACAAACACAGTTTCAATTAAATCAGACATAATAATTCAACCAGTATATTAACCAATGCATATTGCAGGAACCGGGTAAGCCTATTATGAGAGTTAAAGAATTCAGGGCATCGTTTCATCAAACCGTCATAAGTACAAGTTCGCCGACATCCCATTGAAACGCATGTTAATTTTAATACACCCGTTTCAATGGGATGTCGGCGAAAATATGACCGTTTGATGAAACGCTGCCCAGTTATTATAGTCTACGGGTAAGATGATAGGGTATAACTGAATAGAGCAACTCCTCCCTCGTGGTTTCGATTTCCTGTTATTAAACACTAGATCGTACTTAGATAAAGAATAAATAGGGGAAGGACCACGTTTCAGACAATGCTATGTCTTGTCCATAATTATTACTTAAGCGCTCAAAAAGTGAGCAAAATGCATCAAAATTCTTGTTAGCACAATTCAAATGCAAACGAGTCAGAGAAATATTTCAAAGAAAGACTCGGAGGCCCATACTTTTCAGCGAATTGATTCAGAGTAAAGTATGGATATTTTAGGTTAATGCCTGTGTCATGTATATCTGCAGGAAGATTAAGAGCCCTAAAGCGTATATGGGGTATCCGTACGGGGAAGGGGGCAGAGGTGGCACGTGCCCCGGGCGGCACTTGAAGGGGGCGAAAAAACACATAAGAGGGAGAGTTATATAGAGGGGGAGAAATACAACAAAATTTATGGTCTTTGAAGGTTATTTGCACCTTATAATCAAGGACAAAATGGGTAAAGAAATGGTGTTTTATAGGGTTTGAAATGCGAAATTAAAAAGCTCGGTCGCTTTGCTCCCTCGCATAATACTCTATAGCCATTTCGCGCCCCAATGGCATTTTGAAAGCGTTAACCATTAATTACACCCCCCCCCCCCCCGCGCATAAGACAGTCTGAGCTCGTTAAAGTTCGCACCCCCAGATGGGATTAAGTGCATAAAAAGCACTTTCAAAGTAGAACATTCGAAAGAAATCATAAAGTTACCTTGCAATTGCCTTGCTAAATTCCTAAAATATATTACGTTATAGCTAGGGATTTCCTTCACTTTACGCCCCCAAATAGTGTTCAAACTTTCAAAAAAGATCTTGCTATAGATCGCTGACGGTTTCTAAGGTTAAAATACATAAGAAATTTCAATTTGAGGGGTAAAAAGGAAAAATATTCTGAGTTTTAGATCATTAACAGGGATTTTTTTTTTTAGATCTATATTGTACATCTTATTCGAGGATTGGTTCTTCTTGGCCTTTTTTGTGATTGGCCAAAAAAGAAGAGTTAAAGACAAATATTTACTTTGGAACACATTACAGAATTATGTTTTCATTGAAGAAATAGAAAAGAACCTATTTGAATTGTTTTAATACCCGGGGGTTATATGTCTCATGTCTCATTGACGCATCCGCGTCCATGAATTTCTGCGCCCCTTCTTTTACAAATCCTGGATCCGCCCCTACTACACGAGATCCTGGTGGTGAACAACCATTTTTACTTTCATGGACGCAGATGCCGTATACATGTCTCATGAGACGGTGCCAGGTAAAAATGCCAGAGGAAAAAATGCCAGAGGAAAAAATGCCAGAGGTAAAAATGCCAGAGGAAAAAATGCCAGAGGAAAATATGCCAGAGGTAAAAATGCCAGAGGTAAAAATGCCAGTGGTAAAAGTGCCAGAGGTAAAGATGCCAGTGGCAAAGATGCCAGAGGCAGAGATGCCAGAGGCAAAAATGCCAGAGGTAAAAATGCCAGAGGAAAAAAATGCCAGAGGTAAAGATGCCAGAGGAAAAAATGTCAGAGCAAAAAATGCCAGAGATAAAAATGCCAGACGTAAAATGACAGAGATAGACACGCGATGGGTGATGTCAGGAACATTTTTTTACCTCTGGCATTTTTACCTCTGGCATTTTTTCCTCTGGCATTTTTACCTCTGGCATTCTTTCCTCTGGCGTTTTTACCTCTGGCATTTTTTCCTCTGGCATTTTTTCCTCTGGCGTTTTTACCTCTGGCATTTTTTCCTCTGGCATTTTTCCTCTGGCATTTTTTCCTCTGGCATTTTTACCTCTGGGTGCTCATGCACATTAAAGGGACATTAACCTCAGCGTATGAATTAGCTTATTTTGAATGGTGTAGTATATGCCTCTTATTTGATACATGCAATTTCATGTAAAAACACAGGATATAGATATAAATCACTATTTTCCAGCCAAGTTATCGTCTGCTAGCAATAATAAGGGGGCTGCCATTACTTTATGTGTACACGAACATATTTTTCATCCCAAGTAAAATTTCCTTCATCGTTAACTTGTAATTGATTTTTAGAGGACAAATATATATTAGATAAAGTCACATATTCTGAAATGTAAGTTTAGTTTTATATATTTTTTAAAAGGTCTTAATTTGTTCATAAAAAATATACTTCATAAAAAATATACGTCAAGGACGGAGAATTGACGTCAAGGACGGAGACAATCGTAACAATACCAAAACAAAGCGAGGAATCTGCTTTACAGGATGGCTATTAGAACTCATGGGTCGTCAATTATCTAGGCCCATGGCCAATAACAATCGTAATACAATCAGAACAAAGCGACGTATCTGTTGTAAAGGTAGGCTATTATCAATGCATATGGTACCTAATGATCCGTGTCATGCACAAAATGGCAGCCTCCATGGAAAGACGTAGCAGACAATAGGTGCATCTAGAATATCACGTGGGGTTACTTGTCCTTTAAGTTATAAACAAGATGCAGATATATTCAAACTGCATTAAAAGTGGAAAAAAGAATATAATATTGAAGTGTTTAACAAAAAAGGGTCGTCAACTGAAAGCGAGTGACAAACAATACATGCATATGCCATATCCGGGCCGGGGGGGGGGGGGGGGTGCTAGCATTTTTTTCCTCTGGCATTTTTACCTCTGGCATTTTTACCTCTGGCATTTTTTCCTCTGGCAATTTTTCCTCTGGCATTTTTACCTCTGGCATTTTTTCCTCTGGCATTTTTACCTCTGGCATTTTTTCCTCTGGC
This sequence comes from Heliocidaris erythrogramma, assembly GCA_025617745.1. Classification (NCBI taxonomy): domain Eukaryota; kingdom Metazoa; phylum Echinodermata; class Echinoidea; order Camarodonta; family Echinometridae; genus Heliocidaris; species Heliocidaris erythrogramma. The sequence continues at coordinate 41,468,599 of CM046866.1, forward strand.
ATTTTTACCTCTGGCATTTTTTCCTCTGGCATTTTTACCACTGGCATATTTACCTCTGGCATTTTTACCACTGGCATTTTTTACACCGAACCCATGAGACATACCCCCCCCCCGGGTTTTATCGTGTATTTTCAGACTTTCGCCTCTGCTCCTCAGGGGGCGCGGAGCGTGTTTGAAGGGGGGGGGGGGGTGGGTTGCTGATTTGAATTCACCCATTAATGACAATTTTCGAACCCGTTTATTCTGAGATTTTATGAAACGTGTCTACTCAATTCCGAGGCCATAATATGCTCCTGACCGGTCCCGAATGTACGGTCAATTCCTACCCTTTTCGAGGATCTTTTCTCATCACTATTAGTGAATTTGATACCCTTTTTCAGAATTTTCCTGTTCTTGATATCCTAAAGCGAGTTCCCCGGGTTATCCGTCGGTTGGTTAAAAAAACAGCCCTTTTTTACTCGCCTTTTTCATGGACGCGGATGCTGTACAGCCTCAATTGGAGACATATACCCCAGCAACGGGTTCTGGCTGCATCAGGGGTTTGGGCCTGTTAGTTTCAGCCGCGCTCTGCTAGTTGGCGCCAGCTCTTGGGCTGCTGTTGGCTGCATGCACTGTTGGAGGCTCTTTGCGGCTTATTGTTATCACGTACGTGTACGCGCTGTGGCCGGTGTAGGGGCACCATAGAGCGGCACATACGGTTCTCCGGCAGATACCGTATCCACCGGCAGATATCGTTCTACCTCGGAACCATATCTGCCATATCTGCCGGGTTTGACGTTTGCAGATTTGGTTCCCCGGCGGATTTGGTTCCACGGCGCTGCAGATTAAGGTGTATTGTATATTGGCAGATTTGTACGAGACACTCTCGTGCCTAATAGACCTGTTTACTAAGTGATTCAAATTTATGGATGTTTCTTTCCTGGGGACCTAGAATCAGTGGCGTATCCAGGGGGTGGCGCAAAAAACTAGCAAAAAAAAAAGTTCATTAAATAGGCTTCAAAATTGGTCACATATAGGATTATTTTGCATCTCAGCCCTTCTTCAGAAGCAAAAATTTCCAAAGGGGAGGCCCCTCCCTTATATAGACCCCTCCCCCAGGACGGCGATCAATAATGCCTGGCGCCCCCCCCCCCCCCTATTGGGAAATCCTGGATAAGACCCTGCTATAGTAACGAGGTATTCCATTAACCTGAACTACAATACTTGGAATCCAGTTTGCATACATTATTTGTTGCTATGTCTAGTCCTGTACGGTATCTGCCGGGAGTTGGAACATGATCCGCCGGCAGATAGTGTTCTTGGCCGTTTTTAGAACGGTATCTGCCGATCCCCGTATCTGCCGCTACACCTGCCACGTACATACGTACGCATACGTGTACGTGCGTGGACGGGACGGGACGCGTGTTATTTTTTGGTAACCAAGCCTAGGCAGATTTCGCATTTTTTCATACTAATACGGTTTATTCCGTCAAGACTAATCTGCATGAATATTCATGAAAACGAATTTTTGTATACGGGTACGACGCGACGACGTCTAAGTTACGTCGCCGGTATCTGGCCTAGCCTAGCCTAGGCCTATACGTACTTGGTGAGTATGAAGAGGTCTAGACTAGAGGAATTCAACAATTCAACATACGGTACGGTATCTTGTCCGACTTAACATAATATTGACAATTGTCATGACTTTAGAACAAAATTAGAGTTGTGTGCAGTGTTCTTGACTTTAATAAGTTGTGTGTGGTAAATGACAAAATGTATGGTGGTGTGACCATATTTCGCGCATGACCTAAGTTCGCGCACAGGGCAATATCTAAAAAACTACAAAAGATTTCGAAAATCTGATAGCGCTATTAGATAGAGGAAGCTAAAATTACATATGGACTATATTTTCTTTTAAGTTGGGTGAGAAATTATGAAGATATTGACAAAATATCGGCGATTTTGCTACTTTTTGCGTCAGTTTCCGAAAAATATGAAGTTACCGACAACAGTCCAAAAATCCTCATTTTGATAGAAGATGTCATCAAAGTTGTAGGTAAAACGTGATACCAAATGATTGTATGATATTTTGTCTTACAAATGATGCAATTATCTTCCCTTTGCTGGACCGCTACGTTGGATAACTTAGATGTTAATTTCCGTGCGCGAACTTAGGTCTCGTGGTTTTTATGCCCCCTTTTTTTTTTCAGTGTTTTGCGATCCGACACTGGGTTTTGAGATCGCGATATTTCCGAAATTCTTCGTCGATTAATGTTCTTGTTGAATCAAGTTTTAGTCCAGAATTTTGCTTTCCGTTTGGTATAAAACTTTATAAATAAATTATTGTAGAATATGAGAAATCAAGTATCGAATATCACATTTCTAATAAAAAATTGAATGTGCGCGAAATATGGTCACCCCATCATACCATGGCCTCGTTATTAAACTTTAAAGTAATTCGTTGGTTTGGCTGGGCACTAAAACCATGTTTGGTTTTCTCATCCAGGTTTAATTGGCAGGTCATGTAACTACCGGTACCGGTATTATTAAAGTCAGAGACAGAGTCCAGAGAGTCTTCTCCTTCAGACAAAAGTGACAAGATCAAGATCTCACCAAACAATGACAGACTGGGTGCACTGCAACACATGCTTCAGACAACCAGGAAGCGGCCCAAAGTTTGCACTGACAAACTGTGGCCACATCTACTGCAGTGACTGCTTGGAAGCAAGTGAGTTTTTTTTGCATTTGTATGTAGGGTCTTCATTTTTTTGTCTCTGATCTACGACTACAACACATTTTTATCTTAATTTTCATTTTTGATCTCGACTATAAGTCTACAGCTCTTAATGAAAATTCCTCGCAGATTTATTATCTAGAAAGTCTAACGTTAAAGAGGTCTTGCGAAGCAAATAAAAGTAAAATGAAAGTTTTTTTCTATAGCCTACACAAATCTATATTTGTTTTGTATAAATGGAATTGTGTTTATCTTCAGTAGATCTAAAGATACTGTAAATGGGAGATCCACGCTCTCCACAGTCCACACAGTAATACTGAGTATCTGCATGAATGTAACTTTTTTTAGATCTCATAATTTTTCCCTGAAAACAAGGACAGATTATGGTTAATAAATGACACAAAAATAATAGGATTGATAGTTCTTGATTCATAGAAAGTTATTATTATTAGTAGTAAACGAAGAAGCTTGATGGGAGGAATTTTAATATGTAAACAAATTTTTAGGCATTTTACTCCCAGTAAGCTGGAGATGACAGGTTCGAATCCCGCTGGTTCCAATTTTTCTGACTTGTGTTTTTCATTACAGATCGAGCATACGATCTTTAACACTGGGAGTAAAATGCCTAAAAATTTGTTTACAAATTATTATTATTATTAGACTGAGATCAAATGGAGATGTAATGAAAAACTATGAAAGATGGAATATCAACTCTTGCTAATAATTTGCTTATCATTTTTGGCATTTAACATGAAAAATAAAATATTCCACATGACTATAAACCCGATTACATGAGTAAGTTAAATATATATTGGTTCTAATTAATGCAGTTAACTAGTACAAGCTTCGGTATCTTCTTTAAAAAAATTGTTATTAATATGTGTGTCCGAGAGAGTTTAGTATATTCTTTTTTTCTAATAAATGTGTTGTTTACATTATTTCAAAGGTACTAAGGAGAAATGCAAAATGTGTGGAAAGCCCTGTACATCCATAACCCTGTCTGCTAAGGTAACTAATCAAAAGTCAGTGTTGTATTGGGATTTGTATTCATTTACCTGGTTTCAAACTGAAGAAATGTACAGAATATGTGGGAATCTGACCTACATCAACATTTTCTTTGCCACTTGAGGATGATATAATTACAAGGGTTTGAGGTTTTGATTTACGCACATATTCAAGGAATTAAAACAAAAATAATTTGATGCAATCTTTTTGAAACTCAAGACTTGCACTTAATTGAATGCTTGTTGATGTTTGTTGATTTATAGCTGTTATATTTCCATATGAACCTTCTATCCAGTTTACTTCTTCTAACATCTCTAATTTTAGATGAAGCCTGATGTGGAGTTGTATTTCACTGATCCTGCAGAGATACTGAAGAAACATCAAAAGCAACTCATAATGGTAAGGGTAATTTAACTGAATATTCTTTCCTACTGGGCCCTGTTTTATAAAACTTGATATATATAATAAGTTACAATAACTGTTACAAGCTACTGAAATGAATGCATCTGATTGGCTAAGAGCGAATTTGTCATAGATTTGTGGCAGTTGTTATTAATAATAACTTTTATGAAAACAGGACCCTGATCAGTATCATGCTCACATCATCTCCCATCATTATTCAAAACATGGTTCATGTTGCCTCAGATAACATAGGTGGAGGGGGGGGGGGGGGGGGCTTGTATTTATTTTGTGATACATATACATGTGCATTTGTGCAGTTAATTCTATGGTTATCTCTTTTTCTTGCTTGTAATTCAAGGTATTGGATTTTCAGAAGAATCACAGGCAAAGATTGACTGGACATAGGAGAGAGGTGGTAAGCTACTGAACAAAACAGTGTAAAAGTTAATTTGGATGGGGATTCTTCTGTTTTTCATTTAAGGGACGTGTAGACCACGTAAGCCTAGTATTAAATTGCTAATTGTTATTATTAAACAAATTAACTTTTCATAATTATCTTTGTTGCAGTTAGAATGTGACAATGATTTATACAAATGTAGTTTGGCAAATATCAAAATCACTGAGTCTTATTCCTCTAGAAGTTTCTTTATCAGGTGTACTGCAATAGATTCAGGCTTCACACATGTTTCCACTGGAAAAGATTTATAAATATTGTTGTCACTTGTAGCACAGGATGATCCAATCTAACAGCGTTTCAAAGAGACTTTAAATTGAGAATTATTCTTGTAATCAAATTGTGAATGTTCTATGTGCTTTCTGTTCCAGCAATCTAGGCATGTATCAATTCTTGAGTCTGCAAAGGAGAAGATGAAAGAAATGGACTGGTAAGTCTCGAGTGTCTCTGTGATCAATTTTCCTGTAATGCCTGATATTTCAATGAAGATCAAAAGATCACATGGTAATGCTCTTTGTTTTCAATATCAGACTAGGAGTCTGAAATCTTTCTTCTGTGCCTTCATACATAATCTCATTATGAAGTTGATTAAGAATCAATTCATTTAAAGGAAGGTTCATTGGATATTTTCATATTGTCATCAGTGCTTTATTAATGTTTGCTGTGTATCGATGACATTAATACTTTACCATTTTAGTGAGATCAATCGGTTGAAGGAAGAAAACAGAAAGCTGAGAAGTCTTGTCTCTGCTTCACCTGGACACAGTACTTCTCTTAAATGCTCACAAAGGTAAGAGTAAAGATAACCACTGACGAAATCTTTAATATTGTTCATCCTATATTTATATTGCATCTCTGAAATTTCTTATATCCCTTTTTCATGTATTCAGCTATACAATGTATCATATCTAATACAAGTGAAGGTGGGATATAATCAGTAGGTCCATGAACATTATTTTCCTAGAAATTTATCTAGAATGCAATTTTGTTATTAAAAATAAGAAAAAATAAAACTTCATAGGCCTGCAATACATCCTACAGGTAAATACCTCTTTGGATGTGTCGTAGAACTATGTCACAAAGATTTTAACCATCGTAATTGAATTGTTCCTAAATTCTTTCTATATTTTTTTTCTTTGAAAGAATATACAAAACGTATCATTTATCTGAAGGCCTCATCAACCTTAATTTAGAATAATGCAAATCCCAAATAGTTGCTTTACTATTGCTTTCACAAGTCTCTTTCTTGTATGATTGGATCAGACAATTAACCCCAGGGAGAGTGATGAGAGGATCTCCTGCTTCCTCATCGAGTAACATCAATAGAATGGGTAAGATTGACAACAAAATACTCTTAGCTGAGAGCCAAAAGGGTGTTTACTCATGTCATTTTATACACAGTTAACATCCTTCTGGTTCTCAGCAGGCAATATGATGTATTTAGAACATGGCCAGAAGTACTTGTAAAAAGTTCCCTCTAAGGTTAAGGCCTTTTCAATACCTTATTGTATCGCGGTTACTTTTATATAATATATGATTTCAATGTGTAGTTTTCTTCCCCCTGTTTTCTTTTTGTCTTCTTCACAAAGAGGCAGTGGTGGTACAAGTGGCCATTTATCTACTGAAGATGTAGAAATATTTTCTGCACTCGTTTATTTACAGAGAAGAGATATAATAACCCATGTGATGCACTTTGAATAAGTGGTGAAGTGATAATTTTTAAAAACTTGTATACTCACAGAGAATAAAATATAGAAATCCAAAAGAAATTAAATTATATACTTTGAATGAGTGATCTACTGAAGATGAAGACATAGGCTAGTTCTTGCACTGATATACGTGCATTTATTGAGAACAAACGTAAAGTAATTTGATGAACTTTGAATCATTGATCTACTCAGTGATTAAGCTTCTTTCTTCATTCATGCATTCACGTAGAATAAATAGAACTGTAATACACTTTCAATGAGTGATCTACTGAAGATGTAGAATGGCAATTCCATGATTAAGTGGACATCAGGCCAAACTTTATATTTGCTCTTTCTCAATTTCTCGATTTTGGGGGTTTAAAATAAATACAGGAATTGTTTTTACAAAGGGGTTTCATACTCACCAAAAACAATTTTTTTTAATATGGCCCCTTATAGAAGAATCCGAACCATACACAAATTTAGCTAGATGGGACTTCACACAGTTTTTTAGTCATGGACAGAAATATACTGCATATTTTGTGAATTTTTCGATTACATAGTTTGTAGGGCATTTAGTCACACCAATTTAAAAGAAAGTAGGCAATAATAAGTTGTTGAAAAGGTATAAAAATCTCAAATATGTAGTACTGGACAAACTGTAACGTGGCTAACCGTAATGTTACTAACCAAGGTTTGGGGCTCTACTTAAACAAATTGAGATATACAATCTCTAAGCAATTTGGGGCAACATTTGTCATCATTTAAGAAGTAATACTGATATGGCTCCAAGTTTGAGGTACAATACAATAAGGAGGAATATTTTTTCAAAAACTTTGGTTTGTTTCTCATGTCCTTTTTTTGTAACGTTACTAACCGTCATCAAATGTTCTCATTACAGCTCTTATTTTATTCATTTACTTTTGATTTCTTTATGTACTTTAGACCTTTGTTAGGTGAATATATATTTGCAAGAGTAGAACTTCAGATGAAAAAGCTATCTGTATCAAAAATATTAAAATTTGATAAAGTGTAACGTTACTTATCATGGAATTGCCCAGAAGCATTTTATCAGTGATATTTTTATCACACATAAATATGTAAATCATATGATGCTCTCTGAGTTGGTGATCTGTTGAAGATGTGTTATATTTTTGCATTAATTTATGTTTGAATTATGATCTTGTTAAGTCTTATAACCCATGTGATGCGCTTTGAATTATTGTTGTAGCAATAATTGTTTTGCACTTTGTATTCAGAGAGAACATACATGGATATCAAATGGTGTACTTTGAATTAATGATCTACTGAAGATGATGACGTAGGCTAGTTCTTGCACTGATATACCTGCATGTATATAAAATTAATACAAAGTCATTGCATGAATTTTGAATGATTGATCTTCTGATGATTAAGTTACTTTCATCACACGAATATTCATAAAGAAGAACTGTAAAGCTCATATAACACTTTCATTGAGCAATCTACTGAAGATGTAGAAGTATTTTATCAGTGATATCATTTTCACACATTAATATTTAAATCATTTGATGCTCTTTGAATTGGTGATCTATTGAAGATGTTTATTTTTGCATTCATTTATGTTTGAATTATGATCTTGTTGTTAAAGGGATAGTTCACCCTGACGTAAAGTTGGTTTTAATAAATGCAGAGAAACAAAAGAAACATATCAGTGAAGGTTTGGCGAAAATCCGTTAAAGAATTATGGAGTTATGGATTTTTAAAGTTTTGATTTTGTGACATCACATGCGAGCAGCTCCCCCATGTGTCATGTGATATAAATTCCAGAAAATGACATTTTCTCAGAAAAATGGAAATGGTGTTACTTGTGCATTCAATATAACATCTTAAACATCATTTCATACCCACTCCTCTAAGAAAAATATCTTCAGTCATCATGAACCATTGAAAAATGGGAATTTATAGAATTTATATTACATGACGTATGGGGTAGCTGCTCGCATATGACGTCACAAATTTAAACCTTAAAACACCCATAAGTCTCTTATTCCTTGATGGATTTTTGTCAAACCTTCACCAATATTTTTCTCTTATTTTTCTGCTTTTCTTAAAACCAACTTATTGTCAGGGTGAACTATCCCTTTAAGTCTTCTTATGCTATATTGGCATTTTGCCTACTTTTTTTTATTTGTATATTATTTTTAAAATTGATGAAATATTGATGTAAAGTGAAAGAAACTCAATAGTTTTCTTCTTAAATGCTTAGTTCACCAGACACCCTCACCTTCTAAGAACAGAGGTTCTCCGTTCAGCAGACCATCTTATCCAACAACGTGAGTATTAATCTCTCCTTTGCCCTTACCAAAATTTCTCTGACAAAAAAAAATGCTTCTTTTCTTTTTATTGATCTCAAGATCTTCATTTAACCACATAACATGGCTTTAGAAGACATTTCAGACACTCATTTTTAGAATTTAAGCATACATGTATATAGCGTTGTTTTCTTTGTTTCAAAGAAGGCCATTGATAGTCTTGATAATTTATTGACAGAACCTCCACGTTAGATTCATTATGTGTAGGGGTCAGTATGTTACATAGAAATGGAAGATATTCATGAGACGTGAAAGTTATTATTCAATCATAATAACCTTCGATTTCACTTCCATTCAATTGACTCTCCTTTAGACCAACTGCCATGGATGTTTCTAAGGGGTCCATGCAGGTAAGTCTAATCTTTCCTTATTGTATTTTTTACATGTTTTGGTCTTCAACTGATCAATTTTTATATATGTGCCCTTTCGAAATAGGAAATGCAGCTTTTCTCATGCAAAATAGTCTTTTGTGTTTGGATCTATATTTTAAAAAATTCAATTGTTTCTACTTTGTAACATCAATCAATAGACCTGTTTACTAATCCTTTGTTACCAACTATTTATTGCACCTGCTAAGCATAATGGCATCTCTGTGGATGGAATCAATTTTGCATACATTAGTTTTTGCTATGTCGGGCAAGCTTTGGAGTTGTCAAGAGAAATTTTTGTTCAAGAAATATGCATAGAATTAGTAAACCGGTCTATGTTTAAAAAGTGTGAAGAAGTAAAATATCTATGACCTGTTTATTTGCATAATCACCATAATGATAGAGACTAAAAAAAACCCAAATCAGTTAACAGTTTACCTTTTATTTTTCTTGGCTTAAAAAAATATTGTGTATATTAAATGTGTTTTTGTTGAAGAGCCCCCAAGTTGTGACTCCTGGGCCAGCAAGGTATTGCATTAGAACCCCTCCATCAGGAGGTAGAATGGGTGAGTCATGAAGCTCTTTTCAAATTTCAGTATCAGCACAAAAAACTTTCAAGAAATCCACTTGAGGGCAATTACCTATTCAGCTCATGTTAGCTATCTTACACTTTTTATAGTTACCATAATGTTAACAACTAAACATGTAGGAGCTGGAAGCATTACTTTTTCTTTTTAACACCTTAAAGTATCAAATAGTCTCTCATTTCATCCTCATCTGTATTTGCATTGATTTTTGAACTGAAAACATTTTTCTCCAGTAATTATAAGTTCTTACTTTTATTGAAGATGTTAGTTAATTGCATTAGAGAGTTTATTATAAGTCTTCACCATTTATGGTAGAGTGATATAAGACAAACAATTCTTTGCATTTTGACCTGTCATTTGGAAAATGCATCTACTCATTTTGCACCATAAATTTGCTTCATTTGGGCAGTGGCTTATCTATTAAATTTATCTGGCTTATAATACCCCCCAATTTAATAATGCAGGAACAATAACACCCACTTCTTGTGCTCCCATGATGCCCACTTCGTCCAAGATGACAGCACCAAGGTATTTATATTAATAATAATAATAAAAATGACAATAATATTCTAACTTTATGTATCGCATAATAGATCTACATGTACCTTGTCTGTAACTGCTTTACAGACATATTATAACCCCAGTCATTGGATTTATGGCTGGCACACATATATTGTATGCACCGTTTCCACTCCGTGGGGAGCAATTAAGCCAGACAGCTATACGTGTGATTATTTTCATTTAGAAAGATGCCTTTTAGAATGGTATATAATTAAGGCATAGTCCAACAGGATAACAGCTATGCTAATAAGTATAACTTTGGAAATAGGTTCGTTGAGGATTTTATGAAAATACATTTGTACAAGTACACATTAATTTTTCGCATTAAAAAATAAAACAATTTTCATACATTACATTTCCTGCATTTTTTTTTAGCACCCCTCGTTTATCACCCATTAGCAACAGTCCCACTGCATACCATCAAAGGTAGGCATGTATTTATTATCTAGCATCAATTTAACAGTGATTTATATTACACTGCCCAAGTTCAGCTGGCATTGTGATATTACTGAAAACAATTTACATTTAATTCATTTGTTTCCATTACTTTTAACCCAACACATTTTTATCTTGTTGAGTATAATAATGGTGGGTCTTAAGAATTTATGATGGTTGTAAGAATCCCTATATCAGTTTGTATGTTTTAGACATGGCATTTTATTATATGTAAATACAGTATTTATCATATATTCTAGTAGATTTATTGTATGATGTGATTGAGTTCTTTTTTTCCTTCTTCTTCTTTGTTGTAGGAGCAGCTATGCAACTCATGACTGGAGAAGTAAGTTTGATGAGTCGTTTCTTTCATTTGAGGCACATTTAGAGCTTTTTGTTTATCAAAGCTAATGACAATTTTTCATCATTGTCAATACTCTTGTAATGTACAAGGAAAAAGGACAATACGATCTGTGGTGAGAAAACATACAAAATTTGCTTTGATGAGAGCAGGGATGTTTTCTTTGATAATGCTAGTAAACTTATGAATAGATAATTATTCTTATTTAAAAAAAAAAAAACCCCATGAAATTTGCATTTATTTTTGTCTTATTTGCGTTCAGATACACCAGGGGCTGGAGGTGATGCTCTAGGTAGAAAGCAGATTCAGGTAAACTTATTTTCATATTCTGTAAAAAGATTAATGTAGTAATAACTTTTCTCTTTTCAATTATAGCATTTTTTTTTAATACCAAAAAGTGGACATTTTGACACATTTGCAGGAAATGACGTGTGGGATAATTGAGGATAATAATTTGGGTATTTGTAAAGGAAATGGGATTGAAAAAAACAACCTTTTCCTAGTAAACAAAGTGGTATAGCTTTGTTTGTTCAAAATGTTATCAATCCACAAATATTTTTTTTTCTAATCAGCAGTTCTCAGTATTATATGGTTCTGCAGTTACCTTTTCTTCTGGGCAAGCCTTTTGAAAGCTATAGTATTCATTGCCTTATGCAGGAAATATGCAAAAGTATGTTATGATTATGACTCATATTTTTTGCTTCCTTTTGAGCTCTGTGAAATAAACAAAAAATCTACATGTATGTCTTTTTTTAATAGTTGAACTACACTCCACACAGGAGACCACCTGTATTGTGAGTATATCTAGTGTAGAATAATCAAGACTAAATGCTCTATTTGATCTTTCATAAACAGTTACTATAGAGATAGAGTGATGTACTTGGAATTGAATAATATACATGTATGCTTACATAACTTTGAAGAGGAATCATACTATATCTCATGTCTCTTTCTCAACCCCACTCTAGTTTAAAATAAAATATATGTATATTTGTGTTCTTTTATAAATTGAATGCTATGGGTTTTTTTTATATAATTTAGCTTACTTGTCAAATGTTCATTCAAATATGAATTGATCAGAAAATCAGTCAGCATTTCGTGTAGATATCCCGCAAGTGTCAATCAAATTTTGTGAAAGCATAAGGATAAGTTTTTAATTTTTTTTTATAATCTCAATCCAAGGCTATGCCTTAGCAAGATGCCAAGTCTTCATGTTGCTACCACTCTGTCTCTTTCCATACTCTCTCTCCCTCTCTCTACTTCTTCTCTATCTATCTCTCCTCTCACATCTCTCTTCCTCTCTTTCTTCCTTTCTCTCTCCCCCTCTTTCACTCTCACTCTATGTCTTTATCTTCTTTTTGTAGAGGGATGTCGATTTCTGCAAGCCAGCCTTGATTCTCTACCTTTTTTAGTCAGTAAATAAAAATAGAAATCTTTTGTATAAAGCCATGATGATTCTACCAGAGCCTACATGCTTGCCTGTATCATCTACATACACTCACATTCCCTGCTTTCTAGTGCGAGCAGTTAGTCAATATGACTACATGACTTCAAACTCTGTGCAACTATGACATTCTATAAACAAGTTGAAAATCTACATAATGAAAGCTAATGCCTTCCAAATGCCCATGTGTTGTAGTTGCCTTTTAAGTGTGTTTACTAAACATGTGACTGGAATTATTTCATAATTTTCAAAGCCTTGGAATTGTAGCTTCTGCAACATCAGTGGACAACTGGACATAAGTTATGTATTAAGTTTAAATGGGATCTTTTAAGTATCTACGTTCAAACAAAACAACTTGCAGGAAGGCATCTTTAAAGAACCAACGTCTATCAAGTATTCCATGAATAATTAGATCCACAATTTTCTTGATAATCTTCAACAAAATGGTTATTTAATTCATGTATATTGAGTTATTTATGGAATGTTTGTACTTTTCATAAAAGTGCCTAATATTAGATTTGAAAGAATCATATCCTAATCACTTTGAAATTTCCTTCATCATATACAACATGGGAACATAGAGCAGATTTTATCTAACTGGTGTAGACTAATAATTAATTTTCAGCTTTAACCTTACTTGTGTTGTGCCAATACCTACAAGAAATTGGATGTGTAGAGTATGATCATTCACATTTGTGTATGTTATGCACTATAATAAATAATCCGCTAAACTTGTACTTTTTGTTGAAAACTTATAAATGTATGCTTCACAAAATACTTGCAACCACCTTTTGTCAAATTTTAATCTCATGACATGTGATAAGTATTTATTAATGCTTAGGTACTCTCCATTACATTTTCCATTGAATTAGGTGACATCACTCGCCTAATAAATACATTGTAATATCATCACTGTTCATTGGTGCTTTAATCATTAAAAATTTGTTTAATCAGTAACTGTGGAGCTCAGCCAGCCATTGGTAGTACTTTTTCAAAAGCCCTTTAATATCAGACATATCAGAGTTGACATTGACTGAACTTCAGCAATGGAAACAAATATTACATTTGGTGACAGATAAGACACTCTGTTTAACATAGCGATGTTGAAGAAAATATCTCTCTGTACTGGAAATTGTGCCTGTTCACAATTGACATAAGGTACATGTACATGTACTACCGGTATTCTCAGTCTGCTTGCAGAAGGGGTTAACCCTAATCCCATTGGGGGGGGGGGCCTTTTTGGCCCCCCCTGTAGTTTTTTTCGCCGTGCTTCTAGACCGTTTGGAATTTCACGTTCAAACTTCATGACTTTTTTCTCTCAAGTTTCGCGCATATTTTGATATATAATTCACCCCGGTTGGACATCAGAACTGATTTTAGAGGTCGATAATTGCTTGACCGTCACAAAAAAAACAGCAATTTTTGTACAGGTTTCTATGTAATTCATATCCAATGCCAGATCTGTTATAATTGATATGATGAATTAGAATTTGGATTATTTCTTTGTTATTAGTTTATTTCATATACTTTTTAAAAAATCTTATTCTACTTGATATGTTTTACGTCTGTGCCAATTTTCAAGTCAATCGGTCTATTCGTTGCCGAGATCTGAGGGGGGGGGCCAAAAAGGCCCCCCCCCCCAACTCAAGTCCTCCAAATAACCCAATGGGATTAGGGTTAAAACAGTTTGGCAATACTGTAAAAGTGGTTTCTTTCGCGTACAGATACTTTCACGGTTTCCATCGGTGCCGACTTTTTCGCGTGTGTTTAAATTCGCGGTCGGCAAAAACTGTTTTTTTGCACATGAATGAATTCTTTTGTTTTACTAGTAACATCACCAACACACTCCAGTACAATGACCACACAGGAGTTGACCTACATTGCGCGGTATCGCTGTGTACCCCTGTGCGTGGCTGTGTGTGGCATGTGGCAATGCGCGAAATCTTTGTGTGTGTGCAATAGCGTTGTATGTGTACAGCGTGTAAGAAGCCGTAAGCTTTGCAAGCGGCGAGTTCAGAACATTTCCTAGCGTGGTTAAAGGGATACGCAACCGGGCGGCCGTGGGGAAAGTCAGGATTGCGTAAGCCCCATTCACTCGTACACAAAGTTTGTGCGTCGAACGCATCCGTTGGACTAAGTGGGATTACATTTCGACTGCACGAAGCCGACCGAATCTCGCACGAGCGCTCGAACTGAGGCGGAGCGTGCATGTTTGTGCGGCGACCAGTCTATCCGAGGTTTGCGCCCCGCGGGGCAACGGCATGATCAGGTAACGATCACAGTGCCCTCTCGCGGCATTAAAACGTCCACAATCTGCGGTTGAGTATCCCTTTAATTTCGCGCGACTTTTCAAAACATTTTCGCGTGATGTTAAATTCGCGGTTCAATCTCAACACGCGAAAAGCGCGAAAATAAAACCACTTTTACAGTATGTGATCCAAAAGGATCGACTCCTCAGTCAACATATTTTAATTAGCATGTAGAACACATACTTTCAATATAAATGTTGTTGTTCATATCTTGCAATGTCCTAACATTTGCAATATCTCATGTTCATTGTACAGTTGTAATAAATGTAAATTCTTGATCTCAATTCCATGTGTAATTGTGTACTGCACTGCTTACGATGTGGGGTAACTTTATATCATGCTATTCATTTGTGACATCCAATTTGAACAGTCCAAATCACATTTGTAAAGGTATTTCTTTAATTTATTTTCACAACAACCTGGAAATTCTGAACATTTTTGAAAGATTTTAGTGTTTAACATGTTGATTTCATATTATACTTTACATAGATTTTCATACATTTTTGAAATATATTTTCTGTTAATATAACTTACATGAAACTGAATGTTTTGCTCAATATATAATGTACAAGAGCATTTTTTTCAAAATCAGATCAAAATACTACAGAATACCAGTCACTATCAATCACAACATACTTTAAATGGCCAATCATGAGTGTAACCTGAAACCTTGTACAACAGAAACAACCATTCTGAACGGCTAATTGGTTTGATATTAAGAATATTCAATCTTGCATTTCATTCAATTCAGTAGTTTTTATCCTAAGAATAACAAAAAAATTTGCTTTAGAAACTAAACAAGTATTAACGTGGAGAAGGTTTACGGTTCACCATGTGTGTTGGTAGGAGGAAAGGGAAAAGGAAATTAGAGATGGATAGACGAGAAAGGATGACAAGAGAGAAAAGAAGAAATAATCTTTCGTGACAATGGGTGAAGTCCTGAAAAGGACTGTAGACCAGATGAGATGAGATGAGAAGACTTGGTTGATGATCGGTGGATGAGCAGCGACCTGTCCGAAACGTCGAGTAACCTCCTACTCAAGCCTCATCTACTCAACCTTCGCTACTCTATCCATCGCTGCTCATCCACCGATCATCAACCAAGTCTTCTCATCTCATCTCATCTGGTCTACAGTCCTTTTCAGGACTTCACCCATTGTCACGAAAGATTATTTCTTCTTTTCTCTCTTGTCATCCTTTCTCGTCTATCCATCTCTAATTTCCTTTTCCCTTTCCTCCTACCAACACACATGGTGAACCGTAAACCTTCTCCACGTTATAAGCTCCACCATGCAAACCTTCAAAGATCATCTAAACAAGTATTTCAGGCTAGTGTAGCCTGTGAACAATTGTTACATAAGCAATGTGTTAATGCTTGGGTACATGCATATGATTGTAAGTTTTATGTATCATATAAAAGTGTCCTCATTTTCTTAATCGTCCGTCAGCACATTTATAACTGGAAAACTCAACTAGCATATTTCCCATTCACAGAGAGGTCATCCTTTTTTCCATCAATAATGCTTAGGACCAATAAAAATAACAGATGATTTAAATTTGGTATCATTGTACAGAATATAAATGACCACTATGATGGGCATCAATGAAGACATGGTGCAAGATGGATGTCAACATTATAACTTACTACTATGTCAGAGGGAATGCAAATGAGCACAAAAAGAAGAGGATGACTCTAGGAAAGAACCAAAAATAAGCATGAAATGTAATAATGTGTCTGTATGACTACCCATGCATTTGGCTGCCAAAATCATCCAACTGGGTCTGAATATGTAAGAAGACTAGGGTTAAATACACTTGTCACAATCCTCATATTTCAAATGGGTTTAGTACATTATGGTGGAAGATATGCATTGTTTTGTCAGCCAAGTCATACATGTTTGATAAATCTTTTATCAGATAAAGTTCAACCTCTCATCAATCAATATTACACCTTGAAAGTTGCATTGACATTCCTGTTTTTAGGCCACCAAAGTAAACGCAGCATCTTCTGATAAACCTCTTACCTCAAACCACACAGAGTAATAACATAATATTGTATTCTTGTCTTCAGTCATGCACCAGGTGCTCATGGCTCTTCAATATCATCCAGACTTAGCTACACTATCAATGGGTGTTCACAGCATTCCAGCAATTCCTTCCCAATGGGTACCCATGTAGTCCATCTTGGTTGAATGGAAAATGTGGTTTAATGTCTTACCAAAGGACACAAGTGGCAGACTGCAATTCAAATCCTCAAACTCTGAAGTTAAAGTGCAGTGTATAAACCACTACACCTCCACATAATTCCCAAAGTTCCAAGTATCAGCCATCATCTGGTCCTGGATATCTTGGCGGTGGTTCCTTTCTGATGGCCTCTGCAGCTATCTTTCTCCTTAGCTCCTGGACCTCATGCAGCAGTCTCTGTTCTCTCTCCTCAAATGTCTGTCTTCCCCGATCAAGAGATACTGAAAGACGAAACATTCTTGCATCAGTGGCATTTAACATTGGATACATTTTTTTCCTTGTGTTTGTTGTCACAATAAGTTTTATCCTAGTTGCATCCTCTAAATTTCAATGTTTATTCATAAGCCAGTTCTTCTATTTGATAAAACCATGAGACGGTTTTTTTATCTGTGTAAGAAATCAATCTTCAGCAAAGATTGATTTCTTCCATGTTTCTTTAGTGAAATGTAAAAAACAATATTTTCATTACAGATAACCGTTACAGAAAGCAGACTTTTTTACTATAAGGTAACAATCAACATATAGCAGGTTTGAATGTCTAATTTCATTTACTTACTGGGAACATCTCCTTCTGTAGATGTACTGACATCATTCAGGATAGGCCTTCCTTCTCTTCTCTCATCTGTAAAATAAGAAGTAGTTCTCATTATCAATGGCACTGGCAAAAACATTAAAACAGATACACAAATTAGTTTGTAACAAAATAAGCATTAATAATTTCTTGGTACTACAAAATTTCAATATAGCACGAAAAAGAGACATGATAACGAAGCTTTTCGACCTGCACTCATCAGGTTATCACGCAGGTATGTAACAAATTACTCGAAATCAACTATATTATACTCGATGAAACTGGACGCAACCCAGACGCCGCAATCTCAGGACAATCGCAAAGCCTAGACGAATTCCTTCTGTCTACACAAAAGGGGTTTGTGCGATTGAATGTAGGCGGCTTCCAGAAAGCGTAAATGCGCTGCACTTCACAATAAAGTATGTTGAATTCTCACGGATATCTAACTGAAAGATTAAAACTGATTACATCTGTTGTTGGTGGTGCATGCATTTCAAAATGTACATGTGATGGTTTATACAGTATAATAATTATGTTATCCTTTACAGAACATATATAATCAAATTCCCTTACCCTGCAGGGATGACAGAAGCTGGCCAGGCTGGGACTTGGATCTCAAAACATCATAGTCGTGTTGAAGACGAGCTGCATGGTCACGCTGCAAAATCAAATGAGACATGTTTGGATTATATAAAGCAATTAAGTACAGAACAACCTACAATGTATGTGGACAAGCATCAACATATGTACAGTATTGACGAATAATCAAATCAAACTTGAGCTCAAGCAGGATCTCACCATGGATTCTCAATGCCTCATATTCCCGAGTGAATTTCAACTGTGAATTATTCAACTTATTACCCATTCATACCTAAAGTATGACATGTGCCAAACAAATAACCTAGAAAGATGTTCAAATCAATAACATTACCTGAATAGCCAATAAGAGACTTGCGTTTGAATTGAAACATTTCAATCCTACGGGGCCCGAGAGGGCATAATGTGTGAATTTTTACATGACCGCTGTTAGGCTATGGGGGTGTTGTAAGAAAGTTGCAATCAATTGCAAAT
The DNA here is from genome assembly GCA_025617745.1 of Heliocidaris erythrogramma. Lineage (NCBI taxonomy): Eukaryota > Metazoa > Echinodermata > Echinoidea > Camarodonta > Echinometridae > Heliocidaris > Heliocidaris erythrogramma. The sequence goes on from CM046866.1 coordinate 41,487,166, forward strand.
CCCCCAAATCAGTCACAAGTCTTGCTATTGATGGCAAGTTCCATTTAGAATACATGTATCATATTTGCAATTGATTGCAAATGGGGGATTTGCAACTGAATAAAAGTTGCAATACCCCATAAGACATACAAGTACCTTTGCATCAGCTAGTCTATGTAGAACTGTCTGGACCTCTTCTTCTACCTCTCTGTTTTCATCATTCAGTCTGGACAGCTAGGGGAGAGAGAGAGAGAGAGAGAGGAAAAAAACATGGGGTCAGTAGAAATCATCTTCCATTGGCACGAAACTGCTAAATTGACCTTTACTTAATACAAAGTATACCAATTTTTTTCATCATTCAGTCTCGTTTGCTAGAAGACAAGAATCTATCTCTTAAAATTAAAACACAATGCTATGAAACTCCCAGCTAATTCTCCACTTTAGAGAGAGTTACCTCAGTTTAAGCTAAGTTTAGAGATCAGTAAAGTTCCAAATCTCGTTAAAAACTTCCTAAAAGGTTTTTAAATTTGTCATGAAACGACTACTCGAGTGAAATGAAAGTTCAAATACAAATGAGACTTGAATGAAATGCAGGATATCAATGACAATCATTAAAACACTGGAAGCAAAATTAAGAAGAAATTATGGGGATTGAATAATGTGGGCAATGCTTCAAACACCTCTATTGGAATCTCTAAAAAGTGAAATAGGTTACCTCAGCATTTCTGAGTTCTTTTTCTAAGTCGTCTAATCTCCTCCGCACTTCTTCGTCTCTTCTCATAGAAGTTTCTGCTAGCTTCAAGTTGGTCCTTGCTACATCTGACTGTACAATCTAATATAATATCAATATTGAATAATACCTATTAAAGTTCACAGAACATTATATAAATCATACAAATTTATTGATTACACAGCCTATGTACAATATTTAAGTGAAGACATGGGTGTCTTGAAATAAAGAATGCAGTATTTTGTTCAATCTTTGCTATTATTACAGAAATGTGAATCTTCAACAATTTATTTTTTGGGGGGCAAAAAATGATGATGAACAGGTGAATCTTAAAACGAGAAATCATCTGTTTCTGACTTTCCATGTCTTTAAAGGCATTAGAATGGCATGTATTTCCAAAACCTAATGGTTTTACATTCCCATTTGTAGCCATGTAGTCAATAATTTTCTCGGCTAATATTTTAGATGTGATTTCCAGACCAATTGTGTTCTGAAAGACTCTTTACTTTGTCCCCAGTTTGACCACTAGGTATCAACATTGTAATTACCTTTCTCCTTGCATGCATCTTATCTCTCTCATCCTCATCCTGTCTAGCCTGCCGTCTCTCTTCCATCTCTTGTCTCTTTCTTCTCATCTCGGCCTCTGCCTGCTGCTGGTAGGTGGAAGATGATGCAGTCCTTGCAAGCTCCTGCACAACATCAACAAAATATTAAAAGTTTTCCTCATTCATAACCTAGAAGTGTGCAAGGTCCACATATATAAGCAGAGCCAAGGCCTATTTGGGGTGTGTACAAGAACTAGTCAAGACCAATATGATCCCTATGAGATGCCATATTAAATTAGACTGAAATGTTTCAAATCATGTTTCATTATAATAATCAGAATTGTCATCATCATCGTAGTCATCATAGTCGTCATCATCGTCATCATCATCATCATCATGGTCATCATGATTGACCTGCTCTTTCCCTATCATCATGGCCATCATCATCTTCCTACTCCTCCTCCTTACATTTATCAACATCATCATCATGGCCATCGTCACCCTCCTCCTCCTGATCCTCTTCTTTACGATCATCGTTACTATACTGTACACCTAGTTTACCTGTTCCAGCGTTCTCTTCTGTGCTTCAAGTTCCATACGCCTGATTTCAATATCATCCATAGCAGCCTGCGTCTCTTGCTCTCTTAAAATACTCTAAAATGAGAAAAAGAATAATATAGAGTCAAGCATCGTCTATCTGTTATCGCCCTTTTTTATTTGTTCCCCTCAACCCTGTAGGGAAACATGAGTCCCATTCAAAAGTCATGCCTACCAAGATTACTCATCACATACATGAAACTGTTTCTTCAGAACATTAATAATTGATATTTCAGACCAAAAAAAAAAAGGGCTGGGGATGAAATATGATTAAACTCATCTTTTAATAATGAAGAGAGTGTACTCACAGACACAATGTGGTAACAAGAATGAACCATAAACATATAAACAGAAAAGAGGGAAAAGGAAAAAAAGTGAGAATGGTGGATTTCTCTCCTACCTTCCTGGCGATCTCATCATCTAGTCTTCTAAGTTGTGTCTCTTGTTGGTTTTGTTGATGATGAACAAACTTCCTCTGGGTTCCATCTAATAACTGGAGTTCTTTCATCTGTAACTCACGCTTCATTGCCTGCAGTCTGGCACAACAAATTTAAACCAACCAATCAAGACATGAATATTACTCGTAAAAGACCATGATATCATATGCATATTAAAACAAGAACATATTACCAGTACAAAAGTACTATATATAATCTCGATACTTCAAGGAGACTGCCCTCCATACTAGTCTAGCACACATCATTAATTTTGACTCTTCATAGGCTTACCCTGTTTCATCAAATTCTTTTATGATCTGTCTCGGTGAATGATAATGATAATAACGGTAATGGTATACATTTTTGTTTAATGCATATCATGTCCATGTTTACACACCATTCAAAAGCACATTAGATATCATTCTGGCTTTTAGTTCAAGAAGCAGTTATCAGTGCAGAGTGTATTTCAAGGGATATATATATATATATCTTACCTGATTCTTTGGTCCACAAGTTTTTGTTCCTCCTCTGCAATGAGCACTCTTCGCTGCTCCTCAGCCTCCTTGAGTAGCTCCTGTTGTCTATACCATGCCTCCTCCTCAACTCGTCTCCTGGTCAGCTCCGCATGGAGCTCAGCTGCTGCCTCCCTCTGGTGGAGGTAATCCAGCTCATCTTCACGGATCCTCTCCCTTTCCTGAGCCTAAGGAAGACAAATGATTTAGCACCATCGAATCTCCCATCTAAACTTTTTTTTTTACTAGGGATGCTCAGAAGTAGTATTATGACAGATATTTAAAGTAGGTATTCAAAGAAAATCACAAATATGGCAATTAATGTATCCCTAGAAACTGGGAAGCTTACAGATGGCAATCGTGTAAGTTTTATGTCAACTGCATATCTCATGATTATAAAAACAACACAAATAAAAGCTCTTCTCAGCATCTGGAATATCCGAGGATTCGCCAGAAATATAGCGATGTTTTGATGTCGTCACACTCGGGATCGATCCTGCTTAAGCAGACGACGTCCTATAATGAATGAACGTAATTGCAATGCAATTATTTATCAAATTATAAAGAGTTTGGTGAATTTAAACATGACCTTATTTCACACCATTATAAAGGGAAAGTGAAACTGATTCTGATAGCTAAAACCGTTTGATTGTAAATACACAGGAGAAGGGTCAATGATCAATGAAATAAACCCCACTTTCAAATTGAAAAGCCCTCTGAATAATAGCAGGATGGTATTCGTTCCCTCTTGAAACGCCGAACATGCCCCGGTGCAAGCAGCTGAAAATACAATGCCGTCTTATTTTGTTTACAAGTGACTGATTCCTTTATTTTTTTAACGCTGCATTTTTCATCAAAATAATACCATACACGAAGTTAAGAGTGAGGCAACAGACTAACATTAAGACTGACGCTAGTGAAGGAAGAGAAATAAGTGAAGAGGAGATGACAAAATAGGCTCTGAAAAATGTGTAAGATGTTACGGGACATCGTAATAATTGATAATAATCATTACTTCAAATGTTTCCAAGCGTTGAATTTGGATAACCTTGTTTAATTTATGCCATCTATGCAATAATAAGTATTAAGCCAATATTTAAAATCATTAAAGTTCTACTTTAATTAGGGAATGAGTCTAGAAAGTCTTATACAAGGGACTAGGTAAGATACGTTGAAAGTTATTAGCTTGCCACCTATGATTCAGATCTTTGCAAGTATGATCTGTCTTATGGAGAATTTGACAAACAGAGACACAACAAAACTGCCCAAGATTCTGCTAAAATCAGCCATTTCTGGAAGACCAACATCAGGAAAGCACAAACCAAGTTTAATCTTACAGCAAGTTTTACTTAGTCCTGTTTATTTTATTCATATGTAACACACAAACGAATATCCTTTCCCTGTGGATTCAGTTGTTGGTTATGCTTTTAGTCATATGAATGGATGTATAGAGTTGCACGAAACACACAAAACCTTTACAGAGAAGAGCAGGATATAAGTTTGAAGCATACATACTACACATCTACACAATAATAGATAATAGATAAACATAATAGCCTGGTACAAAATTGAGAGTACAGGGTAGACCTCAAGCAAATAATCTTGTACTGACCTGATAGTCTACAATGAACTTTGGATACTTGTTGAAGACTGGATACTGTCCTCTGGTGAGTGGTTTGAGATCCTCAAGAAGCTTCTCTGGATGGATGTCATCTGGAGTACCTCCCTGGATACGGTATGCCTCAGCGATCACGGAGTTGATGTCAATGGCATTCCGATGATGGAAGAAGTACTGTGTAACCAGACAGTAAATATGTAGTCATTCACATGTTTAACATAGACTAAAGGGCTGGTCACATTTGTCCGATAACGATAACGATAATGACATTTTCCATTAAAGGTACACCCTAGAGCTGCCCTCATATTAATAGACAAGAGCATGCTCACACATACTCGCCATATAGTAGGGTGTATCTTTAATTGAAAATCTCATTATCATTATCATTATCGGACAAATGTGACCAAAGCTCAATGATGGGAAGGAAAAAAAGGGCATCACCTCTATGTGGAGGAATGGGTGTTATGGCCTTCATGGCTCTTAGTAGACAATACGATCGATACATGTTATAATGTGTGTTTAGGTCTTACCTTGAAATCGTCCTTATTGGTACATGCCAACAAGGCTCCCCTTGATCCAATAAGGTATGCTACAACCAGTAGGAGAAGGAATGAAGGATGATTGGTGAAGACATGATCAAAGAGTTTCAACCATTCCTCCTTAGTCACTACTTCTGAGAAGAGAGTCTGCATGATGGGCCATGCATACAACTGAAGAAGAAAATGTTGAAGAAAGACATACCCATTTACAAAATTTTTGATAAGCACTTATCAGAGTATGAAACAAGAGTGATTAGGAAAGCAAAATCCAAGCAATATAAATCATGACCAATGGAGAAATCATGCCATAAAAAGAGCCTTCAACAAGCTTATTGGTATAACGTATTAGTCTGCATGCAACACTAGTAAAGTAAAGCCAATATGCTTCAGTCTGCAGAATAACTTTTAGGTGACATCTTGTATGAAAATATTGAAAGTCAGCAGGAGAAAACCTGGATAAAAAAAGATACTGAAGAAATTTCAGTACTTGAAAACTGATTTTAAAAATGACACATTGTGGAAAAAGAAAAAGATTCACATATTACAAGAGGCAAGGCATCTTTATTCAAGGTTTGACCACTCATTTGTTAATCACTAAAAAATGCAACACTCTCATTTTCATGTCTTCTTGAGTTTTACCTGTGAAGTCACATCATAGGAGACAAAGTGCTCCAGTAGTTTCTGGTCATGGAAGGCTAGGACATTCTCCACCATGCCTAGAATGTTGACGGGTGGGTTAGGAAAGTATTCAAACCAATGCTGACACCAGTTCACTGTTGGAGAACAAAGAATACCTCAATCATTAAGTATTGCAATTAAACCAGTTTACTTTAAAGGTTCATACATTGATCAGACTCAACTGATGAAATTTTCACTCAGGTAGTACTGTCTTGATATAAGAGTACATAATCGTTGGGAATTCAAGACTCCTTTCAAACTTGTTGATGATGGGTCCCTGGCATATAAGACTGACAAACAATTTGAATAAAACATGTCCATCAGCAGAAAGTGAGAGAAAATAGGGTCAATGTTCACAGACACACTACAGAGTCATAATAGACCAAAATGAGATCATTTGACTTTATTTACCAAGGATAGTTGTGATGATTTCGAAGCAGACAAGTTGGTTGTTCTGGAAGAGCTTAATGAAAGGGAAGGACAGTAGAGGGAGGTATTCCATCTCACCAAACAGGGCTGACCAGTGAGCTAAAGCTGATAGGGTTCTGATGAGAAAACATGAAAATGGTCACTAATGAAAATCTTTATGCAAGAGAGAGACAGAAAGAAGGAAGAGGGAGCAAGGGAGAAGGAGGAAGACAGAGAGAGATAGAAAGTAAAAAGTGGAAGAGCAAGAGAGATAAGAGAGAGGGAGAGAGAGAGAGAGAGAAAAAAAAAATCAAGTACCGTAAATAACAAATGAAACAACTTAGAACTGAATTTCACATTAATATACATGTAGTTGTAAATCTACTGCTACAAGATTCAGGAATGGCAACTGGCCAAACTAATGGACCACCTAATGGAAGTACGTTTAAATGGAAGGTGGCTTCTAAAAAAGACACCTTTTCTTACAAAATGGGAAAGTTTAGTAAAAAGCTCCAGGTTCATAATGATAATAATAATATGTTTTGTTTACCCAGGGAAGCCTCATCAGTACTAAATACTGTTCTCCCTGAGGACTGTGCATATTATTAGCCCCGCTTTAGCATGGCAACCATGGCGCTCAGTGCATTCATATAGCAAGGAATAACATGTATGCAACAAGTTCTAGAATGTATGATGATAAACGACTATGCCACTGGTTTTAAATATTAAACCTTTCCTATCTCTTCACATGAATTAATGTCAAGCTTTGATATCTACCGCTGAAGCACCCGTAGGAGTTTCCTGCTCTTGATAGGGTAGTTCTCATGAACCTTAGCCCAAGCTAGATGGCTGCCTTTATCAACCAAGGTACTGAAAGCTACATGGTTCTCCGGTAGTCTTAGGATTGAGCGCCAGATGAACATCCTGTAAACACATCAGAGGAAGAGTAGGTCAAGTAAAATTATGTATAAGATTGCAGTGCTGCTGTTTAAGGTTTGAATTTTGTCAAACATGTCTAAAAGCACATCAAGTATACAAATTTGAACAATGGGAGAAAAGACGTCACATTTTTTATAGTATTCCACTACCGGAGTTCCTTCCTGGTACAAATGGATACAAACAAAATGGAAAGAATGCAATTTTTCTTTAATTTCAGCTCAAAAGAAAAACAGTTAGGGCACAACAGCACCCAAAATATGAACACTAAAATTTGTTTTCCATTCAAAGGTACCGGTATTGCGCATAATTGTGGAGACCTCATTTCCAGGATTCCTTTGTCATTCCTAAATATTTTATGGCTATTCTAAAAATGACAATCTGTACTCCTTATGTGGCTCGTATTTTATACCGAAATATTTGTGATAGTAGTACGAAAAGACAAATATTTACAGTTGGGCCTAAAAGTTTACAAACACCTGGTAGAAAAACAATATGCATTTTACTAAATGTACTTCACTCATTCCTGCAGACTTTTCTCCTCAGGGGGATAGACAAGTTTGGTCTCTCTTTAATGTTTATACTATATACATCCAGTAAAATCACTCTGAGACAATGCAGTTGGGAAAATGTTATGTAAACTGTTTTTCTTCCAAGTGTATGTAAACTGTTGGGCGCACATGTACTAATAAAGCGTTAAACTGTTTAAAAATGAATCCGTGACTAACCTGTATTTTGCAGGGTATTCACCATAGCCTTTCAAGATGGCTGCCAGTCTGCTCATACTCAACCCATCTGGCAGGGCTGAAATCTAGGCAGATAAAAGTAATCAATGTTCATATAAGTTGTGGGTATCTTTTTCTTTTTTCTCAGTTCAGTCAATTCCATTCCCTCCAAGTCAGAATCTTCTGATAAATTTCCTTTTTCGAAACCCTGAGAATCATCATCTGAGATATACTTGTACTTCTGAGATATTCAAAATCAAGTACAATATGTAGCTCAGACAGAAGTATTTAACAATAACAAAAAACAAAGTAAATAAATTCTAATTTCTCTAAGACACAAAATCAATTTGGAGGTTACATCATAAAGATGAATGCAACAGGTAAGAAAAGTAATAGCTTCATTTACACTGTGCACACATTCATCTGAGAGGATGCTCAAGGAAAGTACATAGTACTACTATTATTCAAGACATCCAGCGTGATGCTACTAACCTCTCTTTCATCTTCATCCACCTCAACCCTAATAGTCCCATCTAATCTCTGTCCTGTCCTGCTTCCTGCTTCCCGCTTCCCATCTACCCCAGGCCCAAACACAGACTGGGATCCAAGAACACTCGGGGCCATTGACCGCAATGTTGACCTCGGCCTACGGGAGGTCATGCTGCGAGAATGATCTGATGTGGCCTTTACGAGTGGTGGTGGTGGCTGTAAGCAAGGATTAAGAGGAGAAATGATTGAAAAATATTTACCATACAATAAGGTACATCTACCCACTTATAAGCAATCGCCCTGATTTCATTTTTAAATGCTCTAAAATAAGCACATCAATTGAACATGAAGCTGTAGGGAATGATCAAAAACGGGTGTATAAAATACACTCATATATTACTGTAGTAGTACGACTATATTGGATAATAAACGAAGAAGCTTGACTGGGGAGAAATTTTTTAATTTGTAAACAAATCTTTCGGCATATTACTCCCAGTGTTATATTAATGAGTCAGAAAGAAGAGGATCTTGGGTATTTGATTCTAGTTCGTCGTGACTTGGCCGTGAACCAGAATAGCTTGGTGGTTAAGTCGCTGCCCGGCAAGCAGTAGATGACAGGTTCGAATCCCGCTGGTTCCAATTTTTTCTGACTTGTGTTTTTCATTACAGATCGAGCATACGATCTTTAACACTGGGAGTAATATGCCGAAAGATTTGTTTACATATATTGGATAACTTGTTTAGCACATGTCTAATCTGGCACTAGGTCCATTAGGAGAATATTGGCACATTCATGATTTTTTTAAAATGTGTTATCTGTACAGAGCAATAGAATTGTATGATTTTGTAGGTATTAAACTGTATTTACACAAATTGCATCTGTGTGTTTGAAAATATTCTTTAGGCTGGCTGCAATGTACTTTGCTAGACTTATTTAAATATTATTATGTAGCTCAGCACAGATACTTGTTTTGTTTTGGCCAGAGCATTAAAAGAGAGAAGGTAAAATAAAAGAATAAAAGAACAGGTTTGATTGTGCATTATCACCTTTTTTCAGGAATAGTGAGGTCTTTTTCATTTGAAAAAAAAACACTTTAGTCAAGGATCTATATCAATCTTGTCATAAAGACCAAGCTTTGATTTGCACTTCACTTCAAAGAAAGCCACTTCTCAATATTTCCCAAGCGGTTAATACCTTATTAAAGTCCGCCAGGAGCGCAGGTATGCTGTAGATATTCATTCGTCCACTCTCCATGATGGCTACTATGTTACGTCCAGAAGGACTGACCGTGAAGTGAACCACCCGGTCATCCAGACTGCCCAGATCACAGAGCAGTTTACAGCTGTGGATGTGGATGATTCGGACCAGTCCATCTTGGCTTAGGACACCAACCATCTAGGAGAATACATCAAAGGAAGGAACTATCAACATGTCACATAATTCACATTGTAAAGTTCCAGAAAAAAGCAATTCCCCATGATTATTTACAATACAGACAACTTCCTCACTCTTTGGTAAGGAGGTATAAATGGAAATGTTTAAAGTTCTGATGATTTAACAAGCAAGTTCCATTGGTGACTTCAAATCATATGCTATCTCTTTTGTCATCTCTGACTCTGGTGCATTCTACTACCAGTTTCTGGTTCAATTATCCAACTATATGTGACCCGGCACCACAAAACCACCAAAAAGTCGCAAGCAGTGATTTTGTACAAACAGCCGAAATGGAAATTTGGGTTGAAAAAAATCAATTTCTGGATTTTTGGTTTTTCTGAAAGATCGATCTTTTCTGTACCTTGTATCAAAATCTGGAAGCTTAAAACACAGTAGAAGATGTGTTTTTAACAGTTTTTCTATAAGAGTTTTTTTTGCACAGCTTCGGTTTCTTACAAATTCTTCCCCCTTTCTGTGTGATTTTTTTTTCATCGGTACCGCTCACCTTCGTAGAATCATTACAACATCACGGGTCTTAAATTACTTCTTCCCTAATGATTTTTATACTGACTGAAAGAAGAAACTCTCAGCAATCTCATAATAATGATATAAAAGTATATTAATAGTCGCGAAAGCAAATTATATTGTTTTTTTCATGTGAGCAAAAAAGAGTGAGTACAGTGCAAATAAATTGCAAGTGTGATTTTTTTGAGCTTTAAAGTTTAAAAGAGTATGTGATTTCTCCATAAAATAATTGCTAATTCTTGTGAGAGAAAAAAGAGTTTTATAAGTTTTGTATTTTAAAATTACAAGATTATTCCTGTGAGCAAAAAAATAGTATGCGTGTCTGCTATAAAGCAAATTGCAAGTTTATTCATTTGAGCTACAAAAGAGTTATAAGTAGGTCTACAGTACAAAGTAAATTCCATAGGTGATTTTCATGTGAGCAAGAAAAGAGCAGGCCCTATTCAAGTTCATTATAGGCTAAATTGCAAGTTCACTGTGATAAAAGAAAGTGAAAAATCGGTATTATATAATGGGGAACAAAGAAAGACACCCCAATGGGGTGAATAGGGGTGAATAGGGGTGAATAGGCATTGTCTAGTGCAGGTGCCAGGCCACCCAGGTGAGCTTAATCTCTCCATTGGAACTCTCTCATGAGTTTCGCGATAATATTTGAATGACTTAAGCCCCCAAATTAAACTCTTGGTAATACAATGAATGGACTATGTTTAACACTCCTGCTAAATTTCAACTAAATCTGACAACGCCTTCATAGTGGTTACTATGGCCTTTTGATTCACTCTCTATTGATTTTCTCTCATGTTTTCTTGCTCCGCACGCTTGAATAGGCCCAAACTTTAGAGCTTGTTTCCTCCGTAACTAATACCAGCAAACTCTCTTACGAGCTCCATTTATTCGCTAAATTAAAAGGGTTAGGAACCTTCAATTTTGACAATTTATATATCATTTTAAAGCTGAGACTCTGTTCTTTCCAAATATGATGAAATCAGAAAAATCAATTTTTGCGACTTTTTGGTGGTTTTGTGGTGCCGGGTCACATATAGCGCATCAAATAGAGCATTTTTTTGTAAATTTTCTTACGTTTCCACATTAAATTCAAGGACAATGAAAGTATATTACAATTTTAAATCTATACTTAACTTATCCTCTTTTTTTTCAATTAGGGAAGTCTATTCATTAGAATGATAATGCTTGTATCATGAGATAGCAAAGTCAGTGCTCTGAGTGTTGGTCCTAATCAACTGCAAAGTGAATCATCTGAATTAGAAAAAATGTGTCACCCTGGCAGTCATTCAGGTATTACAATTCTGCATCCTTTTACAATATTCAAATAGCTCCAAATAAAGGAAAATACTGCTGATAACAATTAATCTGTACCTGACTTGCACCTCCATCGAAGCTCTCTGGTAGGAAATGAATCTGTTTGACTGCTCTCACTTTGGATGGCATCTCAATCACTCTCAGAAGAGATCTAGTGTCTAAGGCCCAGATGTGGAGGAACTGACACTTGCCACCTGCTACTAGCAATCTCCCATCTCTGTAATAACATATAATAATGAATGGTTTTGCAATAGATGTCGTGATGCAAAATTTATCTTACCATGATAACAATCATGGTAAGTATTTGTATGATGCCTTCTATATAAAACTTCTATTCTGAGACATACAGGGGAAGATGTCACAAGTGCCAATGAAATATGGTTAAAGGAATTCGGTAACTTTGTGGAGGCTTGATTTAATAAATTGTTGAATTTTGATATCTGTCTTGTATAAAGATGTTCAGAAGGATAAATAAATAGCCAGGCATTGAAATGTTTTCAAATATATAATGATATTATTAAGATATCTATGACTGAATACTGCCATTTACGAAAGCGTATGGCCATACGCTTTAGTCTAACACTGAGTCTATGGGGGAAAATGAGTCTGGCATTTCCGGTCACTTGCATATGTTTACTTCATTTTTACACCATATTACATACACTGATAGCATTGTAAGGCCAGGCAGCTCAGATTTTATCAAGCCTCTACAAAGTTACCAAATCACTTTATGTTCAGGTTCTTGCTTGTTACTCTATCTCATATTGAAAATGAGCTTGCAGCTTGGAAGATGTACATGGTTGTAACTTACTCATTTTCTCAGCAGATCAGCTAGCTAAGCAGACCTAGCTGCCATGTGTTTGATTTTTGTAGAAGCTATAATATTCCATGTTTTTTAAAGAATAGATCCTAGAATATGACAAGTATTACAAATTACATACGAGCGCTATATAAATACCCAATATTATTATTATTATTATTACATCTAAAAATAGTGGATTCATAAGAGCAACAACTATAATGTAAAGGTAATCTCAAGTTCTAGTGGTGGCATATATTCCTATCACATACTAACCTAGGTGTAGCAAATGCTTTGTAGTGTGGTCTATCCCCAGGTGGAATGGGAAGTTGATATTTACACTGCAAAGTATCAGACTCCCAAGCAAACATAGTATCATCGCGGAAACATGTCATTATGGTGTTACTCATAGGCAGGAAAAACACCTAGGAAGAAAAGTGGAAGGATACACAGATGATTATTTTGATGAATCAGTTTTCTAAAAGACAGAAAATCAATAACAATAACAAAACAGAACAATCAAATTAGCAAATTAGCATTGACGATTCCATGCGGAAGGAACTAAGACACTTGTATACTTGCCTTGGAAACCAAGGTGAGCAAACAAGCAAGCATATTAAGTTGCTTATGCCAAGTACAGAATGCAAACATTTATTTTAGCTCATTAAGCTTCATGCTTTGTGAAATCTTTTTTTTTGGGGGGGGGGAGGGGGTTTGGAGGGGAGAACAAAAAAATCGTCAAACAGGCCTTTCTTCAGTAAGAGTCCTGCAGACCCATGGTCATAAGATACTACTCTTGTAGTGAATCAATCTATAGGAAAAGATTTGTCTGTATCATTGTCTTACTTTGACGATATTGACATCATCTTTCACATTGAGTTTGCGTTTCCTGGTGAATGTATCGAGATCCCATAAAAGAGCAGTATCGTTTGAAGTGGTCAAGGCATAGCGGCCAGAGGCGTGGACAGACAAGGAGTGGACAGGTGTCTGATGACCCTTCATCCATGCTACCATCTCTTTTGTATCTACACATGCCAAAAGAAATGGGCATACTTCACTATTATAATTATGAATAAGATGTAGAGCTTATAATAACAATTGTTATAAGAAAATATTACAAATTACTATAATAAGTTACTATCTCCTTTAGATAACAAATAAGGTAAGAAAGGACCATGAAAAGAACATTAACATTGCAAGCTGCCACATATATGTAAACTCTTTTTTGATGGCTAATTCGGACGTAGACTGGTCAATCAGGTAGGCACTTTGAAGAAATGTTGAAATTTACTTGACGTTTCATGGCACTGATTAAATAATACAGTGCCTGAATGCTGAGTTTTATATTGTACAGAAGTATTTAAATCATGCCAGTCTCACAAACACAACTTTTGTAACAAGAACAATTTCTGCAATGTTTATAGAGAAGGTTGAGTTCTGGGAAAGGCGAAAAATAATTTAAGAGTCTTCTTATTCCTTTTATGTCAGTTTGGAAGAACATCATAGTAGAAATATCCACTAAAGGATTGCTTTTCAAATGCCCTCTTAATCGAAATATGACGAAAAAGAGCTGAAAGGTTCGGGCTGAACATTCATGCCTAATGTGTGTGCAGTCCCACATATCCATTTCTGTGTGCAGTACATGTGCTTTTCTGCGAGATTGGGTCAATTTCTTATCATTTTGATGATTTCAAAACCTCCCAGTATTCACCAATTCTCATGTAGACATGTTCAACCTTTTCCAATTGCTTCCAGATAGTTCCTTTCGAAATTTAATCCAACGACCCAAACTCAACTTTATCTTTAAGTGGAGTTCATGAAAGATGTATAATCTAGCATAAGCATCAAATTGTACATTTTTTCATAAATTGACTACCTAACCATCAAAAAACTAATCAATAAACAATAAAGACAAGCCCATGTGTTGCAGATTAGGGAACATCTTACTTACCTGTGTCATAACATTTCAGTGAGCAGTCAGACAAAGCAACTAAATACTCTGTCTTACGTCTCAGTGTGAAGGCTATAGCAGTACATGGAATACCTAACTTCTGCACAAGTTGGAATCTGGAGGTTGAGGAGGAAATTAGAAAAATAACACCTTTATTTACAATTCATATGTGTACATGACTGAAATTTAGCTAAGGTACAAAATATATTTCACAACAACTCTTAGAGGATTCTGTCACATACGTCCTTCACTATCATGCTATCATATGAAGATGTTAACATACTCTTCACCGTTTCTGTCCATCAATCTCTGCATGAATGTGATCACTTCTAATGATGACGATGTAAGAACGGTGAGATCAACTTTGAAAAACTTGGGTATTGCTGTCTTTGCATATTTTTTTTTCTCATTCCCAAAATAAAATACAACTGGTTTGAGAGGGTAACCATGCTAGTCATAAAGACCGCTATTCATAAGGACCACTATCCATAACACATGATTAATGAATAGCGGTCCTTCTAAATAGCTAGCAAAATAAACAAATTACCTCGCTATTCATAAGGACCGCTATTCATAACGCGTGTTAAATGAATAGCGGTTTTCTATGAATAGCGAGCGGACCCGGGTATTAGATATGTACGTCATTTCAATGATCTGACAGTCTGTTTAGCTTGCAATTTATGCATAAATCACTGCAATGAACAATCAAATTGAAATATATTGAAAACAATATTGCATGAACCGCTATCCAGAACACATGATCAATGAATAGCGGTCCTTCTAAACAGCGAGCAAAATAGACAAATTACCTCGCTATTCATAAGGACCTCCATTCATAAGGACCACTATTCATAACTGTTCATAAGGACCGCTATTCATATAACATGCGTTATGAATAGCGGTTTTCTATGAATAGCGGTCCTTATGAATAGCGAGCAGACCCGGGTATTAGATATGTACGTCATTTCAATGATCTGACAGTCTGTCTAGCCTCCAAATGCATAAATCACTGCAATGATCAATCAAATTAATTGAAATATATTGAAAACAATATTGCATGAACCACCTTAGAGGTGTAATCTTTTGCATGAATATCTTTAAAAATTACTTGAAGTACATGTACAGGATAATAATAACAGAAACTAAAAGCCCAAAATTACCTATTTCTATGCAGATCAAACACAAAGATGTGCCCTTGATGATCTCCTGCTATGAACCTGTCTCCACTGGCATCGAATCCAGCCTGCAGGAAACGAATGGTATGACCCTGAAACTTGAGAGCAGCAGAGGAATCCTTGCTGATTTGAACCATCAGCCTGCAGGGCCAAAGTCAAAACATTTTATCAGTGATTAAATTGTTTGACCAACTTCTCACACATCCATCATCCATGTGTTGAACAAATCACTGGTTTGAACCTTAGATATCACAATGATCAACATCGATTGATGTGATTTCTGTATTAAAATGGAAATTTCAGAGATTTCACCAATGGAACAACGCTATGTAATAATGTAGCCTGTATAAGGCCGTAGTTTCAATGGTGATATCTCTCACTAACGCTTGGTTTGCTCCACTCATACACGTACAAAGTTATCTTGGATAATTTTGTATTCTAGACTGATAACACTGGGTTGTGGATTTGCTACAATTTCATATATGACCTAAATGGAAATCAGTACAGAATTACAGAGGAACTCAGGAAGGTGGTATCAGTATTAATGAATATCGATGCCTACATGCATGTACACATGAACAGACATCTTTGTGATTTACGAGTGAAGCTAACTGTAGATTGAAGATGAGATTGGTGCTGATCTCCAAGTAGATTTAGGGGAAAATCACATGATATCAAGGCTGACCTTTAGGACACGTAAAGAATTACCAATACCATCTCTGACTTTAAAGGGATACTCAACCGCAGATTGTGGACGTTTTAATGCCGCGAGAGGGCACCGTGATCGTTACCTAATCATGCCGTTGCCCCGCGGGGCGCAAACCTCGGATAAACTGGTCGCCGCACAAACATGCACGCTCCGCCTGTGCTCGAGCTTTCGTGCGAGATTCGGTCGGCTTCGTGCAGTCGAAATTTAATCCCACTTAGTTCAACGGCGCGTTCGACGCACAAACTTTGTGTACGAGTGAATGGGGCTTACGCAATCCTGACTTTCCCCACGGCCGCCCGGTGGCGTATCCCTTTAATAGGGATGGGACCGAAATTAGGATATTGATAAATCAATTATACTGAAGAATGTTCAAGACCTCCTTATGACAGAATATCGATACTCATCAACGTTTGGTAAAGAGAGTTCAAATACATGTCCACTTTTAATAATTTTGATCATGTTTAGAAATCATAAATCTACATACATATCAGTGGCAATGTCATGAAATAAATCTAAATCTACTTCATCATAACAATAGCAAAAGCATGACATTATTTTAACTTGGAGTCAAAAGGGGCCTGAGCTTTCGATCCTAGCAGAATCTTTGTCAGAGGCAAAAAGACAAACATAAAAAGCAAGACAAGCATATATATATATAGACTACAGACACAAAATAGTATACATGTAACAGGAACTGTAAGGGAGGGGCTGGGGACACAAAACAATGGAAACAAAAGGGGAGTGTGGGGAGTCAAAAGCAAGGAGTCAAGTATGTGTGGAGGGGGATTAAGCAAACACGAAGGCGTGGACATGCGAGGACAGTATTACTAAGTAACGACTATGCAATGAGAATATCATTGAGGTTTGCGAAAAAAAGAATCAGTAGTTTTCCTTTAGTTCTGTGATATTATCACATTTGGAAATCAGGGTTAAATTCACATCAGTCATGTCACTGTCAGTCTGCTTCGAATACGACTACTACATACTGGTCATGCTAATACTAAAATAGATTTAATTATGTGTGCGTAGTTTTATTTTTGTTGAGAAAAATTTGACAGTCTTCGATATCGACTTGAAAATGTTAGTTATTATATTATTGTTCTACTTGCAACAGTTAGAACTTATTACATGTATATTGGCAATCGTTCGCCCCAATAAGCCAGTTCGGGGTTAGCGCATGGTACAAATGACCCCAAATATCCACAGATATTTTAGACATGGAGGGTCCCTTTATGTGCACTTCAGAAAAATAACTCTGGGAGTGACAGAGGTGCCTCATGAATAGCTTTTGTTTCCCCCTTTAAAAAGAATACTTCCACCTGGATATCATGGAATGCACCATTGGCATTAGTGCATAATTGAATAACAAAGTTAATGATTAGGCCTACATGACATTCATGAGCACATATCGAATATTAGTGTCAGTGGGTTTTAGAATTTGGTACAGATGACCTTTATCTGCTCATGCTCAGATTGCATCTCCGAAGTGGCTTATTCTCTGAACGATTCAATTTCAAGATAAATTCAACCTTGACCTGTCATGCTCGTCAAAATTTTTCATTCGGAATAGCTAGATATTCAGTGAGTAAGTTAGAACCAAGATAGTTATTAAAATTAAAATTAAAAGAAATTTGTATAAACCACTGAATTAAAGTTTTTAGTCACTGAAAACAAAGTGCATAGTTTTAGGTCTCCCCCCCCCCCCCCCCCCCCCCCCCCCCCCTCTATCAATCATACAAAAAATGCTGATCGGAGCTGATTCTGAATGAACGCCAAGCCCAAGGAGCCGGGGAGCGGAAGCATAGCTGCCAGCGCTTCCGCGCTACCCATCGGGACAGTGGCAGTGCTCTGTGCCACGGCTCTTCACCCGGCGCTCAGCCTCAGGCTCAGTTATTTCATATTTCACACGGCTTGCTTACCCATTATCGCTTGATGGGCTGGGTTTTCTATGCCAAATTTTTCCCGACTCTCTTTTATCCAGATCTAGATATTGCATAACTACTCCCGTCAAAAATCGTTGCACAAATTAATATTGCTTATCTCGTTTGTTTTGATTTTCTTTATAACTTTTAGACTTTAACTTCAAGATTTCAACTTTATTTTTTGAAGTTAGCGCGTTAATTGTCCGTAGAGGGCGTCAGTTATTCGCTGAACCCTAATTCTGCCTATTTTATACGTACCGTACGTATTTTGCATTGCAATAGTTTCTGAAACGGAAGCAGCGGAATTAAATTTAGTACACGTCGAGTTCTGTAAAACTCGACTAAGAATGACATATTGACACTCGTTTGTGACAGGATTTTTAAAGTATTTTGTTGGATCATTGTATTGCCAGGATATCGCCTAAAAATGTCGCAAAGTGATATAGGGGACTGGTACCGCGGAATTCCGCAGATAACCAAGTATTGGTTCACCGGTTCCATCGTAGTCCCACTCATAGCCCGATTTGGATTGATAAGCATGAGAACATTAATCCTCAGCTTTGAATTAGTTTTTTACAGATTCCAGGTAAGACCATTTTCGGGTACATTTCTGTAAAATAGTTGGTATTTTCTGTCGCATGTACTAAAGGTATGGGGGGGGGGGGGGGAAATAAGATAAATATTTTAAATACTTGCTTTCAAATTCAGCCCTTAAAAATCTCACTCCTACCTCAAATGGCCGTTAGGAACACTCCCGGGTACATTCCTGTAAAATAGTTGGTATTTTCTGTCGCATGTACTAAAGGTATGGGGGGAAAATAAGATAAATATTTTAAATACCTTGCTTTCAAATTCAGCCCTTAAAAATCTCACTCCTACCTCAAATGGCCGTTAGGAAGAACTTTTGATATTTTCAGCAAAATCCAAAGTCAAAATCTTGTCCAAAACCGGAGAAATCCCCGCCGATTTGTTTCGCGATCGCGTGTTGTTTACATACTGCCGATGTCTTAGACTAAAATCGGCCAATAAAATGTTTGTCCACGAAGAAACTCGGGATCGCAAGCGCACATCGATCTTTACGATCGCGCACACAGAAAATCGGGACTTTCCGTGTATGCCACATAGGGACCGAATTTTTAAGGACAAAACTCTTTTGGGGAGATGTCAGCGCCCGCGGCGACCAGGAAATGTACACAATGACTCCGATAGCTCGTTTCGCGAGAATCAACAGTAAATTACGGATTTGATTTTTGGAAATATCTTTTCCAACATCGGTGAGTTGAATTTATTGTATTTCTTGGATATTTTGTTGTCGGTTTTTGTAAACTAAATGCCGATTTTGAGTGAATGTTTGTGACTTTTGTGCAGTGGTGTTTTAAAAAGTTGAGGTGTATGACTGCCTAAATTATACACACGAAGTATAGGAATGTAGCTATGAGTGGTTAGGAAGAACTTTTGATATTTACAGCAAAATCCAAAGTCAAAATCTTGTCCAAAACCGGAGAAATCCCCGCCGATTTGTTTCGCGATCGCGTGTTGTTTACAAACTGCCGATGTCTTAGACTAAAATCGGCCAATATAATTTTTGTCCACGAAGAAACTCGGGATCGCAAGGGCACATCGATCTTTACGATCGCGCACACAGAAAATCGGAACTTTTCCGTGTACGCCATAGGGACCGAATTTTTGAGGACAAATCTCTTTTGGGGAGATGTCAGCGCCCGCGGCGACCAGGAAATGTACACAATGACTCCGATAGCTCGTTTCGCGAGAATCAACAGTAAATTGCGGATTTCATTTTTGTAAATATCTTTTCCAACATTGGTGAGTTGAATTTATTGTATTTCTTGGATATTTTGGGGTCGGTTTTTGAAAATTAAATGCCGATTTTGAGTGAATATTGGTGACTTTTGTGCAGTGGTGTTTTAAAAAGATGAGGTGTATGACTGCCTACATTATACACACGAAGTATAGGAATGTACCTATGAGTGGGTAAGACTATTTTCTTAATGCAGATTACGCATTATGTATTAAGTGTAAGGCAGTGAAATTAGTAGTCTTTTTATGAATACACAATGGTTTCAATATGATGTTCAGCTGACCTGCTTTCTTTGAGTATTATTTTTAAAAAAAAAAGTAAAAAAAAAAAGTTAAAACTTATGTCACTCATAGCTACATTCCTATACTTCGTGTGTATAATGTAGGCAGTCATACACCTCATCTTTTTAAAACACCACTGCACAAAAGTCACCAATATTCACTCAAAATCGGCATTTAATTTTCAAAAACCGACCCCAAAATATCCAAGAATTGAAGAAATACAATAAATTCAACTCACCAAGGTTGGAAAAGATATTTACAAAAATGAAATCCGTAATTTACTGTTGATTCTCGCGAAACGAGCTATCGGACACTCATAGGTACACGCCATTGCCGACTGTGTAGTAACGCAGCCAACACACATCCCATACCTAAACTGCATCACTGTGCATTTTTGGCTATATTTAATTGAATCTTATATATTGCAGTTTACTTACATCCAAAGAATTATATTGAATAATAGATGATTAAAACTTACCAGGTTGTGTTGTGACCTTTGAAGAGGGTTTCCTGAAATTTTGGGTCCTTTTTGTCGATAACTGCTATCGAGACTGTCCCGTCAGCATCCAGTTTGTATTTTTCACGATTATGATGAAGGGAGCCCTCAGCGCTCGTAGTAGTACCGGCGCGATGGGTTCGTCGATCTCCTACGAAGACCTGGAAGGGCCAAACTGACGACGTAAAAAAATAAAAAATATTACGTACGTACGTAATAATTACTACGTACGTACGTAATATTTTTTATTTTTTTACGTCGTCAGTTTGGCCCTTGCAGGTCTTCGTAGAATAGCTTGTGTGCGTAACATTCTGCGTACGTATCTACGGTGCGTAACCATGTAGAGCGGCCTCACTAGTGCGCAACATTATTGAGAGCAGTCGTCATCCGTATGGAGGTGTGGGTAACAAGGACCAAAAAGAGGGCTGTAAATGTAAGTTTTTATAATTTTCTACATTTTGTATCTTAACGAACTGATAACTTAAAATCTAAAGAATGATACTTAAGTATCAGTTTGCCCACAAAAACCTCCATTTCAAACAAAATTACATCTGTATCCCCAATACCCAGTATACACACATGTATATGATTCTAATGGTCAATATGACCATTGCTTGCTGATGTGCTATCGGAGTCATTATGTACATTTCCTGGTCGCCGCGGGCGCTGACATCTCCCCAAAAGAGTTTTGTCCTCAAAAATTCGGTCCCTATGGCGTACACGGAAAAGTTCCGATTTTCTGTGTGCGCGATCGTAAAGATCGATGTGCCCTTGCGATCCCGAGTTTCTTCGTGGACAAAAATTATATTGGCCGATTTTAGTCTAAGACATCGGCAGTTTGTAAACAACACGCGATCGCGAAACAAATCGGCGGGGATTTCTCCGGTTTTGGACAAGATTTTGACTTTGGATTTTGCTGTAAATATCAAAAGTTCTTCCTAACGGCCATTTGAGGTAGGAGTGAGATTTTTAAGGGCTGAATTTGAAAGCAAGTATTTAAAATATTTATCTTATTTTCCCCCCATACCTTTAGTACATGCGACAGAAAATACCAACTATTTTACAGTAATGTACCCGTGAGTGTGATGGGGTGACCATATTTCGCGCACATTCAAATTTTTATTAGAAATGTGATATTCGATACTTGATTTCTCATATTCTACAATAATTTATTTATAAAGTTTTATCCCAAACGGAAAGCAAAATTCTGGACTAAAACTTGATTCAACAAGAACATTAATCGACGAAGAATTTCGGAAATATCGCGATCTCAAAACCCAGTGTCGGATCGCAACACATTGAAGAAAAAAAAAAGGCATAAAAACCACGAGACCTAAGTTCGCGCACGTAAATTAACATCTAAGTTATCCAACGTAGCGGTCCAGCAAAGGGAAGATAATTGCATCATTTGTAAGACAAAATATCATACAATCATTTGGTATCACGTTTTACCTACAACTTTGATGACCTCTTCTATCAAAATGAGGATTTTTGGACCGTTGTCGGTAACTTCATATTTTTCGGAAACTGACGCAAAAAGTAGCATAATTGCCGATATTTTGTCAATATCTTCATAATTTCGCACCCAACTTAAAAGAAAATATAGTCCATATGTAATTTTAGCTTCCTCTATCTAATAGCGCTATCAGATTTTCGAAATCTTTTGTAGTTTTTTAGATATTGCCCTGTACGCGAACTTAGGTCATGCGCGAAATATGGTCACACCACCATAAATTAAAATATTGGCATGCTTATGATTATATGAAAAGTTATGTCTTAATATATTATAACTGTGCACGCTTGAAAGTCAATTTATGGAGCACCGATCCGAATGGGTATTCGGGGTTCTATGAATGTGACCTGTGAACGAGCTCGTCCATAGCGTCACAACTGTTTCTCTCAATCTCAAGAGTCAAGTAGCTATGTCATGAGCACTCACATTGTCGATCTAACATTGCACTCTTTACCTTCACACCGTGAGGAATTGCCTCCCAGGCATAGGCATATAAAAGCAAGTGTGTGATATCTAGTAAGCTTGAGTCATATCGAATATTTCATAATCCGGGATTCGACGGCTTTGATTCGATTGAATACCGGTGCATCGATAAATGATGGGCGGTGAAAACAGAGTTGCACACAGTTGCACGCAGTGCATGCACCATGCACCGGTGACCGGTCCGCTGGCATCGCGGGCATATGTATGGGCTCTCGCTGCCAATGGCTAGTAAAAATCACAGCGGACGAGCCAAAATCTTAAGTTTCTAGTCCGTATGGCTAGTCAAAATATCACTCTAGTCTCGCACGAAGCGATGCTCATTGTCGCCACACCCGACAATGATTCAAATTCAACGAATTAATAATCTTACTTTGTCTTTGGAGAGCTGAATGGAACACGTTTGTTCGATGCAAAAAAAAACAACAATACGAAATAAACTTATCGTCGCTCATGACTCGACTTCATTCAGCTTGATCTTCATTCAGAAGTAATTGCCAATTTGATGAGAGTGTGATATTAGTTATTGCGAATTAAGTAGGAACACTCGTACTCATGCCCGTATTTATCATGTTCAATTATACAATTGTCAAATTGACAATGCAGAGAGAGTGCAAGAATATTATCGTAAACTTCAGTTCGTAACGACGAAACGATTTTTCCATAGAGAAAGCACAGGTAAAATGCGACGTCCTCCGCGAGCGAATTAGCGAAAGTTAGCCAACAGTTTGAAGTCGCCTTCACGTTCTCTGCTAGTATACGTTATGTAGTATGTACGTTACGGGTTTCTTTTTTATTTGCTTTTTTCATGGTGGCTACGGTAGTCAAAAATCTGGTGGACTACAAATCGATGCACCGGATTTGCCAAAACGAATTCGGGATTCGATGTCTTCGATCGAACACCGGCTAACCAATCAATTCGACTCAGGCTTAATATCTAGCACATATGTGTGCTGGAGAGGAGCAAGACCACCGACCAAAGACAGCCTTGAAAATTTCACTTGATCAAGATGATAAAGATCCTATCAAAGAATCTGGCATGAAATAAGATATTCTATCATCTTAAAATGTAGAAGGAAGTATTTTCTCAAAATTTTGCTGATTTTATTGGTGCTTTTACCTCTTCAAGTAAGAGGTTATGACACCTGCCGAAATTGACACAGCCCCACATTGTGATAGTTCTGTGTGTGAGTGTGTCATGAGTTGTATTTCTTTTTCTTTAGAGGTTTGATCTGTGTTTTTTTTTCTTTGATCGGTTATAACTGAAGAATAAACTTTTTTTTTCTTTCTTTTTTCCTACTTTTTTCCTACAGATATGGAGGCCCCTCACAGCAGTGTTTTTCTTTCCAATCACTCCAATGACTGGTTTTCACTATCTCATTCAACTCTACTTTTTGTACAGCTACTCAACAAGATTAGAAACAGGTTTGTTCAAATACTACCTAAATTGAATGATGCCATAAGAGAGATTGACAAATATTAGCACAAGGTGTACTCAGTATTTGATGAATCCATTCTGCAAAATAATAATGAATCTCAATTATGATGGTTTGAAACAAAAGGTTGCCTGTTGCCTGCATTCAAATTGGAGGTGATTAACTACATGTAGTAGTAAATTATGAAAAGGGAAGTCCTTTAACATGTATTATGTGTAATTGTATTTTGTGAGAATTTGTTTCACAAGGCTTAACTTTATTTAATGCTCCTTAGGTTTCTTACATTTTTTTTTCTGAAGTGTGACAGATTTTGTTCATATATGCATGTGGAAGCTGAAAGAAATCATCATAGTTAATTGAATTATTAATAGATTGGTAATAATGTAGTTAATGAATCTTATGTGTTTTTACGAGTGATACTGACCCATCTCTCCTTTTTTCTCTTGAAGCATAAGCACTATATATGTACATGCAATTTTCATTATCATTCTTCTTCTTCTTTTTCTCTTCTTCTTCTTCTTCTTCTTCTTCTTCTCCTCCTCCTCCTCCTCCTCCTCTTTCTCTTTGTATTCTTCAGGTGTCTTTGATGGCAGACCAGCAGACTATGTGTTCATGCTAATATTCAATTGGATCTGTCTTGTTGTATCCTTGTCAGCATTAAGCATGTAGAATTGTTGTTGTTGTTATTGGGCAAGAAAATGTGATAAGATTTGTAATTGTAGATGCAAGAGCTTGTACCGCTTGCTTTTTGGAAATGCCTTGGGTGAACAAGTAGAAAATATGAAGGAATAGTGTATGTTATGTAAAAATTTCACTCAACAACCAAAATAAGAATAGACTTGTCTATCGATTTTCTCAATTTTTGCTATCAGTTAAATAATATGCAGTCATCACTTTGTATGAAAGATTTTTCCACATGTTGGCTGTTTTCTTCCAAAACATTAACCCCCCCCCCCCCCCCCCACACACACACACAAACATTTAAAATATGTATCTTACTCAGAGATACTATAACAGTGATGTCTCTTTCTTTAACTACTAATTTGACCAGATTATTGGATTTATAGCACCTCTAATGGTAAGTGTAATGTGTTTTGTCTAATTATGTTGGTTAATTTTGTGTATAATATGATTTATTAAATAAAAAACGAATTTGCTCGATTTTTAACAATAGCTGTAGCATTACAGTGGTGGTGAATTAGCTTTAAAAAAGAGAAATATAATGCAATAAGTACATGTATGTTAATAGACCTTGTTTATGTTCTCTTTAAATGCCATATATCTTATGAGCATTTGATTTTGTAAATAGATTTAAGAAAGTAATTGTTTATATTTTTCTTCTGCATTTACTTTATAATGAAGAATTTCTGACTAGAAAAAAGGAATGCCTTTCAATAACTTCCAGACTGAGTAAATTGTTAAGGTATATGTTGTATATACTGTCTTTTGTGATTGTTGGTGTATGCAGCCTTTCAAGTAGGGACGTGTGTGTGTGTATGTGTGTTTTTACAGACGTGTATCAATCAGATATGATTATTTGCGTCTGGGACCGACCTTTAACGTCACCATCGTGACTCAGTCTCGAACCTGGGTCCGCTGAATCAGTTTATAACTTCCACTGGTAGCTGGATTACAGGCGCACGCCACAACGCCCAGTTATTTCTAACAATTTTATAATGCTTTCCCTTAGATGCTGATGGAGCCTATGATCCTTAGCGCCCTCTATGTGTGGTGTCAGCTCAATCGAGATACAATAGTTACATTCTGGTTTGGGACCCGGTTCAAGGCCATGTATCTTCCCTGGGTCCTGGTGGCTTTCAATTGGATTCTCAGAGGAGGGTATGAAATATTGCTCAAAATTCACAATAGATATTTTCATTGATCCATTTTCTACAACAACAATTTGCTATGGGCTTTATTTCATCACTGATAAAGCATTAAGTGTTGGGTTGTTCGTTGAATGCATGCTGTACAATCTTTTCTCCTGTATACACCAAATCGTGTGCTCATACCAGAAACAGTGTATTAATTTTACTCATGTATTCAAATTTGTGGACTCAGATTTTATTATGTAGTTCACCTCAAGATAGTTCTTTTTTTCTTTTTTTTTAGTACATGTGCTTGATGATAAAATGCATAATAAATCTAGTGGTTGTCATAATTAATATGTAAGTTATTATTCCTCAGAAATGATATTTGTACAGGTGAGAAAATGTTATTAAAAGAGTTTCATCTAAATGTATATTTCTAAGAATGATGCTGTAAGATTATACACATATGATTCTTCTCTACACAGTGGACTTGCTGAGCTGATTGGTATTGTGGTTGGTCATCTCTACTTCTTCCTCATGTTCAAGTACCCTCAAGACTTTGGTGGAACGGCTTTTCTCTCAACTCCTCAATTCTTGTAAGTTATCAAACTTTACTAAACTGATAACTCAATCTAATCATAATCTCCAGAATTTCTAGGGGTATGCTACACTGGTTTTTCTCAGGTATTTTTGATTTACAGAGAATCAGATATTAATCTCATTTCCCGAGAGAAAATCTATCGCATTCTTTGTAATCCATGAAACCACTAAGCACCAACTTTGATTGTTCAATTGATGTGATAATTTTTCTTATTACTCCTATTTCAGTGATGAACATTGACACTTAACGAGAAGCCACTATTGTTGTTATTGTTATTTCTGTTATATCTTAATAGGTACCACTATTTCCCAAATCGTCGTGGAGGAGTGAGTGGATTTGGCGAGGCGCCAGCTTTTAGGACAGACAGACCTGATGACAGGGGGGCAGGACAGGGGCGTCATGACTGGGGTCAGGGGCACGTCCTTGGCGGTGGTAACTAAGAAGTACTTTCATAGTGCGTAAGCCTTGTACATAAGAATACTGTTGACAGCGCATTGCTTGATACATTTGATTGAGCTCATTCCCTCTGTATTGTATACCGGTACACAGTTTACTTGGAAAATTATCTTTTGGGCATCAGCTCTATATGTTTATAGAGAGATCATCTGGTCTTATTATGATATATTGATGTTTATTATTATGAGTGGTAAGGAGGTGATTATGTGCTTATTAGTAGGCAACCAGGAGGCTTGAAATTCAATCTACAATTTATTGAAGAGTTGGTAGATGGAAGGCTATATCTTGCAGAAAAGCTTTATAGCACTGACTTTGATTTGAACCTGAAACTTCCTACTTCTGCACTAACCACTGAACCGATGCTTCTCCCTACAATTTACATGTATGCTGAAAGGAGAAACCCTCAATTTTCCTATCTAAAAATGCAGTTTACTTGCATAAATGTAATAGATCCCTACTTTTTGTCTGTAAATGTGTGAGAATATATAATTATATAAATGTATATGTACTGTACATGAATATTTAGAGTATACTCTGGAGCTAGTTTCAGCTTTCTTCTCCTATTGAAAGTGCCTTACATGTACATGCCATACGATTGCATTCTCTCTGTGTACACATTAATTTCAATAAAGGTACTATTCTTCATCTGTTAAAGTCGTCTGCTTTGTCTGAACTGTGCATAAATCTATTCCAAAATACAAGAATTATGTTAGTCAGATTCATGCCAAACAACTGTCAGTATGTTTAACATGACAAGGCCTTCATTTTTTGTTCATGTTCATAACATTTTTATGGGTAACACAAGTCGACATTTTAAAGATGATTTTACTTCTTCATCTGGTGTTTGTGTTCTTGGTTTTGTTGCTGCCCAAAACCTATTGGACTGGTTTTGCATCCTGCCATTACAAATCATTTAATGTGAGATATTAGGTTTGATAACGTATCATTTTCAATTCATAGATTATAAGTTGGAAAGCCAAAAACATGATACATCAATAATATATGTATCTAGATAGGAATCAACATTTACTTGTTACCTTATATGTTTGTCATGTTTTCTTTTGCATTGCTTTGATGTAGGGCAGAGTAGGAATTTTTACTGTAATACCAGAAACTTTGATGAGTTGCAAATATTTATATAATATTGACTGGCCTTGAGGGGGATATCAGAATATATTGCCCCCAACAGAATCATATTGCCCCGAGTCGAAGACGAGGGCAATATGGTTCTTTTAAGGGCAATATTTTCGATATTCACTGAAAGTAGAGCCAGTCAATATTATTATTGTTACCTATATCAAGTATATCATGTATATGCCTATCTTGTAGCAATTCTCGCTACCCCAAATACGCAATTTCGCCAACAGATGGCGTTTGTCATGCAAACCACGTATGCACAGTGCTGACAATTTCCCGATTGGGTCGACAAGTGTTTGTCTTTTTGCATTGAAAATGTACACAGGTATTACAAAAATCCTCGAGTTTTAGTATAAATTAACCGACATGTTTGAAAAGATACCATGATTTATTGAGACAATTGGTTGCATTTTCAAAATTTGAGTGGTTTATGTCATGCGATCCAAAAAATTAAGCATTTTAGCACTCATTTTATTCATAAGCCGTAGTATTTCAATACGGACCGGAAGTGAAATTAACGAAGATGCGGACCATTTCCATGCATAATATTGTCCTCTACGTCGAAAATTGCATATTTGAGGTAGCGAGAATTACAAACACGTCTGTTTGCCTGTCAGTCCCTCTGATTTCAGGTATTACAGGTTTGCAATCTGGGCCAAGCAGCTGTGATGTAGAATTTAACCGCGCGTATCCTTTGTACACTTTAATGCGTACACAATACTGCGCGTATGTGAAGCGCACTGACAAGAAAGGGTGAAATATGGAAAAATGTTGCCCTCTTTTTTAGTACAGTGGTCTATGGGGAAAACCCGGAAGAGAGTAATATGGCAAATATTGCCCGCTCCAGTTACAGATTCGGAGTAGCGCGCAAAATACAGCCTTTTATTTTGCAGCTAAAATGCCCTGTATAGGTAACAATCGGTGTTGTGTCAGTTGTGATACAATTATTTCATGAATATTAACCGAGCCAAATTTTCAGAAGTGTCATTGCACACAAAATTGTCTGGTTTTACATTATTCCATGGAGTAGGAATGTAGCAAACAATGTTGGAGACTCCACCATTACTGTGTTGCAATTGTTGTACATATCTGAAACATCAAAGTACTTTTGTCGTCGTGAGGTTTCGTTTAGAATTCTGGTTATCCATCTATTTCTCTTTTGAATAAAGTAACGTTTTATGTACAATGTAACAAGTGAATAATATATTATTTGTACTGTGTATAATCTCATAAACAGGAACCTTTTTTGTCATTTCATTAATTTGGCAATTTTAGTCAAATACCTCTCAATAAAAGTTCCGACTACATGTAGGGCTCTGAAACGAAAGAAGACTCTGTAGTAAAGCTCATTGTAAAATATCATTTTCCATCGTTGACA
Source organism: Heliocidaris erythrogramma (assembly GCA_025617745.1). Lineage (NCBI taxonomy): Eukaryota > Metazoa > Echinodermata > Echinoidea > Camarodonta > Echinometridae > Heliocidaris > Heliocidaris erythrogramma. The sequence goes on from CM046866.1 coordinate 41,516,603, forward strand.
GTAGAAATGTAACTTTGTTGAAGGAAGGTACACATTCATGTGCTCAATCATATTTCCACATTTTTGGCTGAGGACTCCCAGGGAGTGAAACCCTATCATGGGTGACCCATGACAAATAATACAACCCAAGAGTTGAAACCGGTATACAGTGTTCAATCTTTATTTGCAAATTGAACTCCTAGACTGCCACATCAGAGTATATGGTACATATTCAGTGTTCATATGCCAAAGTCAACTGCGGCAGTCCATTGATTGTTTCATTAGTCAACTAAAGCGGGTTAAGAGTTGAAAAGAAGAAGAGCTAGTCCATAACTTGTGTGTTCATGTATAGGAGATGCTGTTGCATTCCCAATAGGATTAGAATTGGTATTTTGACGTTTGTCATGTGATTCATTGTCAGTAAAAATTGAATTGAATGGAATTGCAACCTGACAAAAATTCTTACATGCTCTGCATAAATTACTGTATGTTCCAACAAATTGCATAAAACAGAAAAGTGGAGGGAACAATAAGATCGTTTCTTTAAGTGTAAGTGTATATTTATTATGATAATGTTTATATGTGTATAGTGGTAGATAGAAACTGTAATGAAATACAATACATGTATGAAAAATAAAAGGAAAGACAAATTGCAAACCTGAAATGAAGCATTATCCCAAGTCCATATATGTTGTATATTTGATTCATCTATATGTCACATATATTAGATGCATAATTTGTTGAATTGTAGTTACTTGACTTGATATCATTTTAATGTGATTGTTAATGTCATGAATCATATTTTGGGTTGGGTTTTGGCATTACTGATAAATATTGAGAATTGTGCTCTAAGGATCCACGATTGGCATAATTATAACTTCAAAATATTGATATTAGGCCTATTTCCCTTCTTTAAATCACCATCAACCATTTCAATGTGACTGAAATATAGACAAGGAATGTACAAGAAAACCTGATTAAAAAGACTGGGAATAAATTCATCAATTTCAAAGTTAAATTAGAAAGCGGTATGAATTCGATTTTGTTGCATTGTTAAAGAGTTGATGTGAATCTGTGGTTGATGATGGATGGGGATGCACAATAATTTGATAGGAAAAAATAATATTTTAATTTTTTAACATTTTACCCCTTATCTCGGCTCCCCCTTAGTGGGTGTAATTTTGAATAACGTTTGATATTTAACAACCTAAAAGTTAGAAGGTGACCAGAATGAAACTGTGAGTGTGTAAGGTGTTTGGGTTGGTAAAGATGGATTGTTTACTCATTTTTTGGATGAGACAGTTCAAACAGATATTAGTGTGGCTGTTTACAAGGTTATCACAAAAGCATACAAATTACGAGTTGGCTGACTGAACAATCCTGAATGGGAAACAAATTTAATTGACAAATATAATTTGTTCTCAAACTGGTCAAACTCTCAGGCAGGAAACTAAAAATAACAATAGATTAGAGAGACGGAACCAATTTTCCAATAATGGAGGTGTCATGCATGGTCGACAGTGTCTTAACAATTCTGTCACGGATGAATACATGCAGCGTCTTTCCTTTTTGTGTAGATTGGTAATGTCCATCCATTTCATCCATTTCTATGAATAGCTCTTATAACAAAATACATGTAGAAGGAACGAAAAGACTGTTAACTACGCCATGCGATGAGGGTGAGAGATGGCCTACGGAAAGTGAAAAAGCCTAAAAGAGTCCAAGAGAGAGAGAAAAAAAAACGAGGATGAAAGAGGGAAGGGGCGAGGTGTGGGAGGGGTAAGAGGGAGAGAGAGAGAGAGGGGGAGAGAAAATGTCAACGATTCCAATATTTAAAAAAAAAAATATGTATCATGATTATATTCAACTTTTCAAAAGATATACACATTCGTTTGAGAACAAGCTCTCCGAAAACAATAACGCTCTGACTAATATCAATGATGATAATCATTTCAAGACTATATTGAGAACATAATGGTCGTACGTACAAAAGTTGTAGATATCGTTCTCCCAATCAAGTTCCGTCGTTCAAAAACAGAAACATGCAAGAGCGAGCTTCAGGGCCGTCGAATGAAACTATATCGAGATAAACTGTAATTTACTGTAATAAATAAACTTTAATGTTTGAGCAAAGATAGCATCATCATAATTATTACTAATGTAGGAAAGAACTATATACTTATTCACATCTTAGGCTTATCATAAGTATGTACACTTCAACTGTCAACTGTCGTTTTGTTCATTAAAATATTTGATCATCACAATGATAATCTTCAATTCACAAACAAGTACTTGGCCTAACCTCATGTTCAGTCAGCACTATACATCCAATATTATAGGGAATCCGAAAGGAGAATAACAAAGATTTTTTTCCCATTTAGGCAAATCTGCTCTCTAAAAGTACTGTACTTCAAACTTGTTATCAGTCCATTGCGAAAGGTGATTTTACCATCAGATATACTATAGAATATACGATGTGTAATAATGAAAGGCTAATTAAGGGGGAATATGGGGGCCCCGTCTTATAAAAGTTGTAATTGATCCAAATCGAACACTATACTTAAAATCATTCACAATGAATTCCGTACCAAAGAGACCCGGAAGAGGAGTTTTTAAGTTGGCATTGATTATAAGACTTGCGATCAATCCGGGTCAGTCACAACTGTTTATAGCATGGGCCGCGGTATATAGACACGTTTCACAGGCCCGTAACTAGGATTTTTGCGGGGGGGGGGGGGGGTCAACAATAGATAAAGTGGACCTTTCTGAGGGAGTAAAGCGACCGAGTAGGGGTGTAGGGTCAGGGGATATGCCCCTACAAGGGTATGGGCATGAGCGTAGTCAGAATTATTTGACAGGGGGTGGGTCAAATGTGAAGCTCGAACATATACTACCACTGTGTAGGATTCCAAATACTGCGAGCGAGCAAAGCGAGCTAGAGAAATATAAAAATGTACTTTTAAATGGCAAAATTTTATTTCTTTAGTCACCAATAGTTGAAATGTAAAGCTATATCTCCGGTCATCTTGCTGCCATATGCAGGAATCATTCATATTAATAATTTTAGGAAGTGAAGCGAATGTGGGGGGCCACTTTGATGTTGTATACCTAATAATACCTGGGCGCCATGGCGATAGGCCAGTGACGTTTATAAGGTTTGCGAGCGAGCGAAGCGAGCGACGAAAAATGCACTTTACTTTCTGTTGCGCATTTCAATATAGAAAGTGGACCTAACAAGTATTCGGGTGCCATGGCGATAGGGCAGCGACGTGCCTGAATATTGCAATAACATCCTATGGAAATATTCATGGACCTTGGTGCCTGAAACTCTCATTTCTAAGATTTGCGAACGAGCGAAGAAAAATGCACTTCAATTTTGTTGTTGCTCATTTCAGTATAGAAAGTAAGGTAACCCTAATTTCTGGGCGCCATGACGATAAGGCAGTGACGTGCCTGGAAACTGCCATAACCAGTGGCCGCACCAGGATTTTTAAAGTGAGGGGGGGGGGGGGGCAAAAGAAAATGTTTTGGTGGGCAAGGGCGGACAAAAAAAATGTCCACCCTTTTATTTTTTTTCACTCCGAAAATTATTTGGGGCAACTGGTGCCGCCACTGGTCATAACATTGAATATTCATGGACATAATATTACAATAACGATACTGCCGTTTCAGAGTTTGTGAATGAGCGAAGCGAGCGACGGAAAACGCACTTTACTATCTCCCAAATGTTTCCAAAACACCCCAGTGTTATATTGGGGCATCTTGTTATTTCTGATTATAGTTTCCAAGTAGTCGATGTTTTATAAAATACTTTCATGGCACTCCAGTTGAACAGGTTGTATTAGAGGGCCATAATTTAAGGGCCTGAATGACTAGACCGGGTCCGCCAAGAGTACTCCTTGCAACTCGAGAGCGGGAAAATTTTCCATTTTAAAGTGAACAGACACATTAAATACCCCTCTCTCTTTTCCAGTAATATTTTGAATCCTACACCGTGGTAGTATTATGTTTGGGCTTCACATGTGACCCACCCCTGTCAAATAATTCTGACTACGCTCATGCCCATACCCTTGTAGGGGCACACCCCCTGACCCGACACCCATACTCGGTCGCTTCGCTCCCTCCTCAGAAAGGTCTACTTTTTCCAATGTTGAACCCCGCCCCCGTAAAAATCCTAGTTACGGGCCTGAGTATGGTTTCCATATTTCACTTTTATATTCCATTACCACAAATTTCATTTGAGTATTCTCATGCTTACAACTGTTTATCTTCCCACGTTATCTTTGTATGGTGTTGTATTAAAGCAATGATATCTATCTCCTTGTATTGTCAGGATTTCCTGTCCAATCTTACACTTCTCAAAGATAAAAATGCACTTCACTTTTGTCATATAGGCTGATAGAAATCAATAATAATCTAAATGCCAGATGTCAAAGATAGTTTAATAATTAAAAATGTCATTCAACAGTTTCAATGGTCAATCAACTTCAACATATCTCCATTCGTTTTCGTCAGATTTCATTTGAATTCGTCCGACCTGGCAATCCGCTGCAAAATTTTATCATCAAATCCATCTTTGGGAAGTCGATTTCAAGAAATTGTCATTCAAAGACCTTACAACGAGCGGGTGACGATTTTGAATAACTCTTTGAACTCTTTCGGTCTTTGACAAAATCGATAGCAAAATGAAAAATTAATTCCGAAAATGAATGGCCAAACGCCACCAAAGACCTATGTTGACTAGGCCTTATTATAAGCTGCAGGATAAAAGCAAATAAAAAGTGTTCAAATTGACTGGAAACCCGGCTGGAAACCCTATTATCTCACATTTTCCACTTTCCTTCCTCTCTCCCCTTTCACGTGACCCCTTGTGCGCCCCTCCCCTATCTAAGCCAGCTGGTATGGAATTTTTTTTTTAAATTTAACCTAGAAATCACTATTCTGATGTCACGTTTGATAATTTTTTTTTGCCTTATGATTCTTTTTTTTGTTGTTGTTCAAACAGATTTCTGCTCGCCAGCTTGGGGGCGATACTACAAACGAATTCTTTGAATGACGCTTTGAAAATAATCGATTGCAACATGGCATAATGTACAAAATTCGAAAATGAATGGTGAAAGACGACATTAATTATAGATTTGCCAGATTAGGAAGTTACGGGACAATAAAATGTATTAAAATAGACAGAAAGTCCGATATTTTATCAGGTTATTTTCCCCTTTCCATCATCTCTCCCCTCGCTTCTTTTTTTAAATCTTCTTTTTTTTTAAAGCGGACCTCTGCTCGTTACGCCCCCCATAGTTACGGCCTGTTTCATAAAATCCCCGAAAAAGGTGCGAAATTGTTATTGTTCAATGAAATCAAATCAGTCCCCCCCCCCCCCTACACACACACACACTTTCAAAAACGCACCACGGCCCAGAAAAAGACAAGGCCCTGCATGACTATTATTATCAGTCCTTCTCCCCCAAATCGTCTATGTACAGCCCACGAGTCGGTCATTGTCGGTCTGGCGGAAATTCTAGCAACTGTTTTTAGGTTTACTAGACTTTGTCGGTCTGGTGGGCTGTCGGTTTAGTGGGGTGTCCCGCAAAAAATATTCCGTGGACAACTATTTACTGAAAAATATCCTCTACATCACTATTGGATAATCACCCCGGACCATTAACTCCTCGCCAATATTTGTCTGAGGGTTGGGGTAATTGCCATCGGGATAGTTGTTTGTAAAGGTAAAATAAATTCATTATGTTCTCTTTAAAAAAAATCGAGTGATTCAATACTGACGTGACTCCCCGGGTGAGTGAAAATATATTGAAAATGCAAAGTTTTTTTTTAATTTTCATTTCATTTTTTTTTAGAGAGATAGAGCTCGAGTAGGCCTATTCTTTTTTTTTTAGGGAGTATACTCTAAAAGAAATCGACATTTACTTCTTAAGCAAGATTTTACTCTCTTAAGCTTCAATTCCCGGGGCCGGGGAGAGAATATTCGTAAGGTTCGTTTTCCTGAGGGGAGTCGCCAGACCACTGGAATGGATTGGAGGGGGGGGGGGGGTTATTTTCCCTTTCCATCATCTCTCCCCTCGCTTCTTTAAAAAAAAATTTTTTTTTTTAAGCGGACCTCTGCTCGTTACGGCCCCCCCCCCCATAGTTACGGGCCTGTTTCATAAAATCCCCGAAAAAGGTGCGAAATTGTTATTGTTCAAGTGAAATCAAATCAGTCCCCCCCCCCCCCTACACACACACACACACTTTCAAAAACGCACCACGGCCCATGAAAAAGACAAGGCCCTGCATGACTATTATTATCAGTCCTTCTCCCCCAAATCGTCTATGTACAGCCCACGAGTCGGTCATTGTCGGTCTGGCGAAATTTCTAGCAACTGTTTTTTAGGGTTTACTAGACTTTGTCGGTCTGGTGGGCTGTCGGTTTAGTGGGGTGTCCCGCATAAAATATTCCGTGGACAAACTATTTACTGAAAAATATCCTCTACATCACTATTGGATAATCACCCCGGACCATTAACTCCTCGCCAATATTTTGTCTGAGGGTTGGGGTAATTGCCATCGGATAGTTGTTTGTAAAGGTAAAATAAATTCATTATGTTCTCTTTAAAAAAAATCGAGTGATTCAATACTGACGTGACTCCCCGGGTGAGTGAAAATATATTGAAAATGCAAAGTTTTTTTTTAAATTTTCATTCATTTTTTTAGAGAGATAGAGCTCGAGTAGGCCTATTCTTTTATTTTTAGGGAGTAAACTCTAAAAGAAATCGACATTTTACTCTAAGCAAGAGTTATACTCTCTTAAGCTTCATTCCCGGGGGCCGGGGGAGAGAATATTCGTAAGGTTCGTTTTTTCCTGAGGGGAGTCGCCAGACCAGCTGGAATGGATTGGAGGGGGGGGGGGGGGTTATTTTCCCTTTCATCATCTCTCCCCTCGCTTCTTTTTTTTAAATCTTTTTTTTTTTTAAGCGACCTCTGCTCGTTACGGCCCCCCCCCCCATAGTTTACGGGCCTGTTTTCATAAAATCCCCGAAAAAGGTGCGAAATTGTTATTGTTCAAGTGAAATCAAATCAGTCCCCCCCCCCCTACACACACACACACTTTCAAAAACGCACCACGGCCATGAAAAAGACAAGGCCCTGCATGACTATTATTATCAGTCCTTCTCCCCCAAATCGTCTATGTACAGCCCACGAGTCGGTCATTGTCGGTCTGGCGGAAATTCTAGCAACTGTTTTTAGGGTTTACTAGACTTTGTCGGTCTGGTGGGCTGTCGGTTTTGGGTGTCCCGCAAAAATATTCCGTGGACAACTATTTACTGAAAAATATCCTCTACATCACTATTGGATAATCACCCGGACCATTAACTCCTCGCCATATTTTGTCTGAGGGTTGGGGTAATTGCCACGGGATAGTTGGTTTGTATAGGTAAAATAAATTCATTATGTTCTCTTTAAAAAAAATCGAGTGATTCAATACTGACGTGACTCCCCGGGTGAGTGAAAATATTTGAAAATGCAAAGTTTTTTTTTAAATTTTCATTCATTTTTTTTAGAGAGATAGAGCTCGAGTAGGCCTATTCTTTTATTTTTAGGGAGTATACTCTAAAAGAAATCGACATTTACTCATAAGCAAGAGTTTACTCTCTTAAGCTTCATTCCCGGGGGCCGGGGAGAGAATATTCGTAAGGTTCGTTTTTCTGAGGGGAGTCGCCAGACCAGCTGGAATGGATTAGGAGGGGGGGGGGTTTATTTCCCTTTCCATCATCTCTCCCTCGCTTCTTTTTTTTTAAATTTTTTTTTTTAAGCGGACCTCTGCTCGTTAACGGCCCCCCCAAAGTTACGGACCTGTTTCATTAAATCCCCGAAAAGGTGCGAAATTGTTATTGTTCAAGTGAAATCAAATCAGTCCCCCCCCCCCCCTACACACACACACACTTTCAAAAACGCACCACGGCCCATGAAAAAGACAAGGCCCTGCATGACTATTATTATCAGTCCTTCTCCCCAAATCGTCTATGTACAGCCCACGAGTCGGTCATTGTCGGTCTGGCGGAAATTCTAGCAACTGTTTTTAGGGTTTACTAGACTTTGTCGGTCTGGTGGGCTGTCGGTTTAGTGGGGTGTCCCGCAAAAAATATTCCGTGGACAACTATTTACTGAAAAATATCCTCTACATCACTATTGGATAATCACCCCGGACCATTACTCCTCGCCAATATTTTGTCTGAGGGTTGGGGTAATTGCCATCGGATAGTTGTTTGTATAGGTAAAAATAAATTCATTATGTTCTCTTTAAAAAAAATCGAGTGATTCAATACTGACGTGACTCCCCGGGTGAGTGAAAAATATATTGAAAATGCAAAGTTTTTTTTTAAATTTTCATTCATTTTTTTGAGAGATAGAGCTCGAGTAGGCCTATTCTTTTATTTTTAGGGAGTATACTCTAAAAGAAATCGACATTTACTCTTAAGCAAGAGTTTACTCTCTTTAAGCTTCATTCCCGGGGCCGGGGAGAGAATATTCGTAAGGTTCGTTTTTCCTGAGGGGAGTCGCCAGACCAGCTGGAATGGATTGGAGGGGGGGGGGGGGGGGGGGTTATTTTCCCTTTCCATCATCTTTCCCCTCGCTTCTTTTTTTTAAATCTTTTTTTTTTTTAAGCGGACCTCTGCTCGTTACGGCCCCCCCCCATAGTTACGGGCCTGTTTCATAAAATCCCCGAAAAAGGTGCGAAATTGTTATTGTTCAAGTGAAATCAAATCAGTCCCCCCCCCCCCCCCACACACACACACTTTCAAAAACGCACCACGGCCCATGAAAAAGACAAGGCCCTGCATGACTATTATTATCAGTCCTTCTCCCCCAAATCGTCTATGTACAGCCCACGAGTCGGTCATTGTCGGTCTGGCGGAAATTCTAGCAACTGTTTTTAGGGTTTACTAGACTTTGTCGGTCTGGTGGGCTGTCGGTTTAGTGGGGTGTCCCGCAAAAAATATTCCGTGGACAACTATTTACTGAAAAATATCCTCTACATCACTATTGGATAATCACCCCGGACCATTAACTCCTCGCCAATATTTTGTCTGAGGGTTGGGGTAATTGCCATCGGGATAGTTGTTTGTATAGGTAAAATAAATTCATTATGTTCTCTTTAAAAAAAATCGAGTGATTCAATACTGACGTGACTCCCCGGGTGAGTGAAAATATATTGAAAATGCAAAGTTTTTTTTAAATTTTCATTCATTTTTTTTAGAGAGATAGAGCTCGAGTAGGCCTATTCTTTTATTTTTAGGGAGTATACTCTAAAAGAAATCGACATTTACTCTTAAGCAAGAGTTTACTCTCTTAAGCTTCATTCCCGGGGGCCGGGGGAGAGAATATTCGTAAGGTTCGTTTTTCCTGAGGGGAGTCGCCAGACCAGCTGGAATGGATTGGAGGGGGGGGGGGGGGGGTTATTTTCCCTTTCCATCATCTCTCCCTCGCTTCTTTTTTTTTAAATCTTTTTTTTTTTAAGCGGACCTCTGCTCGTTACGGCCCCCCCCCCCCCCCATAGTTACGGCCTGTTTCATAAAATCCCCGAAAAAGGTGCGAAATTGTTATTGTTCAAGTGAAATCAAATCAGTCCCCCCCCCCCCCTACACACACACACACTTTCAAAAACGCACCACGGCCCATGAAAAAGACAAGGCCCTGCATGACTATTATTATCAGTCCTTCTCCCCCAAATCGTCTATGTACAGCCCACGAGTCGGTCATTGTCGGTCTGGCGGAAATTCTAGCAACTGTTTTTAGGGTTTACTAGACTTTGTCGGTCTGGTGGGCTGTCGGTTTAGTGGGGTGTCCCGCAAAAAATATTCCGTGGACAACTATTTACTGAAAAATATCCTCTACATCACTATTGGATAATCACCCCGGACCATTAACTCCTCGCCAATATTTTGTCTGAGGGTTTGGGTAATTGCCATCGGGATAGTTGTTTGTAAAGGTAAAATAAATTCATTATGTTCTCTTTAAAAAAAATCGAGTGATTCAATACTGACGTGACTCCCCGGGTGAGTGAAAATATATTGAAAATGCAAAGTTTTTTTTAAATTTTCATTCATTTTTTTTAGAGAGATAGAGCTCGAGTAGGCCTATTCTTTTATTTTAGGGAGTATACTCTAAAAGAAATCGACATTTACTCTTAAGCAAGAGTTATACTCTCTTAAGCTTCATTCCGGGGGCCGGGGGAGAGAATATTCGTAAGGTTCGTTTTTTCCTGAGGGGAGTCGCCAGACCAGCTGGAATGGATTGGAGGGGGGGGGGGGGTTATTTTCCCTTTCCATCATCTCTCCCCTCGCTTCTTTTTTTAAATCTTTTTTTTTTAAGCGGACCTCTGCTCGTTACGGCCCCCCCCCATAGTTACGGGCCTGTTTCATAAAATCCCCGAAAAAGGTGCGAATTGTTATTGTTCAAGTGAAATCAAATCAGTCCCCCCCCCCCTACACACACACACACTTCAAAAACGCACCACGGCCCATGAAAAAGACAAGGCCCTGCATGACTATTATTATCAGTCCTTCTCCCCCAAATCGTCTATGTACAGCCCACGAGTCGGTCATTGTCGGTCTGGCGGAAATTCTAGCAACTGTTTTTTAGGGTTTACTAGACTTTGTCGGTCTGGTGGGCTGTCGTTTAGTGGGGTGTCCCGCAAAAATATTCCGTGGACAACTATTTACTGAAAAATATCCTCTACATCACTATTGGATAATCACCCCGGACCATTAACTCCTCGCCAATATTTTGTCTGAGGGTTGGGGTAATTGCCACCGGGATAGTTGTTTGTAAAGGTAAAATAAATTCATTATGTTCTCTTTAAAAAAAATCGAGTGATTCAATACTGACGTGACTCCCCGGGTGAGTGAAAATATATTGAAAATGCAAAGTTTTTTTTTAAATTTTCATTCATTTTTTTTAGAGAGATAGAGCTCGAGTAGGCTATTCTTTTATTTTTTAGGGAGTATACTCTAAAAGAAATCGACATTTACTCTTAAGCAAGAGTTTACTCTCTTAAGCTTCATTCCCGGGGCCGGGGGAGAGAATATTCGTAAGGTTCGTTTTTTCCTGAGGGGAGTCGCCAGACCAGCTGAATGGATTGGAGGGGGGGGGGGGGTATTTTCCCTTACCATCATCTCTCCCTCGCTTCTTTTTTTTTAAAATTTTTTTTTTAAAGCGGACCTCTGCTCGTTACGGCCCCCCCCCCCCCATAGTTACGGACCTGTTTCATTAAAATCCCCGAAAAAGGTGCGAAATTGTTATTGTTCAAGTGAAATCAAATCAGTCCCCCCCCCCCCCCCTACACACACACACACTTTCAAAAACGCACCACGGCCCATGAAAAAGACAAGGCCCTGCATGACTATTATTATCAGTCCTTCTCCCCCAAATCGTCTATGTAGCCCACGAGTCGGTCATTGTCGGTCTGGCGGAAATTCTAGCAACTGTTTTTAGGGTTTACTAGACTTTGTCGGTCTGGTGGGCTGTCGGTTTAGTGGGGTGTCCCGCAAAAAAATATTCCGTGGACAACTATTTACTGAAAAATATCCTCTACATCACTATTGGATAATCACCCCGGACCATTAACTCCTCGCCAATATTTTGTCTGAGGGTTGGGGTAATTGCCATCGGGATAGTTGTTTGTATAGGTAAAATAAATTCATTATGTTCTCTTTAAAAAAAATCGAGTGATTCAATACTGACGTGACTCCCCGGTGAGTGAAAATATATTGAAAATGCAAAGTTTTTTTAAATTTTCATTCATTTTTTTTAGAGAGATAGAGCTCGAGTAGGCCTATTCTTTTATTTTTAGGGAGTATACTCTAAAAGAAATCGACATTTACTCTTAAGCAAGAGTTTACTCTCTTAAGCTTCATTCCCCGGGGCCGGGGGAGAGAATATTCGTAAGGTTCGTTTTTCCTTGGGGGAGTCGCCAGACCAGCTGAAATGGATTGGAGGGGGGGGGGGGGGGGGGTTATTTTCCCTTTCCATCATCTTTCCCCTCGCTTCTTTTTTTTAAATCTTTTTTTTTTTAAGCGGACCTCTGCTCGTTACGGCCCCCCCCCATAGTTACGGGCCTGTTTCATAAAATCCCCGAAAAAGGTGCGAAATTGTTATTGTTCAAGTGAAATCAAATCAGTCCCCCCCCCCCCCCCCTACACACACACACACTTTCAAAAACGCACCACGGCCCATGAAAAAGACAAGGCCCTGCATGACTATTATTATCAGTCCTTCTCCCCCCAAATCGTCTATGTACAGCCCACGAGTCGGTCATTGTCGGTCTGGCGGAAATTCTAGCAACTGTTTTTAGGGTTTACTAGACTTTGTCGGTCTGGTGGGCTGTCGGTTTAGTGGGGTGTCCCGCAAAAAATATTCCGTGGACAACTATTTACTGAAAAATATCCTCTACATCACTATTGGATAATCACCCCGGACCATTAACTCCTCGCCAATATTTTGTCTGAGGGTTGGGGTAATTGCCATCGGGATAGTTGTTTGTATAGGTAAAATAAATTCATTATGTTCTCTTAAAAAAAAATCGAGTGATTCAATACTGACGTGACTCCCCGGTGAGTGAAAATATATTGAAAATGCAAAGTTTTTTTTTAAATTTTCATTCATTTTTTTTAGAGAGATAGAGCTCGAGTAGGCCTATTCTTTTATTTTTAGGGAGTATACTCTAAAAGAAATCGACATTTACTCTTAAGCAAGAGTTTACTCTCTTAAGCTTCATTCCCGGGGGCCGGGGGAGAGAATATTCGTAAGGTTCGTTTTTCCCTGAGGGAGTCGCCAGACCAGCTGGAATGGATTGGAGGGGGGGGGGGGGGTTATTTTCCCTTTCCATCATCTCTCCCCTCGCTCTTTTAAAAAAAAATTTTTTTTTAAGCGGACCTCTGCTCGTTACGGCCCCCCCCCATAGTTACGGGCCTGTTTCATAAAATCCCCGAAAAAGGTGCGAAATTGTTATTGTTCAAGTGAAATCAAATCAGTCCCCCCCCCCCCCACACACACACACAAACTTTCAAAAACGCACCACGGCCCATGAAAAAGACAAGGCCCTGCATGACTATTATTATCAGTCCTTCTCCCCCAAATCGTCTATGTACAGCCCACGAGTCGGTCATTGTCGGTCTGGCGGAAATTCTAGCAACTGTTTTTAGGGTTTACTAGACTTTGTCGGTCTGGTGGGCTGTCGGTTTAGTGGGGTGTCCCGCAAAAAATATTCCGTGGACAACTATTTACTGAAAAATATCCTCTACATCACTATTGGATAATCACCCCGGACCATTAACTCCTCGCCAATATTTTGTCTGAGGGTTGGGGTAATTGCCATCGGGATAGTTGTTTGTAAAGGTAAAATAAATTCATTATGTTCTCTTTAAAAAAAATCGAGTGATTCAATACTGACGTGACTCCCCGGGTGAGTGAAAATATATTGAAAATGCAAAGTTTTTTTTAAATTTTCATTCATTTTTTTTAGAGAGATAGAGCTCGAGTAGGCCTATTCTTTTATTTTTAGGGAGTATACTCTAAAAGAAATCGACATTTACTCTTAAGCAAGAGTTTATACTCTCTTAAGCTTCATTCCCGGGGGCCGGGGAGAGAATATTCGTAAGGTTCGTTTTTCCTGAGGGGAGTCGCCAGACCAGCTGGAATGGATTGGAGGGGGGGGGGGGGGTTATTTTCCCTTTCCATCATCTCTCCCCTCGCTTCTTTTTTTAAATCTTTTTTTTTTTAAGCGGACCTCTGCTCGTTACGGCCCCCCCCATAGTTACGGGCCTGTTTCATAAAATCCCCGAAAAAGGTGCGAAATTGTTATTGTTCAAGTGAAATCAAATCAGTCCCCCCCCCCCTACACACACACACACTTTCAAAAACGCACCACGGCCCATGAAAAAGACAAGGCCCTGCATGACTATTATTATCAGTCCTTCTCCCCCAAATCGTCTATGTACAGCCCCACGAGTCGGTCATTGTCGGTCTGGCGGAAATTCTAGCAACTGTTTTTAGGGTTTACTAGACTTTGTCGTCTGGTGGGCTGTCGGTTAGTGGGGTGTCCCGCAAAAAATATTCCGTGGACAACCTATTTACTGAAAAATATCCTCTACATCACTATTGGATAATCACCCCGGACCATTAACTCCTCGCCAATATTTTGTCTGAGGTTTGGGGTAATTGCCACCGGGATAGTTGTTTGTATAGGTAAAATAAATTCATTATGTTCTCTTTAAAAAAAATCGAGTGATTCAATACTGACGTGACTCCCCGGGTGAGTGAAAATATATTGAAAATGCAAAGTTTTTTTTTAAATTTTCATTCATTTTTTTTTAGAGAGATAGAGCTCGAGTAGGCCTATTCTTTTATTTTTAGGGAGTATACTCTAAAAGAAATCGACATTTACTCTTAAGCAAGAGTTTACTCTCTTAAGCTTCATTCCCGGGGGCCGGGGGAGAGAATATTCGTAAGGTTCGTTTTTCCTGAGGGGAGTCGCCAGACCACTGGAATGGATTGGAGGGGGGGGGGGGTTTATTTTCCCTTTCCATCATCTCTCCCCTCGCTTCTTTTTTTTTAAATTTTTTTTTTTAAGCGGACCTCTGCTCGTTACGGCCCCCCCCCCCATAGTTACGGACCTGTTTCATTAAATCCCCGAAAAAGGTGCGAAATTGTTATTGTTCAAGTGAAATCAAATCAGTCCCCCCCCCCCCCCCCCTACACACACACACACTTTCAAAAACGCACCACGGCCCATGAAAAAGACAAGGCCCTGCATGACTATTATTATCAGTCCTTCTCCCCCAAATCGTCTATGTACAGCCCACGAGTCGGTCATTGTCGGTCTGGCGGAAATTCTAGCAACTGTTTTTAGGGTTTACTAGATTTGTCGGTCTGGTGGGCTGTCGGTTTAGTGGGGTGTCCCGCAAAAAATATTCCGTGGACAACTATTTACTGAAAAATATCCTCTACATCACTATTGGATAATCACCCGGACCATTAACTCCTCGCCAATATTTTGTCTGAGGGTTGGGGTAATTGCCATCGGGATAGTTGTTTGTATAGGTAAAATAAATTCATTATGTTCTCTTTAAAAAAATCGAGTGATTCAATACTGACGTGACTCCCGGGTGAGTGAAAATATATTGAAAATGCAAAGTTTTTTTTAAATTTTCATTCATTTTTTTTAGAGAGAGAGAGCTCGAGTAGGCCTATTCTTTTATTTTTAGGGAGTATACTCTAAAAGAAATCGACATTTACTCTTAAGCAAGAGTTTACTCTCTTAAGCTTCATTCCCGGGGGCCGGGGGAGAGAATATTCGTAAGGTTCGTTTTTCCTGAGGGGAGTCGCCAGACCAGCTGGAATGGATTGGAGGGGGGGGGGGGGGGGGTTATTTTCCCTTTCCATCATCTCTCCCCTCGCTTCTTTTTTTAAATCTTTTTTTTTTTTAAGCGGACCTCTGCTCGTTACGGCCCCCCCCCATAGTTACGGGGCCTGTTTCATAAATCCCGAAAAAGGTGCGAAATTGTTATTGTTCAAGTGAAATCAAATCAGTCCCCCCCCCCCCCCTACACACACACACACTTTCAAAAACGCACCACGGCCCATGAAAAAGACAAGGCCCTGCATGACTATTATTATCAGTCCTTCTCCCCCAAATCGTCTATGTACAGCCACGAGTCGGTCATTGTCGGTCTGGCGGAAATTCTAGCAACTGTTTTTAGGGTTTACTAGACTTTGTCGGTCTGGTGGGCTGTCGGTTTAGTGGGGTGTCCGCAAAAAATATTCCGTGGACAACTATTTACTGAAAAATATCCTCTACATCACTATTGGATAATCACCCCGGACCATTAACTCCTCGCCAATATTTTGTCTGAGGGTTGGGGTAATTGCCATCGGGATAGTTGTTTGTATAGGTAAAATAAATTCATTATGTTCTCTTTAAAAAAAATCGAGTGATTCAATACTGACGTGACTCCCCGGGTGAGTGAAAATATATTGAAAATGCAAAGTTTTTTTTTAAATTTTCATTCATTTTTTTTAGAGAGAGAGAGCTCGAGTAGGCCTATTCTTTTATTTTTAGGGAGTATACTCTAAAAGAAATCGACATTTACTCTTAAGCAAGAGTTTACTCTCTTAAGCTTCATTCCCGGGGGCCGGGGGAGAGAATATTCGTAAGGTTCGTTTTTTCCTGAGGGGAGTCGCCAGACCAGCTGGAATGGATTGGAGGGGGGGGGGGGGGTTATTTTCCCTTTCCATCATCTCTCCCCTCGCTTCTTTTTTTTTAAATCTTTTTTTTTTTTAAGCGGACCTCTGCTCGTTACGGCCCCCCCCATAGTTACGGGCCTGTTTCATAAAATCCCCGAAAAAGGTGCGAAATTGTTATTGTTCAAGTGAAATCAAATCAGTCCCCCCCCCCCCCCCTACACACACACACACTTTCAAAAACGCACCACGGCCCATGAAAAAGACAAGGCCCTGCATGACTATTATTATCAGTCCTTTCCCCCAAATCGTCTATGTACAGCCCACGAGTCGGTCATTGTCGGTCTGGCGGAAATTCTAGCAACTGTTTTTAGGGTTTACTAGACTTTGTCGGTCTGGTGGGCTGTCGGTTTAGTGGGGTGTCCCGCAAAAAATATTCCGTGGACAACTATTTACTGAAAAATATCCTCTACATCACTATTGGATAATCACCCGGACCATTAACTCCTCGCCAATATTTTGTCTGAGGGTTGGGGTAATTGCCATCGGGATAGTTGTTTGTATAGGTAAAATAAATTCATTATGTTCTCTTTAAAAAAAATCGAGTGATTCAATACTGACGTGACTCCCCGGGTGAGTGAAAATATATTGAAAATGCAAAGTTTTTTTTTTAAATTTTCATTCATTTTTTTTAGAGAGATAGAGCTCGAGTAGGCCTATTCTTTTATTTTTAGGGAGTATACTCTAAAAGAAATCGACATTTACTCTTAAGCAAGAGTTTACTCTCTTAAGCTTCATTCCCGGGGGCCGGGGGAGAGAATATTCGTAAGGTTCGTTTTTCCTGAGGGGAGTCGCCAGACCAGCTGGAATGGATTGGAGGGGGGGGGGGGGGGGGGGTTATTTTCCCTTTCCATCATCTCTCCCTCGCTTCTTTTTTTTAATCTTTTTTTTTTTTTAAGCGGACCTCTGCTCGTTACGGCCCCCCCCCCCATAGTTACGGGCTGTTTCATAAATCCCCGAAAAAGGTGCGAAATTGTTATTGTTCAAGTGAAATCAAATCAGTCCCCCCCCCCCTACACACACACACACTTTCAAAAACGCACCACGGCCCATGAAAAAGACAAGGCCCTGCATGACTATTATTATCAGTCCTTCTCCCCCAAATCGTCTATGTACAGCCACGAGTCGGTCATTGTCGGTCTGGCGGAAATTCTAGCAACTGTTTTTAGGGTTTACTAGACTTTGTCGGTCTGGTGGGCTGTCGGTTTAGTGGGGTGTCCCGCAAAAAATATTCCGTGGACAACTATTTACTGAAAAATATCCTCTACATCACTATTGGATAATCACCCCGGACCATTAACTCCTCGCCAATATTTTGTCTGAGGGTTGGGGTAATTGCCATCGGGATAGTTGTTTGTATAGGTAAAATAAATTCATTATGTTCTCTTTAAAAAAAATCGAGTGATTCAATACTGACGTGACTCCCCGGGTGAGTGAAAATATATTGAAAATGCAAAGTTTTTTTAAAATTTTCATTCATTTTTTTTTAGAGAGATAGAGCTCGAGTAGGCCTATTCTTTTATTTTTAGGGAGTATACTCTAAAAGAAATCGACATTTACTCTTAAGCAAGAGTTTACTCTCTTAAGCTTCATTCCCGGGGGCCGGGGGAGAGAATATTCGTAAGGTTCGTTTTTCCTGAGGGGAGTCGCCAGACCAGCTGGAATGGATTGGAGGGGGGGGGGGGGGGGGGTATTTTCCCTTTCCATCATCTCTCCCCTCGCTTCTTTTTTTTAAATCTTTTTTTTTTTTAAGCGGACCTCTGCTCGTTACGGCCCCCCCCCCCATAGTTACGGGCCTGTTTCATAAAATCCCCGAAAAAGGTGCGAAATTGTTATTGTTCAAGTGAAATCAAATCAGTCCCCCCCCCCTACACACACACACAACACTTTCAAAAACGCACCACGGCCCATGAAAAAGACAAGGCCCTGCATGACTATTATTATCAGTCCTTCTCCCCCAAATCGTCTATGTACAGCCCACGAGTCGGTCATTGTCGGTCTGGCGGAAATTTTAGCAACTGTTTTTAGGGTTTACTAGACTTTGTCGGTCTGGTGGGCTGTCGGTTTAGTGGGGGTGTCCCGCAAAAAATATTCGTGGACAACTATTTACTGAAAAATATCCTCTACATCACTATTGGATAATCACCCCGGACCATTAACTCCTCGCCAATATTTTGTCTGAGGGTTGGGGTAATTGCCATCGGGATAGTTGTTTGTATAGGTAAAATAAATTCATTATGTTCTCTTTAAAAAAAATCGAGTGATTCAATACTGACGTGACTCCCCGGGGTGAGTGAAAATATATTGAAAATGCAAAGTTTTTTTTAAAATTTTCATTCATTTTTTTTAGAGAGATAGAGCTCGAGTAGGCCTATTCTTTTATTTTTAGGGAGTATACTCTAAAAGAAATCGACATTTACTCTTAAGCAAGAGTTTACTCTCTTAAGCTTCATTCCCGGGGGCCGGGGGAGAGAATATTCGTAAGGTTCGTTTTTCCTGAGGGGAGTCGCCAGACCAGCTGGAATGGATTGGAGGGGGGGGGGGGGGGGGGGGAGGAGGAGTAGTTGGACAACTTTTTTTAAAGACAAAGTATAACGGAGTTCTCAAACAAACAAACTTAAATAAATCAAATATTTCATCCAGAGTTTGCAATCTGTCGACTTAGAAAACAAAATGCTTAGTTAGTGTCGGATTTCCAAATTCGCCACTGTAAATGCTTCGCTAGAATGCAATGTTTCTATAATAAATTCTAAAATGTAAACTTCCTGGCGAGGGGGGGGGGGGGGGGGGTGAGAACCGTCACAGACTCCCCCTCCGGTTTTCAAGCTTTTCCTCTTTTTTTAAATTAGTAACCTTTCATACAAATGAAATCAATAAGCTGTACAAACATAGAGAAATAAACAATCACACAGGGACAAGATATAAACAGAACATTAAATCACAAGTACACTTGATAACTTAATAAACATCATAATTACACGAAGAAGCTTCATGGGAGGAATTTAATTTGTAAACAAATTTTTAGACATTTTACTCCCAGTGTTAAAGATCGTATGCTCGATCTGTAATGCTCGATCTGTAATGAAAAATAATGCCCGGCAAGCAGTAGATGATAGGTTCGAATCCCGCTGGTTCCAATTTTTCTGACTTGTGTTCTTCATTACAGATCGAGCATACAATCTTTAACACTGGGAGTAAAATGCCTAAAAATTTGTTTACAAATCATAATTACAGTTGATAAAATCTCAGCTTACGATGATTGCATTATACAGTGTAAAACTGAAAGTACAGCTTCAATACAACTTCACACATTTTTTCCTTCAATTTTTCACCGAAAGAAAAAAAAGGAGAAGGAGAGAGAGAGAGAGAGAGAGAGAGAGAGAGAGAGAGAGAGAGAGAGAGAGGGGGGGGGGGGGAGGGGTAGAGAAGAAATAAATAAAAATAGAGACACACGCACATGCACACACCGTGAAGCACCCTCCCCTCCCAAGCCCCCAACTAGCCAGCTCTCCATCCCGGCCACGCCCCTCCATCCCTTCATTCACACCCCAACCAATCCCTCACGTGCAAGAAATGTGGGAATCTCCAGAAGACCAAGTACCAGTAACAAAAACAGCACCTTGCTTCCTCATTTGAAATTAAGTTTCCCATTTCTTCACGCTCTAGATAGTGCTATCTATTCTTTTCTCAGCTTGATTTCCTACCAATATTTCTTTCAATTCTTGGAATATTTATTGGAATATCAAATATTTTATTAACACTATTATATGATTCGATAAATACTTCTCCCCCACATCATCCAAACTAACCGAGAAAA
This sequence comes from Heliocidaris erythrogramma, assembly GCA_025617745.1. Taxonomy (NCBI): domain Eukaryota; kingdom Metazoa; phylum Echinodermata; class Echinoidea; order Camarodonta; family Echinometridae; genus Heliocidaris; species Heliocidaris erythrogramma. The sequence goes on from CM046866.1 coordinate 41,536,698, forward strand.
ATTCCCTCCCATGCAGCTTAATTAAAAATTGGTAAGTTCAACACATGATCTACATGTACGGTTTTCCATAGCAACTGAGTCTGTTTACATTCATGAAATACGTCACGTTATAATCATCTCTTCTTCCTTTTTGCAAAAAGAGCACTTGAATATTGCGCCAGCCCCCCCCCCCCCCCACCACCACCACCACCAATGAAAAGAAATGTGTGTATAAGTTTATTTAGATGCAGTGACCACCCGGGGCCGTGGTATAAGAAACCAACAATCAACTTAACAATGCCTGTACAGTGGTTTATCATTATGGCGCCATTGTTATTCGGGATCGGATGCGATGGATGCTTGAGTGGATGGATGCCTTTCATTATCCAATCGACATGATGGGACAGGCAGGTGAATGGTTCTCCATCATCCTGATTGAACTTGTGTGTGTAAATGGGTGCACAGCGTGTGTGAAGTGAAATAGCGCCAGCGCCATCGCCATGAGCTAAGCTCCGATCCCAGCCCTGGCTCCAGTGTTTACATAATTATATACCGCGCATTATAGATTTTGCTACACACGGTGACAGTACAGGTGCTGAAGCCACAACCCGGGCCGCAGGGATAGGATTGAACTGTCTGACTGTCTGGAATTTAATTTTCTTTTGGAGGAGAAACGTAAGTTTACATATTGATACTGGTGTTGCTGTTGATGAAAATATGTGTAATTCTCTTCTCAGTTGCGCATAGACTGAACACTATTTTAATTTACAATTTAATAATCGTATGATACGAATTTGATCAGCTGTTTACACAGTCACAGGCATGACAGGTATACAAGGCCGTACCGGTAAGTCGAGGCAGTATGCACGCCCCTCGAGTTTCGGGGACCGGCCCTGCAGTGCGCACCGTATACCGGTATTTGACCCGACGCTCTGCAATATCTTGCTGCACTTGCATGACTTGGGCAATTCCAAGCCTTATGGAATGACATTCACAAAATATTTTCAAGTTTGAAAGAAGAATATTAATTATGAACATCATGAATTTTTCGTGCAAATACATGAACAAATAAGGTACTTTGAGAACTGTTGAGTTTTATGTCAACCATTATTAACATGATAAACTATTATATTGCTTTGTTTATCTGTTTATGGAATGACACAAAAAGGACATGACTTTTCATCCAGAATGAACATTGCTCAAACTCTGTGAACTTTACAGATATGACACCATGTTCTTGACAATCTGTTTGAAAATATTTGATGTATGCAAAATATGAAATGACAGTCGCACTGCAATTACTAATTAGCCACCCGCATGACCCGAAAGCTTTCACTCCGTCCTGCCTAATTTGGATAAAATAAACAATTTGTTTACGTAAAACCGCTACCGAAGAGTCTCAGCATGCTCAGCTAAACTCTGAAATCTCGCCTTAGAAACAACCAAATGAAATGAACTAAATGTCAAATTCCAGAATAAGAGTTGCTCTAACTCCTAATTATTATCACTCGTAGTCAAATCATTTTTTAGTTTGTAAAAACTTAGAGAAATGAGGAGCCATTTCTTTCTCTTTTTTAGTCTGAAAATGTACATGTAGCAGTATTTTTCATATTTTCAATCATTGCGCAAGATTGTAACTTTCAGATATAAAAATCAAAGTATATTAAGGGGAACCTCCAAATATCTTTTCATAATTATCTGTCGAACAGTTATGTCAGGAAAAAATTGAAGGCAATGTCATTAATGAACCCTCGACCGTTCTTTGCGGAAGTTGAAATGTACATGTATAGCGGTGCATGCAGGATGGTTTCCACTTGAGTGTAATCCTGTGTACTACGTACATGTACGTGCAGGATATTTTACATTCGAGTCTCAGCGGTGTGTTGAATGTCGCGATAAAATATAAAGGCTGATATTGGGCAAAAGAACGACATAGATCCAATATAAGATTACTTATTAAGAAATCAAGCAGGGTAATGTTAAAAATAAGGTGGATTGCTGCAACTGCGACAAATTTTCTCTCCGCCAATCTGATGCAAAGATATCAGTAGCTTATAACAGTTATTGCAACTTGTCATTGATGATAAGTTTTACGAAACAGGGCCCAGGTAACAGCTGATCGACGTGAGCGCGAGCTGAGGCATAAAGGATGACATCGGGTGAGCGCTTGCGCAAAGGGGCGAAATCATTTGATGCTACATGTACATGTAGTTACAGTTACCCAGTCTTTTCATCATTAACTAACTGCTCAAACTTGAAACTGTGTATGGAGTGAGACTGGAGTTTAAAGTCTAGCAATATGTCAATTGTTTGCATATACATTGTATATTCATTTCGTCCCAGACTTGTGTCGGGGGAAAAAAACAAAACCTCTTTTCACAGTACTCTGAAACAGTGAAATACTTGTACATGTATCTCAGAAAATACTCACACGTTTTCAGTGAAAATTGATATGAAATATAATATCATCATTTCCTACTCTGGAATTTTCATGATTTTTAAGGCCCAAATAAGGGAGATACAAGAAGGTGAATTTTTCTAGGATTTTTGTTCCTCTCTCAGCACAGGGCCTCGGTAGCGGTTAGGAAAAGCTTTTACGACTTTATGATGAAGCAGTGTTAATTGCAGTGTAGGGCCAAGCCTGATGAAGCAGTGTTACAGAATGACAGTTTCGGGATGTCATGACTGCTGAAAGTCAATGGGAAATAGTGTATAAAATTAATATTACTGTATGTAAATAATATAGTCTGAAAAAACATAGTCTGAAACACAGATTGAGCAAACTATTTGATAATTTTTGATGACTTAAGACATCTGTGTTGAGTATAGCTCTATAATTACTGTTTTGTGTTTATTAATCTGCTATAATTTATGTGAACTGTATTCATAATTTCATATTTTGTTAATCATTAGATTTTTGAAAAAACTGGAGATTATTCATTTGTGTAAAATGCTTCTGGTAAGTTTAAAATAAATTCTGATAGATTTTTCACTACATTCCATTTTATATTGTACATGTATGTATTTCATTGTTTTATGGATTTCTTATTTATTCTATTTATTTTTTTAATCACTGGAATTATTATGTAATTTTTTTTTTAAAATGGTAAATTCATGATATGGAATCCTACTACCTAACCATAACCATAACCATAACCATAATCCTAATCTCTATTTCTACCCTAACCCTACATAGAGACTGCTTCGGTGCGTAATTGCGGGGGGTTCGGGGGGCCTTCTGTTTGTGGATGATAGCTGGTCTATTATCTGCGGGCGGAGGGCCCCTGAACCTTTTGTAGGCGCGCACTGGAGCAGTTTCTGGATCCGCCACTGCTTTGGTCCTTATACATTTTCCTTTTATGATCAATATCCTGTGTAATCATGTTTAATTTTGTATATGTGCTTTATGTTATTGTATTTTATGTTATTTGCCCTGCATACTCTGTTTTCCAGATTTGTCCTGGGCTTTAATGTATTCTGTTATTCCTTTATTGATTTGAATGTTGAATAAAGTGATGAATTATATATTTTATTATTTATAAATTTCTTCAAAATATGATTTGTTTCATTTGATACTATCATGTAGATCAACCGTTTAAAACACAGGACAGTCAAACCTATAGAGGATTTAGAAAAACATATTAACATTTATGGAATAAAAAAACACCACTTTCCTTTTGTTTTGTACACAGAACCCAAAATATCCAAATTATTCAATTTTATATATTTTCTTACTAGAAGATGATCTCATCATATCTACTTTAGTTGATAGTGTCCCACATCTGTCTAATATAAAGGCGCAGGGTTGAATTAATTTGTGCAAAACCAAATTTACTGAAATTTGAGGGATTATGCAGAACAGAAACTAATGCTATTCTTGGTTACTATGTTAATTCAACTGTGTGTATCAAATATATTTCAGCAAACAAGTCATATTAGTATAACCTATTTACATGTACCCTTTTACAATTTATCACAATTGGTATCTGTTATTGATTTAAAGATTATGTTTATCATTTATGCAAATTTTTATTACAGACCACATGTCTGTTGGTTGACCAACGCTTGTCTAATGAAGCATGTAAATCATGTAAATCCAAAGATTAAAATTTCTTACATGTACATGTACATTAGCTATCTCTTTATTATTCTAACCTTAAACACAACCCTAACCATATATGCATTGGTTGTTAATGCACATGAATCCTGTTATGGTAGGGTACATATTCTATAGTTAAGTCAGTCAATTGGAAATATTATTTTATGCTGGCAGTAGATATGGAATAAAATCATCATGTACATTTGATGTAAATTGGGATAGCCCCATTTATGCCTTATAGCAGGTTAATAACACTATATAATACCTTATTTTTACCTTATGTGACATACATGTACTGTAATGTTGCCTGGGGGCTAGCCTCTTGTCGATGCCCTGGCGCTGTTGAAATCCTTGGCGATATGGAGGCAAAATTTCTGGCGAGCGAAGCGAGCCAGAAACACCGAGGCGCTTGCGCCGAGGGCCTCTTGACACCTGATCTGAATTTCTTTTGTATTTCATTGTTTTGACGAATATTCCGACCAAATTTTGGTCGGTGAAAATCATCCAATAAGCGCGAGCTACCATGACGTAATGTTAAATATTCATGACTCGACTGCAAGCTATTTCTTAAAATGGCGTTCAACGTTTCTTCCACGACGAGTGATGACAATATTTGTAAGAGCTTATAATATGCCGCTAGAATGTTGAAGATTGACAGATTCAAAGATTTGCAAGTTGATGCAATCAAATCTGCACTTAAAGGACAAGATGTTTTTGTGAATCTGCCTACTGGCTATGGAAAAAGTGTTATTTTTCACACGCTATCGCTCTGTGCTGATTACCTCCGTGGGCCAGGGATATGGAGAGTGAAACTGCATGCTGCGCTGCTTAGCTTCGCGAGCTGGGCCAGGCGGATCCCCCCGGGCCTTGCCGGGCAGTGAATTGCTGGTAACTCCTTGGTTACATCAGAATTGATGGAGATGCATCTATTGTTGAACGGTGACTTTTATTGCCCATTCTTCATTATTTGTAAATATATGATGATCTCTTGAGAAATATGTACATTTGTCTTATTTCAAATTACCATGGTTTGTAAGCTAGAGATCGAATTCTTCATAATGTGCTTGTCTGTGATTGTATTTTGAGCAAGAGATTTACGTAATCCCCCCCAAAAAATAATAGACTAGTCCAGAACTGAAGTAAGAAATCCTTGAGATTTCATTGGCCAATTTGCTGGGCGATCGCCGCGGTTATCTAACTATTCACGTTTCATGCATAATTCAGTAGGAAATCGTGCCTCATGAATATATAATTCAGGTCGGGTGTCAAGAGGCCCTCGGCGCAAGCGCCTCGGTTTTTCTCCATATCGCCAAGGATTTCAACAGCGCCAGGGCCTCGACAAGAGGCTACCTGGGGGCATACTTTTAAATCTTATCTTGACAAGCTAAGAGCATTGCAGAAAAGGGTTATACGGTTTATCACCAATTCTCATTTTAGGCAACCAAGTTTTCCATTGTTTCTTAAATTGACGATGCTACCATTGGATGAACTTGCAACTTTTAATTGCTTATTGTTCATGTTTAAGCTCCAATCAATGCCTCATGAATGTACATTAAAAGATTTATTTCAGCAGAACTCACAATTTCATGATTAACAAATAATTTCTTGGTACTACAAAATTTCAATATGGCACGAAAAAGAGACATGATAAAGAAGCTTTTCGACCTGCACTCATCAGGTTATCACGCAGGTATATAACAAATTACTTGAAATCAACTATATTATGCTCGGTAAACCCGGACGCAACCTGGACGCAACCTAGACGCCGTAATTTCAGAACAATCGCAAAGCTTGGACGAGTATAATATACATGTAGTTGATTTCAAGTAATTTGTTATATACCTGCGTGATAACCTGATGAGTGCAGGTCGAAAAGCTTCGTTATCATGTCTCTTTTTCGTGCCATATTGAAATTTCATGATTATAATACACGTCGAAGAAACCATATCCATCAGCCCTTTGCAAGAACAAATGTCACTCTGACTTCTTTCCATATATCCTGTATTAAGGAGTGGAACAACTTACCTATTAAGATAAATACATGTAGGAACTCTACAACTCTCTCCATGTTTAAGAGGTTATCTAAATTGTATTTATTTGATAGATTTTGATTGATAATTTTGTATAATCAATGCATAAACAAATTTTGCCCATGTGACCTACATGTGTGTCTGGGTGTGTGGGGGTGTGTGTGTGTGGTGTGTGTGTGTTTGTGGGTGAGTAGTCATTGTATTATGTTATGCTCTGTAGATTAGTCTTCATACCATGTATATTATGTTGTATTTGGTGTTGTCATTAAGTATTCTGTATTATTATCTTGCCGTAAAGGGGCCCCACCTACAAGCTTACATGTAGCTTCTCATGGGGTCCTAAAACCTTTCAATCAAATAACGATGTCATTTATACCATTGTTCCATATTGTATTCTCATATATTTGATTCGTTTGGTTTTGAATAAATTTGAATTGAATTGAATTGAATTGAAGCTATTTAGAGTGTTAAGAGAGAACGCTTCCCTGGTTAAGCTGAAATCTTATTTGTACTGGTATTAATGTAGGTATGGAATCATCATATGCAATTGTATGTAAAGAGGAGATTGCCTTGTTTAAATGGCAATCAAGTTATAATTATTTTTATCTGTTGAATAAAAATTGTGGAATATTTTATAATTTGCTGCTCCATAATACTCGTTTCCCATTCAGTTAATTGGAAATATTATTTTATGCTGGCAGTAGATATGGAATAAAATCATCATGTACATTTGATGTAAATTGGGATAGCCCCATTTATGCCTTATAGCAGGTTTAATAAGCTATTTTCACTCTGAATAAAAATGTATTTATAGATATTCTGTCAATAACAATGTATTTGCAATACAGGCATACTCATTTACCCCCAAAGGTCAGTCACCAGTTTAATGGTCAAAACTAACCCTTTTTTGTGGTTGCTGTTTGCATCCATCCATGTACATATATCCTGGTTTGTAGCTAGGCAGCACATTACCCCCTGGCCGGTTGACCTGGATAATATGTGACTCACAAAATCACTTATTGGTCAATGTAGGGTGCATGAGTATTTGGTCAGTTTAAACAGGGAAGTGTTAGAGAGACTTCCCTGGTTTAAATAACTCATCGACATTTGAATATTTTCAGTATTTTTTTTAAAATTATAGTTACATGTACATAATTGAAGTCCTTGTTGGTTTGTTCCCCCAACTTGTTTGTTAGCAGCTTGCATGCATTTCAACCTTAGCAGAGTATTCTGCCTTTGCCTTTTATTTGTTCCTCTTTGCTGGGGTCGACCTAGATCATCAAAAGTATGAGATTGAAGAGCAAACATTATGCACATGAAGTTCATGCATGTGACTGGTAATGTTTTTGTCAACATCAAACCATGGATATCCATACTGTGTACATTTGATCTAACCAATGAATGCACCTGCTGTGAAGGGGGACAAGTTGCACATAGGAATACTGCATATATACAAAAAACTTATTTAAAGCTTACATGTACATTGGTAGGCAGAAAAATCGTACTTTGACTTTTGAGGCTGTCATGTCCCTGAACAAAATAGACTGATTTTTCACTCTGGTAAATTGGTTACTCTCTGCCAATGGCTTTGAAATACAAAGAATAATGTTTCTCAGTGTAGACCAATATTTTTATAAGTTATAGCAGTTTTGGAAAGGAACTGATATACAGTGTATGTACATTTTGCACAGGTGATGGACTACAGCCTCATCATCCTTACTCGTGAATGTCAAGGTTTATTTAGTGATTAGGACATGCCAGAACAAACTTGTCTTCCAATTGTGTCATCCTTTGACCTTGATATGTACATTGTAGCTGTTTGTATTGGCATCTATTAGTATCACTCAGTCTGAAGTAGTGTTTTATTTTCATATGGAGCTGATCAAGCATTGTTGTCACCAAGCTAGACTGAAGGGAATCTCATGATTACATGTATCTCCTTATGTAAACAGAGCTTGTCTGGCGATTGTAATGGTCTGACCATTAAATGGAGAACAATGGCTACATGCAGAGGGGTCAGCCTGTGGACCAAAGAAAGGCCATATTGAGATGTCAAAAAAAAGGGCATGCACACAATGTCATGGTTCATGAGTCCAACCTTAGTAGGTCCAGGGAAGTGTTACACTTCCTGGATATACCAAGGAGATATCACAGATCTGTGATAACTCCTTGGATACCACCGGATAGTCATTTTATGCTTTGACAACTTCACCATTTCTATTGGCCCAGGCTACATTTATCTAACACAGTGCAGATCCCATGCTGTGGCAGGTATTTTCAGGCGATATATCTATATACTATATGTATTGTAATACACATTTTCATTAAAAATTTGTGTCACTTATATATCAGAGTGTTGTCTGGAGGTAATATTCATTAAATTTGACCCTGCATACCAGCCATCATTACATGTATGAACAGGTTTTATAGTTCGTAGAAAATAGGCATTTTTTTCGTTCACAGCATTGTGTAGTATAATGGTTATCCTTCCTGTGAATGGCTGTGTGCATGTACATGTACATGTATTGTCCAGGTCAAATGAGGAGTTTTAATTGATTCACTTGTAGGGATGCAGGCCTTTTATGTGTCAGTCACTTTGAGAGGCAGGACATCTGAGGCATGGCATGTTTATGCCAAAACATTATATGATGACATTATTAAAAAGAAGAATCACTTATACATGTATTATCTTGCTTGTTTATGATGAAATGGATTTCATCCCTTTCCCATTCTGGGGTGAGGAGGGGAGGGCGTGTTGTGTTTGGGCAGCTGAAAAATGAAAACAATTATGGTTTTGAGGTGTACAAACACGACCAGTATTAATCTCTGTATCAATCGTCTCCATGTTATGGTGCCATCATGTCTCCTTGGCTTGCTGACAATATCACTTCTTCTTCAAGGAGACTATGAAGCCCCGCTCACAAGGCGTCAGTTTGATTAATTGCATCAGTACCTGCACTAATTGAGCATTTGAAGGCAATTAACCCGTACGGTAGATACGCTGGTTATTAAAAGTATTGTATGCACTGTTCATTTTGCAATCACTTTTAAACGATATACATGTACATGTACTCTTTCATGATGTGCAAAAGACCCTATTGTTGACGGCGGTCCTAACGTCAGCACATGATGCATCATGGCAGCCAGGCTTTGTAAGACATATATGGCTTCTGCCTTCTGCCTTCTGGAAATGGGAGAGCTGAACAAGTAAATGCCTGCCCGTATTGTTTGGATGGTCACCCACATACTTCGCATCCGGCATTCCTCATCCATATTCTCTGAATCAAGATTGAATCAGATTTCTTTTTCTAGAGAAATTTCTTTTATTTTGCAGTTTTGACTGCACTTAATGGTATTTACGGAGAAAAGAATCTTGATAATGAAATAAGAATTAAGGAATGTATTAAATATTGACCTACATAGAATGTAATACTGGACTGCCATTTATGGTTGCAACTTTTTGATTTAGGCACACTGACAGTCAAAAATGTGGAAAAAGTGGTTTGTCGGGAGGGCAACCGCTTTCACATCAGGTTTCTACAATGAATAGGTCTGTTTGATGTTATAGGTCTGTTCATCACATGATTGGTGTTGCAGTTTGCAAATTTTCAATCCAGACTAGAGGTCAACTATAATTATAGAGGTCAACTGCAGAGAAGTCGGACCCCCAATCATGCCAAAGACTTAGTGCTTGTTATTTTATGAACAACAAAAAATGCCCCAGTAACTCAAAAGAGGTGTTTATTGACTGTCTCCATCTTCACATTCCAAGGGCTTTTGTTTTCTTTTAGTCTGACCTGTCAGTGACTCTCACACATTCTTATTAAATATGTTTTTTTTCTCAGTAGTTTGGCCAGCTGAGAGTTAGAGGGAACTTCTTACAGGTGTGAAGTAGAGTGGTTTAAATCTTCTTGACTTTAAAAGAACTCTGAAAAATTGGAATAAGAAAACCTCAGAAAGAGAACGGTATTTGAGAAAAAAAATTTCCTCGTGGAAATCTCACATTTTTCGACAGCGAAATTCCGAAAGAGCTTTCATAAATAAAGAATTAACATTGGTTTAAAGCTCTTTTGAGAGCTTCAAAGTTCAAGCCCCCACCATGGTATACATGTACTTATAATAGTTACAGAGCATTGGCAAAAAGGCATTGAAGAATGAGTCCAAGGATCATCTCACTTCTTCCTGAAATCTTAATACTAATTTTTATGTGCCTACCATGGAAACATATACATGTGTAAAATGAAATATATATGGGAGCAATGAGCGATATAGCTCAGGTTAGCTTGTAAAAACTACACATGTATGGAAAACTGAAAAAAAAGGCTCATAACTTGTTGGATCATATATATTGAACTCCAAAGCATGTAAAACATGTACAATGTAGGCCTACTGTCTTCAGACATAAATCACACTCAAAGGGTCTTTCTGGGCAGGCTTTAATAGGATTCCTTCGATGGCTTGTGATTCCTTTGCTGTAGTACAGTGACCTTTAATACTTGATGCACTAAAATGTATCACTTGCTGAATGGTTGCCTGCCCCCAGCTTTGAATAGAAAAGGGAAAAAATAAGAAAGAAGAGAAAGAAAAGTGAAAGTTATGTTCCTGACAAATGGCATGTTTGATTCACTAGTTTGTTTTAATAATGAGGGGATTCTGTTATATGATATAATGTATTATATTATACATGTATATTTTTGATATTTTTCCTATACTGCTACATGGTCATTTTTAACTCAAATTTTATTTGGCCTTTATGTTGTATGTACATGAAAATATTTTGTTGATGCACAAGGGAAGCCAGACTGAATCCTTCAGCGATGTGCATCAGATGTGAACTTTGTCCATGTTAAATAACATTTGATATTGACAAATTATTTCTCCCATCAGGGGTAGGAAAAAACAGGAAGTAAGCCAATACATTTTGTCTCTTTTGGAGGAAGGATGATATCATTGGCAAGCCTTCATTCTGCCATGTTTTTTCCAGTTGTAATTATATTCAATAAAATTGATTTTGTTCAAGGAGCCCTTTGAAAAACTTTTTTTGCATCAGTTTTTGTGTTATTATTACTTACATGTATCTTGCTGTAGTGTACCATAGCTTTATAAAAGTTTCCAGATCTAATTTACTATCTGCTCTCATGTTGTTGTTTTGTTTTTTGTTGTTGTTTTGTTTTTTGTTCAGTAAGATTAATGACCTGATATTTGTATTAATAGTGTAGGATTAGTGGATACTGGATATTGATGTGGAGGTATTACATTTATGTCACAGGTTTGCCCAGGTTAATCCCTAATAATTATTTCCAAATCACTCTTAAGACCAATTTAAATAGGGTTACATTTAAATAAAGTTTGGAATGAATTGTGTATATAGGAATAGCTTTTAGAACTACAGTCAAATATTGTGGACTACAATACAAAGAGCAAGTGATTTAGGAGCAAGAAAATATTTCCATTGGTCTTGAAAGCATACACTGTACGTCATTACAGTGTATTTTGGATAAGACTCAATATCCTTTCAGAGCTAATACGGTACTGCAAACAGTTTTCCAAAAAGTCTCTGATCCCATGCGTTGTGAGATGTACTGAATAGCTGTTCTTTGTGATGATCAACCCAAGAATCTCCAGATTTATAAAGTTATCAATCGGGATAAATCATGGGATCGGCTTTTCCGATGAATCACAATACATGTAGCCTCCTTTTTGACAGGTTTCTTCTCACCGGTTTTTATGCAAAAACCTGTTGTCAAACCCAAATACTTCCTCCATATTCATCAAAGAGCTGTACAGCAGTGGCGTATCCAGGGGGGGGGGGGGGGCGCAACAGGCGCGCACCCCCCTATTGGCCGTCGTAAAAAAAAAAAAACTAGCAAAAAAAAAAAAAAATCCTCATACCAAATGAAAATATTGTTCATTAAATAGGCTTCTAAATTGGTCACATATAGCACTATTTTGCATCTCAGCCTTTCTTCAGAAGCAAAAATTTTCCAAAGACCCCTCCCCCATGACGGCGATCAATAATTCCTGACGCCCCCCCCCCATTGGGAAATCCTGGATACGCCCCTGGTACAGTAGCAAAGTTGGTCAGTCACGTATATGTAGTAGAGATTTATTTACAGTGTGAATATATCTTCATTGCGCACTTTGTACTGTGTTTTGGTTCCCCCCCTATTGGGAAATCCTGGATACGCCCCTGGTACAGTAGCAAAGTTGGTCAGTCACTTATATGTAGTAGAGATTTATTTACAGTGTGAATATATCTTCATTGCGCACTTTGTACTGTGTTTTGGTTCCTCGATAGGTTAAATTAAATTTTCTTAATCTCTTTCTTCTTGTTACTCACAAATTTCAATCAAAAGCAACAATAAATTAATGTGACTCAGTGAAGGAATATATTTACATCTTGTTTCGTGCATTGATTATGTGATATGTCAAGTCAGTTTTCTTTTATATCTTTCTTCTCGTTCCTCCAGAAATTCAATCAAAAGCAACAATGGATAAATGTGAACCTGGGAAGGAAGATGCTGGGATGGAGGTTAATACCCCGATACCAGATGAGACAGATACCAGTGTACAAGGGAAGAGGCATCCTAAACATGGACAGAAAGCATCATTGGACAATGGCGATGATGAAAAGACTGTAGATGATAGCGATGGAGGTAGAGCTGGAGCAGGAGTTGGAGGAGGCGATGAAAATTATGGTGAAGAAGGTGGTGGAGGAGGAGGAGGAGAAGATGATGGAGATGGAGATGATGATGATGGAGATGATGGAGAAGTGGAAGTTGCGTCCCCCAAGTTGTGGGGTTTCTGTCCCCGTTGGGATTTCACAGCAAAGGAGTACCTGCAGGAGGTGAAAATCCTACTCAAGCTGGCATGGCCCAATGTAAGTGTGCATGGTTGCATGTAACATAAGTTTTTTGTTACTTAAATGCTACCACTGAAAAATTTGCGTGAAAAGAATTTGGATGAATTTATGCATGCATATAGACTGTGATGAATTGAAAAAATGATCATTTATTACATGTTTGTTATTTCCATAATACAGGCATTCTATAGCAAAATTTTATGGGATGCTTTTGAAAATTCAGTCAATATAGGCCTATTTCTTCACCCTTTCATTTTATCTACTAAGTGCATTTAAAGAAAGAAATTTACTAAACTGTACTTTATTTGATTTTTTGCAGTAATTATAGATCTCCAAATTGAATTTTCCCCCTTTATTATCTTGCTGTCCACTTTTTAATTTAGGATCACTATAGTGTGAAGTAATACTGCCTTAAATGTGACAGCTTTTTTCATGCAGAAAGTTGAAATTTCCTGTCCTCTAGACGGTATATATTTCACTTTCATTTTAATTGTCGTAACATAATATCTCCTCATTCTTTTCTCATAAAAATGCCTGTGGTTTTCCTACATGTAGATTCAATTGTTTTTTTTTAGAATTCATTGTCATTAGTTACTGTCACATGTTATCCTGGCTCCCATGTATCAGGATTGTGGTTTAATCTGGCCGCCAATTGGCATGGTTTGATAGGGAAGGAAGTAAACGCTTGAATTACCTTCCTTGAAATTCAGGTAACAATAATAATACCAGCGGCAGTATTCAGGCGTTAAATATATTTTCAGATTTACTGGATACTGTAAGTGCCTTAAAAATTACATCAATTACATGTATAGTTTACAGAGGGTTTGTTGAGACTGGTATTTATTTAGATCAGCTATTTTCAAGTCCTGGTCTACATTTACATGTAGGGCTAGTACTATTAATTTCAGTTCTTGTTTGCCCTTTTTCAAGAACTTTCCAAGTTCCAGTTTTAAAAGGAAGCTTCAGTTCTGGGAAAGGTGAAAAATAATTTGTGAGCTTTCTGATTCATTTTATGTCAGTTTGGAAGAACATCATAATAGATGTCCCCTGAAAAGGATTGCTCTTCAAATGCCCTCACATTCAAATTATGACAAGAAACAGCTGAAATGTTCGGGCCATACATTTGTGTGTAGTCCATACACATTTCTGTGTGTAGTGCATATATGACTCTTAGCAGAATTGAGTCAATTTCTTATCATTTTGGTGATTCCAAAACCTTACAGCATATACACTAATTCTTATTTGCTATATACATGTAATCAACCTTTCCCAATTGCTTTGAGACAGTTTCTTTCACAATTCAGTCTCATGACCAGAACTCAACTTTATCTTTAGCGAGAAGGTTGAGTTCTGGAAAAGATGAAAAATTATTTGTGAGCTGTAATTCTCATTCTTTTCACGTCAGTTTGGATGAACATCATAGTAGAAATGTCCCCTGGAAAGGATGCTCTTCAAATGCCCTCATATTCAAACTATGATAAGAAACAGCGTAGACAGTTTCTTTTACAATGTAAACGCACGACCAGAACTCAACTTCGTCTTTAAAGCCGAATTTGAGCTTTGGGAAGGGAATGGCATTTTGAGAGAAATTGGCTTCAATTAACTTTGATTAGTTTATCATAAAATAGTTTAGTTGTTTGCACCAGCAACAAATAAAATGAAATAAATTATATAAATCATTAATTAATTAATTAATTCATTAATGAAGTACTTTATTCATTCATTCATGTATTCATTCATTCCCGCATGCATGCATTCATTCATTCATTCATTCACAACAGAGCCTGATCATTCATTTATTCATTCACTCATTCATTTATTCACTCACTCATTTATTCATTCACTCATTCACTCATTTATTCATTCATTCACTCATTCGTTCATTCATTTATTCATTCATTCATTCATTCCCTTTTTTTTGTATTACCACTTACCAGATATCCTGAGGAGTCCAGTTATTGTTAGAAGTCGCAATGAATATATTTTAGTAATGTACGTCCATGAAAACTCTTTGCGCTTGATTGTTAATCTTTCAGGTTGTGTACATGCTTTTGGAAGCTATGATGACGATTATGGCTGTCCTCTTCAGTGGACATCTAGGCAAGAATGAGCTAGCAGCTGCATCTCTTGCAAACTCGGTCAGTATTTTCCCATTGCTTAGACTCTAGTGATGCGTTGTTGGTTTTTTCTGACAAAATTTGATTTCTGGGGAGCGTTTCATCAAGCATTTTGTCAGTGATTTTTACTGACAAATTTGCTCTCAGCCAATCAGATGTAAGGATTTCAGTAGCTTATAACAGCTGTCGGTAAAAATCACTGACAAAAAGCTTGATGAAACGCTCCCCTGTTTTATCTGCATACACTATGGCCTGAATTCACAAAGGAGGTTTGGTTTAAACCATGGTTTAAACCTCCTCCTGTGTTTTTTAAGCGTACGTGTGCACGGAATCCGATCCAATCATGCATGCATATTTTCTTTCAGCGCACGCATGGGCAATGTACCCTTATTTTAGCTTATTTTAGTACACTTAACAGAGGTTTAAACCTTACCCATGGTTTAACCCTCAATTTGGTGAATACGGGCCTATAAGTTTTTCTTGATATAGCTGCAGCCTTCAAAGTTCAGATATATGTAAAGCGGTTGCTAAAGCAGGTTTGACTGTATATTTTTTTAAAGATTCTTCGCATCTCAGACCTTTTTGTGTGGGAACTGAAATTTAGTTTTTTGTTGGCTTCAATTTTGATTAATGATATCAAAAACCCAGCTCTTTAAGTCAATTGAAAATTTTTTATTTATTACCGCTTATTTTTCACAATTTTTTAGTTTTACGAGTGATGATATATATGTATATTCAGATCACAATGGCACAATGCACAAGCTGTTATTATCCAAAGGAAATAATAATCATTTTTTTACAAGCAGTCATAACATCTAAAAATTGGTTGAAATAAAGTGTTTTCAAAGTGTGAGAAAGACACTCTAGGCCTCTCTTTGATTGGTATATTTTCCAACTTTTATTATCATTAGATTTGTATCTCTAAGATTAATCTGTTTCCCACCCAACTTTGCAGTGATTTTCTCACCCGATTAGATGGTCATAATTGAAGAAAAACTGAAGCCTTAAACTTTAAACCTTTTTCATTTGCTAATAACCATCTAGTGATTTTTTTCACCCACTTTGTTCGATTTCTTTACCCACTTTGTTCGATTTCTTTTCAGTCTGCATAAACTACACATTTTTCTTGATACATGTATATATACATGTACATTTACATGTACTTCAGCCTTCAAATATACAGTTTAACATTATCATATTTATCATATTGATTAAGTTACCAACCTAGTTCTACAAATTTAGTTCTTTTTCATATTCTTCGCATCTCAAACTATATTAAATCTCACAGAATTTTTGTGTGGGAACAGCAAGTTAATATTGTATTAGTTTGAATTTTGATTCAAGATATTAAAACCATAGCTATAAAGTCAATTGAAAATTTCTCTTTTTATTCATTATGACTTCTTTTCATAACTCTTTAGTTTTATTAGCCATGATAACAGGGGTTAACCATTACAATGCACAATATGTTATTACCTGAAAGAATTGATTATAAGAATTGATTATATTTTTTTACAAGCAGTCATTACATGCCCAATGAGTCATATTGACCTTGTTTTATAGATATGCCTAGGTACGTGTCTACTGGTATCTTGCAAGATTTCTATAGCAAGCAACAGTGGCAATTTACTATTTTTATATATGGTAGCACCTTTTCGATTTCCGTACGTGTTTATGCTGCATGATCAAAGTACTTTATTGTATTTTATTACTCTTAACTGTATGATTATTGATTATTCCTGGTTTGTTAACTTTATTCATATTTGTTTGGACTTGAGATAGCATCTATATCTGTTTGCATTGTAGATATGACGGTCAACTTGAAAGTATTGGAGGTGATTTATCAACCTTTATGTGTTTGTTTAAGCCTCTTGTCAAGCTCTGATGATATTTTTATTGAATACAGTAATGTGACAAGTGAATATTTACCCTCCATTTGTAACTTTTTTGTCATCAGATTACAACTGTTTTCACCCGCTCCATCGGACTAGGATTTTCTTCCAGTTGTGATACACTCTTTACTCAGGTGGGCACAATTTTCTTTTGTGGCAGAGATTTAATCCTTTGAAGCTTAAGTTTTGTTATTAGAATAGCAAAAGGCCATTATTGAAGAATGTTGGAACACTTCCAAAATGGTGAAAATATGTTGGTTCGATCTGTTGGTTCGATCAGTGTTGGAGTTGTTTTTGCACCTTTGGAAGTAATTGCTTGAGCAAACCTCCTGCTCTTAAAGATTTGTCAAAATTTAGAAACTCATTCATATCAATATCAAAACTTGAAAAAGTTCTATTAAAAAAGGTCTGCAACTTTCATGCATGATTTTCTTTTTAAATTCTGCTAAATTACGATATTCCGATTGCGATCATATCCTAATGTATTTGACTGAAATCACCATTGTAGTAATAAAAGTGAAGTTACTAGCTATTCTGGGTTATAGTTTATTTTCTTACAATTTTGTGTAGGGGTGAAGGACACTCCAAATATAGAATGTTTATGGCAACACAGAATTATCAAAAAGAGATTGGTTAATAACATTAACAGTCTGCACAATTTTGTGAAGTTAAAGGTGAAGATTTCTATCTTGTTTGTGGTCTGAAAAAGACTGAATACACATCCTTGATACTTATGGGGTGTTGCAAGAAAGTCACGATTGATTGCAAGTTGCAACTGATCGGTACTGACCAATCAAAATCATTGTTGCAAGCGCATCTTCTTGAATGGGCAGACCCTGAACCATTCAGAATGGTTGTTCTAATTTGCTTAGTTTATAATTTGCAATTGATTGCAACTTTTCTTGCAACACCCCATTAGATTGTCAAGTACAAATAGCATTCCTTTGTGAGGGTGGGAGGGGGGTGGGGGGGGGGGGGGGGTGGATTGTGGACAGGGACCTTGGAGGCAGTTTTTGATATACCCAGATTAATCAAGGGACCTGTATAAGATGTCTCCCTTTGGGATGACAAATTGTGAGAAGTTTATTTTGTCAGTACAACATCGATCAAGAGAGTGCTGCAAGAGAATAGAAAAGAACGTGGAGGAATTCAAACGACACTGGTAATCTGTTTTCCAGAATGTAAACTTTGGTTTTCCCCATTTGTTGGCCCGCTGCTTACAAATGGAAATGGCTCGGTATATAGACCACATATAATCGTCGTCGGTGGGGAGATAAAAGTAAACCTCTTAACTCATGTTTGGGGGTTAATTTTCTTTTTCTTCATAATTTTGTAGCTATGAGATGAAGACAATGTAGGGGTGTATGTGTGCCTGGCTAGACAACTTTAGTTTTGTCTTCAATTGCCTTGATACGCTGTTCTACCTTTCTAATTCTGGACTTTAGTTTTAGATTTATCAACATCCCCGAATCCCCAAATTGCATGTACGGATAAAATTCAGTGATGTATAAATCCTGAAAAAATATCAACACATGATTACTCAAAAAGGGAGGTGTTTCAGAGCAAAATGCTTCAGGGATGCCCTTGTAAAAAAGTGCCATAGTACCCATGGTAATTTGACAGTAATTTGGCCAAATTACCATCAAATCATGGTAATTTGATAGTATTTCTACATGATTTGATGTTAATTTGGTCAAATTACCATGGGTACTATGGTTCTTTTTTACAAGGGTGTGTTCTACCCTCTTAGACCTCCAAAACTAGTCAGGGGAACTTTGTTTTTGCAAATCTATTCCCCCCTCGACTGTAATTAACACTGTTGAGGCCTGTATGGCATTCGTGTCCATGAAAACTAGTAAAAAGGGTTGTTTTTTCACCACTAGACAACCCGGGGATCTTGTTTAGGATATCAAAAACAGGAAAATTCTGGAGAAAAGAAAAATCACGAAATTTACTAACAGTGATGAGAAAAGATCCTTGAAAAAGGTAGGAAATTTGACAGTATATTCCGGGAGCCGGTCAGGAGCAGCGAATCTGAAAATACATGATAAAAAGAATCAAAAGCGGTTTTTATGTTTTTGGGCTGTCAGTCTGTCCTGCTTTCTCGTTCTCGCGATAACTCAAGAACCACATGAGGTATGAACTTCAAACTTGGTGCTAGTATGTATCACCATAGGAAGACGATCTGATTAGATTTTGGGGTATGTAGGTCAAAGGTCAAAGGTCACAGGTCAGTTTCTGAAATTGCATGTGTTAGCCTTGTTAACGCGATATCTCAAGAACCCTTTGAGGTATGAACTTCAAACTTGGTAATAGTATGTGTCACCATAGAAAGACGTTCTGATTAGATTTTTGTTCATGTAGGTCAAAGGTGACAGGTCATAGAGGTCAATTCTGAAATTGCAGGTTTTAGCCTTGTTAACATGATATCTCAAGAATCATTTGATCCATTAACTTCAAACTTGGAACTAGTATGCATCACCAGACGAACTGATTTTTGTTCACGTCGGTCAAAGGTGACAGGCCATAGAGGGCGTTATACAGGTGTATGTAAAATTAATGTGTTTTTTTACCTTTGTTGTCACCATATCTCATCTGTTTCGCATTCATGACTAGGAGGAGATAAAGTGATCAGACTTTTGGGTTATAAGGTGTAAGGTCAAAGAGGTCAACTAACATGTAATTAGAGGCCTTTTATTTTGATGATTATAATATTTCAAGAACAGTTTGAGCCATCAACTGAATTGAGAAGGAGGCATATAGGAGACTCTTCCTTTTTGGCCAAAATATGACCCCAAAATGGCCAAGAAGAACCAATCCTAAAGACCTAAAAGATCCCTGTTAAGGATCTAAAAAAAAAATATTTTAAAAGTTTTTCACAGGTTTCCCTGAACAGGATATTAAGAAAAACTCGACTTAAATCCCAGAAAGTCATGAACATGGATGCCTCAATGAGACAAACCCCACCCCCCCCCCCTTTGGGGTTTAGACCTGAAAGGAAATACTGGAAATTTACCCTTTTAATGCCTCTATGATCATGATGATTTCTTTGATAAGTATCTGATAGTCAAATAAAGTTTCTTGTCCCAATTTTTTCAAACACTTAGAAACGAGGAGGAAGGTCTGTTTTCTATTCAAGTTCTTTTCAAATTGTTATACTACATTATATGTTATTCTTTAGCTAAAAATATATTGAAATCTACTGTAGATGAATTGTTAGGTTTGGGGATATATACTTTTTGTTCATTTACTGTATGCTCTCAGGGTATATTGACATTATTACAAATACAGTGTTATCAAGTATTTGTATGAGGAGATTTTACATCATTCATTCTTATGACAAGCCATCAGATAATATAAAGTTTGATTTCATGGGTTGCGGATTCTCTTCTATACATGTATAGAAAAGATTCTTTGCATTGTGGAATTACGTTTCTACGATCAGTGTATTTATCACACTATCTGTTTAGCTGAAGGCTTTATGTTCTGACGGCTTTTCTTCTGTGAACTATGACAAACCATCTTTGAAAGAGTCTGACAGAAGAATAGAACTCATATCCTTCATTGAAATTGTCTGTTTTGAGCCAGAATGGTGTTAACTCTGTGTTACAGTATGAATTAAAGCCCTTCTGGCACCAAACAGACAGAATTTGCTTCTTTTATTCTAACAGTCTCATTCATATGAAGGTAGATTAAATCCCCCCTCCCCCATTAAATGCATTTGAGGGAAACGAACCCTGACATTTCATTGTATACTTGGGGACTGAGATTGTATTCTAGACTGGTCTACAATATGGCCTATAATGCCTGTGATCTTTCAATGCCTGTTAATTTCCGACTTGGAGAAAAGTCATTCTCAGAATAAAGGAGATGTCTTTTCTGTAGAAAATGTTTGCTTGATTTATGTCCGGCCTCTCACACCCAACCTAGTTTCTGAGTCGGCCGCCGGGCATGTATTTCATATGAAGAAACTAAACTTAAGAATGCAAGGTTCTACCAGAAATGTTTGTTCTTCAATGAACGTGTACATACATGATAGAGGAGCAATTCTTATGAGATAAAACATTGCAGAAATGCAGTATAGGTGTCCCAATTGGAGCAGGGGGTAGCCTACATGTAAGTGCCCTTTTAAAGTACAACAAGACATCTCTGGGGTTCAGTCATAATCAGTAATAGATACATTAAGAATGTGTTGCAAGTTTCACTTTCATTTGATTCTTTCTAGACAATGAAAAGACAATCTGTAACATACTGTCCCAATGGTATAGTACATGTACATGAGCGAAATGAAAGTAGAAAGAGAATTGGCTTAGCTCATGAGATTTAAGCGTAATCACTTTACAAATTTTTAAAAGTATTCTCTACTGATTCAGTAGTGGGAAACCTCCAAGGTTTCTGGTCAAATGATGATTAAGTACGTTCAAAAGCGATTTTTCTTTGTCCTCTGTTATAGATTTTTTTCCTAAAAACATACAAAGAAAACTTGCTTCTTAAGTTCTGATTCCGTGCATTTACAAAGTTCAGGTTTCAAATCGATGTTCATGTACTGTTTGTTTAGTCTGCATCTAACACGTGTACATTATGGACTGATATTTTTCCATTTCATACCATTTTAAGATATTAAAATAGTACCACTGAACAGTATGTTTAAGCCTTAGAAATGACACAATGTTACATATGTGGCAATGTGTATGTTATAATTCTTATCAACCTTTAACACCCAGAAAAAACAGGAGGGAAAAGGAGGAAGAGAAAATCTATACAATATGAAAATTTGATATAGGCCTATTTTGTTGGCAAGTATGCACGCTGTGAGATCTAAACATGACTCAAGTTTGGAAGGAAGTATAGGTTAAAAGAAAATGACTAAGATGTCAATCTTCCTTCTCTTGACAGACTCCGTGTGATTATTAGAAGAATCAAATGTTCATGGTCATTTTCCAACTCTCCTAATAATCAAAGAAAACTTAGGGTCCTCTTAACTGGTTATTACAATGTGCCACTCAATTATTTTCTGTTCAATATATACAGTATTTCTCTTGGTGTAGTTTTACCAAAGACGCCCACATGTAGATTAACTTATGATTTCAAGTATAAAACCTTGACATAAAGTTGATAAATAAGGTTGTCATGTAGCAAGACTGAAAATGGGTTATTATGCAAAGCTTTTTGAATGAATGATGAAATCCTTCATTTACTAGTGACAGGATTATTGATACCTTGACACACCTCCCCCCCCCCCCCCAAAAAAAAAAGAAAGAAAAAGATAAGATAAGATAAGATAAGAAAAGAAAAAAGAAGCTGGCCTTATGCAGTTTTGTTTCGAGAAATCATTACCGGTATTTTATTTCTGATAGTCTGCAGATAGGAGATCAAGATCAAAGTGATGCAGCTGAGAATACAAGAGTGACATCCCCCCAAATGGGTAGAAGGTTTTAATAGGGATTTAAAAAGCTTGTTGAATCCATTTGAAATATGCCAACTGTCTTTACTTTTAGAATTTGATCCTATTGAAATCACATAGTATTAAATCTCAGTAATATTATAAAGATATGAATTTCAGTCGTAGTGGTGACCTACATAACTGCACAAGCCTCTATGATTCAGGTTTATCATTTTTATCCTGTTTCCCCACCCTTATATGAGAGCCTGAAGGGCGTTAACCCTGTGTTAAATCATATGATTTAATGTCCTTCTGGCTCCAAACAGACGATATCTCTGTTGACTTGAGCATTTATACTGTCAATATTATCTTTCCTATGAAACTACATCGATTCTAAAACATAATGCAGAAAAGATGCATGAGCAGGATGTAAAGGTCATTGCGGTTGGACAAAGTGTGCTGAAGATCAAGAAGAGGTATGACAAATAGAGACAAGCCACTTGGAGTTTTCTAACAAAGAAATATGAAGAACAGGATTCATGGAAATGGACATGATAGGACTTCACTCACTAGGCAATAAGGTTATTCACAGAAGAACTACAGAATATTTTTTATGACTTTAACTATAAAAGGACCCATTAGTTAGATTCGTCAGAATTGAGTTTAATGGCATTGTTGAACTACTATATTCATCTTGAATTTGGGATTGGGGTGACGCGAAACTTTTTATTTATTAAAAAGGTGAAGTACTCAGAAATTACACCATTGAATACCAAGCCCCAAATTACACGTATTTCAGATGAAACCCACTGGAATGCCTTTAGGAAGATAAGGCCATCTCTAAATAATGATTTAAGATGGTTGATGATTGGAGAATTGTGATTGTGAAAATGTCAAATTCATGAATTTCCTCTCCCAGTTTGAATCTTAATTGCATTAAGAATGATCTTTTAAAAAAAATGGGACCTAGTTATCATTGCAAAGAGTAGAAAAAGCATTATTTGGCGGGTCAGCTTGGCTACTTTTTGTCCAGAAAGTTGGTCGGGAGTTAGCGTTCCAGAAAGCAACCTGCTAGGCCATACTTCCTGTGTGTATACTAGAGCCATGCACTGCTGCATTTATTGGATGCTCACAATCAGTTAACAATTCTTCAACCAATTTGCGAGTTTTTTTTATCTGCTGTCTATGCAGGCAGGTGTTTGATTGAGAAAAAAATGATTGAATAAAAAATTGGCCTGTGCTATTTAAAGAAAGTGGCAAATTGTTTGGCTCCTTTTAAAAGCTGGAGTTCCCTTGCATGATGTAAGGATGATCATCAAATAAAATGAGAAATAAATTCATTATTGTGGTACTTTGAATTCATTTTACTGTTTAACCTATTTGTAATTCCAATGAAATGGTATTAAAATTAGAGAGCAGAAGGCTGGAATGAACCATGTCAAGTTTATGTTTACAGACTTTACAGGTGCTTGATTAGCTCGTACTGTGCCAAGGGGTTTAGCTCTATTCAAAATTTTACCAAAATGTGATCACTGCTTACTTTTCAAATGTCTCCACTTCATTAACTATCTATTATTTCACAAAATACTGTGTACATAACTTGTAGGAAATTTATTACCATTTCTTATATCAAACATGATTACTGTACCCAACTTTATCCATAAGAATTATTGAAAATTACATTTGAATTTCTTTTTTTCCATTATTTTTTGGTTTCTCATTTGTTTACTATTGTTTAATGTTGAAATAAGGTAATGTCTTTTTAAAAATCTCTGAAAATCTTGATGGTAGCATATAATTATAATCATATATTTAAAGTGCTTGATTTAGTATGCTAAAAATGTTGATATACATTGACCATCATATACCTTTCCTGTGGTGAAGGCAATTGGTGAATGAAAATGACAAGTCTGTCTGTCACACATAATGTGCCATCAGCACAGACAGAGTTAAAAAAAAACCAAATCAATAATCATCAGGGTATGCATTACTCATACTTCGTAAAACAACATGTTTGCGCAAGCAAGTGAAGCAACAAATTGTAAAGCTCTTTTATAAAGTTGGATTTACTTAACTTGAAGTAAGGATGGTCATCAAATAAAAGATTAGATTATTATTGTACTACTTTAAATTCATCGAACTTCAACTTAACTCGCTTATGAGCGATGTGAAATGAAATGACACTAAAATTAAAAAGGGAGCAAAGGGCGGGAAAGAACTGTCAAGTTCACATGTACAGATGTGTGATCAAGAGAAAAGAAAAAAAAATCATTAGGCTGTGGGTCACTCCTAAAGCAGCATCTGTAAAAGAAAGCAGCAAATTTTACAGCTCTTTTCGATATTTGGAGTTAACTAGCGTGAAGAAAGGAAGATCATCTAATGAAACACCAGTTGACAGTACATCGCACTGCTTGGAATCATCATGCTCTTAAATCTACACGCTATTTACTCATTTTTTAAATTTATGTCATTCTGAAATGCTCTCAAGAAAATGTGTGAAAACAAATAAGATGCAGGACGACACTAATGTGCACAGGACACATCGACCCCTAAATTCTAACTCTAGACCCTGATGATTTAAAAAAAAATTGATGGGGGGATGGGGGGGGGGGGGGGGGGGGGGGGTGAGGGGGGGGGGGGGGAGGGGAGGGGGAGTTTCATGCGATACAGGCAGTAAGATGTCCATCGGACCACCTATAAAAGAGGCTAGTGTGGTGCCCTGGGACAGCCTGGGTAGAAGTCTCATTGAATCATTTTTTCCCTTTTGACGAGGATCTAAAAAGTAAAGCTGTAACCATCAATCTTGGTGCAGTCTTGATTTGGCGACATAAATAGTGCACTAATGTGTCTCTGACGTTTTGAGAGTTTCATTTTAAATTGATGAGTACCATTCCACTCTTTGAAATGAAATCCTTTTTATATCTGTGGCTTTGTTCCCTCTAGCTTTTTATTATGAAAGAGTGACAGACTTTTGTTTTCAAGGTCTGATATGGCTCAATAAAATAAAAAACATTCAAAGATGTGTGATGATTGATTTTCATGAATTATATTTTTTCATGCAAGTATTATGACAGTAGCTACGTTCATATGGGACTTGTAGTTTTGAAACTTTAAGTTTAAGTTAACGTCACTAACGGCGACGAGGGTTCACACGGGGGCTCGTTGTTCTGAGACTACAAGTCGAGCGATCATCGTTTGACATGAGCAGGTACATGTAGGTCATTGTTAACGAGATTGCTAACCTGAAAGTTTATGCTGTCCACAGGATCCCCACGGTCATCTGACATGGACCCTCCCGCTGCTTGTGGCTTCAGCCATTAACTAGAAGCTCACTTGTGGTTCTGGAACTGCAAGTAAACCTAAAGTTTTGTAACTATGAGTCTGTTCTTATGGTCTGAAACTGCAAGATAACTACACAATGACTTACAGTTTTGAACCTTTAAAGTTTAGCTCCCTTCATGTGAACCTGACTAATGAAGGAAACATTAAGGCTGCTGTGGAAATTGAAAACTGTGAAGCCCTAGGGAGTACTTGGCCTCCTAAGAGGGTGTTGACATTTCCACTAAAAAATTGACACCTCGAAGTTGGAGAATTGATTTTCCACCACAGGCCCCTGGATGAACTAGCACATTAGTTCACTACCCCTAACATTCTTTCACTGCCAGATCATGTTTGGCCCAACCATTCTTGAGCTTCTGAAAAAGTTTGTAGGTCCATTGGCATAGCATGAGTCTACCTATTGCGGGGAATTGGGGGATTGGGGGATTGGAGTGTTGGGGGGGGGGGGGGGCGCACCAGTCTTACTCAGGACATGAAATGCAAATTTACAAGGGTACTGATAAGGGGAGGGTTTTGGAGATGGTCCAGACGTCTTTTTTTTTTCTCATCCTTTCTCGTCCTTTTCCCCTTTTCTCATCCTTTTCCCCTTTCTCTCTTTTCTCTCTTTTTCTTCCTTTTTCATTTTTTACACCTTTCGATTGGGAGGCATGTGCCCCCTGTAGCTACGCCACTGTATCGGCCCAGAGGGTTTAAGATTTTGAATTCAGAGAACCGATAGTCCATGGGTGTCGTTAATGTGCGTCTCTCCCTCCTTGTTTCTACATTTGCTTTTTTAGCAACGTAGGTAACATTAACCAACTTTATTTTGGGTTTAACATCCTTTAAACATAAATGTCGTTTATACTGTTTAGTCTGGACGGACAGCAGGATCTACATTTATTTTGTTAGGAATGATGAAAGAAACAGGGGGGCATACAGTTGGGCCCAAAATTTTACATACACCTGGTAGAAAAACAATATATATTTTCACAAACTTGACTCATTCCTGCAAACTTGCCTTCTCAGGTGAACAGACAAGTTTTGTCTCTGCTTAATGTATGCATCAAGTAAAGTCGCTCTGAGAGATACCCTGAGTAACTTCAACTATATTATCATTATTATTATAATTATTATTATTAATTCAAATTCTGGAATAAATATAGTTCAAGTTGACTTAAACAGTTACATCAATATGCTGGCTAAATCATAAATCTTGATTTTTCTTTTGTTCTGTATTTACACTAAAGAAACTTAATCATGTGAAAATTGATTTGGCCATGAAGCCACGAGTGAAGAGTCATCAATACTCAGAATGTCATTACACAAAGTCAGTCCAGATTTTATACATAGACACTTAAGACAGCAAGATTTTTAAAGAGAAACACAGCTATAAACGTTCATTCTATAAAGAAATATTGCAAGTTGAAATACATGTATGTACACTCCTGATAAACAATACAGCAACGTGTGAGGAGATAGTCAACGCACCCTTATGCACTTGTATAGAATAAGGGCCCGTGCGGAACCGAATTTGGGGTTGGGTTCTGCGCGAGGGGTGTTATGTTATCCTTCCTTTTCTTCATATTCCTTAACCGTTAACCCATAGAAGGCCAATTAAAGTGTTTCGAGATTGTTTTTATACATTCTAGCTGGACACAAATTATTTTTTTAGGTGGTTGGTACAATTTTTTAAGAAGAGAAAGAAAAATCTACTTTTATAACATGCACATTTTTCATAGAAATTAACACTATCATAGTTTGATAATATAGAATAGATTTATGCTTAATCTAGAAGCATAGTATGAGAAGTTTATGCTCTAGTAATGGATATATATCTTATTTATGATCAACATGCTTGATCTAGTTTTGTCAATGCAGAAAGATGAGCTTAACCATGTCATTTTCAAAGAAGAATTTTAGTGTTACATGTCCTTTGACAAGCTTCAGAAGAACAAGAGCCCCTGGGCCTCCCTAGGGGCCACATGTACCATTTTAGCACATTTGGATCCCTACCCCTAAGGATGATTCCTACCAAGTTTGGTTGAATTCCGATCATGTGTTTTGGAGAAGATCAGAATGTACATTTTGCCTGGCAGCGCCCCCCCTCCAGTATGTTACCCCCACAGGGCCCCTACAGGGCCACTCAGAGAAATTTCATGAACAACATTCATTCTTCATCTATAGAGGTATCTCCATACACAATACCAAGTCTGAGCTATGCCTGGTTCTGGAGAAGAAGATGTTTGAAATTTACATAGCTTTTACAATTGGGGCCCTCCCCCTGGGCCCCCCTAGGGGCCACATGTACCATTTTAGCAACTCTGGGTCCCCTACCCCTAAGGATGATTCCTACCAAGTTTGGTTGAATTACGATCATGTGATTTGGAGAAGATCAGAATGTACATTTTGCCTGGCAGCGCCCCCCCCCCCCCCTCCAGTATGTTACCCCCCACAGGGCCCCTATAGGGCCACTCAGAGAAATTTCATGAACAACATTCATTCTTCATCAATAGAGGTATCTCCATACAAAATACCAAGTCTGAGCTATGCCTGGTTCTGGAGAAGAAGATGTTTGAAATTTACATAGCTTTTACAATTGGGGGCCCTCCCCCTGGGCCCCCCTGGGGGCCACATGTACCATTTTAGCAACTTTGGGTCCCCTACCCCTAAGGATGATTCCTACCAAGTTTGGTTGAATTCCGATCATGGGTTTTGGAGAAGAAGATGAAAATGTAAAAAGTTAACGGACGACGCACGACGCACGCCGCACGCCGCACGACGCACGACGCACGACGGACGACGGACAAATTTCCATCGCAATAGCTCACTCGAGCCTTAGGCTCAGGTGAGCTAAAAAATCCTCTTGGGAATCAAAAGATTAACATCAATCAAATTTCTGTAAGAAATTCACTTTGTCATTTAATAGCTTCATGTGTATTTACATGAAGATTAAAAATGGCTTAGGATGTTCCCCTTTGTATTGTGAGATGAATTTGTTCAGGGAAACCAGGGAAATGTAGCTAATCCCTGGGTATGCATTAAGTTATTCACCAATTCTCCTAAGTATGATGGGGTGACCATATTTCGCGCACATTCAAATTTTTATTAGAAATGTGATATTCGATACTTGATTTCTCATATTCTACAATAATTTATTTATAAAGTTTTATACCAAACGGAAAGCAAAATTCTGGACTAAAGCTTGATTCAACAAGAACATTAATCGACGAAGAATTTCTGAAATATCGCGATCTCAAAACCCAGTGTCGGATCGCAACACACTGAAAAAAAAAAAAGGGCATAAAAACCACGAGACCTAAGTTCGCGCACGTAAATTAACATCTAAGTTATCCAACGTAGCGGTCCAGCAAAGGGAAGATAATTGCATCATTTGTAAGACAAAATATCATACAATCATTTGGTATCACGTTTTACCTACAACTTTGATGACATCTTCTATCAAAATGAGGATTTTTGGACCGTTGTCGCTAACTTCATATTTTTCGGAAACTGACGCAAAAAGTAGCAAAATTGCCGATATTTTGTCAATATCTTCATAATTTCTCACCCAACTTAAAAGAAAATATAGTCCATATGTAATTTTAGCTTCCTCTATCTAATAGCGCTATCAGATTTTCGAAATCTTTTGTATTTTTTTAGATATTGCCCGTGCGCGAACTTAGGTCATGCACGAAATATGGTCACACCACCAAGTACAGATTATGTTCAGAAAGCGTAAGGGCTGATGTGCTACAAAAAATGTTTAGACAGTCTTTCTTAAAGGGATAGTACTCTCCATGGTACATGTATTCAAGCTACAGTATTTGAAAATCAAATCACCAGATCTATTGGTTGCAGTAGTTTAAAACCAATTGAATTGGAATATAAATTGGTGACTTCTGTAAAACTTCTTTAAAAAAAGACCTTGAAATGTATATTTCTCTTCCATATTAGAATATAATGTATATGAAGCATAAGGGTATTCTAGTCATTGGTGGGTGTGTCCTGATGGTTTTTTTTCCAATCACCTACAGTAACCTGTGCGTTGTTCTCGTGATTTTATTTCAAGCTGTCATGTATCATTGCGATCAAAGAATACGATTAGTCACAAGTTAATCACCTTGTGCCTTGGAAAGTCAAACACCCCAGAATGGAGAAGAATTAACTCTCTCAGTGCTGGTGTCACATATATGTGACAGACAGACTTGTCATTTTCATTCACCAATTGTTCGTCCACAGGAAAAGTATATGGTGGTCAATGAATATCAAAATTTTGAGCGTAAATCAAGCATATGATTATAATTTATGCTACCATCAAAATTTTCAGAGAAAATTGCAGATTTAAAAAAAAGATATTACCTTATTTGAACATTAAACAATAGTAAACATATGAGAAACCAAAAAAAAAAATGGACAAAAAAGAAACTCAAATGTAATTTACAATAATTCTTCTGCATAAAGTTGGGTAAAGTAATAATGTTTGGTATTATAAGAAATGGTAATACATTTCCTACAGGTTATGTACACAACATTTTGTGAAATGATAGATGGTCAGTGAAGTGCAGACATTTGAAAAGTAAACATTGATCACATTTTGGTAAAATTTTGAAGAGAGCTAAACTCCTTGGCACAGTATGAGTTAACAGACTGTTGAAATTAAACAAATCCCTTTTATTATCAGAAGCATGGCAAAGGACGAACATATGCTTGAGATCAGGGGCGGTATTCTGAAAACTATGTTATCTTTTATGTTAAGGAAAACTATGTTAATTGTCATAACAAATTGAAATTGCGCGCAATAAACACTAATCATTGGTGATTGCGCAGATGTCTCTGTTAACTTTACGCGAGCACATCCATCTTTGCGCAATCATTAACCAATGACTGTTCGGATGTTCACATGAATGTGTAAACTGGTTCAGATCTTATTTAACAGGTCGTGAACATTCTGTTCATTTCCAAGGTGCAAAATCTAATCCATTAACTGTATTGATGGGCGTACCACAGGGGTCTATTTTGGGTCCGTTATTATTTTCCATCTATGTAAATACTTTACCAAATTATATATCTGATGGTTATGTTGATATGTATGCGGATGATACCACTTTAACTGTCAGTGGAAGTAGCGTAGCTGAGGTTGAAGAAAAACTTTCTTTCGCATTGGAAGAATTAATGGTATGGATTAATCAAAACCGCCTTGTACTAAACACGGAGAAGACATGCGTGATGGTCATAGCTTCGCATGCTAATTTAAACAAAATAACATCCTTCAATGTTTCTATAAATGGAAAGGTATTGAAAAGAGTTAATGTCGCCAAATGTCTTGGTATATTAATTGATGAAGAATTGAATTGGTCCAAACACGTTGACAAAGTAACAAAGGTAACGCAGAGAAATGTCAGTGTAATAAAACGAGCGAAGGATTATTTACCATTAACATCTTTAAAGATGCTGTATAATGCACTCGTGTTGCCTCACTTTGATTATTGTTCCTCTGTGTGGTCAAATCGATATCAGGAACAAACGTATAAGCTTCAGAAAGTTCAAAAACGAGCTGCTAGAATAATTTCAAACAAAAGTTATGAGACTCCATCAAGTGAATTAATTAGCAATCTGAAATGGATGCCAATTGAGAAACGATTTGAATTTCAGCGTGTTACTATGATGTTCAAGTGTACACACAATTTGGCACCATCCTATTTACAAGAAAGTTTAGTTAAAGTAAGTGACATTCATCAGTATCATACGAGGCAGGCAGATGAAGGTTTACTTTCTGTGCCAAAGTATAAAACAGAATGCTTTAAACATAGCCCCCTCGTATCTTCAATTATAGCATGGAATCAGTTGGACAGATCACTAAAAATGGCAAGCTCTGTGAACACTTTTAAATATATGTTCAAAAGATCTTGCAAAATCTGTTCGCAATAAGAAATTTTATAAGTCATTCCTTATCGCAAAGGATTGGTTTGATTCGTTTACATAACAGCATGGTAAATGAGTCATATTCATTCTTATTGCTAGAAAATTTCACTTGATGCTATTTTATATTTGTCTTCATCAGTAATATGTCATTTTTTGTTGCCCTGATTTGGAAAATATGTTTGATGGTTTGTTTCTTTGCCCAAAAATGTACGATGACATAATGCTTTTCAAAATGTATGAATGATTTCATATCATTTATAATCAATAAATAATTTGCATTTTATTGTTTCATAAGAGACACTGTACAGTCGATTGTTATACTATATTACATGCAATCATTGTGTAATCTTTGAATAAGTATACTACCCTATAATATGTTTTGTAAATATGTATATAACAATTTTGTTTCTATACTGAGCTAAAGTAGTCTTTATACTTCTTGTATGTACTTTCAAAATTATACAATGCCATTTCAAAATAACCCATATATAAATGGTTATTTTTCGACAGATTTTTGAAAATATCACCGTCTATACATTATGAATTAAGATGACAGGTATGTGGAACAATTTCAACATTTTCGTAAAACCAATTTTGATTACGAGGATACCATATTCTTTGTATATACATGTATATATATATATTTATGTTTGTTCTTATTTTTTTTTGGTTATGAGTTTATTTTCATGATTTTGTTGGCTATTATTGTTACTTACTATTGCTATCAGGGCCTCATGGAAGACCACCAATATTGGTGATAATGAGTCACCCTGTATAAATATCAGAAATAAATAAATAAATAAATAAATAAATGACTTGTCCTGATTTTGATTTGTTTTGACAATTAACATCGTTTTACTAACATAAAAGATAACATCGTTTTCAGAATACGACCCCAGGAGAGGACAAGGGATATATAAGGCCAAGTAAAATGAATTCATACTTTCTCATCCCCTCCTGTTTCTTTGTCACCCCCTCTTTTGTTATCTGATATTTCTTAATTATACAGGGATGCCACTTTTCAGACAAAAGTAGGAATTCCTACTTTTTCAACATATTTTAGCCATAGAAAACCACTTTTTATGTACATAAGGGCCCATTCTAGATGATTTTCCTACTTTTTTAGTAATTCTAAGTGGCATCCCTGATTATATGTCCAATAAAGAAAAAAAGCTAGAAAATCTAGAAAATTAATGAACAAAAATAAAATCATTTAATTAGTGGAATTGAAACTTGTTATGAGCCTCTTTAGTGTGTGGAGAATTGTGAAATGATATCAGAAAATTTACCTCATAGATCTACTTCATCAAGATCAACTTGAACTTTTAACCAAATCATGAATGGAAATGATATTTTCTTTGGAATATTTGTTGTTGTTTTAGGAAGGATATATGGTGTGGTTTCAAAGAACTGTTGAACTTTATAAAACAAATCAAACAAATCCAGAGGTCTTCCTGTTTTTGTCTATCCTTCATATTGGGGGCGAGACCTAGATCTCTCACCTTTTGAAGCCATACATGTGCATGTAGTGGCAGTGGCTTTCTTTTTAGGTTACTTTAAAGGTAATCTGAAAATTTGTGGAGGCTTGATAAAATCTGAGCTGCATGGCCCTAATTACTATCAGTGTATGTAATATGTTGAAAAAATGAAGCCCTGAAAAATGCATGTTAAACACATGTTACACGCATCATCATGTGCTTCACAAAGACTGAAAATATGCAAGGGACCGGAAATGCCAGACCTTTTCTCCTTTAATAGACTAAAGTGTACCCCAGTATGGTTTCATGAATGGCAGTACCCGGTCATAGATATCTTGAAAATAACATCATATATTGCAAAACCTTCATTTTCCCTGGCTGTTTATTTATCCTTCTGAACATCATATACACCCCAAACATCAAAATGCAACAATTTATTAAATCAAACCTCCACAAAGTTGCAGATTCCCTTTAAAGGTTTGCAGTGGGTGTTTAGTGGGATCTATTTCCCCCTCACCTGGATGTGTCATCAAAACCAAATTTCTATAATTAGAGGCCCATAATGGCCATTTAAATTGTAAAGTTTTTATGTACATGTATACCCGGGCTGAAGTATAAATGCCTGAAATTAGGCTATCAAAATATTATATTAGCAAAGTGTCACTAAGCAAGGCATAAGAAAAAAGGTTGGTGTTTTGTTTAGGCTGCGCCATTTTGTACCAAAACATACACTGATATTGTTATATAAAACTCTTATACAACCGCATATCACATATGGTATTGAGGTGTGGGGGAGCACTTACAAAACATACCTCAATAGTATACTTTATACACAAAAAATGGCAATGCGAGCTATTACCTTTAGTGGTTTTAGATCTCACACACGGCCAATATTCCAATCTATGGAAATTTTGAATGTTTTTGAGGTACATCATATATCTGTAGCCACTTTTATGTTTGATTTAGTACATAAGAATCTACCTCACTCTCTTATAGATTATTGTACAATCATACAGCATAGTTATTCAACGAGACAAAGAGAAGGGGGCCAGTTGCATCTCCCACTTTTTAAAACGACTCAGGGTAGATTTTCATTGTCCTTTGTGGGTAGTGATTGTTGGAATAGACTACCTAGTGATATCAGATTGGAAAGAACACGATCTATATTTCGGCATTCTATAAAGCTTTTTTTATTAAAAGATAAATAAGTTGTTTTTTTTTTTGTTTTTTTTTTGTTTTTTTAGTTTTTGTTTATATTTGTATTGAGTTATACTAATATGTCTTTTTAATTCCTTATGTTTGTTAAATTATTTGATTACACAACTCATTATACCTAGTGTTAATCTTAGACTTTAGGATTTTTACGCTTATATAGTTATTCTCATTGTACAGTTTACTTAGTTAACATATTAATTCAGTACATTATACCTTTGACCTGGGGCCAGGCTCGACTAGCACATGTGCTATTTTCTGGTTCCATTTTACCAGTAATTTTTGCTTTTGAAGTACTTTTGATTTGTCATGTTTATCATGTGTAAAATGTTATACCGTTATATTGTAATACATGTTTGTTCTTCTTGTTGGTAAATAAATAAATAAATCAATCAATCAATCAATCCCTCATAGTGCTAACTGAAAAATTTGTGTTATAAATTGAATTGGTTTATCAACTATTGTTAATTTATCACTGATGAATAGGTGTTTTACATTTAGAAATGTAAAATGTTAAAATAAAGGAGAATTCCCTTCGAGAAAAAAAAATGGGAAATATGATTGGAGGAAAAAATGGGAAATTCATTTATCAAAATATAAGAAGTGAATAGCGAAGGAATGACATTACAAACTCATGCCAAAGTTGCCTTTAGACTGTATAAGCTAGAGCTTTTTAATTATTAAAGATGTCCTTATAACTTTCTTATCAAGGGTCTGATTTTCCTTCATATTTTTTTGTTGTTGTATAGTCTGATATTTCTGTTTGTCTTGAAAGTTAGCCTTTACTCTCGCAGAATTATTTGTCGTTTTTTATCCACCCGTGGTAGCATGGATAGGCCTTGTCTGCCCTCTTAAAAATTTATGCTCCTATAGGGGTAAACATATCTGCTGTATTGCCCTGTACATATTCAGAAAGCATGGAAGACCGGTGAATGATAAACCTTTGAATAGTAACCCCTTCAGATCTTTTCAAAGTACGTAGTGTTACAGGTCAAATGTGTTCCCACGGCTGGGAGATTCTGCAGATGTTTCCACATCTGGAAGACCAGTAGAGAAGATGAAAACAACTCCAGGAACTCATTCCTCTTGAAGACTACATTCAGTAACATCGTGATATTTGATGATCATCTTGATCAGTAGATCATTTGATAGAACAGAATGATTCTTGTTGAAGACTGTTCTTAGTAATTTTGATATTTGAGAATCGTCTTGATCAATAGATCATTGGATAAAATAGAAAATGAGAAAGTAATGAACTGACATTGAAATGAAATGAAGTAATACATTTTTTTACAAAGAAACCTACAAGACCGAGTTCTATCCAAGTCACAAGTTTACATGTCGAGTAATTACCGTAAAAAAACATTGTTTCAAAGTTTGGATTTGTCAGTCCCAAGATTACATTTCCCACCGGTGCTCCAACATAATGCCCCAAGCTTTATCAAAGGCATGGGGTTAGGATTAGGGTTGTAATTGGGTTTCAGTGCAGGTGTAGGGTTAGGGTTAGGTTGCAAATGAGAATGCAGTTAATGTAGGATATTGACTAAGGACAGGAACAACTGTCGACGGTTTATGTGTTGTACAACCCTCCTACCACTGAGCTGAGCACCTCAACTCATCCATTTAAAAACTTGTTTTCCTCTTTCTTTTCTCTTTACAGTTTTATGGAAGTCCTAAAAAGAAGCACATAGGAGTGATCTTACAAAGAGGTATCTTGATCATGTTTCTTCTGTGTTTTGTATGCTGGGGTATCCTCATCAATGCTGAGACTATCTTACTGTTGGCTCAACAGAGTAGTGAGGTTGCCAGGTAAGCTAGCAATAGTACATTTTTAATAATTTAATAATCATCAAGGGTAACCTCTGGATCAAGGACCCCATTGGAAATAAGCCATTTCGGCTTTCATGGGCTATCCTGTCATGGTACCTGGTTATGTTTGTATTGCAATATACCTGACGAATAAAATCAAATCTAATCAAATCATTGTGTGTGTGTGTGTGTGTGTGGGGGGGGGGGGTGGAGAGATGGGAGGGGAGAAGGGATGGGGAGGCAAGGGGAGGGGATATCAATGCTGAGACTATCTTACTATTGGCTTATCAGAGTCACGAGTTCGCCAGAGTCAGGAGTACATGTATATTCTAATAATGGAGTCACAAGTTCGACAGAGTCAGGAGTACATGTATATTCTAATAATGAAAGTGCATAATTTGCAATGGTAACTACCATGGTAACATCACTCAACAGCCAATCAAAATCAAGGTTTCCATGGGAGTTACCATTGATGGCAAAGTAACCATTAATAGTAAGTTTTGTGCAGGGGGGTGGGCCCAGAACATTTTGATCTTGGTGGGTGGTACATAATTTATGATTTGCTGACAGAAAGGCATTGAAGGACTCTTCAAGAACATTTGAAGAGTATATCAGGGGGGGGGGGGGGGAACCCTGTCACATTTCAACATTTGGTGACTAGTGAACAATTTTACTGAGATTTTATCATTTGTTGACATGGGTTCATAACAAATTTCCAGCAGGTAAGAACTAATAATAATATACAACATTTATGAAGCACTTAGTATCATTTTTCTAACACTCCCTCCCCCCACAAAAAAAAATAAACCTAAAAAAAAATCCTGGTTGATAAATTTTAAAATGTGTGAAGATGATACCGTGAAATGGGGGTGAATAGGAGCAACCAGCGTGAATAGGAACAGAAATTGGAAGGGAGTTTTGACATAGATTTTTATCTCCAAATGTGATGCCAACCCTTTTTATTTCTTTAATTCATTATAAAGAAAATAATGAAAATGGTCTGTTTTAATACTAGAAATATATATTTTGTCAGGAAGCTTTTCAAATATTTGACGGCTTAACGGTATTGGTGAACGAAACGAAATAGCCTACACCGATTACAGACATGCTGAAAAATGTTGTAGTTGGATTGTCAATTGAAGAATGCTGTCTAACTAATCCAATTTATTGTATTCACTTTGATGATGATGATGTTGAGTCACAAATTAGGCATGCAAGTTTTAAAAAAAGAGAACTTGAAGAATAGCTTTAAGAAAAGAAACACTGAAGCGTTTGATGTAGCTCTCATTTGATTGAATCGCAAGAATGAACAAAGAAGCCGAAGGTAGACAATACAAGCGGCATATCAAGGAACAAGGCATACAAAATTTAATCATGAGTAGTATGAACCACTCATGAACCACTTTAATTTATTTCGTCATTTGTTGTCCCATACCTTTCCAAATACTTTGGAGTTAAAGATATAAATCAAATGTACAATTTTACTTCTTATTTGGTCTGGGAGCGTTTCATCAAGCGTTTTGTCAGTGATTTTTTAGTGACAAATTTGCTCTCAGCTAATCAGATGCAAGGATTTCAGTAGCTTATAACAGTTGTCTGTAAAAATCACTGACAAAAGGCTTGATGAAACGCTCCCCTGATCCAAGCTCTAGAAGGGATATCATCTATGATCAGATGAACTAAAATCTTAGATTAGGTTGGTAAGGTAGCTTAACGCAGGGCACGTAAAGATGCAAGAAAGACGCAAAGAGGAAAATTGCTAGGGTTGTCTGTGCTTTTAAAATTAGAATCAGACAAATCTGAATACAATTTTTCATATTATTTTGCTTAAAAGTGTTCAAAGAGGTAAATACTAATTCTACATCCTTATATTTTGGCTCTGCCTCTAGAATAAAATTTAGATTTTGAATAATTTTGTCATGTGCATCTTTCCCATGTTTTTACGTGCTACACTATTTTTTCGCTAAGCCACCTAAGGTAATGGACAAAATGCTGAGACTTCAAAAAATTCCTTTGTAAGGTTTGCAATTGTAAAGAATTCCACACGGCCATTTAACATCAAATGCCTATAGATCTGTATTTAATCACTCATTAAATAGGCATAAACCATGAAACCACTGAGGAAATATGTATTGTCATACCTCTCAATCCATAATAATGTGTAAGGATTCAGTGTCTAGACTTTTCTTAGATTAAGCATTTACAATGAGTTTGTGTGAAAATTTGTTTTGTAGCGCTTTATTCTTCCTTTCTGCGACATCCCGCCAAGGCTGTCCCTTTCTGCGACGTCCCACCAAGGCTGTCTCTCATTCTCTCCCTCCATTGTAGCTATGAAAGAGGCAACACTTTATGAAATGCCTTAAACGAAAGTACCTGTCATTTTGCTTCACACCACTGTGTAATGCTGTTCCTTGTCTGCTGGTATTTAAAAGGAATTTAATGCTTGAATGTATCCCTATAACACTCCAGTTCTAAAGAAGGTTAGAGTACTGATGGTTGCACACAACCTTAATACCGTACCTGTAGGATCATGTGTTAAAAAGAAAAGTAAAAGATTCATGAAAAAGCAATAATAACAATGAGACCTCTCATGCTTACATCACTAGATCACATGATATATGTCTTTACTTCCCAAAAGTACTTAGGCTTTTTCTTCTGCTGGATTATCCTTTCTTTATGAGACTTTATCAAGAAACGTGATCATTTATTGGTCTCTGCTTCATCTTTTGTACCAATGAATAATTATATAGGTCTCCATAAAATTCAACTGTGACCGAGTCTAGCCTTGGTCCAGCTGTCCAAAAGGGCTCATCTGAAATGCTGATGATCCCTCTTTTTCCACATATCAAAAACATTGATCTAATGATTACATTACGATGATTACATTACAATGATTAAATTACAATGATATTATATTTTTTCAACCATTATCATTAATCATCTTTGAAACGATCAGTAGTGGGGAATTACCGTTACCTATTACAGAAATGTGTCCTGAATCACAGGAATAGAATGTATGCAGTTCTGATTGGATTTCAATATGGGTTCTACCTGGATAATCAGAATAACAATTGTCGGTTTTTGTATTTAAATATTGAATTTCATCTCAATTAGGTTGATGGATGCTATGATGAAAATCAAATTTGAACTTTAAATTTCTTCGTGAAGAAATTTCAGCTGAAAACGTATATTGACGTAAGACTTCATTTCAATTGACGCTATTCATGAGTTCTGTTTGTCTGTCTTTTCATGGTAAATGTATACATACAGGGTTTTAAGTTCAGACCAGTGTTTACTTTTGAGGGGAACCCTGATTGTAGATGAGAATAAAGAAAATACAGTAAATTACTTTATTCCTCCATGTGAATCTTGAATTTGCTTTGGTAGATTTTTTTTTAAATTACCAAATCAATGCAGGATTCTTAGTTCATATTAATTCATATTTCCTCCTAATACTAGCACCATGGTGTCGTCCTTGAGCTGTAGCACCATATATAGATACCACAGTCACACTAACAAGACTGACTACAGGCCGAACAAGGAGTTTTATTAATGCCAATGGCAGAAAAATTGGTCGGTTTGGAGTTGGTGTGGAATCATTTTAGTAGTGTGAATAAGGTATCATTTTAGTAGTGTGACTAAGACCCCATTTACACCAAGCTTTTAGGCCGGCCTAAAGCTTGGTGTAAATGCAAAGCCGGCCCAAGGCCCTCCCAAATTTGGGACTACCTCTGGAGGTAGTCTCGGGCCGGCCCAAGGCCGGCCTAAATTTGGTGTAAATGGAAAGGAGGCCTCGGGCCTCCAATTTTGCACGCGATGCGACGCTGTTACGTAACAACAAACAAAATGCGCAAAGTATATCCAGAGTATCTGGCGTGCAAGCATCAACTGAACTAACCTCCGACATATTGTATTATAAATTTGATAAAGATATCAAAACAGACGACAATATCCCTGAACTATCACCTATCCTGTTTTGAATTTCCTGATGCTGGTAAGAATTTTCTTATTTTACAGCAACCACTGAGGACACGGAGTCGGAGAGTAACAAGACAACAAGCGCGAAAGAAAAAAAATGTTTTGTTTACATGTAGGGCGACACGTGCTGGCCCAATATTCGGTGTAAACGCAAAAAATTGTGGGCCTCAGGCTGGCCTAAATTGGAGGCCCGAGGCCGGCCTCGGGCCGGCCTTTTGGTGTAAATCGGGTGACTAAGGTATCATTTTAGTAGTGTGACTAAGGTATCATTTTAGTAGTGTGACTAAGGTATCATTTTAGTAGTGTGACTAAGGTATCATTTTAGTAGTGTGACTAAGGTATCATTTTAGTAGTGTGACTAAGGTATCATGGTCCTTAATGGGTTTATTTTCAAGTCTTTGTAATTTTCGAACAATTGCTTTCATGGTTGGTGCCTTTAGCATTGAATTTATAATTGTGTGCACTACTCTTCATATCTAGGTGTAAGAAAGCAAAATTACAATGATTTCATAACCCATTCTATAACGTCGTGTTTTCTTTACCAAATTCCTTCTCTTGTACAGGTTGACTGGTATCTACTGCCTCATCTATATTCCTGCAGTGCCTGTAAGTCTGAACATTTGCACATATTATTATTCCTAAATGATCTAGAATGATCTCATTAACCGGTTGCCTACTGAATTCTCTCATTCCCATAGGTTTAATACAGGGGCCACACAGTTCCAGGAGCAAATGGGTTAAAGATGATTTGTACATGTTGTAACAGCTTTGGGATAGCTTGGGATGATACCCAGTGAAATGCATTTATATAAAGTGAAAATTGAACTCGCTCAAACAGGTTGAATATTTGTTCAAAAACCTGATCATTCTTTCCCATGTAGCAAATCTTGTTTTTCTTATGAATTGTGCCTTACATTAATTCAGTCAATTGACTCATATTTCATGCCCTGGGGAGCGTTTCATCAAGGGTTGTGTCAGTGATTTTTATGGATAACTGTTAAAGCTACTGAAATCCTTGCATCTGATTGGCTGAGAGCAATTTGTCATTAAAAATTACTGACAAGACACTTGATGAAATGCCCCCCTGAAAGGGTGCTCTTTGTCTCTCAAATCAATCCCAAATATTGGTTTAAAGGTTTATGTTACGCTGTTTCAAAAAGCAGCCTTCCAGCAGTGTAATGCTTGGTTCACATGCATCATGGTAAACCACCTCAAGGGAAACCATTACAGTATAAATGAATGGCAAATGGGGTTGATAAACATAAGTGTGGGTGAAAACAGACCACAAAGATACAGAAATGTGAAGCGCACTCTGCTTATGTCATTTAGCTTGCCTCAGGGTTTAGTTTTGTTTTTGTTGTTGTTATTTTGCTTCGTTGGGTTTTTTTTTTTCAGGTGGTTTACCACATACATGTAGATTTCATTTAATTACTGGCTAGCATTTTGTCAATGAGACGATATGAATGTGATAATTTTTTTTTTGCTAACTTGCTTTTTCAAACATTGAAACATTCACAACTTTGATGATCTTTGAAGGTAGAGGTTTGCATGGTGATACTGATAACATGAAGAAGGTTTTATGGTTCACCATGTGGTTAGTCCTGCAAAGGACTATTGAGTAAGAAGAAGAAAGTGGAGAAAAGTTGAAGAGGAGAAGAAAAGGAAAGGCGAGATAGAAATTCAGAGAGTGTAGAAGTAATCTTTCTTGAAAGTGTGAAATCCTGAAAAGGACTGTAAACCAGCCAATCCGCAGGTCCCCTAAAAGCGCGCTATTTTATTTCCTGTTCTGCCTATGAATACATAATGAGCAAGAACAGCCAGGAACATCTCATTTGCAAACTATTGAATAGACTACTTATCATTCACCAATTGTCATGAGTTATACATCAAATAAAAGAAGAGGGATCAGAGAGTTGTGACATGCTTTTATTATGTTCAAAATAAAAGACGAAATTTGTAAAAAATAGTGTTCCTTTTATGACAAAAAATGAAATATAAATCTGGCCAAAACTACCATAGTTTTATTGTGAGCCAAGGCAAATTTGACAAGAGCGTAAAGGGCATTTTCTGTACTTTCCAAAGATTGAAATAACATTAATGTGCACTTCATGACAGGGTCAGGATCCAGCAATATGTAACCAATGTACACACTTTGTCTTTAAAAAAGTCAATTCCAGCATTCCAATTGGTTACCACCACGCAAGATGTTTTCTCACAGCTAGGCAACAGCTATGCGCATGTTTGCGCAAGGATGAAGCAACAGGTTGCGCATTGTTTCATTCAACGTGCACTTGGTTACAGATGGCTCGCTTGCCAATCACAGGGCTAAGATTCTATGGTCTTGACCATGGTCTTGACAACGGATAATCTGCGGCTGAATATTGCTGGATCCTGACTCTGTCATAAATTTATGGATGTTTTGAATGTAACGATGAAAAAGATGAGATTCCAGCGCTTCCATACATATGTGTCTTGATGGCGGCTCATATACTTTTTATATGTCTTTTAACAACTTGAAATCTTGTGAAAAAACGGCTTTTGTATGACTATTTCATCAGTTATTTTAAACAACTTATTTCTAAAATTCTGACTGAAACAAAATATCACTGTGCTGGTAAACTATTCATTTATTTTTGCAGAAAGTCTAATGAGCACAGCATAATATTTATTGAAGAACATAACTTTAAAGATGATGGTTTACAGTCCTTCTCAGGACTTCACACTTTCAAGAAAGATTACTTCTGCACTCTCTATATTTCTATCTCGCCTTTCCTTTTCTTCTCCTCTCAACTTTTCTCCACTTTTCTCCACTTTCTTCTTCTTACTCAATAGTCCTTTTCAGGACTAACCACATGGTGAACCGTAAACCTTCTCCACGTTATTCACAACTTTGTTCAGGCTTCCAAAACCAGAATACTGGAGTTTATATTTACAAAGGATTGCATGCTTCTGTTACTTCCATTTTTTAGTTAGCTGAATGTTTTAATATTTTGTGTAAATTAGTCTCCTTCCCTCATGATTCCCCTTTGATTGCAGTTTT
Source organism: Heliocidaris erythrogramma (assembly GCA_025617745.1). NCBI lineage: Eukaryota > Metazoa > Echinodermata > Echinoidea > Camarodonta > Echinometridae > Heliocidaris > Heliocidaris erythrogramma. The sequence goes on from CM046866.1 coordinate 41,579,817, forward strand.
AGAATATATCCTTCTATGTTCCCCTGTGAATTTACACACTAAACTGCCAAATAGCATTATATGCCCAACTAAGGCAAGGTGAATAGTACTTAAAGATAAAGTTGAGTTCTGGTCATGCAATTATATCGTGAAAGAAACTGTTTGGAAGTAATTGGGAAAGGTTGATCATGTCTACATAAGGATTGGTGTACACTGTGAGGTTTTGGAATCATCAAAATGACAAGAAATCAACCCAAACTTGCTAAAAAGCACATACACCGCACACAGAACTGGATATGTGGGCCTGCATACAGATGTGGCATGAATGTTCAGCCCGTACACTTCAGCTACTTTTCGTCATATTTTGATTATAAGGGCATTTGAAGGAAAGAGAAAGCTCACAAATTATTTTTCACCTTTCTCAGAACTCAACTTTCCCTTTAAAAAGAGGCATACCGGTACTGTACTACTAGTACTAGATTTTATCTGCTTGCTTGCTTGCTTTTTTTTATTGCACAATGGAACTTTTAACAAAAGTTAAAACTACCATGCTCTACAGACCTTTCTTCTTTATTCTGCTACTGGTATTTCAAAACTCTATACATCTTAAGACTGGTATAATGCTGTGAGCTGTCTTTTTGTTAGTTTACATTGTCATGATCACAAAAAGCATAAATCTGTATAGAAAAGAGGATTTTGTATTCCTCATTTCCTATATCAACAGTATGAGAGTGTTGTAGGACTTCAAAATTGTAACAAAAAAACATTAAGAGAGCGCAACATGTATCTAAAAAAAAAAAAAAATTCTGTCACATGCCTTAGAATTGCTTTTTAAGGCATTGGTAAGGCATTGAATGGGATCAACACACTTTTTAATGGATTTACTGCCTATGAATCAGTCATGATACTTTGTGTAAGATGGCACAGATTCAAAAGCAGTTTTTATAGGCAAAGACTCTGTTCACATATAGGACCTGCATGCATCTTAAGTATCTGCCATGAACATTGCAGGTACCTAGTAATAATAATAATAATGGTGGCTTCTTGTATAGCGCGCATGTCCGTCACGTTGTGACGCTCCTGGCGCTTCATTATTACCCCGGTCATAGCTTATATTAGCAGCCAAATATGTAGCGCTCAAGCATATCGGGTACCCATTTACACCTGGGTGGAGAGTGGCAAATGTGGATTAATGTCTTGCCAAAGGACGTTAGTGCCGGGCTGGGATTCGAACCTCAACCTTTTGATTAAGAGTCAAGTGAATGAACCACTATACCACGACAGGTTCATAGTTAACTTTTTTTACCATTCAGCCCTGTTTTTCCATGATTCAGATCATACCATCTGCAGAAAAATGTTTTACAAATTTTACAAATTTTACAAAGCAGCCTGGGTTTTTACCATTCAGCCCTGTTTTTCCATGATTCAGATCATACCATTTGCAGAAAACGTTTTACAAATTTTACAAATTTCACAAAGCCTCCTGGGTCTTAGAAGATAGAAGCGGCTAAGATCAGACTGATTTTGTGTGACTTATGGCAGCCTGGGGGTCTGATCAAGGACTACATTCAGCATTCAAAACTTTGCATGGTCTAGAACATGATACAACCTGCACATTTTTAAGGACTTCCCCACTGTCGCTCCTGAAACAATCCCTTTTTGAATGCTGCAGGCGAACTTCCTGACCGAACATTTACACCTGGATATATTTACACGGTATAATCTTCCTGAATCGTGATTGCGCCGTCCCTAATTCTTCTGGTGTAAAACAACCCTGAGTAATTACTAATAATGATAAGAGTTGTCCACCATGTGTGACATGAATTGTCGTGGGATTCCCTGAAAAAGGATAAAAACATGATTTATATGGCAGGTACATCCTACTGCTTTCGTTAAAGATCACATTGCAAGAAAATCACAAATATGGCAATTAATGTATCACTAGAAACTGGGAAGCTTACAGATGGCAATCGTATAAGTTTTATGTCAACTGCGTATCTGATGATTATAAAAACAACATAAATAAAAGCTCTTCTAAGCATCTGGAATATCCGAGGATTCGCCAGAAATATAGCGATGTTTTGATGTCGTCACACTAGGGATCGATCCTGCTTAAGCAGACGACGTCCTATAATGAATGAACATAATTGCAATGCAATTATTTATCAAATTATAAAGAGTTTGGTATATTTAACATGACCTTATTTCACACCATTCTAAAAGGGAAAGTGAAACTGATTCTGATAACTAAAACCGTTTGATTGTAAATACACAGAAGAAGGGTCAATGATCAATGAAATAAACCCCATTTTCAAATTGAAAAGCCCTCCGAATAATATCACAGATTGTATTCGTTCCCTCTTGAAACGCCGAACATGCCCCGGTGCAAGCAGCTGAAAATACAATGGCGTCTTATTTTGTTTACAAGTGACTGATTCCTTTATTTTTTTAACGCTGCATTTTTCATCAAAATAATACCATACACGAAGTTAAGAGTGAGGCAACAGACTAACATTAAGACTGACGCTAGTCAAGTAAGAGAAATAAGTGAAGAGGAGATGACAAAACAGGCACTGAAAAATGTGTAAGATGTTATGGGACATCGTCTGCTTAGACAGGACTGGTCCTTCTTGTGTCGTCACACATCTCAGCAGCGTTCAAGGAGCTCTTCAGCTGCTATATCGGGGGCTGTATTTTACCGTTTTATAATTGATAATAATCATTAATTCCAATGTTTCCAAGCGTTGAATTTGGATAACCTTGTATAATTTATGCCATCTATGCAATAATACGTATTAAGCCAATATTTATTTTGATGGAATTTTCTTGCAATGTGATCTTTAATAAAACAGGTGTCATCATCATTTATCCACATGCACACTTCTAACACTGAGATAGATTACGCAGAGGCATGACCAATAAACAATTTAACCCGATCAAGAGGTTTCGATCCATTCTCAAGGCGTCAAGTGGCATTTGAAATGAATCACAAGGAAAGGATGTGATGAATCCATGTAGATGGACCCCAGTTGGCCCCAAAGTCACCAACAGTAGGCACTGTCCTTTTCATTAATGCATTCATTGATATTGATCGTTATCTTTTTTCTTTTTTAAAACTTAATTTAAGACTGCATTTTTCATTGAAACAAGTTTTATAGTGGCACAGAGAGCTTCTGATATTTATAAGCCAACCATTCCTTGAGATATCAAGATATTTCTAAGGATTATAAATAAAAATCGCAAAATGATTCCTTGTTACCATTGCCATTTAATTTTTTTTTTTTTATACCCCCGCCAAACGAAGTTTGAAGGGGGTATATAGGAATCAGTCGACGGTTGGGCGGGCGGTCGGTCGGTCGGTCCGTTGCAAATCTTGCGGATCGAACTACTTCCTCAGTTTTTGACCGAAAGTCATGAAATTTGGTACACACATTGGTCTTGGTGGGAAGATGTGCAAGACATATTTTTCGGATGTGTCGGAAGCTGCGTTGCCATGGAAATGGCATATCTATGGCAGTACAGTAAATCAGGGAAAAATCTTGTGGATCGAACTACTTCCTCAGTTTTCGACCAAAAGTCAAGAAAGGCTGTTGTCACAGGGCGGGGGTATTAATCATCATCTTCAGTGATATTTCTAGTTGGTTTTTTTTGGGGGGAGGGGGGTATGCATATTAGACAAGTTGGTGTAGTGCAGTATACTCTGTATCGTGTTTGTGACAAGTGTCTTGTCAGTGATTTTTACTGACAAATTTGCTTTCAGCCAATCAGATACAAGGATTTCAGTTATTGCAGCTTGTCATTGATAACAAGTTTTATGAAACAGGTCCCAGGGTGTGTATGTTTAAAGAGAAAGTTGAGTTGTGGTCAAGCCATAATTGTGAAAGAAACTATCTCAAAGCAATTGGGAAAAGGCTGATCATATGAGTTTTTGGAACCCACAAAATGATAAGAAATTGACCCACCAATCTCGCTGAATAGCACATGCACTGCACACACATGTGGAATGAATGTTCTGCACGAACACTTCAGCTATTTCTAATCATATTTCACATATGAGGGCATTTGAAGAACAATCCTTTTCAGGGAACATTTCTACTATGATGTTCTTCTAAACTGACATAAAAGGAATGAGAAAGCTCACAAACTATTTTCCACCTTTCCTAGAACTCAACCTTTGTGTGACAGCTTTTTTGTTTCTTGTCCGAGTAGGCCTGATTTCAAGGTTGCTACCCTCAGTGGTTGCAAGCCTCACCAATTCCTTGTATTCAAGAATTTGAAGATTTCTATAGATGCATAGCTTGAAAAATTCTCCATTAGAAATGCATGGAGATGATGATAATACCATAAAATTTGATTTAACTTTCAATTAAAATATAATAAATGAAAGTGTGCATAATGGAAAAAAGTGTAGTATAGACATGATAAATCAACCAACTCAAATTTATGAAAATGTAAAAAAAAAAAAGAGAGAAAGATAAAGAAAGAAAGAGAGATAATAGAAAAGAGGAAAGAAAAGAGAAAGGGTATGTGAAAAACCACCTCACCCCCCCCCCCCCCAAAGAAAAAAGCCCCTCCGAAACTATTTAAGCGTAATGATAGACTTTAATTTATATTTCGATTTTTCTTTGTTCAGGGGGACTACTTTTCAATGTTACTCATCAAATATCTACAGTGTCAGAGCCGATTGATGCCTGTGGTCATAACAACATTAATCACAAATGTCATCGCAGCTGGTCTCTACTACCTCTTCATTTATGTCTTTGATCTCAGATTAGTGTGAGTGAACTTAGTTGTAAGAAATATATCCAGAGAAATTAAATCAATAATTTCTTTATTGTCACTTTTTCCATCATTTGTTTCAGTTTGTCTCAGTACTTTGTATCATTGAATCCCATTTGAATTTCAGCTGCAGATTTTACCTTCTTTGGAAACATTGCAAGTACAGTTAACTTTGCCTAAGTCGAATCTGTTGGGACCACACAAAATAGTTCGACTTATGCAAAATTTGACTTTGGAAATGTAAATTACACATATTTTGCATAGTTTGGTCAAAAATTGGTTCGAATTAGGGAAAGTTCGACTTATGCTACTTTGAGTTATGCAAGGTTAACTGTATTTCATTTTTTTTTCAACATTAATCCAACATGTTATTAGGGCAACAAGGTAACTATGAAAAAGTAATGCTGAATTAAATATTTCTCTAATTAATTACATTTTCAGATATTTATAACAGTTTTGAGAACTAACTAATGATCGTAATACATGAAACACTACTTTTTTTAGCACAGAATATATTGATGTTCAGTTCAAATACTCTTTTTCACTTTCAACTCTTGAATAGAACCAGTACCTTTAATAATCTACATGTACCATTCTTAACTCGGGTGGTAAATTTGTACTTGGTAGAATAAAGATTCTTGAATGACATGATTGCTTTATGGCAGTGAAGCTGAAACATGGGTAATAAAAAGGCAGCATACAATGCTCGGTGGGTAATATTGATGTAGGAACGGGCACTCTATACATCACTTTATTATAATTCTTATCTTATACTGTGTATTTCTGAAATTGGTGGGATTTATGTTGTTTATTTACAGAGGTACTGCCATAGCCCAGGTATTATCGCACTACATCCTCACTGCCCTCGTCACAGGCTACATTATATGGAAGAAACTATACAAAGAGACGTGGACAGGTATGAGAGAGGGAGAAATAATAGAGAGACGGTCAGAAGGAAGGAAGGAGGGAGGGAGAACATTTTATGAAATTTGTAATATTTTTAGTATGAATGTCTATGGTTGTTATGTATTATTCATACATGTATGTTAGAAGAAAAATTAACATAAAATTTGTTATGAGGTGTGACTAGAATACATGTAGAAGTTTATGCAGTACTAATTTTTCAATGGACTGTTAATATGTACTTGTCAGAAGAAGCAGGCAATTAATAGTACAGCTTTTGAGCCTTCCATTCTAATGACTGGGGTCCTACAAGTAACTGATCGTGTATAAGCCTTCCTTCTCTCTGCATAGATGAAAATGTCCATTATACAGTGCATCCCAGAAAAAAGTTAACAGGTCGAAAAAGTCTGCCCAAATGAATGTTTCAAAATATTTAAAGGAGATTTTCATACCTGTGGACAGCTTATGGTCTCTTCTGTCAAATAACACCAAAATATCTAACAATATTCTACGCTTGAGTGAGCAAAAGCCAAATGTGTAAGGATACACAGAGAACAAATCTTGTTATTTCATAAATTGTCTTTTATGGATCAAAAATGGAAATTTATAAGCCTTTTCAGGGCTGTCAACTTTGCTGATAGCAGCCAAAATGGACAAACAAACATTTATCAAGTATGGATTTTGCACCCTTTCACAAAAGTGGCTTTTCCTCACTCAAGCATAAAATATTCTGAGATATTTTGGTGTCTTTAGATAGAAGAGACTGTAAGCTGTCCACAGGTTTCCTGAAAATACTTTTAAATACGTAATTGGGGAGGTTTTTTTCAACTGTCAATTCTAAAACATTTCTCAACTTGGTTGATACCAGCCAGACAGAACAAATGCCAATCCTTGTCAAGTCTGAATTTTGCACCCTTTCAAAAAAGTCGCTATTGATCACTCAAGCATAATGACTACCGGTAGTCAGATTTTTCAGTGATATTGCTTAGGAGAGACCCTAAGCTATCTACAAGAATGGACAATTATTGAAAATATTCTGAAATATTTATTTAGGGAGACTTTTTCCAACTGTTAAATTTTTTGGGGGGCGCACTGTATTGTGCTTTAATAATTCTTCATAGTTTGTCATCTGGAGAATGCTATTGGTATCCTCCTATTGATAGTATCCCAATGCCTGTTCTGCTCTTTTTAAGTTACTTTTGTTTGTATATAAAATCATTAATAATCAAGCTCCAAAATATTTGGATACCTGTGTTTGAATTTATATACATCTACCAGGCGATTGAGGTCATCCAGTGATCCTCTCTGGCTCACATACATGTATTCAGTTACTCGCACCTTGGCCGGTGTTAGGACATTTACTGTATCTCCTTCAAAATACTGGAATGATTTACCACTTATAATTAGACAGTTTTCATCAGTCAATGCCTTCAAAAAGGCCTTGAAAACATATCTCTTTGGCAGTTTGTAGTTGTAATGTTGTTATTCTTACTACAAGTATTTTTAATTGTTTGAATTCATTGTAAGCGCTTTGGGCCTCATGGGAAAAGCACGGTATAAGTATTAATAATGATAGTTATAATAATAATAATGATGATGATGATGATGATGATGATGATGATGATAATGATGATAATAATAATTTATGTTTCAGGATGGAGCAAGGATTGTTTAGATGACTGGATGCCTATCTTCAAACTTGGAATGGCCGGATGTATGATGGTGTGCCTGGAATGGTGGAGTTTTGATGTGGGCTTTTATCTGGCAGGTCAGTAGTCTGTCTCATTCATTAACCTGGTGAATACTAAGCTGAAGAGAACCCTAGCTGAGGTCTATTGAAAATGCATGCCATACTACAATAAAAATTGCATTCAATGAGTTAATAGCTGTTGAATTTTGCCCCAGTTTCCATCAACAAAATCCTCATGGTGTTTGCTATGTTCACCCACACAAATGTAGATGGTGACATTTTATACACTTCTCACAATCAAGGGACTAATACAGGGCTTTCTAAAAATCCATATAAACATAGTGACAGTAAGCTCTGATTCCCAATTAGTGCTTATTTAATTGCACATGTTTACACTATTAACTGGCATTCAAAAGCGTTGAACATATACACAATTATTCTGCATTTTCATGTGATATACATATATCATAAATGATGTGTTTCTCAACCTAAGGCAATATATAAAACATATCCATGTGAATCAATGTCCAATATATTTTTGAGGAGTATTACTTTAATTTATTTTATTTAATTTTATTAAAGGTTACTGCACCATGATTTTGAGACAGATAATATGGCTAAATTGCATTATGATAGGAAGGACACAACTTGAAATGAGTCACTATTCTCAGTTAAGAGTAAATTTTTGCTGAACATGAACAAAATTATGTTGAAGTCATGCATGCCATCCTCTGACCTTGTTCTTATCAAAGCACATGTATTGTAATTTAAGGATGCATGTGATTTGTAGAAGTTCCTGCACTGTCACAACAAATTAGATATGTCCTTGCATATGATTGGGATGGTTTGGCTGTTGTTTTTAAAGTTTTATGAATGGCATTTGGGGCTATGAAGCACAATGGATCATCTAATTGATGGCAAGGTCGCCTTGAAGTTGTTGTGAACTGCCCAACGTATTGCTTCATGTGTAGTGCTTACAGTACCATCAAGTGTATGAAACCGTCAAAGATATGACTTTCTTTTTTCATCGTTCTTCTTGGTACAGACAGCGTTCTGTGATGTCTGTCTTCTCAATTCTTAAAGCTGTTTTGATTTTTTAAAGAAAAACAAGGTTCTCATTGTCCTAAGATATGGAATATATAGTCAACCAAAATGATAAGAAAAGCCTGTGTCATCATAAGGGTCAAAGAACATTGCTAGTTACCTAAAAAAGGTATTTATATACAATGTATGACATACATGTACATTATCTTCTTTCCTCTGCTACATGTATGCATTGACTGTTTTTTTGTTGTCAATATAAATGTAAATCAGTACCTCCATCCACAATGCAGGTAGATGCATGAATTGCATTAGGCTTCATAGTGATAATTTGTACTATATAAATCCATTCTTTTATATTGCAGTATTGATTGCTGTTCTATTTAATATTATATTTCAAGGAAACTTACCTGTGCATTTTGTTTTTTATCTACAAGGTCTTCTTGGTGAGGAATCTATAGGAGCTCATGCCATCATAATGTATACAGCTACCACAGGTTATATGGTAAGATATGACAAAAGTAGTGTCATTGTCTTTTGAAGATAAGTATCACTTTTATATTTGGACAGGTTTTGATGACAATGTTTGCACTCTCAAGTCATATTTGAAACTTTTTAATTCTGTTGTGTAAATTTGTTATCTTACCTACCTTTACTCCTTTGGATAATTTGTGAAATAATGCTGGCTGACATAACAGACTGTTATTGCGACATACATGTAGTGAACCATACACAAGAAGGTCACCCTGCTCATAAACACAGCAACAAGGCCAGTCTTTAAAGCTTCATCTATGGTTTTATGTACATGTAGGTTCATCTATGGCTGAAACATGAAGCTCCTTGTTATCAAAGTGATAATGATGTCTACAGTTGACAGTGATGAAATGAAAAAGTGAAAATGATAATGATAAATTTGATTCCTCTAGTGCTTAATACAAACATTTCTAGATGAGCACTTAATACAAAAGGTGTCTAAGCTTCTAATCTAAAAAGTTTCTTTACCGTTTTATGTTTTGTCTTTTTCATCATGCAAACCGAGATATCAGACACTAAAAATAGTTACTAGTTATCAGCCACAATTGGCTTATTCATGTTTAAAATTATTATTGATTTGTATTGTTCATGTGGATTATGTTTTGAATCTCTCCCTGTCAGACAAATATAAGTTAAATTAAAGCCACAACACAAAGTGTGAATGAGGAAATATTTATTGCTTTAAAAATGGAGTGTTTACCCCTCTAAAAGTAAAATTACGCATTCAGAATATTAAAAGCAGCAAAATTTGTCAATGTTACAAAAATTACTAACCCTACTTCGTACCACACCCATAGCTGTGTAGTCTTGATTCAGAAGAGGTGTCCTTGTGCTAGAATGCCAGATTATAGTTTTCGTCACTTTTGTTGTTTTTGTTGTATTTGTTCAGTTTCCTTTAATTATGGTATTAGCAGCAGCGATCAGGATAGGTAACTTTTGTTATTTTTGTTGTATTTTTCCAGTTTCCGTATGGTATTGGCATAGCAGCAGCGATCAGGATTGGTAACAGCCTTGGAGCTAAGAAGCCTGGCATCGCCCATGTCGCATCAGTAGCTTCATTGTCGCTTGGAGGTAAGCCAATGTGGTATCTCTGATTGATTAGAAGTTTGATGTGAACAATTTTTCTACAGACATTTACAGCTCTTCATCTGTTACAGATCTTGATCTGTAAATGAATGGGAATATTTTAAGTAGTGTTTTTTATCAAATACATGTATGTGCTGTTAACACCTTCTGTGCCACTGGCATTACAAATAGTTGTTATTTCTGAACTTGCTAGAGTCAAATTTGGGTTCTCAAATTTCTGTTTTCATTGTTAATTTTGGCCTTTAATATGTTCTATGACAACATCTTTCACAATGTATGTACATGTTTCTACTTCCGGATAAAACAAATTGGTATTTTCCATCCAAACATAAATTAGAACATTGATATTCTTGAGCAGGCTTTGCTACCCACCGCACAGAAGGAGTTAAACACTGGGAAGACTTGAATATCTGTAGGAAGATTTATGAGTATAAACTTATACACTTGGCTGAGTTTTGCCTTGAGTTGGCACCAGATTTGAGTGAAGAGACCTGATGGTATGTTGTTGTCACTCAGAGGTATTAAGCTAAAATGGCATGCATTGTTGTTTATTCAGTTTTAGTTTAGTTTAGCCATGTAGGCAACAACTAAAGATATGAAGCACGTTGCCAGCTGCTTTGTTTGTAAGTGAGTCAGTCTCTGGGTTTTCATGTTATGGTTTGTAACTTTGAGATGGAAATATCAGCTGGGGGTGTCTTAAATTCTTGTTGTTATCCTTCGTAGGACCCAAATTAGTGGGAGACAGGTGTGTTCTGTGATAAATGTCACATTACATAGGACCAGGTATCATATTTAAAACAAGTCCTTTATTTGCTGAAGTTGGTTGCATCATGAAATTAGAGCTACACCACAGTCATGTTCAAAGTCATGGATTTGATTGCCAAAAATGACTCAAGAATTTTTTCAATCCTGGCTGGTGTCATATGATACTGTTAGAATAACTCAAATGAACTGATCTATCAACCTAAAAAAAAGATATTTGTTGTAAATGTGGTGGTCTCTCAAGAAATTTTACAATGATATATTCTTTTTCTTAATTTGAGAAGGAGGGTTGGACATCAAAATTTTCAATGTCAAACATGTGATTGTCGACTGTTGATTGTTCAAATTGCAGGTGATTTATAACAAGATCTGGGCAGGGTATGTTATATCACATGTGCCATTTATCAATTAGTTCAGAAACTTCAGCTGACTCATCTAGTTAACATGTTTGTGTCTATTTTCTATTTCTGAATTTAACTAGCACTTTGGTTTAGGTAGCTTAGTGATATGTAGGGGAAGATAAAGTTGGGTTCTGGGGAACGTTTCATCAAGCGTTTTGGCAGTGAATTATACCGAAAACTGTTATAAGCTACTGAAATCCTTGCATCTGATTGGCTGAGAGCAAATTTGTCAGTAAAAATCACTGAAAAAATGCTTGATGAAATGCTCCCCTGGTCATGCGTTTACATTGTGAAAGAAACTGTCTTGAAGCAAATGGGAAAGGTTGATCATGTCTTAATAAGAATTGATGTATACTGTGAGGTTTTGAATCATCAGAGTGATAAGAAATCAACCCAAAATTGCTCAAAAGCACATGCACGGCACACAGAAATGGGTGTATCACACAGTGTGTATGGGACTGCACAGAGATGTGGCATGAATGTTCTGCCCAAACACTTTTTTTCGTCATATTTCGAATTGAAGGGCATCTGAAGAGAAATCCCTTTACGGGACATTTCTACTATGATGCTCTTCCAAACTGATATAAAAAGAATGAGAAAGTTCACAAATTATTTTTCACCTTTCCCAGAACTCAAGCTTCCCTTTAAAAACAGGAAAGCATGAAGCCTATCAAGATTCATCATTTACCTAGTACATGTATATCTCACCAGGGCAGGTATGCACGCTCCCAGGTTACGTAGATCCTAGATATAAGAGATGATTTTTATTTGGTCAGATGTTGTCTGTTGTTTAAAAGCCATCATGTACCACTGTTTTGCTTAGTTAACCTGAATATATAATTTTCATTTACAATTCATGAAATTCTAATATTGTGCTGTAATTTCATTGTCTGCAACTGCGGTGTAATAACCATTTTAACATGTGACTTACTGAATGAATACAGCTTTATTCATACCAGCATGTTTTGTTTTGAGGTAACTAATTACTGTTATATGTATTTGGCCTTCATCATATTATGCAGACAGATTCTTGGAATCATATTGCAAGTATTTTTTTATTAGGAATAAGCCAGATCGCAATTACAATTTGCGCATGTGCAGATAAAGTTCATTTGTCCCGAGTACAATTGCCCTTTATACGCTTTCATTTTGTACGCACCACGATCTGCACGCACAAGTATGATTTTACATGTTAAACAAGTGCATCCACCAAAACAAATGCGGGTGCACGTGCAAATTGGTGTCATTTCAGTGTCATGTGTACCATGAACTACTTGATGTAAACCATCCCGATTTACTTGTTCAACATATGTTGTAACTATTTGTGCATATCGTCTGTTTGGAGCCAGAAGGCCGTTAACTGATTTACTTCAACACAGAGTTAATGCTCTTCTGGCTCCAAACAGACGATTTGTAAATGTTCTAACATTGTTTGCAATCGTTAGTTTATGTCCACTATGGGTTGGGAGGCTGAGCTGGATATTTTGAATGAGCTCAAACGGGAATGAGCTGAACGGGAAATTTTATGAAAACACAGAATTTGTCTTATGAAAGTTCATTTCACAATTATCGTTAGAAAACTGTTGGTATACAATGGGTTAAAGACTAATCAAAATCAAAACTGAAATGGGAATGATACACAGGATATCTGTTTGGTCAAATGTGCATTATGTTTTGGGGGTAATAAAGTGTTAACGTGTATAATAAATACATAAAGTACATGTATCTGTTGATTGGGATTTGAAATTGATTACATTGACCAAGCTTAACTTTAGCAAATGTGACTTAATAAGTGCACTCTTTCTCTTTAAGGGTTACTTACTGAACATTCTTCTGAAACAAGAAAGTACATTTTAACCTTTTTCTCTGGTCTGTTTCAATAACATTCAATTTCAGTGATTGCTGCTGTTATCCTGGCCATCTTGTATATTTCACTGAAAGATCACATTCCCTACCTCTTCACTTCGGACAGGTGAGATACATGTAGAATAAATAAAGCCAACTGCACACTGTATGAGCTGACTGTGATCCAATTTTGGAAGAAAAGACAATATCATTAGACATGAACATTGCAGAATGTACAGATCTACAGACAGCAATGATGATATACTTTCGCAAAGCAAAGTGGTAAATTCCTGACCAGAAGACGACAAATTCAACTGACCACTTGTGTTGGAAATATTTTAGCGTGTTGTTAAATTTGCAACCCACTCGCAATTCGCGAAATTCGCGAAAATAAAACCCCTGCAAAATATAGGGTGTATAAAGTTATTGATTCTTCATGTCTAATGTTATTGCATAATCGGGGATTGCAGTTGGTTGGATCATGTGTATGGTGGGCTTAGGAGTCAGTCCTATGAGATTAGAGATTATATGGATGACAGAGCACACATATTACCCAGTCTTAGAGGTGCTGGAGATCATTGTTTAGTCCTGGTACAGGGCTTCCAGGGCTTCACGGCTTCACTTCCAGGAACATCATCACATGCTAATTAAACAAGCACAAAGGTTATAGTAATTAAGTACATAAGGCCATTTGTTGGGAGTAGTCTATGGAAGGTCGAGAGATTAGTGTAGTAGCCATGAGGCAAGATCTTTGCAAAAGTTTTAGTGAAGCAGAACAAAGCTCCATATGATATGTAATAGTTGGTTAGATCCAGTGATGAACAATTGGCATCTTTGATTTTGCAATCAGTACTATAAAATTACTTTGTATTCCCGCTAATTGAACCTTGTACCACAACAGGATTCTACTTGAATCCCCAAACAGGAAAGCTTCCTTTCTTTAAAGGGAAGGTTGAGTTCTGTGAAAGGTGAAAAATAATTTGTGAGCTTTCTCATTCCTTTTATGTCAGTTTGGAAAAACATCATAGTAGAAAAATCCCCTGAAAAGGATTGCTCTTCAAATGCCCTCATATACGAAATATGACTAGAAATAACTGAAATGTTCAGGTTGAACATTCACGCCACTTGTGTGTGTAGTCCCATATACTCATTTCTGTGTGCGGTGCATGCTTTTGAGCAAGTTTGGGTTATGATTTCTTATCATTTTGATGATTCTAAAACCTCACAGTATACACCAATTCTTATTTTATAGACATGATCAAATTTCCCAATTGCTTCCAGGCAGTTTCTTTCACAATGTAATCGCATGACCAGAACTCAACTTTATCTTTAATATTTGGCAAGGGCATTTTATAATGTGATCTAGCGATGATGTACATGTATGTTGAGGGTTTTAGGAAGAGGCTAGTTCCATATTGAGTGAACTGGTCTTGTGGCATACAAGGGGAGTTGTTTGGGAGGACCAATACTGCATTTTGAAAGTAGAGTGGAAAAGTATACCAGTACATTGACCTGTTTATTGCCCCTTCTAATTTCTTTCTGAAATTCCCACCACCTGTTAAGAGCATCGAGTGTCTTATGCACTGGATACAACCTGGGTCATTATGGTTATCAATGCAATCAGTTTTGAATTGTTTTATTTCAGTCTCACAGTGGAGATTGCCTCATCCATTCTACCCATCTGTGCCATGTTTGCAGTGCTTGATGCTACCGCTGTGAGTATTTAGGAAACTTATTGGTCCAACTGCCCCCCCCCCCCCCAAAAAAAAAAAAAAAACCAACCCAAAAAACAACAACAAAATCCAACAAAACAAAACAATAAAAAACAAAACAAAAAACAACAACCAAAAACAAACAAACAAATGAAGCTTTGAAACATTGATCATGGTATGTAATTATATCGCTGAAATATGCTTCTCAATACGTTCAGTGAGTGGGCATTAACTGATGCTCAATGTAAGAAAATAAATGGGGGAAATATCTTTCTGAAATATGTAATGTATATTTGTGTGAAATGTAAACCAAGGATTATGTTTCAGTCACAAAGCTGGTTTTGCCAAATTGGTATGCATTTAATAATTTATGCTAGATGAATGTATATATCTTTATTTATTTATTTTATTTTATTTTTTTATTTTTTATTTAATTTATTTATTTATTTTTTTTTTTTTGGGGGGGTTGATGACATTTTGACATGATTACTGCTGTGCTGCATCAGTGCATGTTATAACAAAATCATTTGTCAATATAGCAAATGCTTCAATGATAAGTAATGTAATGTGAAAACCTTTCATGATGGAATGTCATTCTATTCTGCCACTACATAAGTATCTTTGCTTGTAATATTAGACTAGATCTTGTCAAGAAAATAGAGGAAAACATATCATTGACCACATTCATTATTCTCTATTTTATTATTTTTGTCCGTCTTTTCCCCTTCGATTCACTTCTCCTCTTCCCTTTTTTTCCTGTCACCTGCAAACACTACTCTTTGGTTTGTAGACCGTTTGTGGTGGAGTGATCCGAGGTACAGGTCGTCAGGTAGTGGGGGCAGCCGTTGACCTCTTGGGATATTATCTTATAGGACTCCCTCTAGGTATCTCACTCATGTTTCCACTTCACAGAGGAATTTACGGTGAGTAGCTGAAACCTCTCTTCTCATATGATGTTGGTTTATTTGTATACTTAAGGGCTAGTGAAGCAATATAATCTACATTTTTTGTAACTGTGAATTATAAGATTTGATGTCCATCTGTGGTCTATTCGTATGTGCATTGGTAAGTGAATTGAAGCGATGTAACCTGCATTCCTCTGTAGAATTACATGATCTAACACCCATTTGACTCCCAGCAAATTAGAGAGCAAATTATGTAGGTAAATATGAAATGATTCTTAGGTAGTGTTGCCTTGTCTTTCTAGAGGGGAGACAACTTGAAGGTTTGAGGTTGCTGGTAAAAATATTAAAGGTATAGTTGTTTTGTTACATCCTGATGGTTCAAATTGAGGGAAATAACTGTCTTGCAGGGTGGGGGATGTTTATTGAGGACAAAAGCAACATTGCAGGTGGAAAGTATGCATTGAAATATTTAGTACTCTTGTTGATACCCTTGTCAGGGAATTTCCCTTTTTCCTGAATTGCCCCATGCTTGATATTGGCATTGAGGGTGTTGATGCAATGGTTGGGATCCTTGATACATCACATTGTATGGACCTATCTTCACATTATGTAACCATGCATTCTTAAAGGTAAAGTTACGTTCGGATCATGTGATTACATTTTGGGGAAAACAACTGGGAAAGGTTGATCATGTCTATTTAAGAATTGGTGTATATTGTGAGGTTTTGGGATAAGAAATTGACCATACATGTATGTGGTTGAAAAGTCGCCGCGGCATTTCCTGACTTTTGTCTTTCGAATCTCACGCATCTTTTGAGACCACATACGCGATGTCCGGGCATGCGGTTCCAAAGTTACGCAACATTTCGTACTTGCACGTCAGACCGAAAATTGCTCAATAAAGTGATATCATGTATAATTTCAATACAAAATGTTTTCAGCCAAAATTTAGAAATCTATGAATATTTTTACATTTGCTGATTAAAATTAATTTATTTTCTGCTGTTTATGTTTGCGAGTGTGTCCCTGACAAATTTCATCCAAAATACAATAAAAGACAAAAGGTAAAAAAAACCAAAGAAATACATAAGAAATAATAAATATGTCATAAAGAAAATGTGAGAAAATTACAATGCCCCGACCGGGATTCGAACCCGAGACCCTGGATTACATGACCAGTGCTCTACCAACGGGCTCCCGTCGAAGCAAAGTAACAATCTCACATCAATCCCGGTCGGGGCATTGTAATTTTCTCACATTTTCTTTATGACATATTCAATTTACTTCAATCCTATCAATTATGATAAATAATAAATACAATAAAATACATAAGAAATCAATTTTGATACCGAATTTGTTTCAAGTATATATGCTCAGAATACTGGAAAGAGTGTCTAGACCAAAAATTAGCATTTTTTGAGCTGCATTTAATGATTTAGAGCAAAATTTTGATTTCGTGCATAATTTGCATAATTAATGTGAAATTTTTTCGGAGCATTTAACTATACAGTTTTGTAGATTACGTTGTGGACGACGTGCGTGCCGAATTTCGGCGCGATCGCGCGGTCAACGATCGAGATCTCAGGGGAGGGGTGGATTCCCCCCCCCCCCCCCCCCCCCCGGCTGTGGCATAGCCAAAATATCCCGGCCCTTTTAGGGTTAATCTGCTTAGTTCTTTCCCATTAAAAAATGATAAGGCATAAAGAAACCCAAGGAAAGACATGGTTTAGTTTGAGATATGATTGTTTTATTACAGGCTTTTGGAGTGGCATGACATTAGGATTGTTCATCCAAGCTCTCTTCCTAGTCGTCTTCACGCTCAGACTAAACTGGAAGGACGAAACAAGAAGGGTAAGAATTAAGTGTCCTTATTTTCAAAATATTTGGTATGTGTGCACCCTTCTTTTTAAAGGAGAATGAAACTCAACAAATATTAGCTGATAATCATGTGGAAAATTGTCAGCCTGTTCAAAATATCTTAAAAATACCCCCACTAAGGAGAACAATCTCTCTAAAGTTTGCAGATTCCCTGCTAGATATTATCTTATGGGGGCTGCCATTTTGAAAAACTGTGATGTCATATGAGTACATGTCCATTTACCTGTACACAATGGATATGATGTTGCATAATGAATAGCTGTATAACTAAAGCCACCAATGCAAAATGGCAGCCATCTTGGTACCCCATGCGTCTCACAGAGGTGATATCTAGGAGCAATTGTATGTAGGTCTTTGTCACTTCTTTGAAGAATTGACAAACCTTTGTCTGACCAAGCAACAACATGTGCATGCCGAATCTTGCTTAACAAAATAAACTGCCCCACCTATGAAACAGCTGAACCAAATATCTTGACAAAATTAGGTTACATGACAGAATAAAAGTATCTTCATTTGAATGCACTTGTCAACAAAAAAGGTTTATTGTGAGAAAAATCCAGTGTCATGCGTTCCACAGGTGATCATGAGTGTCATCGTATCTAGTATACATGTCAGTGGGTATCTCACAAATAGAACTGCTCTGGCATTACTTTGTAAAGAAAATGGCAGCCCCCATGGGATAATGTATAGGAAGGAAACTGCAACTTTTTGAGACATTGTTCGCCTTCTTAAACAATCAAATATGAGTAATTTCAAGATATTTGTAATAGGCTGACAATTATCGACATGATTATAGGCTAATGTTTGTTGCCTTTCATTCCCCTTCAAGTTTAACCATGAAGAGTTATGAAATCCAGATGCATTGTACTATGAGTGGTAGTAAAGGTATTGGAAATCTTATACTTTGTAGGCATAGATATTTCACAAATAGGCCCACTTCCAAAAGTATTCTCTATTAGATGAATTGAAATTAGACCAAATGGCAATAAATTGTAGCCAGTAGTGTTTAGAATCAAGAAAATTCTGCTTCCAATTGTAGATTTTATATTTCATCTTTCACAATGTTCAACATATTTCTGCAGAAGTTACATGTAGTTTATCAGGCCACATGCATTGAATATATACTGAGCTGAAGATAATACTCAAGATTAAACCCGTTTGGAAAAGCATGTTTTTCTGAAAATGAAATCTTT
Organism: Heliocidaris erythrogramma; assembly: GCA_025617745.1. Classification (NCBI taxonomy): domain Eukaryota; kingdom Metazoa; phylum Echinodermata; class Echinoidea; order Camarodonta; family Echinometridae; genus Heliocidaris; species Heliocidaris erythrogramma. The sequence continues at coordinate 41,598,525 of CM046866.1, forward strand.
TTCAGAGTGCGACCTGATTTGAAAATATGCATTGATGCAATGTGTATGTAAGCCTTTTCTATTTGTTCCATGAAGATATTGTATGTCTGATAAGCATTATGTCCATTTTTGATGTGTATTTCTTACAGGCACAGAAAAGAATTGGACGAGCAAGAGAAGAGGATGATGGGACATATCGCTCCATCACCGGAAGTTGTCATGCAACCTCTCAGACTGACCTGGAGAGATATGATGACTCAACAGCAACCAATGGAGATTCTGATGGGACGACTGATAGCAACCCTAACAGAAACTGCAATGAAACAACAGATATAAACCCTGCTGGGAACTCCAGTGAATACTCTAATGGATGCTGTATGAAAGACATTTCAAGTCCACAAGCCAATACTGTTGCTGATGCAAGTTCAAACACGGAAGGAACTTACGGGGAAGACCAGTACGACGGAATACGGCCAGTGCCGCTCGATGGATACCTTCCAGTCAGGACTGCCGAAGGATGCATTGAAGAACCAAACGAGAGTGCAAATAATAGCTCACATCAAAACGGGCATGCTGTGAGCAGTGAGGTTACAAAAATGGTTGAAGCATCAAAGGACATACCTAGAAAGACCTTGATATGGCAGCTTGTACAACTGCGTGTGCTGTTCTTATGTCTTGGTTTTGTTTACCTTGGACTAGCCATCATGTGTAGGGTGTTTGTCGTACCACCTCTGAGAAGTATTGCCATCGACCGGGAAATGTCTCTGGCTAATCTAACAAACATGACTACTATGTTTTCTCCAACAGAGGCTGTACAGTACATTGAGTTGCTGTAGGAATTCATGTCGCTCAATCTTAACTGAGCATGAAACTTCAAAATTGATTTGGAGTGATATACAAATATGACCGTCCAATTCATTACCATAAAGTAGGATCAAGAAAATGAAAGAAAAAGCAATAAGGAGCATTACTTAAGATTGACTTTGCCACTGCTTGCATGCATAGATCTCCTGTCCTGATATCAAGAATTATTAATTACATCAGGCATCTGAGCTTTGATATCTATTCTGCCCACTCTCCGTGACAGCTAGCAATATTCCTTGATCACTGCCTTTTCTGGTGTGAAAATCCAGGATTTTCTGTAAAAAGCTTTTAATATGATCAGGGCCCCCGTTGCATAAAACTTGCCATTAACGGTAACTTTGCCATCAATGGTTACTCTCATGAAAACCTTGATTTTGATTGGCTGTTGAGGGATGTTACCATGGTAGTTACTAGGGCTGAGTCATACCAGTTATTTTGTAAACCGGGGATCGACGGCTTTGCTCCGGTCGAACACCGGTGCACCGATAAATTGATGGACCAAGAATATTTTACATAAGGTTTAGCACGCCCATTTGATTTGCTATTTTTAACTGCGGTACGTTTGTTACAAAGACTTGCATTTAATTTGAACAGAAAGTTGGTTAGACACTCCAAAAAATTGGCTTAAATTTCCCTTTAATTGTAGCTCAAAGCTGAAAACTCATGCCACAATTCAATCTCCAGTAAAAGATAATTGTATTCTTTTCTTTAATTTGATTTTTAGTTGGATTCCGGTTTTAAAAAGTTGGTTTTGGTGTCAAAATATTGAATTTCTCTGAATATCCTTCCTTTTCAAACACATATTCTCAAACCCTACTGTCACGTGACTCACTAGACTCACGATAGCAGATTTTACGATCGCGACCATGAGTCATGTGACTATACATATTTGAGAAGGAAGAAGAATTAGAGAAATTTAATAATTTGACACCAAAACTGATTATTGCAACAGGAATCCAATAAAAAAATCATATTAAATGGAAGAATATAAATATCTGTCACTGGAGAATGAATTGAGGCATGAGATTTTAGCTTTGAGCTAGAATAAAAGTGAAGTTCAAGCCAAGTTTGGAAATGTCTAACCAACTTTTACATAGTAGAATTTATGTACATAATTAAGTGCTAGCACCTATTAACTGGGCGTTGTGGCGTGCGCCTGTAATCCAGCTACCAGTGGAAGTTATAAACTGATTCAGCGGACCCAGGTTCGAGACTGAGTCACGTCTTTCGGATGGTGACGTTAAAGGTCGGTCCCAGACGTAAATAATCATATCTGATTGATACACGTCTGTAAAAACCCAATTACACACACATACACATATGATGAATGAAATAAAGTGATTAATGTGATCTGAGATCCTTGTTTTCTCAGGCTTCACTTTTTCACTGCGCAAATTAAAATCAAGTGGCGATATTTTCGGTAGCTGTTAAATATGCGTCCCAACATCAACTTGCGAAATTCTCTTCTTTGTATCATTTACATTTACATTAATTTTATTAATGAACTGGTTTTTGCCAAAAACAGCTCCGGGGATCGCTAGCCTCAATCGAGGACCGGTTTACAAACAGATATAACTCAGCCTTAGTAATTACCATTGATAGGTCAGTTTTATGCAACCGGGCCCAGGACAAATTTTTCAAAATATTATGTGGTGCATAAAGAAGCGTCTGGAATGCGAAATGTGTCATTGTTGAAAATCATAACTTTATTTTGTAGAGGTAGAACCATATCATTTAGGATATGGAGCTGGTAAAGACCTCTACAACCTGGATTAGGCTCGGATGCTGTAGCTGATATGTCAAATTTCACTTTTAATTCATTGATATTACATGTACCAACAATTATGTTTTGGCATTCTGGAGGGATCTTTGTGTGCCACTAAATTTCCCAAGCTACATTATGAATCTCATAATGCTCCTGAGGAAGTGGAGATACTATATGAATTCTATGAATCTCATATGTATATATATATGAATCTTATACTGTATAACCAGATATATTTTTGTGCGTTAAATGTTTGCGAATTTTGCAAGCGGTTCAAATTTGAGAGAGTTTCATGCCGCAAAATAATTGAATCACAACACAGACGCTATGCTGAATTTTTGCAATGTGCAAAAGTTTCGTCGTTTACAGATCGAGAAAGTTTCATGTCACTAAATCTTCTGCTTTGACAGTAGTCAGACTACTGGGAGCGTTTCATCAAGCGTTTTGTTAGTGATTTTTACTGACAACTGTTATAAGCTGCTGAAATCCTTGCATCTGATTGGCTGAGAGTAAAAATCACTGACAAAACACTTGATGAAACACTCCCCTGATATCAGTTTACATACATCTTGAGCCAAAAGGATGTATATGTATATGAGCAATATTAATCTCAGATATAACTGCCTTCATAATAACTTCATTACTTCATAACTGCTTCAATGTAAACATTATTATTGGGGACAAAAATAAAATGAAAATTGAACTACGATGCAATCACTATAAAGAGGATGTTCAATTTGAGACTATTATTGCCATTTCAATGTTGTTATTACTCTTCTAGAATATATAAATATATAAAATATGTTTATTGTGAAATATTGAATGTACTTGGTGTACCTTTGCTATACGCAAATGCCTGTGATTGAGTTTTTTTAAAAATGTAATTGTACATTATGAACATGACTGAGATATATTCAGCATGTACGTGTATGTGAGGATGTATATATTTTGAATTTTAGGTACTGAGTGATTTATATCCTGTCAGAATAAAATAAATTTATATCAGCCTTCAGTTTTTTAATCATTTCTAATGTAAAATGATTTTAACAATTAGATTGTGCCAGTTTTTCGAACTTTTATGTACATGTAAGAATGATTTATAGAAATAGATCAATTTATATTTACATTTTTATATTTTTTCATATTATATATATATTCATCTATATTCTCATTTTTTGTGTAATCAGTACTACATGTATATGAACATGATTTTATGTATTGAAATTGACTTGTGGTAATGAAATGGCGAACATTTCCATTAAATTCTCATCTTCTAAAATGCTATACTGCCTGCAGTTTTGTGGTAAATGTAATAGACAAATTAGAATCAGATATCTAGCTGGACGAAATCTGAATTTGGAAATGAATTATTCCTTTTTTTGGTTACAAGGCCTTGTGCATCACTAAGAAATAGAAGTACAGTACATATCATGTATATAGGGAATATTTCATTTGTAACATTACATTATGATCTTACACAAAGTTCTTTTCACCTAATTTCAATGGTATAAGGTATACACGATCATCTCATTTCCATTGGTTTCATTAATGGTCAGTTGCTGAAGGATTGCTACATGTAGGTCAATATGTAAGGAAAAACTTCTGCTTTATGCCAGCTAAGTATAAAAAAAGAGACTAGCTTTGAGTTCATTGTTTTAAAAATTTATTTTTTGTTTACTTTTTAACTGGGAGGGGTGGCATTCAGGAATGCTCCTGCCCCAGGGCCCCGTTTCATAAAAAACTGCCTCGTTTCTATGACAAATTCGCTCTCAGCCAATGAAACTCAAGGATTTCAGTAGCTTATAACAACTATATTGTAACTTGTCATTGATAACAAGTTTTATGAAACAGACACAGACTTTAAAATGGTACATGAATCACAGTATAAAATAGAAGTAGATATGTCAGTAGCACAAAACTCACTCTCTTACAGAGTCTTTACATTCTTTTTAAAACAGGATTATGCACAAAGTATTAGGTTGTACTATATTTGTAAGAGGTATGTGAAGTATATAATTCAATTTTTATATTGCTTTTCATTGTAAGTTAATTTGCTCTATGTAACCCAGCTTGTGTGTTTTAATTATGGTAAGCTTTCATCCTGGCTGCTTTCATTTTACTTTCGTTCTCACGTGACGAGTTAAACTGCCTCAGAAATCCGTTGCTGCAAAAATGATAGTATGATTTTAAAGATAAAGTTGAATTCTGGTCATGCAATTACATTGTGAAAGAAACTGTCTGGAAGCAGTTGGGAAAGGTTGATCATGTCTAAGGATTTGGTGTATACTGTGAAGTTTTGGAATCGTCAAAATGATAAGAAATCAACCCAAATTTGATCAAAAGCACATGCACCACACACATAAATAGGTATATGGGACTACACACAGATTCTTCATCATATTTTGAATATAAGGGCATTTGAAGAGAAATAATTTTCAGGGGACATTTCTACTATGTTCTTCCAAACTGACATAAAAGGAATAGCAAAGCTCACAAGTTATTTTTAACCTTTCCCAGAACTCAAGCTTCCCTTTAATGAGATCATGTAGTGCTCCTCATATTTCTGTATCTTCTAACACACATAGAAGTGAGTGGGGCTAAGGGGCCTTTTGCAGCACCCAGTCACACTTTTTCACTCTAGTGTTGTAGCTCAAACCAGAATCAGTCACAAACTCACCAGACATTTAGCCAAGCCATTCCCGAACCAGATTAAAACTCAATTGGGCCAGCTCGGTAACAGAGGCCCAGAGCAGGATTTGAGTCGTGAGCTACAGCACTATTTTCACCCCCCAATTGCCTTTCATTTACACATAACATGGCATTTTATTGCCGCATGGGTTTTTTTTAGGCCGTTTAGCTTGTCACTTGTGAATAAAGCCTTTTATAGAAAGGTAAAATATTTTCAAGCTGCAGCAGTGTATTGTGAAGATCTTGTATTATGTTATCTGTTGGTGCTTCTTCCTTCTTGCCTGTAATGAAAGCTCTTCATTAAGTTTTGTATAGTGGCATTTAAAGATGTATCAAGTATTCATGTGTACTGTCTTGTGTAATTTACATATCAAAATATTGTGTTAGCATACCTTTACAGCATTAAATTGTACCAATCACCTAAAAAAAAAAAAAATTAAAAAAAAATTAAAACAACTTGTGTACAGCTAGAATGTATGAAATTAACTCAAAACGCCCATCTGACCTATAGGTTAACGCTTAAGGAGTATGAAGAAAATAAAGAAAACAAAACCCCCTCGCACTGAACGCATCTTCGACTTTGGTCCGCATGGGCCCTAATGTGTGCGAGCTCGTCTCTTTATGGAATCAACATTTGAAGCTCATACTTTGATTTATTCGATAGCGAACCCCTAAAATACAGAGCAAATTATCTTTTGATGGTTGGTACCCTTTTTAATAAGCCTGTATACATGTATATTGCAAATATAGTATTAAGTTGTACAAGAAGAATATTGTGTATCAAGAATTGGCATCCTCCTGTGAATTTTGTGAATACATGTATTAGTGTCAGTTTGTATACCGTCATGATGGTATAGACATGTATTAGTGTCAGTTTGTATACCGTCATGATGGTGTGCACATGTATTAGTGTCAGTTTGTATACCGTCATGATGGTGTACACATGGCTCGGGTTAAACCAGACTATTAGTAAGGCCATATTACTCCACTGGTTTATGGAGTGCCAAGTGTCAATTCGTCATCCTGTAAAAATGTCTGATTTTTTATGAAACCAAATCAATAAATGAAATTCACATGACAGTTATTATTATCATTCAATATTTGCAATCACTTGTGCCTGGGAGGGAAAAAGCAAAGTGAATCACTGTAACCCTCTTGTCTCTTCTCCTGGGATAACTGATTGGGATGGGCAGGTGTACCACTACATTGGTGTTTCGCCCTATTCTTGTATGAATATTGCAGTGTTTATTACCATGCAAAGGCATTTCTTATTTTCATTTTAAACAATTCATTATTATCAGTTAATTTTGCATAATAAATGAACAGAATTGAGTGGTTGGCACTTCGCAAACCATGAAATGGTGGACGAGGTTTAATCAGGTTAAACTTTAATCATCCACTTTCAAACGGTACAGGCCAGTGAAAGCTGTAAAACATGCCATTTCCAATTTTCCTGTTTTCATATGACAGTTCTTCTCCTGTAAAAGTAAACTAAGATATGAAAGTTTAAAGGATAATATACTGCCATGCTAATGTATTTGATAAATCATTGAACCTCAATTTTATGGACAACACATGAACAATAAAATGATGACCAATTCAATGCAAGTTTTGTGGAGTCTCCATTTAATCTCATTCATTTCAGATTTCTTTTAAAACAAGACAGATACAGTGAAACCTGTCTATAAAGACTGCTCAAGGGAGACAAGAAAATTGCTCTTTATGAGCAGGTGTCTTTATGTACAGGTTTCAATGAGAAACACTTTTCCAGGGAAACAAAAATTATGGTCTTTCTATACAGGTGGTCACAAAAGCAGGTTTGACTGTATAAAACTATCAGGAATAATGTATTTTTCAGTTGATACAAGTATAAATGGATGTTAGATTGAGGACAAATTTTAAAAGATAAAGTTGAGTTCTGGGGAGTGTTTCATCAAGTGTTTTGTCTGTGATTTATACCGAAAACTGTTATAAGCTACTGAAATCCTTGCATCTGATTGGCTGAGAGCATATTTGTCAGTAAAAATCACTGACAAGACACTTGATGAAACGCTCCCCTGGTCATGCGATTTCATTGTGAAAGAAACTGTCTCAAATTGGGAAAGCTTGATCATGACTACATAAGAATTGGTGTATACTGTGAGGTTTGGGAATTGTCAAAATGATAAGAAATTGACCCAATTTCTTGTCATATTTCCAATAAGAGGGCATTTGAAGAGCAATCCTGTTCAGGGAATATTTCTAATAGCTCTATAACAGCATTAATTGCTCATCTATTTTATTAAAATGAGTCAATTGTATCTCGTAGACAGACTGGGAAAAAAATACGGAACTAGAATTTCTAAGTCAACTAAATACATTTGTCTCTGATATCCGATTGTATCCATATCAGTGTTCAAAGACACGCTAAAAGTTTGCACTAGTAAGGTTTGCACATGGCATTAATGATGTAAAAGTAATATTTTCTAAAACGAAGATGCCAGATTTGATGAGATTAAGATGTTTCCAAGGCTTATTGATAGGACTTCCTGTTAAGAGTACTTGGTACCTGTGCGTTCAAAGTGTTCTTGAGCCCAAACTGGCATAGGTGTGCTGAACTCAAAGTCTGGTCCCTGTTCAAGATGAGAGAGAGAGAGAGTTAAATCAATTGTGTAAACTCTAGAAGAGAAGGAAAAAAAGATGAATTTATAACATGATTTAATGAAAACAAAATAATTGATAAAAGAACAAGCCAGGGTAACAATTTTTTTTTTACTTTTTAGTTTTTGGGATGAAATTTATAGCTTGCTAATAGACAGAGAATTACAACTAGTATAAAAAATAAAATTATATTATAAAATGTATATTAGATAATATATATCGTACATGTATTCAGGCTAATTTCTTCCCTGAAAAATCTGTAAATTTAGTCTCTGCAATACTATATATGGTACGTCTATATCTATTACTTTATTTACTACTAAATTATTTATATTATTGCTTTTCACAACCTGTTACAAATTCAACAATAATACGGCACTACATAAAAGATCAACTACTTGTAGTTGTCTGATATTAGCTCCTACTACATGAAATTATATAATACATTAAGGACACTGGAGTTGTACTTACTTTGTATGTGAGAGCATGGAGGTAGATACACATATCCTCAGGTTCAGGGTCCAGCAGAGGATTACGACATTCCCGACAGAGAGTAACTGCTAGTTTGTCCGTCTTCTCATCAATCAACTTCTCTTCATCACAGGCACCTTTGGTACTCCCTGAACTGGAAGCTTTCTGCATTTCTGTACTCTCAACATCTTGGGCTTTTATCACAGCAACATCTCCATCAACATCTTTATCCTCCTTTATAACATCACTGTTCTCTGATGGCATGTTCCTGGCAACTTCTTCTTTACTAGTCCTGGTTCCGTCTTGTGAAGGTTCTGCCATTTTAGGACTGCCTGAGATGCTACTATTAACCATATCTGAACTGTTGTTTGCTTTGCTACCAGTTCCACATTGACCCTCACCAGTAGAATTTCTAAGGGTTGCTTGAGGATCATCAGACTGACTACACTCTGTATTCTCTGTTCTTGAATCATCAGTCAGCTTACTTGTGTCTTCAATTGCAGTATCTTGTTCCATTTCCTCCGTAGTTGCACAGTTCGTTACGCTTGATACAGGCAGATCTGCCTGCCCAGACTCATTTGTGCTCAGGATACTATTGTGTAATGTTCCAACATCTTTTGAAAGCATGACAGCATCTTTAGACGAGTTCTGTGAGTCTGGCATGATAGAATCATCTTCAGGGGCTTTGTCTATCAAAGTGTGGCTTGAAGTCTTGGGTTTGTTCAGGAGTGTCTGCAGTCGTGCCTTCTCTAAGGCAGAGTCTATCTCTATGTCATGCTGCTCTATCAAGTCCTTCAGAAGCTAGAGGAGCAGAAGAGAAAAAATTTTAAATACAAAAAAGATAATTGGACGTGGATGCAAAGCATGGAAATTGTACGACACATCCGGCGACAATTGCTCTGAGGTCAACATCGTACACTAACTGAACCCTAAACTTGGACCATGGAACAAACTATATACACAACCCTATTAAACTTTGACCCTAAACCTAACCTAAAACCCAATTGCAACACTAACCCTATATCTTTGAAGAAATAATGTCCAGAGCAATTATCACTAAAGCATATGCCAGAGCACCACACAGAGACATGGATAAGATAGCCATTACAAAATATGAGAAGTGAAACTTTAAGTGAGATCAGATTCGAGGTACTTAATAATAATGACATTAACCAAGTTAACTATGCAGAGGCATGCTCCCCCACATCCAGCCGCAGCAGAACGTCAGGCTCAGGCAATGGAAGGGGGGGGGCACCTTTTGTTTGGCGGACAAAAGGTGCACCCCACCCCATTTTCCGAGCTCAATGTTCTGCCACAACTGCCTACATCTTCTGAAAATGGATCAATTCCTCTGGTTTACAGACCCACCCGAAGAGGATTACTACTTATCATCCACTGTACTCTCCAACTGTCTATCATTCTGTAATGTTACACACAAGGAACCAGAACAATACAATTACCACTGTCCTCTTTCCTGACAAATTTCAAGTGTTATTTTATAGAGGATCATTAATGATAGAGAATGGTTCGTATTCAGTTTGTTATAATTCTATTTTCCCTACCCCAAAACTACTCCCAGATTTTGTTATTATAGAGTGAATTGTTGATGATAGAGAACGATTGGTACTAAATGGGTTAATTCTATTTCGCCTATCTTAAAAAATCAACCCAGACAGTGTTATTATAGGCAGGATCATTGATGATAGAGAACGATTAGTATTCAATGAGTTAATTCTATTTCGCCTATCTTAAAAAATCAACCCAGACAGTGTTATTATAGGCAGGATCATTGATGATAGAGAACGATTAGTATTCAATGAGTTAATTCTATTTCCCCTACCATAAAAAATAAACCCAGTGTTAGTATAGGCAGGATTACTAATGATAGAAAACAATTATTCAATGCGTTAATTCTATTTCCTCTACCTTAAAAAATAAACCCATTGTTACTATAGGCAGGATCAATGATGATAGAGAACGATTAGTATTCAATGTGTTAATCTCACCTGTTCATCAGAAAGTTCCTTGTAACCTCCCTTACCCCTCTCTCGACCCCAGACAGTGTTATTATAGAGAGGATCATTCATGATAGGGAAACCCACGTACTGGAGATGTACACGGATCTGATGCATGCGACCGGTGTGTGGATAACCTGTACGTTGGAAAATAAAACAAAGATATATTTTATTCATCATGATTCAGTCTGATTACATCTGATTAGTGAGCATCGTGGTATCGTGGTTCATTCACTTGACTCTCCATCAAAAGTTTGAGGGTTTAAATCTCTGCCCAGTGAATATGCCCTTAGACTAGGCATTTTATCTACAGCTGTCTCTCTCCACCCAGGTGTTAAATGGGCACCTGGCAGGACTTATTCCTTGAAATGCATAGTGCAACTATTGGTGGAGGTAAGGCTAGGGTATTATATCCAAACCCCATTTGGAAGCAGATAGGGACGTTACATAATAACGTGATATGCGCTACACAGGAACGGTCTTTAATTATCATTATTATTATTTACAAGGTTACTTTCAGTTTCTTTCACAATGCAGCCTTCCAGAGGAGCATTTCATCAAGCGTTTTGTCTGTGATTTTTACTGACAAATTTGCTCTCAGCCAATCAGATGCAAGGATTTCTGTAGCTTATAACAGTTGTTGTTGGTAAAAATCACTGACAAAGCACTTGATGAAACGCTCCCAAGAGCAAAATGCATGATCTAGCCTGGGGATCAAAACATCTCAGATCTTCATAGGAGTTTTCACTTTGCAGTGCTTATTGGGTACCTCACCTCTACCACACTACAACTACCTGTATGATTTGTTACTTGAGAATATTCTAACTTTTAAGGCAATCACTCACTTGCAACTACCATTCTTTTTTTTATTTTGCTGTGCCCTGTCAAATTTCTATCCATAATTTTGCCATTTTATCCGATATCCTCCCTGATACAAAAGAGAATGTATATTCATACACAAGAGACAATTACTTTAACATTACAGTAAATACAGTGTATTATCAAGGCATATCATCTGTTTGGAGCCAGAAGGGCGTTAACTATGGACAAAAGATGTGAATTAACGCCCTTCTGGCTCCAAACAGACATATGTTCCTTGTGGTTGATCTTCCATATGCTCTTACAGCAATGGGATGTCTCTTACAGCAACTCACATTTGACAATACTAGTTTCTCCATCATAGCTGAGTCTTTCAAATCTTGTCTTACAAGGTTTCCCATCTTCCTTCACTCTGCATACACCAATCTTGTGGGACACTACGAAGATTGGTTCTTCACAGTCAATGGGAGCACTGTGAGATGAAATGAGGGAGCAATGAATTCTTAATACAGCTATAATCACTGAAAGTTCAGGAGTTTGTGAAAGTGGCATTGAATAGTCGATACAAAATCAATATACAACACAATGTAAAGATACTACAAAGATGGATGGACAAATAGAATGATAGGGTGATGGTAAAGTGCAGAAGTGTAAGTGAAGTCCACCTAAATCATAGAAGAGTTCATTCATAATTCAAACCCTAATATCAAATCCCCAAGGAGCTTATCCTACGATATGAAGTTAAATCATTTGTATCAAATTTGTGAAATAATTGTTTTATTAGTAATGTTTTTAATCAACACCATAAATTGTGGTAACTAAGAACAATACAATAAATATATAATTATCTTTATAAACCCCTATCAAAATTTTTTTATCTTATAATATTATATCTCAAATACCAGTAATGCACACAATCAAAATCTCAAAATCTCAAAATCTCAAAATCATATGAAAATAGGGCTGGAATTGAATCGAACTGAATATTGAATGACAAAATATATTTCAAATTTTGTGCATCTCTGATGCCACTTTAGGCAATTAATCATTCTTCAGAAGTTTTCTAATGAAAGAAAAACAAAATACTCTCACACAAGACTCCTTTTTGAAAATGACAACTTCCATTACAATTCCAAGACATCGACACATAATATCTAGATGACATGAAACAACATCATTATCATCTTCAGCATCATTAGTAATGTCATTACCTAGGAAATTCTCCCTGGACTTTACACACATAAGTTTTCTCTAGCTTTCTTTCCCTTACGTAGGCATCTAGGCGATGAGATACCTCTAGTGTTCTGAAATGACAAGAAAAATGCATATTAATCAATTGATCTAGTAAGAAAGATGCCATTTAAAAATCACATTATTTTCTATGTTTAATTGTGAACTTGTTTAACACATGACTAAAATAATCTATACTTCTTGAAATAGAATTGAAAAGGCAAATAGTGATGAAAGGGTTAATATGCATGAGACTCCCATGTTCTCCAAGAAGGGACATATGCATCTCCATTATTTGCAAACCATTCATAATGACCATTATAAAATAGCAATGTGGCAACATGTATCATGATCAGATAGAGTATACATGCATTTCTGCATGATTGGTAATTTGGACAGCATTCTCACCACTGGTGAAAAGGGGTAAAAGGTCAGCTCATGATCAATAACATCATAGAAACAAATACCTCCACAAACCTTGCAAAAAGAAGCAGTCCAGAAGTTAGTCTATCCAAACGGTGAATTGCTGAAATTTAATATAAAGATAGCCCAAGCATTAGGATGACATATAAACATATATTACTTCAAAATGTGCAAACTTTTGACAAAAAAAACAACAGTATATCGGCTTTAAAAAAGCTTTTAAAAATCTTATTACAATTAGATGGATGTGAGCTGTATGTGAAAATGTTTTAAACTAAATGGGAGACCAAATGGCAGTTTACAGTGACAACATCAATCTACAACAGAAAGTTACCATTGTTAATCAGCAGAAATCAAAACGATATCTTGACCACCTATAAGTCAACTTTTGGTACTGGTCTGTAAATTTTCTTGCAATTTTTTTTTTTTTAATGAAACTAGAAGCCAGGGGTAAATAATAAAGCCCTTGAAGTTCTACTGTTGCAACATCTCAATATCTTCTGGCAATACCTAATTAATTAATTTTTCAAATATGTAATAAAAGGTTAAAATGTACTTACTATGAAGGCCTTTGAATCCATACTCCTTGCCAAGAATGAAGACTATTGTATTGTGTCTGTACTTTCCGCATGGATGAACCTGTAATAATAATGAAAGATATACTAGATTCACATTACGAGTATTTGTCTATGGAATCAAGTTTAAGGAAAAAAATATCTTTTTCAGCCTACACTGCATCTGATATCCTTAAATGTTAAGTTTTCAAACATGGTAGCAGCTGCACAGAAGGGGGAAAGGTTATGCTGCACAGGGTCTAGAAACGTAACTGTTGTTAAATGAGATTAAAGTTGTACATGATAAAAAAAACTGACAGTATGAACAGATGTCCCAAAACTCCCAATTCTTTTTTCAATAAGATATGAAATTTGATTGCTACTTACAATCATCTATATTGTCATCATATTGGGAATGTTAAAAAGTTAAAAGAGACTTCTTTGAAGGGTTTATGAACATAGAAAAATAAACTCCTGGGGAGCGTTTCATGAAGTGTTTTGTCAGTGATTTATACCGACAACTGTTATAAGCTACTGAAATCCTTGCATCTGATTGGCTGAGAGCAAATTTGTTGGTAAAAATCACTGACAAAACACTTCATGAAACGCTCCCCAGTTGTGTCTGGCAGAACCTATGTAGACTCTCACGTAATAAAAAACTAAATAATGACTTGTAAGCTCTTACTGGAATAGAAGATGGTTTATTGATGACGAGATAGTCTCCTGTCTCAGCTATGATGTGTATTGGTTCTCCAGATACCGGTGGTTCATGTCTATGAACCTTAGATTGCATGAAATCATTGTTCTTCAAGATACGATCAGGTGATGCCATGCCTTTGTTCACTCGAATCAGACCTTCACGAATCGCTGTCTCCTGATTGTGCGCAAAGTAAATGCAGAAAGGGAATTATGTGAATAGGTGTACATAATCAGTATGAATTTGCAAAAAAGCAGTATGGCTGTTAAGTCTTTAAATATCGTCTTTCTTTTAAGAAAATGTTATGTATTCAATAAAAAAACAATTTGAAATTCAATAAATTAACATTTAATTAAGGACCACAAATGTATCAGCTGATCATCTAACATCTCCAATCATCAGACCTTTGTATCCATATATTGCCTCTAATTTCTCTATGAGTTCAAATTTCTCTGCTCTTCCTAGTGCCTTCAAGTCACAGGTTGTCAGACACAAGGTTTATGTTTATACATATTATTATTCACAGACTATATAAAAGAATTGTGCTCCAGCAAATGGGCAACTTCTTTGACAAAAGGTATCTGCAATTCTCAAGCCTATTTATAATGCTTAATTACAGCAATGGTGATATTGACTTTCAGAGAAGATGGTGATCAGTGACAGAGATATAATTATGTAAAGTTAATAATGGTGACAATGATGATAGTGATGGTGGTGGCCATGACAGTAGAAGATGATGGACGTTGCCTAGCTTCAAACTCACATAGTATTCAGCAGACTCCAGCCGAAACTCCTTTTTGAAGACATCTAGAAGTTTGCTGCCAAACCACCGTCCCTTGGCATGACATTCAAACTTATAAACATAGGGCTTGATCTTTCTCAATCCTAAAATGTACATTAAAAAAATGATACAAAATATCATTGTTGATTAACAATTTAATAACAATAGTTGAATTTATATGGGTAACAAAATTTCTGTGGATAACAAGCTGAATTTCATTAGCTGGCCTTACATGTACTTTAATGGCCAAGCCTTCATGATAATACACTCAAACATTCAAGGAATTACTACCAGACACCCATTTATAGCCATGGAAAAAATTATTAGACCAAGAATTGTTACTGATAGTGTTATTTTTGTGGTAACAAGGAAATAAAATATCATAAAAGCAAGGTATAATTGCTGGAATTTGGTATTCATTCTTATAATCATTTTTATAAATTTGTATATATTATATAGTAACCTTATTACAGAAGCTTGGTCTAATAATTTTTTTCAAGGCTGTATTTCTCCTGAGTCAAGAGGCAAATGTATGTTAATGTCCTACTAGAGAAGGCAAGCACCAAGGCAAGTACTTACGTACTTAAAGATTCTTGTATTAAAAAGAAATTCTTAGGTTTGACATTCAGCTTTCTTTCCCTTAAGAGGATTAATTATTTTACTTCCTTTCAAAACAGTATTTGAATTATTGTATTCAGCATTATACATGTACATCTTATTAGCAGATATTGTTCATGTTGGATCTTTATGAGCAACAAAAAGTTTTCAGTACAAAGCAGCAACAGGTATCAAATAAATATGCAGAGAGTCAGAGACACTTGATAGAAGGTGAGTAAATTACCTTTTTCAAAGTAGTACTCCACACTCTCGAACTGTTGCTCATGTGCAAACTTTTGAACCTTCTTGGGATGGTTCGAATTCTGAAATGAAATTAGAAAAAAAAAAAAAATTACATGAAAACTAGAAAAATATTCCAGATGTGCCAATTGCTAAAAAAAATTTGTGCTCATTAACTATACACAGCGCTGTCACTTTGCGACAGCGCTGTACAAGCTGGCCATTCAAATGCGTTGCGAACCGTGACTACAAAATAGCGACTACATGCTTTTTGATTAAATTACATCCTTTCTTGAAGTAATTATAGTACCGAATCAAGCTTAAAGGGAAATTAACCTCAACCTCTGCCGTTTGCGAGACGATATAGTACAGCTACTGTGGGCAGACATGGCAGACGACGCAATAAATCATCGTTTTTTGGTAAGTTGTAAGTTAGTTAACTAAATTTAAGTTAAGCAGTGCAATAAAGTAATAGTTTAAGCTTGATTTGGTACTATAATTACTTCAAGAAAGGATGTAATTTAAACAAAAAGCATGTAGTCGCTATTTTTTAGTCGCGGTTCGCAACGCTTTTGAATGGCCAGCTTGTATAGCGCTGTCGCTTCGCGACAGCGCTGTGTATAGTTAGTGCTCATATGAGAATACTACATGTATCATGACTGTGAAATAAAATTTTGGCATTTTATCTTTATCATAGGTCCACAATACAACAATTATTTTTAATCACCCAGGGGGTCGTTTCATCAAATCACCTCTATGACAGTCATAACTGTTGTCAGCGATCTATGGAGATGTCATGGATCTGAAAAACTGTTTCACAAAGGCATGATAAACGACAACCCAATGAGAACAATAAATTCGGCCAGAAAATACTTTACCACAAGCAATCAGATTTATCATCAAGAATTACCCAAATCAAGTGATATTGAGGCTCAGTCTTACCCAAACTGCTCCAAAATGTAGGAAATGGCAGCACAAGTTACTATAAATGCTACAAATATCACATTAACATGAAATAATGTGTTACTTATTTATGTAATCTACATTGAGAAAACTTAATGATGCTTTTGTCAGATGTACGAATCTCGAATTGTAAGACTAAGAGGATACCAATACCATGATTGACAAATTATTGAAAGGAGACCCCAATTTTTTTTATGTTTGAGAAAATAATGGCATTAAGATATTGTATGACTGAATTTTTAATGTTTATTCATAAAAATATATTCAGTACTAGACCTATTTGCTTTGCTAAAATGTAAAAAAATAAGCGAAATATATAGGCCTAGACCACTCACGGGTACATTACTGTAAAATAGTTGGTATTTTCTGTCGCATGTACTAAAGGTATGGGGGGAAAAATAAGATAAATATTTTAAATACTTGCTTTCAAATTCAGCCCTTAAAAATCTCACTCCTACCTCAAATGGCCGTTAGGAAGAACTTTTGATATTTTCAGCAAAATCCAAAGTCAAAATCTTGTCCAAAACCGGAGAAATCCCCGCCGATTTGTTTCGCGGTCGCGTGTTGTTTACAAACTGCCGATGTCTTAGACTAAAATCGGCCAATATAATTTTTGTCCACGAAGAAACTCGGGATCGCAAGCGCACATCGATCTTTACGATCGCGCACACAGAAAATCGGAACTTTTCCGTGTACGCCATAGGGACCGAATTTTTGAGGACAAAACTCTTTTGGGGAGATGTCAGCGCCCGCGGCGACCAGGAAATGTACACAATGACTCCGATAGCTCGTTTCGCGAGAATCAACAGTAAATTACGGATTTCATTTTTGTAAATATCTTTTCCAACATTGGTGAGTTGAATTTATTGTATTTCTTGGATATTTTGGGGTCGGTTTTTGAAAATTAAATGCCGATTTTGAGTGAATATTGGTGACTTTTGTGCAGTGGTGTTTTAAAAAGATGAGGTGTATGACTGCCTACATTATACACACGAAGTATAGGAATGTAGCTATGAGTGGCCTAGCCCCGGGACGCTGCCACGAAGTGGCAGCGTCCTGAGTGAAACCAGTACGATTCGGTGGGTCTCACAATCTACCAATGTTCAAATGACCATTTAAAAAATGGCCATGTAATTATTATTTTTTAATTAAAGTATCATATATACGATGCCACTTACCTAAACAGACTTTACGCAAATCAGCTTTTCCTAAAAAATGTGTAGAATCGATGAATGTCACTTTTTACTCTCAATTTTCGAAACCAGTCCCATTCGCCATGTTGTTAAAGCCAAATTGAAAATAGGCACTTGCGCATGCGCCTATGAATGTTTATTACAATGACGGCATAGTTTTCGTCAATGGAATAATGAATATTCATATACCCACTGTAATTCACCGATCGCTAGCGTATAGATCTAGCGCTCTCGCTCAAGCTCGTCTAATGAATATTCATAATCCTCCCTTCTTGTCTGTATTATAATTGGAGCTGCTGACGCATGCGCATTGCAAGCAAAACACCGACCTTCGGAAGTTTTTACTACAGGCTCTTGGAGATAAATATGCCTTTTTTGTATCATCCTCATTGAAAAGAAAGACGACAGTCAATCGTAAAGTATTGTAAGTACCTAAAATAGCCTAAAATCAACTGATTTCATGTTTCATGGCTATCATTTTGACAAACGACCTTGTAATTATGTGACATCCATGCGATCAAAGGACTGCGAAGCGCAGCCCGAACACTACGTGTTCGGGCTGCCGCACTCCCGGGTACATTTCTGTAAAATAGTTGGTATTTTCTGTCGCATGTACTAAAGGTATGGGGGGGAAAATAAGATAAATATTTTAAATACTTGCTTTCAAATTCAGCCCTTAAAAATCTCACTCCTACCTCAAATGGCCGTTAGGAAGAACTTTTGATATTTACAGCAAAATCCAAAGTCAAAATCTTGTCCAAAACCGGAGAAATCCCCGCCGATTTGTTTCGCGATCGCGTGTTGTTTACAAACTGCCGATGTCTTAGACTAAAATCGGCCAATATAATTTTTGTCCACGAAGAAACTCGGGATCGCAAGGGCACATCGATCTTTACGATCGCGCACACAGAAAATCGGAACTTTTCCGTGTACGCCATAGGGACCGAATTTTTGAGGACAAAACTCTTTTGGGGAGATGTCAGCGCCCGCGGCGACCAGGAAATGTACACAATGACTCCGATAGCTCGTTTCGCGAGAATCAACAGTAAATTACGGATTTCATTTTTGTAAATATCTTTTCCAACATTGGTGAGTTGAATTTATTGTATTTCTTGGATATTTTGGGGTCGGTTTTTGAAAATTAAATGCCGATTTTGAGTGAATATTGGTGACTTTTGTGCAGTGGTGTTTTAAAAAGATGAGGTGTATGACTGCCTACATTATACACACGAAGTATAGGAATGCAGCTATGAGTGGCCTAGACTTATAATTTAGGCCCTATAGTAAAAAAAATATAAAAGAAAAATAAATGGTTACCTTATTCCTTCTCTTTGGCATGTTGTGCTGCAGATGAACACTATTTCTCACTGAGCAAAAACAGATATGTGGAGCAAATACTCCTTTACCAGCACCAGTTGGTGAATTATCACTGTGAAGATGTTCACCTTTGGAATACAACACCAGACGTCGCACGTGGGACTGGAATACAAACTCGCCAAAAAGGGATCGAACTAATGGCAAAGTAGCACTCTTTTCTGTGAAAATATTCTTACTTATCAATCCAAAGTACATTCTTAAGAGTCACCGGCATGAATTTAACTTTACAACCACGGTATGCATAACATATTATTGGACTATAAAATGTCGCATGCCGATGTCTCTCACACAAAAAATATGAACATGGAAGTCGCCATCTTGTTGACCTGCACTGCACTGTCTGAAAGTGCGATAACCTCTCGTTGTTTACACGAGGAGAGATGAAGAGCGACAGGAGAGAGGATAGGAAAGAGACAGAGAAACAAAAATAGAGAGTGGAAAAAGGATGGGGAGAGAGAGAGAGAGAGAGAGAGAGAGAGAGAGAGAGAGAGAGAGAGAGAGAGAGAGAGAGAGAGAGAGAGAGAGAGAGAGAAGGGAAATTATGGAATGACATGCCTATGTATCATGCACATCGGCGTACTGGTGGGGGAAAAGTTCCACGACCACAAAAAAAAAGGGGAGGAAATGGAAAGAAAAAAAAAGAAAGAAAAAAGAGAGAGAGAGAGAAAGAAAGAAATAAAGAATAAAGAAAGATTAAAAGAAATAAATCCTATTTATTTACCCTGGACGTTGAAAATAATAGATTTTTATGATTACAGTTACGGTTGTACATCTCAATGCTGAATTTTCTGAGTATCTTCCCTTCCATATACATTATATTCTTTTGCACGCAAGATACATGTATATTTATTTCTATAACAATTTCATCATACATGTAGGAGGGGAACTTTACTTTAACTTAAATTATCTCCAGCTCTTTTTCTGTCTGCCTGTCTGTCTGTCTGTCTCTCTCTCTCTCTGTCTGTCTGTCTCTCTCTCTCTCCTTGATTTGTCTTCCATTCTACCATAATATATAATTTTAAGCTTAACTTATACCTTTTGTAGCATTTGTGCTAAACAATGTGGAAATGAAAAGAAAAAAAACAAAAACACAGGCAAAAGCAAATGTCTCAGTGAATTTTGTTTAGAAATAATACACACATGCCACATCTAAAAGATAACTTTAGTCATATTTGATTTATTACCCAAGTCGTGCTAGCAAATGTTTTTTGACTCATTTCCTGACAGTAAAATGTACATCAGGCACTCACTAATATCAAGCCCTGTAAAATGTTAGGTATTTTAAAGAAGAAAATCAGAATAATGAGTTATGCTGATATAGAACAGTGGAAGAATCTTTGAGACTTGAGAGTTATATTTGTGATAACCAAAATAATACAGGGGAAACTCACTATAACGAGGACCTTGGGACCATGAAAATTACATTGGTTATTTCAGGACTCTCCTTATATCAGGGTAAAAAAAAAAAAAAAGAGCATAAAGAGCTAGGACCAGCAAAATGACCTTTTTATATCGGGAATCTTGTTAAATCAGGGCTCTTTAGAACGGGTTTCCACTGTATACACATATCTTGCCAAGCCTGCTATTTCCAACACATTTGGGATTCTAAGGGTCCTATCCCTCAGTGTACCTGCTCACAATAGTACTGCATGTTTTCATACAATACCAACTCAAAAACTCTCAATCACAATAGCAGATGATATGTCAGAAATGCTCCAGCATCACAGGAAAAGAAAGGTACTGAAAATCTGTTGTATGAAAACACACGATCCTAGTTTGAGCAAGTACAAAACAGAGAGATACTGCACATACCAGTGTCTATTTTTTGCCTTGTTTTAGGTGACTGATGATTGACTGATGATGCCATGTGAAGAATCAGACTCCAAAGGATTTTTTTGGGTGGGGCTTAGCAGGTAAAATAAAATAATTACAAAAAATATTTTAAAATATATGACACATATTCAGATCAAATGGTTGTAAATTTTGTAATGTACAGATTACAGAACAATACACATCGTCAAAGATCAACATGTACTTGCATTCCATAAAGTTGGTTACAATTACAGTTCTGATATTTTCTATTAAAAAAAAACAATAAAAAATATTTATTATTTAAATCAAATAAACAATAAAAATAATGTAAATCACTGATCAAGAACAAATAATGACATAAATCACTGATTTTAATCAGTTTGTTTTTCTTATTTTTGCCAACCCTGGTGTAATTAAGGAAGGAGAATTTTGCCCTTTTGTACTGCTTGAGTTCCGAGTGTTCTTTGTTAAAGCACTTTGAGAAAAATTGTCAAAATCATCTACAGATTTCATTTGAGGAGAGAATTTTAAATAGAAGTTTGTTTCTGTTGCTTTATCTTGAATGTCTAAGCACCTTTCTTGGATGCATATTGCATCATACTCAAAACTTATTTTAAAATACATGTACATGTACCTTTAAAATAAGGGCAAATCCAACAACATTAATCATTATACAATGAAGTATTTCATCAGACAAATGTACATTTACAGGGCTATTAACTTAGAAATAAAGGTGAGTTCTGGCCATGTGATTACATTGTGAAAAAAAAATTGTCTTAAAGCAATTGCGAACGTTAATCATATATCTACACAAGAACTGGTGTATACTGTGAGGTATTCGAACCATCAAAATGATAATGAATTGACCCGATCTCGCTTCAGCTATTTCTCGTCATATTTCAAATATGATGGCATTTCAAGAGCAATTCTTTTCAGGGGACATTTCTACATGTACTATGATGTTCTTCCAAGCTGACATAAGAGAAAGGAGAAAGCTCACAAATTATTTTTTCACCTTTCCCAGAACTCAACCTTCTTTTTAACCCTTCTGTGCCACCCAGTTTTTCATCAATTGTCAAAAATGAATTTTCAAATGTAAAATATTGGCTTGTCATGAATGTTTGAGCATTAAATTGGGTATAAAATATATCCCACGTAAGTAAACTTCACACTGAGAGTACCTATTTCTGTGTTGACAGTAAAATTGTAGCCATTTTTTGTCAAAACACAGTGCTCAACACTCAAATTCTTTGACGGAATTAGCCGCCCATGGCATGCGAGGGGTTAAGAGACTTAGAGACTTAGACTCAGCAGCATGATAACCAAGACAGAATTGTTTTTCAAGCTCTTGATGAGTTATTTGAACCCGAGTAATATCAGCATATCAATGACTGAAAACCTGCTGGAAGTCACATTCACTGAATCACATCTCCAGATAGTTTGTTTTATAGACATGGTTGGAACTACCACTCTTTCACTTTCCTTATTTTCTCATTACTCAGCTATCATAAATATAATTGTAGTCATGACAATTCAGTGTAACTTTAACTACTGTAGTTTCATTTGATTTAGTGAGAATTTATTTATATTCATTTCCCAAAACCATTATCTCATTTAATCTCTGTATACAGGGAGGGATCACTAGTGAACAAGCTGTATGAACACAATAATTAAAACAAATTTATAAAGCGGGTTCTAGAATACAGGCATTCCCATTAGTCATATGACACCACATGACCATGGATTTTTCTTTCCTACAGTCATGACTGTGCAAAAAAGTTCCCATCAAAAAGTGATAATGCTCGTATGCGTACCTCTGGCGCAAACAAACTTAAGACGCGATGAAATGCGTGTAGTTTCATATGGAAAGGCCATGGCAAGGACATTGATGCGCACACTGAGACACGCAATATACTTTTTGGCTGCGTTAAGTAATATGATGTTATCAAGGAAAACAAATGGTGGCCTCCTTGACTGTGCGATTCTTGACGTTTTGATGGAGTTTGTAACCAATTTTCGACTTTATATTCACAATGTTGACCCATTTTATAAAACAAATAATTCATGTTTTGTGGCTCGTGCATTAGTAAAATGCACTGCACTCAGTTAAGTCACAAAGAGACACATAATGAACTCGACAAGTCTCGTTCATTATCCCATTGTAACTTAACATTCATGCAGTGCATATTCACTAATGCACTCGCAAACATTTGTATACTAGTTTTAGAATCAGTTAACTCATTGGTCACTCTAAAAAACAATTTTTTTTCTACAGTGACAGTGCAGAAACAGCAGAATGATACCATTGTTTTTTAAATCAAGGCATCATCCATTTGTTCACCACAAAAGCTTCCACAAAGAAGTATTGAATACTATGTTTCTCTATTTACAGTACAATGACTTATGCTTATTTTGTTACAGATGATTTCTGAACCCTTTGCATCTTAAGAGTCACTTGGATGACCCCAAGGTGGTCTGGAGCAGAGATAAAGTTCTCCCTTTTATGTTTTATACATACTCTGTTAAGCCCTGTGGACATTGAGTGGTAAACCGCTCCCAAAAAAATGCAGTGGCAAAACTTTGTGCATAAATGAATAAATTGGTGGGTAACAAAACAAAGCTGCACGCAAGAGTGATGACTATGAACAATGATATGATATTGAGATTTGAAGCCTGCTGCCCAAATTCATCCCTCATGATTGTCTGAATAAGCCTCTACACACTGTACACGTAATACAATCATTTTACAATCACTGTTTATCTGCAGAACTCAACTTATTTGCTAGACATTTACAAGTTGTTAGATGACTAAACTCCTCTTAAACCATTCCTCTTTCAGTTCTACCTCGGATGTCAGAGAATAAAGTAGCCTCACAAAGATCTCACAAAGATCAAAGAGCTTTGATGAACATTTCCAACAGCATACTTGGGCTTGCGCAAACATGTAGATCTATCGGAGTGTCCGTAATGTTCAATATTTTAGCATTCATTCTATAAGTCTATAAAGGTAGATTATTAATCCAATGCAGATTGAGTTTACTGATCATCCTCATCCATGACAGCACGCTTTCTTTTCCTGTGGTTAGCCACCATGTCTGATGTACAAATCTTTGTTATCTGTCTCGTCTCCCAACTCTGGAAACTCCTAAGACTAGCCTGTCCAGCTCTGTAGATAGACCTCTCAGTCTCGTCCATCTTGCTCGTCAGACGGGTGTTATCCTCGTGAGATGCGTTCTGGGAGCCGTCCATTATCTTGCGGAAGCGATTGACGTAGGTCTGTGTAAACAATATAAGATAATGAAATTACGTAAGTACAAGCTCTAGACTATAGACTATAAATATAATCTTTTTGCAAAATCTTTAGGTTGAAAGATCCAGTTAACAACACTATTAGTCATCGATCATTATCACCATCTGAATACGAGGAGACGTACATTAGATCCTGTGATCCTCGGTCAGGGTCATGAGTTGTTAGAATCTAGTCTAAAACTCTCCATTAATTAATTTGATTGCCTGTCTACAAGAGCGTAATTCGGTCATTCTTTGTAAAGTGAAACTTTCGGTCACACACGTGACACGTGACCATCAAATTTTGCCTCATTGCTGGAAAATCAGACTACATTTTATTGATTTTTTTTATATTACCAGTTTCTTACATGGAAAACATTTCCTTTTGCATGACAAGAAAAAGTCATTACCTGACCATAATGTTTTTACAGAGACATTCCAAAAACGCGATTTTTGAGTTGTCACACACGTGACCGACCCAATTTTCACCTCTAAAAAATAATGATCACTATTTTATGGAAAATTGCTTTTAAACTGTTCAAAGCAATCCCACCATACAGTAATGAAAAGTGGAAACTTGCACTCCAAGGGAAATATGAGAAAAGTAGGTTTGAATACCAACAAGTAAGACCCTTTTTCGTGCGAGGTCACACACGTGACCGACCTAATGTTGACCTCTGAAAGAAAATAATGTACTCTCATTAAAAATAATTACCCTTCATCTGTTGGGGGTAATATTGTTATTCAAATAACCAAAAGACTAATAACTACAGTAAGAGACTTCTA
The DNA here is from genome assembly GCA_025617745.1 of Heliocidaris erythrogramma. Classification (NCBI taxonomy): domain Eukaryota; kingdom Metazoa; phylum Echinodermata; class Echinoidea; order Camarodonta; family Echinometridae; genus Heliocidaris; species Heliocidaris erythrogramma. The sequence goes on from CM046866.1 coordinate 41,623,707, forward strand.
CTACATGACAAATACTGGAAAATTAGGTTTAAATGAACTATTTTTCAGGATTTTGTTCACACACGTGACTGAGAATGGCCCAAGTACATGTACGAATCAACACACTCACATATTATGCGAGGTTATTGTAGATAACCAGGCTTGTGATAAATGAGCTGAGATGCAGAGTTCCATTCTTTTCATTCTATTAATTATTAGTTTAATTATGTTAACCTCTATTAGCTGTACGAGCTCCTTGGCTTATCAATCTGGTACTTGCCTACGGAGCTGTACACGGCCTGCTACTATGGCCCGTGTCGGAATGTGTCAACACAGAAATACTATGCCTCATAATCACCCATTCCCACGCACGGTGAACCTTGCAAACCACCCTCGGTATTTGCTGTGGTGGTTCTGGTCATATTTCAATTCTAAACTTAGTAATCTATAAAACAATATCAAAACTTATCTACAAAAATTCGGCAGCGGGGATAGGATGCAGCTTACCTTCCGCATGTTGCTGTAAGAATTGTCATTATCATGACAAACGATGACCTCTATTCTCTCTAGCAGCCGAGCCGGCGCGGGGTCAGCACTAGTCTAGTTCTAGACGTATTTATTTTGTCCGTAAAACCATGAAGCTATATGAGCTATACAAACCCTGTGTGTACGTGTGTGCGCACCATAGTTAGGTGCGCACTGCGCACCCAGCGTAGAAGGGTGCATGCGAAGTCCACCGATTCACTCTCCCCACAACTTCGGGTTTGTATAGCTCATATAGCTTCATAGTTGTACGGACAAAATAATTAAAAACGTCTAGAACCTAGACTAGTGCTGAGTCTGCTGACCCCTCGCCGACTCAGCTGCTCGAGAGATTTAGAGGTCATCGTTTGTCATGATAATGACAATTCTTAAAGCAACATGCGGAAGGTAAGCTGAATCCTATCCCCGCTGCCAAATTTTTGTAGATAAGTGTTCATATGTGACCAGACGCCTCAAAACCTACAATAAGTCGCCAAAATTATTTTTTTGGTTTTATACTTTTTCTGAAAGTAGAGATTCTCAGCTTTCCAATGGTATATCATTTTCGTACTCTGCGCACACTTCACTGGCCGGCTGTTGGCACGCACCCACCCCCATGCATACAACCCCCCACAGGAAAGAGTTCCTTTTGCGACAGCCACCTACAATTTTTGATGGGGGTTGAGTAAAAATCTCTCTGTCTCTGTTTTCTCTGTCTCCTCAGCCTTTTCCATATTATATCTGTAATTCTGTAGAGAGAAAACATCGGTTAGTAACAAATGAAAAAAACGACAAATGACAAAGCTGGGAATCGAACCTGGGTCCTCGATATTGCCAGTCCTCCGACTTAACGATGTACCTGTGAGAACGAGTTAACATCGACGGTGTTCAAAACATATAAATACCCTAACCCTAACCCTAACCCTATTCTTACGACGGCGCAGAGTACGAAAATGGAGCGTGTGCGCGTGTCGAATAGCCGGAAAATTATTCTTACGACTCGTCGTAAGAATAGCCACTGCCTTTTTTGTAAGTTGTAAGTTAGTTAACTAAATTTAAGTTAGGGAGCGCAATAGAGTACTAATAGTTTAAGCTTCATTTGGTACTATAATTAAGTTTAAGAAAGGATGTAATTTAATCAAAAAGCATGTAGTCGCTATTTTGTAGTCGCGGTTCTCAACGCTTTTGAATGGCCACCTTGTTGTACAGCGCTGTCGCGAAGCGACAGCGCTGTGTATAGTTACCGTGCGCCTAGACTAAAAGCTTCAGTCGTGTCAGTCTCTCTGTATCGTTGTTTGTTCCGCTGAGACTCCGTCTGGCACCACTAGAACTCCGTACATAGATGGGAAGGTTGAGAAATGTCAGAAATATTAAAGATTTCCCCATAACAGACGGTTATTTCTGTCTACCGTGCGTAACCCTAGGGTCTACCACTCATAGCTACATTCCTATACTTCGTGTGTATAATGTAGGCAGTCAGACACCTCAACTTTTTAAAACACCACTGCACAAAAGTCACAAACATTCACTCAAAATCGGCGTTTAATTTACAAAAACCGACCACAAAATATCCAAGAAATACAATAAATTCAACTCACCGATGTTGGAAAAGATATTTCCAAAAATCAAATCCGTAATTTACTGTTGATTCTCGCGAAACGAGCTATCGGAGTCAATGTGTACATTTCCTGGTCGCCGCGGGCGCTGACAGCTCCCCAAAAGAGTTTTGTCTTTAAAAATTCGGTCCCTGTGGCATACAAGGAAAAGTCCCGATTTTCTGTGTGCGCGATCGTAAAGATCGATGTGCGCTTGCGATCCCGAGTTTCTTCGTGGACAAAAATTTTATTGGCCGATTTTAGTCTAAGACATCGGCAGGATGTAAACAACACGCGATCGCGAAACAAATCGGCAGGGATTTCTCCGGTTTTGGACAAGATTTTGACTTTGGATTTTGCTGAAAATATCAAAAGTTCTTCCTAACGGCCATTTGAGGTAGGAGTGAGATTTTTAAGGGCTGAATTTGAAAGCAAGTATTTAAAATATTTATCTTATTTTTCCCCCCATACCTTTACTACACGCGACAGAAAATACCAACTATTTTTGCATGTTGTATTCGTAGTGGTCAATATGACCACTCTTCGTGGTGTGGGCTCTACCATGTCTACTGCACTGCCACTGGATTATTAGTCTTATTTCTCACTTTTTGAAATTATTCTCACCTCAATCAACGACTTTGCAATGTCTTCAGATTCTGGAAATTCAAAACTGAGAAGCTTGGTTCCAAAGGCGTAGTAATAGGGTCCCATTTTATGCAAATCAACAATGTTTGCATCCGCACTCATAATCTCTCGGTACGAGCTGCGAAAATACTTCGGCGGCTCTACGCTTACCAGCCTCCTGCGCCGCCCGAGGAGCCCAGTAACCAGCCAGTAGGGAAGGTCCATTTTCGTACCCACTCGTATATTTTCGCCTTCAGAACCAGGATTCAGAAACCCAAGCTTGTGAAGTGGCAGTTCAACCTTACATGGCACCTTTTCATGGGTAGCAAGAATGTCATTTATATCGTAGTAGTTGTCCGAATTGCTGCTGTAACGCGAATATTTCGACGTACTAGTAGAAGCCATTTTTAATCAAGAGACGGTGAAGAGTGTTCAAATTTTTCCTTGAAATTTCCCGCAAATAAAAAAAAATAAACCCGAGCGCCCTCTTGAGTCGCAGAGCTGGAGACGGTTACACTAGAAAAACCATCCATCTCCACTGACACCTTGCTACATGTAGCTCTCTTCAGTTAGGCTTACCTTGCTTTAGAATGCTTTAATTAAGGCAAATGAGTGACTTTTACAGAGGTGGATCCAGGATTTCGTTTAAAAAAAGGGGGAGGAGCTTAAATTCCCCCCTCAACTACTACTACTACCGGGACCGTAGCCCCCTACTTTTGATGAGTAGAAAATTTAATGCACGTTTCACAATGCTTATTAATATGAAGTATGAAAAAAATGGGAATTCACATGCTCAGCTCCCCTAGACCATTCACTGATTAAAGTACTCCGCGGTCCCTGAAATTACTATTACTGCATGCTCTTCTTAATGCGCCTATAGAGTCCGAGGGAGCGATTGGATGGGAAAGGGGTCTTTTCAAGAAGAAGAAATAAGAAATGAATCACGGGAATAGGAAGGGGTACGGGTCGAAGGGGATCTGGCAATATATATATATATATACACATGTATATTCAGGAGTCTCAGGATAGTTCAACCTTATTGAATTTATTCTTATATGACGACGTCGCAAGGCCCCGACAGATGATTATTCCTTAAAAAAAACGTTCAATTCAAGCAACATACTGTACTCTCCACACAGGTCCTTCACCCTTTTACCTGATTTCTTGAAACACCCTTACAGTGGATAGTTTATATAGGTAGATGTTAAATTCTGTTTTAATTTAGGCTGATTAAAGAGTTGTGTTTAACTCCGAAACATGTAACGTTCTTTTAAATGTTGTGGAAGTTTGAAAATAATAGAAAGTAAACAAACAATTTTGCTAGTGGAATGATTTCAATACGATCTCCGCAAATAAAATAAGCTTGTTTGTTAAATGAAACCACCGAGCATAAGTTAATCACTTTTTAAGTCAAAATCGGCTTTCGTTTGATGAAAATCGTCGATATCGTTCCTGTTTGCCTTTATTACCCCCAACACATTAATCTCACGTGACCACCACACAACCACCACCACCACTACCATCATTACTATCACCGACTGTATAAAAACACAATGCACCGACACACCACAATTACCACCACAACAACGACAACGACAAAACACTACAACTCCTTCAACAGCAGAACACTACCATGCGCATCATCATCATGGCAACCTAAAAAACATTGCCTTCGCAACGCCACAAGTGGGGCGGATCGGGGATGGATCCAGGATCGTCCGATGGGAGGGGTAGGGGTGAGGGTAGACTAGGTGGGGGATATTTCACGCCATCATTTTTTTCCAGAAACACTCTTTCAAGAGTCTCGCAGGCCCTCTCCGATGTAAGTTGATGGCTCCGGAGAGGGTTGAGCATATTTTTTTTTCCAAAGGCATATTATTTTAATTGGGGGAGGGTGGGCACTGGCGTATCCAGTCTTAAACAGGGGGGGGGGGGGCACAGACGGGGGGGGGGGGGGTGAAACGAAATAACAGGCTCACATAATTACACATGCACATAAACACCTACAGCCGAGGGTAAGGGTAGGGTTATGGTCTTGACCCTACCCTTACCCTGGTTGACCCCCTTGTTGTAGCAGATGAACGGGGGGGGGGGGGGGGGGCATAGCCCCTCTGGCTACGTCTATGGGGTCGAGATCGTTTCCCCTCTCCTCCAGCTGAACTCGCTTATGGACCAACAGGATGTGCATGACAGAAGACGAGCGAATGTACGCACTGGAGTGTGTTGGTATAAATGATTTCTGATATATCAGAAAGAGATGATTGTTCTGTGCTTAAAAGCATATTAGATTTCGCCTTGTTATTAACTAGATGCACAAAGAAAGACACATTTGCACCAAGTCAATGACCATTACCATCACTTTGTATTGAATTAACTACCTTACATACATTTATCATTAGCTTGCCAGTACATTTAACACATAATCAATCGAATTCCTTCTCAGTATTCTGAGCAAACTTCTGTTCTAGATCATTATCGTTTGCAGATAACGCTTTTCTAGTTTTTAATTTTTATTCTTGATTATAAACGCAGTAATCAGACAATTGTATTTGTACTTCGAAAATATGAGAGAATTAACATTTGTTTGTTTAACTAACTTTTTTTCAGTCATGTCAGAATGGTTTGTATATTCACAAGTAAGATCACCAAATATGACAACGTATTTCATTGTGTACGTGTTTACGTTTTACGGGGTATGTATCATTAAATTAGAATGGTAAAAATCACCTAAGGTACACATAATAATTTTTCAAATATTTTTTTCTATCCATCAGTATTATGTGGCGTTTGTTCACAGGGTATTACTGCTTGTGTCACCGAAAATAAATGACTTGATTCAAATAGACAAATCTTCGTGTTGGATGTGCATCACTTTAAAACATGTTAAATTTTACAAAAGTGCGCTTTACACTCTAAATAGACCTGTTCACAAAGTTATTCAAATTTATGGATGTTTCTTTCCTGGGGACCTAGTAACGAGGTATTCCATTAACCTGTTACTAATGAATGAACTACAACACTTGGAATCCAGTGTGCATACATTACTTGTTGCTATGTCTGACAAGCCTCTGACAAGCTTTCAGGTTGTCAAGAACAACCTTTGTTTTAAAAGTATGCATAACATTTGAACATTATATTAATGTTTGATGTATATCACTCATAGGCCTTTTTAGGCCGGTCGCTGGATGGCGGGGGTGATTTTTAATAAAGAATAAACTAAACTACTTTGAATCTATTTGTGAACAGGTCTATTGGGTAAAATTTTACCCACTATTGGGTAAAAATGGAACATACATGTTACCTGGGTAAAATCCTACCTAATATTGGGTTAAATGTAGCTAACTTTGGGTAAAATGTATCCGCTATCGGGTTAGATTTTACTCAACAAACATTGTGTGTTCCCTGTTTACCCAATATTGAAATTTTACCAACCTTTTCAGTGTGTATGTACATAATATAGCCAACATACTCATTTAAAGCCGATAGCTGTGCAAACTATTTGAAAAAAAATATATTGTATAGCTGATTGTTGAATTACTGGCGGTAATCAAAATACAATATAAAAATGACATTTTATGCGTACATGCATGATCAGATAACAAAATAACGACTAAGCGCATGTTTAATCCAGTAATTATGTGCGAATATTGTAATGAATAGGCCTAAGGAGAAAGTAAGTTTGGTTACAGCACTGATTAACAATGATAATCAATTTCAAGTGAAACCATGTACATGTACTTTTATTTGGTAAGTTTATAAGTTAATATGATGACATACACTCTTAGAAATAGTGGGTATAAAGATTGGATAAAAAGTTCCCTCATATTTTGTTTAAACGCAGGATGTCTTAGAGCAGGTTTATTAGAGCATGCTGGATCCACCCAAATATCAAAGCGTCACGTTTTACCCATTATTTCAATAAAGCCCTTGGCATAGTGGCGGATCTAGGGGGGGGGGGGCACATCCGGCCCGTTACCCCTCCCCTTTGGAAGAAAAGTATGCATTTTGACCATAAAAGATCCGCCCTTTTGTGCCCCCCCCCCTTAGCATGAAAACCTTTTTTTTTTTTTTTGTTGCTTGTCAGAGAATTATGGCGGGAAACTGGACTCCAAACTCCATCCCCCCCCCCCCCCCCCCGCCACTGAGCGAATTTTGGAGGTCTGGCGATTTTTTTTTGGTCGACACCCCCCTTTCCAAAAGTTGACAAACCTGCATTTGTGTGACCCCCCTCCCCATACAAAATCTGGGATTCGCCCCTGCCTTGGTAAATGGGGTACTGAATGATCTAATACTGGGACCAGCCCAGGATCAAATCCTATTTAGACAAACAATTTCAGCATATATACAACGTTTTCAATTATTGTAAAAAAACGATGAGTGCACAATAACCGTACGATACGTTTTTATAATGTATCTGTGTAATAGTAAGAATGAAAACCGAAATTCTCTAAACCAAAACTACCTTGTATTTACATTTCAACTCAATGCATTGCCAAGAGTGTCCGATACAGAGTCAGAGAGGGGGGGGGGGGGGGGGAGTGAGACGGACCGAAAACAGTTTGCGTGGGAGAGAGAGAGAGAGAGAGTACGGGAAACAGAGACAGAGATAGGTAGAGACAGAGATAGTGATAGAGAGAAATGAGGAAGTTAAGTTGATTTCAATACAAGCTGTACAGCTTCTTTTCTCTAAACCTCCGAGTTGAAAGTAGGATTCTTGCAACTGACCACGACAACCGACTCTTTCGTGGAAACATCACCACTTCCAAATGACGATGACTCCTTATCTGGCTCAAAGGAATCGCTCTTGCGCACCTTGTATTCGTAGAGCCGAATGATCGCAGCGAGACTGAATAGTAGTCCAAAGACGACAGAGATGCCGATGATCAAAGGAAGCGTTCCCGTTGGTCGCGATGGCTGTGATGGTGGTAACTCAGCCGCAGGTCCCGTTGACTCTGACCAAGGAGTTATAACTCCTTGCTCTGACGATGGCATATCCTTGGTTGAAGGTACATTGGACGATGATCTCGTTGACGCTATCGTTGACGCATTCGTCGTAGTAGATAACTTAGGCAAAGATTTTGTTAGCTCTGTCGGTTGAGCCTTCGTCGTAGGAGGTGCACTAGACGAAGAGCCCGTTAACCATTTTGGTGGCGCATCCGTCGTAGGAGGTACACTAGACGAGGATCCCGTTCGCTTGGTAGTTGGCGCATTCGTTGAAGGAGGAACACTAGACAAATATTTCGTTGACTCTATCGGTGTTGCATCTGTCGTAGGAGGTACACTGGAAGAAGAGCCCGTTAGATCTGTCGGTGGTGCATTCGTCGGAGGAGCTACAATAGGCGGGGATTCCGTTCGCTTTGTTGTAGGCACATCCGTGCTTGAAGGTACAGTAGAGGAAGATTTCGTTGACTCTTTTGGTGGCGCATTCGTCATAGGAGGTATACTAGACGAGGATTCCATTCGCATTGTCGTTGGCGCATTCGTCGTAAAAAATACACTAGACGAAGACCCCGTTAACTCCGTCGGTGGCGCATTCGTCGGAGGAGCTACACTAGGCGGGGATTCCGTTCGCTTTGTTGTAGGCACATCCGTGCTTGAAGGTACAGTAGAGGAAGATTCCGTTGACTCTGTTGTTGGAGCATTCGTCGTTGGAGGTACACTAGACGAAGATTTCGTTGACTCTGTCGGTGTCGCATCTGTCGTTGGAGGTACAATGGCCGAAGATTTCGTTCGCTTTGTTGTTGGCGCATTCGTCGTAGGAGGTACACTAGACGAGGATTCTGTTCGCATTGTCATTGGCGCATTTGTTGTAGGAAATACACTGGACGAAGATCCCGTTAACTCTGTCGGTGGCGCATTCGTCTTAGGAGCTACACTAGACAGGGATGCCGTTCGCTTTGTTGTAGGCATATCCGTGCTTGAAAGTACATAAGAGGAAGATTCCATTGACTCTGTCGTTGGTGCATTAGTCGTTGGAGGTACTCTAGACGAAAATTTCGCTGAATCTGTCGGTGTCGCATCTGTCACAGGAGGTACACTAGATGAAGAGGCCGTAAACTCTGTCGGTGGCACATCCGTGGTAGGAGGTACACTAGACGAAGACTCCGTTCGCTCTGTCGGTGGTGCAGCTGTCGTAGTAGGTACACTAAATGAAGGCTCCGTCATCGTTGTCGATGGTGGATCCGTTGTGGTGACTATGGGCGGAGGTGGACGTGGAGCAACTGTCACGATATTCGACAGACCTCCCACATTGTTAGACTCATCCCATGCTCTTATCGCAAACAAATACGTATCAGCTGCCTGGTTATCAGGGAGACCGATGGTAACATATTCCTTGGTTCCTGTTTGGGCGACTGGAGAAAGTCTACCGGCTAAGATATCGGACGCTTGGATTTGTGGACATGCGGTCCATTTGTCGAGGAGTGTGTCAAAATCAGTCGAGTATCGAAGTTCGTAACGAGACGCTGAAAATGAGAGGATATTACGACAATAATGAATATGCAGCTTCCATCTTACATTTCAATTTCATTTATGTTTTATACACATAGTTTTTAAATATTCAAAGAGATACGGGGGCATATTATTGACAACATAAAGTTTATATTCATTGGACCATTTGAATTCCTCTTAAACGATGCGAACCCTCAACAATAATACTGTGAGTCAAATCATTTTCACTCATGATTTATGACATTTTCAACAATTTGACTATTTTAGTATGTTTGAAAGTACTATGATCCGCCTACGTAGCCCAGCCAAGTGTCATAATAAAACATGTATTTGTATAGAAATGACATGCATGCAAGACAATCTGTACAGAGCAGAGCCCTCTTAATCAACACATTTCAAAAGTTCTATCCATCAAAAAAGCTTGTGTATTGTTAATATCTTTGGAACAGTCTTAGTGATTAACAGCACATTCTTTCTAGGAGCTTAACACCACCTTTATACGGAGCTCTTTCCAATGCTCCGTACCTTTTAAGGATGCACAATTATTTCTTCATCTCTTTGTATAAGAAAAATGCCAATATGACATTATGAATCTCACCAGTGCCGTGGTCTAGATCGTCACCCACAGCTGTCCACATCAGTTCAACTGTTCGGTCGTCACTATACGTCGCGTCAGTGCTCCTCAAGTCAGTTATCTTCGATGGAGCAAGGATATCAATGGTTGAACCTGGTACATAACCCGTGACTTGGAAAGAACCTCCCAATGTGGTCCTCGTGAACAAGGAGAAGGGTGTTTCCACATCCCGTCTGAATCGCCCACCTACATTGATTTTTTAAAAGAATTTATCTGTTAAAAAACTGTCAGTCAAAATGAAATATGGCTAAAGTTTTTCCACATCGCTTCGCTATGGATTATTGTATATTTGTTATTGCCAATGATACTACAATGAATAATTAACTGGATAAAATCTTACCCATATCATAATGCACACATTAAGAAGATATGAAAAAAGGAACATCCACTGTGCTGCCCCTCAAGATAACGATATTGTATTGCTTGCAAGGCAAGGGAGTATATAGTATCATACTGATAAGGTATTCTGTGTTAACATGCCATGATATTACTTTTATCATCATCGTAATCATCTTATTATTATTCTTATCATCATCATCATCATCATTATTATTATTATTATTATTATTATAATTATTATTATTATTATCATTATTAATATTATGATAATTGGCAATATGGATTGCCATTGGCTCGGATGTTTGCTCTCCCCTTTCCCCCTACAGTCAAGCTCCAGATAGGGATGGTCATGATGGCATCGATTCCTTTGCAAGATAAACTCTGCATACCTGTTGTTTCGACGAAACTACTTTGGTGGGTGGACCCGTTCACATATACCTCCACACCGTACTGGCCATTGGTCGTGAAGTTTAGGAAGTAGGCCGAATATATTCCATCATTTCTAAACAAATCCGACCCTATCAAACAAGATAAAACGATGATTATCACATGAACCATGAACAACAGAGAGAGAGGGGGGAGTAGACAGAGATAGAGGAGAGGAGAGAGGGACAGAGAGATATATATATAGAGAGAGAGAGAGAGAGAAAGGAAGAAAAGAGGGATGGGATAATAATGCACCAGCTTGGAAGGAATAACTTTCACAATAGCTTATAGGTTTTAGGAAGATGTAAGCAACGCATAACAATATGACCGAGTTTTCTTGAGCTTATTCAAATTTCTAATCGTTTGACCTGATAATGTCAAACTAAAATGTATGAATGTAGGATTGAGGAACAGAAACGTTTTTTTTTTCTCTCGTTCATAGATCAACAGGGTCCGAATTTTAAAAGCACTTGTTTCTCTAATATATACAGATCGTTAAAAGTAGGCCTATGTGAAACATCCTAGCTTACGGTTTCCTGTGTCGAATAGCTGAATGGTATGCGAGTCTCCACTTGCACTCTCAATCTGGGCGATCACGTCAGCTTCGAGCACGGGTACGTAGTTGATATGGACGAGTGCATAGATTTCAACATACGGTTTCTGGTCAATTTTGATTTGCTAGCCGGCCGGAAAGAAAAATTGTTATTACCTGTTATAACAATCGTTCATGATACTATGAAGAATAATTTGTACCGTATTTATACACATTTAACATAATGAATTAATGTTTATACTAGTATATTGGATTTAATAAAGGGTTTAATTATTTTTTTAATTGAAACTGCCTATATGATAAACCAATCTCTTTGAAAAAAAGTGATTCATTTTCAATTCCCATAAACTATCACACACATGTACGCACACCCCGCACAAAGCGATCCAACGCACCTACCCCCCCCCCCCCCCCCCCCCCCCCACACACACACACACATGTCCCATACACCTAAACTCCCACCCATACAAAACATTTACCCCAAACATGTTCACGGAGCAAAAATTAAGGTAGGTTGAAAATGCAATGCATGTGACAGAAATTTCAAATGGATATCACTGATTACCGTTGATCCTACGAAGGCGTTAACGACAGGCGGTTTATCAGAAATCAACCTCGGCCTTGAGTTTACCGAAACACCAACTTTCACACTACCTGTATCATTGTTTGTAATCTCTAAAGTCCATATGCCGGCCTAAAAGTTGAAAAGAGACACAACGTCACATATTTACGTAATTGATCAATAAACAAGAAATTTTTACAAGTTCCGTCAATATTTGTCTTTTATCGTAAGATTATAATGTTCATGTTAAAGTAAAATAATTACATCGAATTGTTACAGAGCCATATTTCTCTAATTAATACTCTCCCTTTTAGTTAAAGTATTCCATTATCTTAAATTAAGCATTACTTTTACCCTTCCACATCCTCACCGATATTTTTTTAATTTTCGTCTTTTCTGGATTGCTCTCGAATCGAATAGTAAGAGAAGAATTGAACTACAACGAAATCCTCTTTCTAAAATCTTAACTAAGTCTTTAATATCGAGAGATCACTGAGCTAATACACAGGTTTCATTGCAAGAAATTATGAAAATGCATTGGAACTACTGTTATTATCGATTTTCTTGATAAATGTATCATCACTATTTCTTTCTCTACTTTTTGTACAGACTTAGTTATTAAACAGACGTAGGATGATGATTCAATCATCTTAATGTCTATCTCATAAATCCAGAGTGATAGTAACCGCTGCATCGTCGACTTGGATGGTGATCATCTTGATTGCCAAGTCTACATTGTATTTCCCGTCAGTGTCGTCGATGACGATTCCAGAAGGACCTCGAGCCGACACCAGAATGTCGTGATACAAAGTCCAGGCGACCGTCATGATCATGCCATTACCAGCGCTGGAGTCTATGGCAAAGTCAACTACCTTTCTAGAATTAGGTGGGATCGTGCGTATCAAACTCACATGCTGGTGAAGACAATTAAAACAAAACAAAGAGAGAGAGAAAAATATATAATAAACAATATATGTAGCCGTAATAATTATCCGTAAGACCGCCTCTGAAAATTAATGAAATATTCGGAAATTCATTGAGTTGAGAGTAAAGCTTTATCAGGTTCTGAGAAAGGAACAATATTTCAACAAGTAATCTGTTCATTCATTTGGCCGATGAATACATACAAATAGAAATACGGGCGGGGAGGGACCTGCCGTCATCTCCCAGAATTTTAACCATACATAACCATAAATTATTTGGTCCACCGTCACGAAAAAGTTGGTTTACGAGGAGGTTTAATCTTAATTTTTACCTTATCTGTAACTAATTTGATGAACTATAATTAAAGCATGAAGCTAACTGGTTTGTAGCTTCATGATTAGAGTAACGAATTCTAAATCTGGACGTTGAAATACGGCAAGAGACGTCGGCCCCGATCCCCTTCTGAAACTGTTCCCATACGAATTGAGGCACAAAACACAGTACACATTCACACACACACACACACACACACACACGTATACATGGCTTTACTTCCGAGGACAACTATTGTTCCTCTATTGTTACTCGTCCTCGGACAGTCGACGGAATAAAGCACAAATTCATTGTTCGACGTTCGAGGACTATTGTCCGGCTTCCGAGGACCATTGTTGTCATGATTTTTTTTTTGTTCTCTGTCCGAAAATGTCCTCGGACATAATGCTAAACAAACGCACACACACGCACCCACACACCCCCACATACAACCACTCACACGCCCACTGTCTAAGCTGTAGTTCAAAGATGAAAAGCCTTCTCAGCATGTATGGTTACATTTCTATTTCGGCAGGGTTAAATTAAAGTTAATAGAATGTTAATTTGCTCACCGTAATGAGTGATGGAGGAAAAATTTTAGGACGCTTTGACACTGAGCTAATGAAGGCACTGTTCACACAACCTATTCTGTTATTCAGGGAGCATACCGCGGCATACCCAACAGTTCTGACAGATAGATCTAGCAGCTGCAGATCGGCATATTCGGTAAATGCTATGGTGTCAATGGTGACAGACGTGTCAATGGTGACAGACTGGTCAGTCGATGGCAATACGTCCCTGATGTAAGGCCTAACATTCTCAATCCCATCACTAAGGAGGATGATATATGCCCCATTGGAATCCCCTTGGTTGTTTGGCTGCAAAATCTGAATAAAGGTACATGTTCGTTTAGGCCCTATATAACTAAATCTGACTCTGCTTAATTTGTGATAGTGCGAAAAGAAAAGGTGATAAAATTGTATCCAAAAATTTTAATCAGAATGTGACAACAAAGAAATGACATATTTACGTTTCGTGATACTTAAAAGGTTTTTTAAGGGACAGAGGAGGAGTCAAGAGGGCCCGCACGGTCCCCAGTGGGGAAAAACTGATATGTGAAGAAAAAGTTCAGAATTATCCCCGACCCCGACCCCCGTACCCGTTAGAGAGGCGGAAGGATTTTCAATTTTCTCCGGGGAGGAAAAAATAAATCACGTCCGAAAAAACCCTACGCCCTTTTATCATTTCTGGATATTGCGCCTCAGTTTAGTTAAGTTCTAGTTGTTGTCGTTTGTTTTGAGAGAGCTAGAGGTAACGAGAGGCTAAGAGTGAGTGAGAGAGAGAGAGAGAGAAAGAGAGAGAGAGAGTGTGCGTGTGTGTGAGAGAGTGTGTGTGTGTGCGGGTGTGTGGGCTTGTATAGCCGTATGTCCGAGGACATTTTCGGACAGAGAACAAAAAAAAAAATCATGACAACAATGGTCCTCGGAAGGCGGACAATAGTCCTCGAACGTCGAACAATGAATTTATGCCTTATTCCGTCGACTGTCCGAGGACGAGTAACAATAGAGGAACAATAGTTGTCCTCGGAAGTAAAGCCATGTAAACGTGTGTGTGTGTGTGTCAGTGAGATAGGGAGACACACACTCACACACACACACACGCACACCCCACCCTCACACACTCTGTACACATACACATACTGGCCTGGGTGGGACATACAGGGTTGGAAAAAAGTTTGGAATATTTTTTTTGGCGATGAGTATGTCTGATTTTAAATGCTAGTTTCTACTATATTGTGATGAATAATTCATCCAAATCGGATTAACTGTGTTGAATGAAGTCTACTGTTCCATCTTGTACCAAAGATTACGTAATATTGTTAAACATGTTACAATGGCTGACCAATGAACCACATGTTGTCAGATTTGCTCTATTTGTGTTTGAACATCTTGTTATACATTTCTGTACTTCACGTGGAATTTTGAAAAAGCTACGTGCAGTTTGCAGTCATTTTGAGGACTTCGGTATAGCAATTAAACTGTATCTGATTATTTAACTTTTTAGTTAGACATTTGCAAAAACAGCAAATATACGCTTCCGAATTCCAAGTGGACCTCTGCACTGTGTGATAAGCCTGATTTTTAAGGTTGTGCTTTTAAAGTTAAAAAGGGACACATATCTTTTATTTGAACCTCAAAGAAGAACTTAAAATGACGAGGGATATGTTTAAGACAAGAAATAATTCTTGGAATAAAAATATTCCAAACTTTTTTCCAACCCTGTATAGACAGAGACATCATGGTCAGAGAGCTAGGGCTCCAAAATTATGTATTTGACCAAAAGTAGTAACGAATTTAGACACACAGTTTAAAGCAAAATAAGACTTATATGCTTACATCTATCGCCGTTTGAATTCCACAACCGATACACGTACTTCCTCCAGTTCCTGTAGGTAGAGCATTGATAAGTTCCATTCGTCCTTGATCTGTAATCTCCACGAGCCCAGATCGTTCCATTGACCAGCTTTCGAAGGTTACTATAGCCACAAATACTCCATTTGGTACGATGTACTGCAAGTAATTTGTCGAGGCTTGGATCATGCTTAAGAACTTCTCACCCTTGGTTTGGGGAAAAGATAAGGACTCTAAATAACTGACAATATACGAAATAAAGGTACAACGTGGAGAAATTTCAGGCCGGGGCACATGAATTCACCATTACGTCATACTTGGAGCAATCCGTCTGCCTGGGTGCCGACTGCCTTAATCTACTTAATTTGAAGAAGATCTATATATTGTATTTCATTATTTTATAAAATATCACGAGATAAGAGAACAAATATAAATGTGTACCAATTATTGTAAACATCACCAAGGCGATTTGATCGAATTATTTCATCCGAAACTCTAAATAATATTTTGTTATGAGGATGATGATTAATGACTAATGGCAGTTATGTCAGAAAGAACCAGTTTTCTATTTACAGAGAAGGCCACAGGATTTCCCTGAAATAATTGAAATCGAAATTGATAACAAACATGAATAAGTAATTTAATGCCCTTTTACAATCTAAATTTGGTTATCAAGTAAAATGTTAAAATTAGTCGCGTTTTATCTAGGATCCTGAATAATGTAATTTGACCTATATTTTGACAGTGTCCCAATGTCAATATTTCTTCACCTGTTTAATACTAGATTTACAGACTTACCCCCATACTCCCGCTGATATCAAGCACGAGAACTACTCTTCGTATCCCTCCATGACGGACAACTCGTATCTCAGGAGTAGTAGGAGTGGTAACAGGTAGAGCATTCTTACCAATGAAATCAGCCGATGTCAACATCACATCCCACACGCTGCGGGAATCGCATCTTAGATTCTGAAGGTTTGGGGATATTCTGTTATGAAATCCTTCCGGGTTCTTATTGTCACTGTGGCAGAACTGAGTCACCTAAAACAGAGGAACAAAATATTAATCGGGTGAGTCGTGCTGATACGTCGATATGGTCGGAGATAAAATGCCTATATAGCCACGATACGATTATGTTTGAATTTTGAAGCCGGACAAAATACAGACAGCTAGACTTGGAGCAGACATGTCAGATGACGAAATGGCACGTGTTATATATAGCCCATAATAGGCGGAATATCTTGGGCTTAGGTAATGGTGGGTGGACAAAATGAGGAGGAGGTTCAAGGAGAGAGAAACAGAAAGAGAGAGAGAGAGGGGGGGGGGGGGTCTAGGTTAAATTCCGGGAAACCTCTGTATTTTAACTGGCAAAAGTAGGCATTCTAGAGCCCATCGAAGTGAGAAAAAAAATCATGTAATTTGAAACATGGAGTTATTTTCATTCATGAAATCATTATCACAAAGTTTCTTGCATGCCCACAATAGGAGTGACTGCTCACCATTGTCAGACAGTGAGGCCCGTAAGGCACAATTTCGTGGGGTGGGGAGGAGGGGGGCGAGTTTCGCCCCTTCGATTCACAAACTATAAACAAATCCTATTCATAACTATATGTTTACACTATACTGTTTTGAATATGTTAAATAAGAGAAATTTCACTCACTGAAGGAATATCATATCGACCTGTATCAAACATGAGTGAAGCAGTAGCTGTCTGGCCATTCTGATCGGGCGTGAACTGACACTCTGGATCTAAATGCCCTGCAGGATTCGGTTGACATACTTGTGAGTTCTGTCCACGGACGTAAGAACCCTTAACTGATGCGGAACAACGTGTTATTTCGTCATTGTGGTCCAAGGGTTTGACGCCAATGTTTAAGGTAAGGTGTGCCTTTTCATAATGCTCGTCAAACACCCCCCATCGCAGCTTGGCCCACAGCCGAACAAGAGTCTTGGCTGAAAAGGTACGAAAGAAAGATCCTGTTCAAAACAAAGGTTTACCCCCAGGAACGCTGGTAAAGGGGATGGGAAGAGCTAGAACAAGGGACCGGGTGGGTTTGAAGGTTTGATACCCCTGTTGTACAGTATCTATCATAGTCTGGGAGCCTGTCCGGAAATAGTCACCCCATTTTACCCATAAGATTTGACCACTTAAATTTGCTTGGACCATCTAAGTCATTGACAAAAAAAGGTTGTAAGCCTGAACGTAGCCGCCGGGTTTAGCCCCCATAGTCCCCAAAAGAAGCCCCAAAGTCGGGTCGATTTCATCCCATCTCCCCCACGCCCCAAACTTTGTCAGTAGGAACTAGTATGACTGGAAATCTGACAAGGCATGATAGAGGAGCTGTCTTGATTTCTGTGTAATTAACACATGAATAGTATATTTGGTTTGCTCGCTATTCATAAGGACAGCTATTCATAAAATACCGATAATCATTTAGTCACGCGTTATGGATAGCGGTCCTTATGAATAAGTGGTCCTTATGAATAGCGGTCCTTATGACTAGCGAGGTTACCCCGTTTCATCAGCCTCTTGCTAAATATTGCGCACCCTTATTAAATAGCATCTGCATAGGTTTAACATTTAGAATAAATCTCAATTTTCGATTCTGGGACTATTTTTTAAGGATTTTCATTAGCTTCTTATTTTAGAAGAGAGTGAATAGAAAACCGTTCATCAATTAAAAAAAAAATCTAACTTATCTGGCGCAGTGGTAAATTATGTTTATACAGTATAAGTTTGGGCACTCAGGGGCGGGGCGCAACTCCGTTGCTTGATCCGGGCGCTATAATCCCTAGATATACCACCGATAATAAGAAAATAATTATGCCCCCATTTGGTTTGTGTCCCCTCTCCCCGGCAGCAAATTTTGACCTCAAAACGCCGCTAAAAAACTAATAACCATTTTTTATTTGTTTTGTTTTGTTTTGTTGCTTGTTAGGGAATTTTCAGACTTGCGCCCCTCCTCTCTACAAGAATTATAGAACCACGATTTGTCAAGGATGTCGCTATTTTGGGATGATCGGGGTAAGGGTATGATACTCCTGCCTAATTCACAATTTATGTTGGCAAACCTCCAATCTCAGTCAGCAAACATTTTAAAATGTAAAATCGCATATCTTGTTGCTTTTACTAAGAGCTTTGCTTACCGTAGACTTGGAAATTTTAGAACTTAAAAAAAAATTAAAAGTTTTTCCGCAAACTTGTCGGCAAACTTGTCGGCAAACTTGTCGGCAGTTTGGTCCGACATCCTCTTTTAAACTGACTCAGTGATGCCCCTGTTTAAGACGCACTGAATATTATATGGGGTATACAATGTGAGGTAACAGTCTTGCATATACATGAATAGAATCGTCATAAATTTTTTTGGAAGATTGTTTTAAACACATAACTGTCTGGACAACATACTCATTATTTGCTTATTACCCTACCTCGTTTGCCATAATTATTTTCAGCAAAGGTTTTGTTTGTGATGTATCGAGGTTTGATATGCATTTCCAGTCCTTGATTTCCACAGCCGACTGATACCTGTGTGACTGATGGCTTGTCATCAGAATTCTTAATGATCTTGATGTCAGCTTTCTCGAAATCTTCTTTTTGGGCCCTCTCGTATGAACCACTGGTCCAGTTCAAAGGTACGAGAATGGTAACGGATCGGAAATAGACGAAGTTCTTCGTTGCATTAAACAGTATAGCCGAGCCGTCGGTGAATATCTCCTGTAAACAGAGAATTAAGCCAGCCAATATCAGTGATTCAAGGTAAGGCAATTCCTCATATCCTTAATAAATCAGATGGCACGAGAAAGGCAACACTTCAAATGATATACATGTAATGATATTGGTCTTGTATTCATCATTCCAATTTTCTGAAACGTTCAGCTTTGACCCTTTTTTCACGCGTTAAATACGTATGAAAGGGGGGGGGATAAAGATCCAAATTAAGTGAAAAAAAATCGACTGCTTTGAGGGGCATGGTTAAGATCAATGCTCCCGGGTGATCTCGGAATAATAATAATAATAATATACCTGGCATTTATAACGCGCTTTTCCCATAGTGGCCCAAAGCGCTCACAATTCATATACACATAGCATTACATGATAATAAAACACACACCAACAAAAAAAGTAAGAAAGTTTTCTAAAACAAGTGGGTTTTAAGGGACTTCTTAAAAGAATCAATGGAAGGGGATTGTCCTAAAGTGAGAGGGAGTTTGTTCCATTCCATGGAGGATGCAACAGTGAAAGTTCTATCACCAGTCTGTTTCCGTTCTGTGAAATGGCAGGAAAATTGCTATTAAGCAATTTTCCTGCCATTTCACAAGAAAAATACCGTATTAACAGAAAAACGGCCAAAACTTGTAATTTTACAAGTCAAAAAAACCTGTTAATCTACAAAAAACCTGTTAATCTACAGTTATTTTTTTACAGTGTACGCTGTTTAACAGGGAGCCGGTGAAGATTACATAAAAGAGGGTCAGCTGGTGTGTCACGACGGAAAAGACGAGCAGCCCAGTTCTGGAGACGCTGGAGACGAACTAATTGGGTATTTGGTATTGAAGAAAGAAGTCCATTACAGTAATCAAGACGATTAAAGGATTAAAGAGCGAACAGCATGGTTTGAAGTACATCAAGGAGCCTACGAATTCTAGTTATGTTTCTTAAATGATAGGTTACGGTGCAACAAACAGAAGATAATGCACTGAGACGAAGTCGAGGGAAATATTACGGTATCAAGATCGACTGATCCGAGACGCGACTAGCCTCTACCATTGGTTGCTGTACAATCTTCAAAATTTCCGGGGGACGCCCCCCCCCCGGATCGCCGCCCTCGGACAAATACCCTCTTAGTTATAACCACGCGGTATAGTTACTGGTGACGCGGAGTGGTGATTGGGCTGATATTTTCGGGGTCCGCTCGCTATTCAAAAGGTCCGCTATTCATAGAAAACCGCAAGGCCTATTCAGTTAACAAACGTTATGAATAGCGGTCCTTATGAATAGTTATGAATAGTGGTCCTTATGAATAGTTATGAATAGTGGTCTTATGAATGGAGGTCCTTATGAATAGCGAGGTAATTTATCTATGGTTTCCTGGCTATTTAGAAGGACTGCTATTCAAACAAAACCGATATTCACTTAGTCACGCGTTATGGATAGCGGTCCTTATGAATAGCGATGTTACCCCGATTTTCTGTTGGTATTTTTCAGGGGGTAGTTGTCCGGGGGTAGCCGTTCACATTCTGACAGTGAGATGAAAGGTGATAACAGACTTGAGAGCCATATGATAATAGTAACTATTATCATTAGTTACACTTCATAGCTGTAGCGATTACCATTTTTATGTTCTTATATATAAAGCTTTGATATTATTTGTACATGGATTTCATTTCCATCCGCTAGCATGAATTATCCAAGCTCCCTGTCGAGTGTTTCTAGCCATGTCCAAGACAACTGTCTCCTGAACTACAATCTTTGAATAACTAACCCTACACTCTTAGAACAGGTGGTAAAAAAACATGTGGTTAAACAGTTGTGGTAAGAATATGTGTCAAAATATACACATATCTGTGCAGAAGCATGAAACAAGGGTACACAGCATGCGAGTTAAACGTTTACACCTGCACCGCGGTAAAAAAAGAAACCCAATTCTGGTCAAACTTCGTCCACATGTCAAAATGTTACCCCATTTGTGGTAATCATCAACACACTTGGACACGATGACAAAAGAGAGTGGGCAAAATATACAGTTCCTCATTGTACCCTCCACAATAGACCTGTTTACTAAGTGATTCAAATTTTATGCATACTGTCTTTTGAAACAAAGGTTGTTCTTGACAACCTGAAAGCTTGCCAGAGGCTTGTCAGACATAGTCAGATTGTCAGACATAGCACCAAGTAATGTATGCAAACTGGATTCCAAGTATTGTAGTTCATTCATTAATAACAGGTTAATGGAATACCTCGTTACTAGGTCCCCAGGAAAGAAACATCCAAAAATCTGAATCACTTAGTAAACAGGTCTATTGTTCTGGTAGAAGAACATCCCTTCATTGCTATTATGTAAAATAAGTAGAACCGTGAATATGCATGTGACACCTGTTCTACATTTTTTTACATAATAGCATTAGCAATGAAGGGATGTTCCTTGTCTACCAAAACCAGTGTGGAAGGTACAATGAGGAGCTGTATATTTTGTCCGCTTCTTTGTTTGCCATGTTCATAGTTCTAGTGTGTGTATAGGCGCGAAACGCGGCCGGGTATACGATCGCATGCAGTGCAGTGGTGAAGCTACACTACAGTTCATCGTAATCATGGAGTCGTTGCTGAGATCGTGGGGGATGCCAGCCGATGTCATCTCTTCATTTAATTGTAAAACATTCACATTTTCATTATATTAATTTTATTATTGCATCAGAAGCTATGTTATAGACCCAGAGCACATTTCAGAGTTGATTGCACATTGGAAGTGGATGTTTGATGCTGCGTTCCGCCGCGAAGGCCGGCGGAGGAGCCCCGGGCGGAACTTCCCGATTTACACGTGTGCACCAATACTTTCATAGCCAGCCAAAAATGCCATGCAGTTAGCTCAATTTTTGTCCAGATTTATTCCTAAGTGTCTATAGTGTGACGCCACCATTATAATATAATTATGTCTAAATTATATGTAAATCATTTGTTATGTGAAAATCAACCTTTCAGCTCATGTTATATAGTTGGAAAGTCTGTTGTAACATTGTTTTGTAGTTTGTTTTGTTTTCCATTATTGAGATGCAAGTTTTAAGAGGAAATGCGTTTGTCAAAACTATATCAAAATGTTTGAAGTTAGTGTTTTTTTCCAACAAATTCACAAAACAAGAAACATACATCCAGGTTTTCGCCCTTTTCTTTTGGAAAATTGACCAAATTGTAAAAAAAAAAAAGCTTGTATATTGTTACTTTTATTGTGATTGATCCACATTCCAGCATTTAGAGTATAATTATATGTAAATAATTCATTCTTTCTGATCACATTTAAATACAGTAGTTTAAAATCTGTTAACTTTTTTTAGAACTTTTTCCATGCTTATTAAAATGCAAGTTTAACAAAACATAATTTTCATTGTGCATTTGTCTTGTAGTCTCAACTCATCCTGGTGTAGACCTTTAGTGTAAAAAGTGGCACATTGGGGTGTGGTAAAAAGTATGGGGTAAATTCTGTACCACTTAAGGGATAAAATAATAACACAGCTGCGGGGTGAATTGTTACACAGGCTGGTAGTGGTTAAAAGTTGCACAGCAATGGGGTAAAAAAGGGAACATGGTCGTTTTGGGGTAAGATGTTACCCCACCCTTTGGTGTTAACATTTTACACATTAGATGTGTAAAACATAACACATGTATCAAGCAAAATCTAACCACTCATGGTGTGTAATGGTTTACACCACAGACGACCATGTTCCCTTTTAACACATTTTGGTGTTATTTTTTAACACCAATGGGGTAACTTTTTTTAAGAGTGTATGATAACTACCCCCCCCCCCCCCCCCCTCCTCGACAGCTAGACTATTCTTCAAGACAATAATTATCCAAATTACCCTTGCTGCATGAGGGATTGCTTTCGGGAGAGCTGTCTTGGGGTAATCGCCGTACGTTGATTGATATAGGGTTCTCCCTTTTCTTCTCTCTATCTTGTTTTATGGGGTTGGTTTTAAGGGGGCAAATTTCCTAGGTGATAAACTGCCAATGGGGTTACAAGACTAAATAAAAAGAATTGTTCCGAATGAAACGTCCCGCAAGGTGCTGTGATACTGGAAACACAAAACGGCCAAACAACCGTTATCCTTTTCCAAGAGAATATAATTTGACGTTAAGTTCAATAAACTCTGGCAATGTACTCTCTGGCATCAAACATTGCAGTGGCACGGCTGATAGATTAAATTGAATTTAATGGCATCTTGTTCAAGTGTGATGTCTAACAAAGCATATTAGGGTTTAGAAACCGATGATTTTTTTTTGTTGGAACTCATATCATAACAAGACACATACAAATTGTCACAATATGCATGTGTAAGCCGAATTAGTCGCTTGATCAAAATGATGAATGGCCTAATGGAGACATGATTTCTGCCCAAATTAATGCCTGCTGTGCCAAGTGAATCATGATCAAAGATAAGAAAAAAAAACCCGTGAGAGAACACTACAGTTTACATGGGGAAAATTGTACGAACAAAAAAGATTTTAAATCCATTGAACAATAGGTGTTTTCTTATGTATGGTTAAACATTTTATGAACCGGAGACGATTAAAAATGTGTATTTTTCTTTTCCAAGGGCATTGCACTTGTATATATGCGAGGGGATGCAATAAACCTGATGCAATACTGCTTATTCATTCTACCTTACGACAGCAAAGCATAATATTAAGAAATGAATCCAAAAAAGAAATAGTTGTGTAAGGAGTACATTCCTGTATATGTATATTATTTTGTTTATACTGGTTGATTTTTTTTTTAAAATTAATATAATGACAGTATCATTTTTCATCAAAATATACAGAATAAGATTTAATTTATTAAAGATGTAAATAGACCACCTCGATGGCCGAATATGAGATAGCAGTTTTCGGAATATGAGAAAACATCTTCCCGAATATAAGGTGGCAGCTTCCCGAATATGAGATAGCAACTTCCCAAATATGACGATGAGATAGCAGCTTTCGGAATATGAGATAACAGCTTCCCGAATATAAGGTGGCAGCTTCCCGAATATGAGATAGCAGCTTCCAAAATATGACGATGAGATAGCAGCTTCCCGAATATAAGGTGGAAGCTTCCCGAATATGAGATATATAGCAGCTTCCCGAATATGAGATGACAGCTTCCCGAATATGAAATAACAGCTTCCCAAATACGAGGTGACATCTTCCCGAATATGAGGTGTCAGTTTCCCGAATATAAGGTTGCATCTTCCCGAATATGAGATAGCAACTTCCCGAATATGAGATAGAAACTTCCTGAATAGCAGGTGCCAGCTTCCCGAATATGAGATGTCAGTTTCCAGAATATGAGATAGCAGCTTCCCGAATATGAAATAACAGCTTCCCGAATATGAGATAGCAGCTCCCTAAATACGAGGTGTCATCTTCCCGAATATGAGATAGCAGCTTCCCGAATATGAGATCGCTGATCGCAACATCCCGAATATGAGATAACAGCTTCCCGAATATGAGATAGCAGCTTCTTAAATATGAGGTGTCATCTTCCCGAATACACCATTGTAATGTTCGCACATTTCTAAAGGTGATAGACAGGGCTATTGAAATTGTCTTGAGTTTATTTTTCGAAAGTAGTTTTTATCGTGTTAAATGCAATCTACTACTGCTTGATGTAGTTCTCGAATTAGTTTGATTTAAAAAAAATGATAATATCCCTTTTTCTGTAGTGAAAAAAAGTCTTTGGCTGAACGAAAGGAACAAATTTATAGGTGTATTTCCATCCAGCCTTCTGATTCTATAGAAAGTCATTCCTTACAAAAGTTGTAAAGGGGGTTGTGGTCTAGTGGATAAATCGCCGAACTGCAGATCACAAGATACGTGTAACGAATCCCAGCCCGGCACTAACGTCCTTTGGCAAGACATTAATCTACATTTGCCACTCGATATCCAGGTAAAGTAAATCAGTGCAGCTAGGCTGAGCTGGAGTAATAATCCAGAGCTCTTTGCAAGCGCATATAGACATTGGTAGAAATGTATTATGAGCTATATAGGAATTGAGTATTATTATCATTATGATGATGAGTACAGGATGTCTCACACGCACGTCGATGACACGGAGAAAGCTAATCCATAGTCTTTGTTCATTCTTTTGACCTGTTGGCCTAAGACGTTTGATCTGCTCTTTAAAAGACCCGAAGAGCAGAATTACACTACAATAATATTACACAATAATGATGATCATAATACAGTATAACAATAATAATCATAATGATAATTACAGTAATGAATATGATAAGATGGCACTTCGAACATAATGACTCTAAGCAATTTTATACAAGAAATATATGAACAACTGATGACATGCCCGCTATTAAATCAGTCAAAATAATAAAGATTCTGTAACATAAAATAATTAAATTATGACAAAACAGAATACATTAGGGATCACTTTTCATTGAATAAGTGGAAATATTTAAATTTATTCTATTATATTGATATTATTTCAATAAATAAAACTGAAATAAGTCTATTTCAAGGTCTTTAGAATAAATAGGCAAGACTGCTTCAAATTTTTAGGGCAGATTCATAGAAGGCAAAGTCCTCATAGCGGTGATAAAATGAAATAAACCTCCTAAACAGAGTTGATCATCCATCTCATAAATTGATTTACTTACAACACTCTTAAGAAGTGATAAGACGACGATATACTCACTCTCAAACCGTCAATGATTGCCTCATCTTCTTTGATATCATCTTCGATAGCGATCAGGAGGTTAGTATATCCACCGTCATCCAAGCTGATATCATTGGTACGAAGAGCTATGATCGCTGGGGCTAAGACCACAATCGCTGTGGTCATTAGCATCCATTTCCCCTTCATAATTTTAAGGTTTCTCAATGAAATTACTTTTATCAGTCTATTAGTGGCTTAGTGGAATACGAAACTTTATTTTTTCGAGACCATGTAAGCCCTAGACCCTGGTCCAAACGCCCAAACTGAATGTCTGAAAAAGTTGTCTCCAATTCAGTAAATGTAATATTTACTTCCTCAATCTTAAACGAGCATTTGGAAAACTACAGTTGTATTCAAGACATTCAATATGTATTTCTTTTGAAAAACACAATGAACCTGTGGAACATTTGGGGAGAAATTTTCTCCGTCATTGTGACGTTAGTATCCTTGCGTGAGACCCCGAAACGATTTCTGTTCTTCCATTTTTTTTACCAAATGTTTTTTTTTTAATTCTGTGGTCTGTCCTCGGTCGACCTTGAATCACCTGAACCTTAATGTGATTATGAATACAAAAACTTAACCACCTCCCGCCCCCTAAAATAGGTAGATGAAGACAAAGAAGTCGCAGTCATTTGTTCTCAATAACTGCATATTGCTAAATGAAATCTCTCTGCTGCAAAGACTGCGTATGTGCACTATTAACCGATGTTTGGATTTAATTCAATAATTTCAGACAGAGCGCACAAGGCTTTAATGAATTAAAAGTGTACTATTTACATGAAAATGCAAATATAAGAATTGTATAAGAAATATATAAGAATCTCCCAAGTAAACTCGTGATTGCCAATAACATAAAGATGTTTTAAATACACATCGTTTGCGTCTCTATGGTCATTCGTATTGGTCATAATATTTTTTGTCCTTTGTCTCATCGGTTTGCAATAAATAGTTCAGGGCTAATGTCAGGTTTTCATCGCAAAACGGAAAAATTAGACTTTTAACAGTTTTTTACTTTAATTGGTTAGACATCCTAGTAATATGTTTAGCTTTGAGAATAAAGGTTAGTTTTAGTGTGATAATCAGGTTACTGGTAGGCATATTGGGATTACGTCATTGGAGAAATGGGAAGTTCCAGGTTAGGGACGAGTATGATTGGTAGCATGACTATGGTCCTTCGTATATCACTGTATCTTGATTTGAAGTACAATGGACACTATTACACTGCCCTAGAGACGAATATATTTCTTTCTTTTCCTGAGAACCTTAATATTTCATCTACTTTTAAAAAATCACGCTGTCATGAAAATGGTACACCATTTTCTTTGTCGTCCTTATATTCTCTTTCCTCTCTCCCTATCTACATCTGACTCAAGTTTAAAGTCCATCTCCTTCTCTTTTATTCCATGTTTGTGCGAAAGGGAAAGAAAAAAAAAGGAATACCTACACTGTAAAAAAACTGTCTGTAATTTTACAGCAATCTGGTGTCAGCAGAGTCGCCATAACTTCTGATGTAAAAATACAGATTAGTTGTAACTTTTTCCTATGACAATGATGTACAAATAACATCAGATTAGCTGTTATGAGTAAATACAGAACTAATCTGTATTGTTTCCCCTGTAAAAATACAGATATTTTTTTACAGTATAGTCATGTTGGTAGGGGGATGTTGCAATACCGCATCTCACTATAAGGATCTGAGCCGAAATATAGCAGTCTTTTTTCTGGCGTCTTTGCTTAACCCATTCGAGGTTAGCTCTACTCTATTAGAAAGAATTCATCGTGTGCTAATTACATGGATTTCTATAAAACTTTTAAAACGTGTGTATCGTATCTAACATTTAGTGTGATGAACTATACATGAGTTGTCACGATCAGTGGCGTAGCCTGGGTCCAGCCATGGGAGGGGAGGGGAGGGGCGCTGATCGTATGAAATTAATGGAATGCAATAGAATGGAGGAGGTTCTGGGAAGGGGTCCGTGTGTTTTTCGTCTCATGTACTTTCTTTACCCTATTTTTCTTTCTAATGATATTCTTTCTTCCTTTATGTTTTAAAAATATGAGAAAGGGTGCGTATCCCTCGACCCTCAGAGCTTGGAATAGTCAGAGTAATGAGATATATCTTTAAGGATCTGTGTGGCAATAATACAAATAAACTCAATTCAATGAACCAAACTTTTGGAGCTTTGAATACAATACAAAAGGAAAAGCGCCATACAGTCAAATTAATTAGGCTTGTCTCGAATGGGTGGGGTGCGGGAGCGGGATGGGAGCGGGAACGGGCACACCCTTTCGAGACAAGCCCCCCCGGTTATCTCGAATGGACGCGTTCCCAGCGAGAAGTTCAATGAACGCGCCACTTCGAGACAACCGGGGGGGCTTTCCTCGAATGAGTGTGTTGAGTAGACTTTTGTAACAGACGTTTTAGAATTTTTTTTGAAAAATGTACTCTTGCTGGTTTTTTCGTTTTTCTTTTGTCTAAGATGTAGAAAATATAAAAAAACGGTATCTAAAAATGCTTTTGACAAGGAAATCATTATTTGTGCAAAATAAATCGGAGAATTGAATAATTATGCATTAATTGTTAATTTATTTTTATTTTTTTGGCGTGACCTGTTAAATATTGTGAAATTGTGTTACAGACATGTGCGGACATAAGCCAAGGTGTGTTTATCATCTTTCCAAAGTTAGAAACACCTTTTAATGCCACTATCATTCTATCAATACCCACTATCAAAAGTCAAAACTCATATCAAAAGGTCGTTTGTACCCGGCCCCCAACTCCCCATACCAGGGGTAGGCCTATGCTCGTAACTCCTTTTCAAAAGTGACCCCCTATTCCGGAGAAGTTGGAATTTGTTTTACCCCCTATCCCGGGAAATTTTCTGAGATATTGGACCCCCTATCCAGGCAATTTAGGAAATTAACCCCCCCCCCCCCCCACCTATCCCCGGGGAGGAAACCACCAGAGTCTGCGAAAATTGACCCCTATTTACATTTTCCAGGGAATATTTTTTCATCTTCCTCATTCATCTTCCTATTTTCTTACTCACCCACCAATAAGGGGTGGGGCATGGCGATCTTGTGCCTCCCCCCCCCCCCGTAAAAAAATACGCCGCAGTGAATTAACATTCTATTCTGGACTGTCTGCCCGACCAGACCTTTGACTTTGAAATGAACATTCCATTATGAATTCATGCAACCTCATACATTCATTTGACAACCCCCGGTTATCAGTGACGGCACCGGGGGGCATGGGGGGGGGGGGGGGCATTTGCCCCCCAGTCAGAAGCTTTGCCCCCCAGTTGCCCCCAATAATTTTCGGAGTGAAAAAAATAAAAGGGTGGAAAATTTTGTTTGTCCGCCCTTGCCCCCAACAATTTCTTGTGCCCCCCCCCCACCCCACTTTAAAAATCCTGGTGCCGCCACTGCCGGTTATATTTTCTACATCTTAGACAAAAGAAAAACGAAAAAACCAGCAAGAGTACATTTTTCAAAAAAAATTCTAAAACGTCTATTACAAAAGTCTACTCAACACACTCATTCGAGGAAAGCCCCCCCGGTTGTCTCGAAGTGGCGCGTTCATTGAACTTCTCGCTGGGAACGCGTCCATTCGAGATAACCGGGGGGGGGGGGGGGCTTGTCTCGAAAGGGTGTGCCCGTTCCCGCTCCCATCCCGCTCCCGCACCCCACCCATTCGAGACAAGCCAATTAATTACGGACTTTTTTCATTTAAAGCATTTGAAACTTTGGATTCTTCAGTGTTCGGTTGACTGTGTATTTCTTATAGTCCAATATTGAATGTTTTTTAAAGTAGTTCGGAATACAAGAAAAGGACAATGGATATCAAACAGCGAAATCTATCACACAGCGTGGATTGAAGTACAGTAGTTATCCAAAACTATAAATAACCTTATCGTGCATGTATCTGTGTGGACAGTTACCCATGTATAATTGTAGGCCTACTTCCGTTACAATTCACAATATGTTGATGTGTATATACATGTATTGCAAGTTTGCAAAGTTACTATAACCTGCTATCCTTCAATTTTCTGAATATCCCGTAAAATAGATAGTAGTTCCTGTGTGAAACAAATCGAGATGTAAATTTAATACTCTTCTTGTTCATATGGTGCTTTTTAGATTAGTCTAACAATGTAAAATGTTGTTTTTTCATAATTTTACATTTACAAAGGAGCTCTTTCCGCCCTTCTCTATAAATAGCTGAAAATATATATTTGCTGCTTTTACCAGTACAAGAAAAAATATTCCACTGTATACACAAAAGCAGCATGAAATAAACACCCATAGAGTACCGAAGTGATGACGTCACAAAAAGCTATTTTTTCCGTTTTGAAATTTTTATACCATATCTCAAAGGAACATGGTGAGAACCATCCAGAGCCCAAATTTTATGGCAATTGGCTCATTGGGCCCCGAGATATGGCCGCATGAATACCTCCTTAGCCCCATTGAAGTCAGTGTTAAATTGGCCTGGTTCTAAACTGTTAAGAACCAGGCCAATTTACACTGACTTCAATGGGGCTAATTAGATATTCATATAGCCATACCTTGGGCCACCATGAACTGATTCATGTCAAATTTGATGTGTGAACGTTTTCCATCATGCTCTACCTAAATATGGTCATAAAAATACTGAAATACAAAAATCAAAATTTGATGACGTCACACTTCGGTACTCTATTAGTTGAAATACATGTCTGCTCCTTTATTCATTTATCTCTCAAAAGTTCCCCCTTTGTCCATATTTCAACCAGAACCATATCAGTGCATTTTTATTTGTACTTTTACATTTTACCACCATGATTGTAGGCCGCCTTCGATCTCACCTGCTAACTCACTTTGCAGACTTAAATTTGTTTTGTCAACATTTTGAAAGAAATCGTTACTTTAAGTTGCCTGGCTTAATTCCTCTTCTTTGATTTTCTCCTGGATTTTCTCCTATTGGGGAAGAAGTGAATGGGAACAGTTTATCTATGTTGAAAACTCGAAACTCTAACGCTCGATGCAGTGTCCACTTGCGATTTTTTTTTTCTGTAGGCAAAATGCATTAAAGTAATTTCTTTGGGGGGGGGGGGGTTAAACTAAATGAAAAAAATACCCCTCGGTCGCTTCGTTGCCTTATAGGAATGGTCAGGGGGCCAAAATAAACTAGGTTCCAAACTTTAAAGTTCGGAACCTATAAAATATATTCACATTTTCAGTTGCGTTTGCTTGCTTCGCGCACTCAAGTAATTACTACACATAAATAATTAGGGCAACACACATTTTTCATGTTATGAAGTGATTTCCCTCCTTATTTCCAAGTAACACTACAATAATACACATTATGTGCCCGCTATGGGGTCCGTGGGTTGTGCCAGTGGTATCTTTTGCTTGGGGGTACATTGTGTCTCCACTACTCCCCATCGAAAGAGGGAAAGAGAAAATGAAAGACAGAGCTGTAAAGTGAAAAAAGACAAGACTCCTCCACTCCTGATAAAATTGATGCAATATTTATGGGTAAGATTTCACCCAATAAACATGCGTGTTCCCTTTTTATCCCAATATTGGATAAAATTTTACCCTCCTTTTCAGTGTGTATATAGCCAGTATACTGATTTAAACACTGATAGCTGTAAACTATTCGAACTATTGAATTACTGGCGGTAATCAAAATACTATTAAAATGACATTTCACATGTACATGTAATGATCAGATATAACAAAATAAGTAATAATAAGCGCATGCTAATCCAGTGATAAGCTGTATGTGCGACTATTTTAATGAATATCAGAAGAAAGTAGCTATGGTTACGGCTTTGGTTACAAGATTGATAAACAATGATCATCAATTTCACGTTGAACTATATAATCCCTATAAAGAATAACCTAAAAATGACAGACATATAGTGCATACAAGAATGTGACAGCTGATAATAAATCGTTAATTTAAAGCAAAGACAGAATATTTAAAAAATAGGGCAATTTCAATGTACTCTACCCTCTCGCCCAATTTTCAATGATAAACATAAGTTAACCATGTTACCTTCAAAAATGTACTTTTATTTCGTAAGTTTATACAATTAACATTGTTAATATAATGACGTACACTTTTCTAAATAGTGAGTAAAGCTTGGATAAGGAAGTGCCCTCGTTGTTGAGCATATTGGACATTTTTCTTGGCTAACCATGAAATGTTTTGCCCGATTTGGGATAAAATGTGATCATAATAAGACATGACCCAGTTGGGCATAAATTTGCAAAAAGTTGGTATGACAAATGGCGGATTTACTAAGGGGGAAACAGGCCCGTGCCCAGTCTTTTGAACCCCAACTGGCAAACCTTATACACAACCCCACCCCCTCCCCCTCCAAAAAAAAAAGTGCGCCTTTGATTTTGCACTTTTTCAGCAGTGTGCCAATTCTTTTACAAAAATCCCGGTTTTCGCCCCTGGTTAGGACACAACTGTCTTTACACTGGAAATTTTACGCATGATTTTAAGAGTGTAGAGCATGAGGTATACAGTGCGTATCAAAAATGTATACCCAATTTTAGTAGCTTCTAGTTAAAAAGTTATAACCTCTATGAGCTTGAAATTTATTTCATAGTAAAGAACCACTTATATTCTGTGTAATGATACCTTATTCATAACTTTGCTGCCACAGATGACTGAGCAGGAGGATTTTCAAAAAGTATTCTCAAAATCCTCTTGTACCAAATTTTGGCTGAAGCAGCGAGTGTGGGTCAAACCAATTATTTTTCTGTTGGAAAACAATTGCTGATTTATTATCAATTGATTTTGTGCATTTGAAAAAACTATGGTGTTAAATCAACTCAAACTCAAGAAATGACACAAGCTAAATTTATATTTTATTTGCCATGATAACAAAATCCTGGTTCCATCTGCATCCCTTTTTTAAGGTAAGGCTTTTTACTGAGTCATTCAAAATGGACAACATCTATTTGGGAAGCTATCTTTTTTCTTGAAAGTCTGCTATCAATTACCTTGGTAGTCCTCAACACACGCATCCTTCTCTTCTTTTTAGTTTTTAAGGTCAAGTAAACATTTGAGTTCATGTGCTATTCGGCAAAAACACTGTGTGTACCTTATGCAGGTGCAATGGACAAATGAGCGGAGAGTTTTTAGTTATCACGAGACAAGAAGCTAGAAGGCTGTTGAAATAGATTAAAGATTATCATATGAATTGAAACAAAGTCATTTGAAAGCTTAGGTACACTGGATCACTTTAAAGAATGAAGCGTTGAAGCACAAATGAGAATTCAACTTTAAAAATGATTTGAGACTAAAGTAACACATTCATATGGCTTGACCCAATTTTGCTGCATCTGCCCAAACTTGGAAGTTGGAACAAGGAGATTTTGACAACACTATTTAAAAACCCAATGCCCAGTCATCCATGGCAGAAATGTCATGAATGAGGTACCACTTGACAGAAAATAAGTTACTCTTCACGAAGAAATTAATTTCAAAGTCAAATCGGTTTTAACATTTTAATTAGAAGCTTTCAAAGTTGGGTATACCTTTTTTTATACGACCTGTATATATTATCAAGTAAGATTATGATTTCGATGGCACGTTTTGGCAATTATTCCAATAACGCCCTTGGCATATGGGGTTCTGAATGATCTGATACCTGGACCAACCTAGAATTAAATCCTAATATTAGAAAATAATTTCAATTACGTTGTAAAAAGGATGAATACACAATAATGAAATAACCGTACGATACATCTTTATGTTTATTATGTCGAAAATATTCGTGTAATTGTAAGAATGAAGACCAAATTCTCTAAAGAAAACTACATTTGAATTTACATTTCAACTTAATGTATTGCCAACAGTGTCAGAGACAACGGGAGGTAAGATAGACTGAGATAGACAGACGACAGTTTGAGTGGGATAGAGAGAGAAAAAAGAGAGAAAGGGGGGGGGGGGAGAGGACGAGAGATAGGGACAGAGATAGGCAGACAGAGAGAAAGAGAGAGAGATAAGCGAGGAAGTTAAGTTGATTTCAGTACAAGTTGTTCAGCTTATTTTCTCTAAACCTCCGAGTTGAAAGCAAGATTCTTGCAACTGACCACGACAACCGGCTCGTTTGTGGAAACGTCACCACCTTCAAATGACGATGACTCCTTATCTGGCTTAAAGAGACCCATCTTGCGCACTGTGTATTTGTAGAGCCGAATGATGGCTAGAAGAATGAAAAGTAGTCCAAAGACGACAGAGATGCTGATGATCAGGGAAAGGTTTACCTTTGGTCGTGATGGCTGCATACCCTGTGATGGTGGTACCTCGGCCGCAGGTCCCGTTGACGCTGTCGGTGGTGCATCTGTCGTAGTAGGTTCCGTCATCGTTGTCGATGGTGGATCCGTTGTGGTGACTATTGGCGGAGGTGGACGTGGTAAAACTGTCACGATATTCGACAAACCTCCCACATTGTTAGACTCATCCCATGCTCTTATCGCAAACAAATACGTATCATCTGCCTGGTTATCAGGGAGACCGATGGTAACATATTCCTTGGTTCCTGTTTGGGCGACTGGAGAAAGTCTACCGGCTAAGATATCGGGCGCTTGGATTTGTGGACATGCGGTCCATTTGTCGAGGAGTGTGTCAAAATCAGTCGAATATCGGAGTTCGTAACGAGACGCTGAAAATGACAGGATATTACGACAACTGATGAATATGCATCTTCCATCTTACATTTTAATTTCATTTATGTTTTATACACATAGTTTTCAAATATTCAAAGAGGGCATATGATTGACAACATAAAGTTTATATTCATTGGACCATCTGAATTCCTCTTAAACGATGCGAACCCTCAACAATAATATTGTGAGTCAAATCATTTTCACTCATGATTTATGACATTTTCAACAACTGGACTATTTTAGGATGTTTGAAAGTACTATGATCCGCCTACGTAGCCCGGCCAAGTGTCATAATAAAACATGTATTTGTATAGAATAACATGCATGCAAGACAATCTGTACAGAGCAGAGCGCTCTTAATCAACACATTTTCAAAAGTTCTATCCATCAAAAAAGCTTGTGTATTGTTGATATCTTTGGAACAGTCTTATGGGGTGTTGCAAGAAAGTTGCAATCAATTGCAAATTGCAAAGCAAATTAGAACAACCATTCTGAATGGTTCAGGGTCTGCCCATTCAAGAATATGCGCATAACAGCACATTCTTTCTAGAAGCTTAACACCACCTTTATACGGAGCTCTTTCCAAGGCTCCGTACCCTATAAGGATGCACAAACAAATATTTGTAATTTCTTCATCTCTTTATATAAGAAAAATGCCAATGACATTATGAATCTCACCAGTGCCGTGGTCTAGATCGTCACCCACAGCTGTCCACATCAATTCAACTGTTCGGTCGTCACTATACGTCGCGTCAGTGCTCCTCAAGTCAGTTATCTTCGATGGAGCAAGGATATCAATGGTTGAACCTGGTACATAACCCGTGACTTGGAAAGAACCTCCCAATGTGGTCCTCGTGAACAAAGAGAAGGGTGTTTCCACATCCCGTCTGAATCGCCCACCTATACATTGAATTTGTAAAAGAATTTATCTGTTAAAAAAACAGTCAGTCAAAATGAAATATGGCTAAAGTTTTTCCACATCGCTTCGCTATGGATTATTGTATATTTGTTATTGCCAATGATACTACAATGAATAATTAAGTGGATAAAATCTTACCCATATAATAATGTACACATTAAGAAGATATGAAAAAAGGAACATCTACTGTGCTGCCCCCCCCCCCCAAGATAACGATATTCTATTGATTGCAAGGCAAGGGAGAATAGTATCATACTGATAAGGTATTCTGTGTTAACAAGCCATGATATTACTTTTATCATCATCGTAATCATCTTATTATTATTATTATTATCATCATCATCATTATTTGTAGTAGTAGTAGTATTATTATTAGTATTATTATTATTATTATTATTATCATTATTAATATTATTATAATTATATTCTTGCTGAAATACATGGATTGCCATTGGCTCGGATGTTTGCTCTCCCCTTTCCCCCTACAGTCAAGGTCCAGATAGGGATGGTCATGATGGCATCGATTCCTTTGCAAGATAAACTCTGCATACCTGTTGTGTTGACGAAACTACTTTGGTGGGTGGACCCGTTCACATATACCTCCACACCGTACTGGCCATTGGTCGTGAAGTTTAGGAAGGAGGCCGAATATATTCCATCATTTTCAAACAAATCCGACCCTATCAAACAAGACACGAATATGAGTACATGAACCAATAGCAGAGAGAGAGAGATGGAGGAAGGGAGAGGGAAGAAGAGAGGGAGAGAGATAAAAGGAGCGAGACAGATGGAGGGGAGGAGAGAGAGAGAAAGAGAGGGAGAGAAATAAAAGGGGAAGGGGGTAATAATGCACCAGCTTGGAAGGAATAATTTCACAATAACTCAAGTTTTAGGAAGATATAAGCAACGCATAAGAATATGACCAAGTTTTCTTGAGCTTATTCAAATTTCTAATCTTTTGATCTGATAATGTCAAACTAAAATGCAGGAATGCAGGACTGAGGAACAGAAACGTGTTTTTTTTCTCTCGTTGATAGATCAACAGGGTCCGAATTTTAAAAGCACTTGTTCCCGCACTTGTTTCTCTAATATATACAGACCGTTAAAATGATGTGAAACATCCTAGCTTACGGTCTCCTGTGTCGAATAGCTGAATGGTATGCGAGTCTCCACTTGCACTCTCAATCTGGGCGATCACATCAGCTTCGAGCACGGGCTCGTAGTTGATATGGACGAGTGCATAGATGTCAACATACGGTTGCTCGTCAATTTTGATTTGCTAGGAAAGAAAAATTGTTATTACCTGTTATAACAATCGTTCATGATAGTATGAATAATAAGTTCTACCGTATTTATACACATTTAACATAATGAATTAATGTTTATACTAGCTATATTGGATTTAATGAAGGGTTTAATTATTTTTTAATTGAAACTGCCTAATATTATAAACCAATCTCTTTGAAAAAGTTGATTGATTTTCAGTTCCAATAAACTATCACACACATGCACGCACGCCCCGTACACAGCGATCCAACGCACCCCCTCCCCCCCCCCCCCCCCCCCCCCACACACACACATGTACGTCCCATTCACCTAAACTCACACCCATGCAAAACATTTACCCCAAACATGTTCACGGAGCAAAAATTAAGGTAGATCCAAAATGCAATGCATGTGACAGAAATTTTAAATGGATATCAGTGATTACCGTAGATCCTACGAAGGCGTTAACGACAGGCGGTTTATCAGAAATCAACCTCGGCCTTGAGTTTACCGAAACACCAACTTTCACACTACCTGTATCATTGTTTGTAATCTCTAAAGTCCATATGCCGGCCTAAAAGTTGAAAAGAGACACAACGCCACATATTTAAGTAATTGATCAATAAACAAAAAAATATTTGTCTTTTATCGTAAGATTATAATGTTCATGTTAAAGTACAATAATTACATCGAATTGTTACAGAGCCATATTTCTCTAATTAATACTTCTCCTTTTAGTTAAAGTATTCCATTATCTTAAATTAAGCATTACTTTTACCCTTCCACATCCTCACTGTTATTTTTTTAATTTTCCACTTTTCTGGATTGCTCTCGAATCGAATAGTAAGAGAAGAATTGAACTACAACGAAATCTTCTTTCTAAAATCTTAACCAAGTCTTGAATATCGAGAGATCACTGAGCTAATAGTGAGGTTTCATTGCAAGAAATTATGAAAAGTACTGTTATTACCGATTTTCATGATAAATGTATCATCACTATTTCTTTCCCTACTTTTTGTACAGATTCAGTTATTAAACGGACGTAGGAGGATGATTCAATCATCTTAATGTCTATCTCATAAATCCAGAGTGATAGTAACCTCTGCATCGTCGACTTGGATGGTGATCATCTTGATTGCCAAGTCTACATTGTATTTCCCGTCAGTGTCGTCGATGACGATTCCAGAAGGACTTCGAGCCGACACCAGAATGATGTCGTGATACAAAGTCCAAGCGACCGTCATGATCATGCCATTACCAGCGCTGGAGTCTATGGCAAAGTCAACCACCTTTCTAGAATTGGACGGGATCGTGCGTATCAAACTCACATGCTGGTGTGGACAATTAAAACAAAACAAAGAGAGAGAGAAAAATATATAATAAACAATATATGTAGCCGTAATAATTATCCGTAAGACCGCCTCTGACAATTAATGAAATATTCGGAAATTCATTGAGTTGAGAGTAAAGCTTTATCAGGTTCTGAGAAAGGAACAATATTTCAACAAGTAATCTGTTCATTCATTTGGCCGATGAATACATACAAATAGAAATACGGGCGGGGAGGGACCTGCCGTCCTCTCCCAGAATTTTAACCATACATAACCATAAATTATTTGGTCCACCGTCACGAAAAAGTCGGTTTACGAGGAGGTTTAATCTTAATTTTTACCTTATCTGTAACTAATTTGATGAACTATAATTAAAGCATGAAGCTAACTGGTTTGTAGCTTCATGATTAGAGTAACGAATTCTAAATCTGGACGTTGAAATACGGCAAGAGACGTCGGCCCCCATCCCCTTCTGAAACTGTTCCCATACGAATTGAGGCACAAAACACAGTACACATTCACACACACATATACGCACCCACACACCCCCACATACAACCACACAACCACTCACACGCCCACTGTCTAAGCTGTAGTTCAAAGATAAAAAGCCTTTTCAGCATGTACGGTTATATTTCTATTTCGACAGGGTTAAATTAAAGTTAATAGAATGTTAATTTGCTCACCGTAATGAGTGACGGAGGAAAAATTTTAGGACGCTTTGACACTGAGCTAATGAAGGCACTGTTCACACAACCTATTCTGTTATTCAGGGAGCATACCGCGGCATACCCATCAGTTCTGATAGATAGATCTAGCAGCTGCAGATCGGCATATTCGGTAAATGCTATGGTGTCAATGGTGACATTAGACTGGTCTATCGATGACAAGACGTCATTGATGTAAGGCGGAACATTCTCAATCCCATCACTAAGGAGGATGATATATGCCCCATTGGAATCCGTTTGGTTGTCTCGCTGCAAAATCTGAATAAAGGTACATGTTCGTTTAGGCCCTATATAACTAAATCTGACAATGCTTAATTTGTGATAGTGCGAAAAGAAAAGGTGATAAAATTGTATCCAAAAATTTTAATCAGAATGTGACAACAAAGAAATGACATATTTACGTTTCGTGATACTTAAAGGGTTTTTCAGGGACAGAGGAGGATTCAAGGGGCCCGCACGGTCCCCAGTGAGGAAAAACTGATATGTGAAGAAAAGGTTCAGAATTATCCCCTACCCGACCCCCCGTACCCGTTAGAGAGGTGGAAGGATTTTTAATTTTTTCCAGGGAGGAAAAAAAAATTGTTTGCCACAAGCCGTTATCTTTCTCTCAAGTTTTCTAAAGCAGCAGAGCTGTCGCGCTTCGCGCGTGAAGTGGGAACACCCGCCTCCCTGCACCCACCCCTGTTACCATGGTTACAGTGCAGTATTGCGTCCAAAATAACTGAAAAGCAGCCAGGGCGTCGAACTAACATTCCGCATAAAAAAGGGTGCTATAACTTCAGAGCTTTCGCGCGGGAAGGGGGAAACTCCCCCTCCCTGCACCCATCCCTGTTATATAAATAAGCAGTCAGGGCGTCGATCTATAACTTTCCGCCTAAAAAAATTGTTTGTTACAAGCCGTTGTCTTTCTCTCAAATTTGCTAAAACGCCAGAGCTTTCGCACTTTGCGCGGGAAGGGGGAAACTCCCCCTCCCTGCACCCACCCATGTTATATACAGTGCAGTATTACGTCCAAATAACTGAAAAGCAGTCAGGGCGTCGATCTATAATTTTCCGCCGAAAAAAAAATTGTTTGCTACAAGCCGTTATCTTTCTCTCAAATTTGCTAAAACGTCAGAGCTTTCGCGCTTCGCGCGGGAAGGGGGAAACTCCCCCTCCCTGCACCCATCCCTGTTACAGTGCTGTATTACGTCCAAATAACTGAAAAGCAGTCAGGGCGTCGAACTATAACTTTCCACCTCAAAAAATTGTTTGCTACGAGTCGTTTATCTTTCTCTTAAATTTGCTAAAACGTCAGAGCTTTCGCGCAGCCAGGGCGGTGACCCAACATTCCCGCGAAAAAAATAAGATGCTAAAACGTAAGAGCTTTCGCTCTTCGCGGGGGAAACTCCCCCTCCCTGCACCCACCACTGTTACATACAGTGCATGCAGTATTGCGTCCAAATAACTGAAAAGCAGCCATGCATGACGTCGAACTTATTTTCCACCTTTAAAAAAGTGTTACGAGCCGTTATCTTTCCCTAAAACTTGCTCGAAAACGTAAGAGCTTTCGCGCTTCGCGCGGGAGGGGGGGGGGGGGGGGGGGGGGGCTCCCTCTTCCTGCACCCACCCCCTGGGGAAAACGCTTTGCGTGCTCATCACCAATTTTGTACTCGTCGCGTGCCCCACAACCGCCCCCTAAAACGAAATCCTGGCTATGCGGTTGGATCCTTCACGTCTGGCCCCCCTATTGAATAATCCTGGCTACGCCTGTGCCTGGGTGGGACATATAGACAGAGTCAGCACGGTCAGAGAGCTAGGGCTCCAAAATTATGTAATTGACCAAAAGTGGTAACGAATTTAGACACACAGTTTAAAGAAAAATAATACTTATAGGCTTACATCTATCGCCGTTTGAATTCCACAACCGATACACGTATTTCTTCCAATTCCTGTAGGTAGAGTATTGATAAGTTCCATTCGTCCTTGATCTGTAATCTCCACGAGCCCAGATCGTTCCATTGACCCGGTTTCGAAGGTTACTATAGCCACAAATACTCCATTTGGTACGATGTACTGCAAGTAATTTGTCGAGGCTTGGATCATGCTTAAGAACTTCTCACCCTTGGTTTGGGGAAAAAGATAACGACTCTAAATAACTGACAATAAAAAATATTATACGAAGTAAAGGTACAACGTGGATAAATTTCAGGCCGGGGCACATGCATTCGTCTGCCTGGGTGCCGACTGCCTTAATCTACTTAAGTTGAAGAAGATTTATATATTGTATTTCATTATTTTATAAAATATCACGAGTTAAGAGAACAAATATAAATGCGTACCAATAGAAATATTGTAAACATCACCAAGGCGATTTTATCCATAATTTCATAATAATATCTTGTTATGATCATGATGATTAATGACTAATGGCAGATATGTCAGAAAGAACCATTTTTCTTTTTACAGAGAAGGCCACAGGATTTCCCTGAAATAATTGAAATCGAAATTGATAACAAACATGAATAAGTAAATTGCCCTTTTCCAATCTAAAGTTGGTTATCAAGTAAATGTTAAAATTAGTCGGGTTTTATCTAGTATCCTGAATAATGTAATTTGACCTATATTTTGACAGTGTACCACTGTTAATATTTCTTCACCTGTTTAATACTAGATTTACAGACTTACCCCCATGCTTCCGCTGATATCAAGCACGAGAACTACTCTTCGTATCCCTCCATGACGGACGACTCGTATCTGAGGAGTAGTAGGAGTGCTAACGGGGAGAGCATTCTTACCAATGAAATCAGCCGATTTCAACATCACTTCCCACACGCTCTGTGAATCGCATCTTATATTCTGAATGTTTTGGGGTGATCTGTTATGAAATCCTTCTGGGTTCTTACTGTCGCTGTGACAGAACTGAGTCACCTAGAACAGAGGAAAAATGTATTAATCGGGAGGGTCTTGCTGATCGTGATGTGGTCATAGATAATGCCTAGAAGTCGGCCGATTTCAACATCACTTCCCACACGCTCTGTGAATCGCATCTTATATACTGAATGTTTTGGGGTGATCTGTTATGAAATCCTTCCGGGTTCTTACTGTCGCTGTGACAGAACTGAGTCACCTAGAACAGAGGAAAAATGTATTAATCGGGAGGGTCTTGCTGATCGTGATGTGGTCGTAGATAATGCCTAGAAGTCGGCCGATTTTAACATCACTTCCCACACGCTCTGTGAATCGCATCTTATATTCTGAAGGTTTTGAGGTGACCTGTTATGAAATCCTTCCGGGTTCTTAATGTCACCGTGACAGAATTGGGTCACCTAAAAGAGAGGAATAACTAATTTATCGGTTGTGTCTTGCTGGTTGTGATATGGTCTTATATAATTATAAATGCCTAGCAATGGTAAGATATGTTTGTAATTATACATGTTATGAGGCCGGAAGAACACAGGCAGCTAGACTTGAACTGGATGAACAGGATGACGAAACACCACATGTTATATGCACATAATGAGCGGCATATCTTAGGCTTAGCCAAAGGTAGGGGAATGGTCGATACAAGATGGACAAAGTAAGAAGGACAATAAGGACGGAGAGAAGGAGGAGGGTCGAGAAGAGAAAGATAGAGGGAGAAAGAGAGAGAGAGAGAGGGGGGGGGGGGAGGGGGGCTCCAGGATGGATGAATCCTATTTCAAAAGGACGGGAAAATTTGTATATTTAATTTGAAAAATAGAAGTTCTGGAGTACAAAAATCGAATGAATTCGGGCATTTCAAAAAAAAGTTATATATTTTCATGCTATTACATTCTTATCACAGCGGGATTCCTGCCCACAACCAAAGAGATTGCTCATCTTTGTAAGATATGTGAGGCTCATAAGGGCACAATATTTTTAGTGGGGGTGGAGGCGGTTGTCGTCTGTTTGATTAACAAATCATTAACTAGTCCTTTTCATAATTACATTTTTTACACTATATTGTTATGAAAAAAAGAAGAATAAAAGATGTTGTACTCACTGAATGAATATCATATCTACCCGTATCAAACATAAGTGAAGCAGTAGCTGTCTGGCCGTCCTGATCAGGAACGAACTGACACTTTTGATTTATCGTCTGGGTATTAGCATTTTTTCCGCATGTTTCTGAGTTAAGTTCGTATGTACCAATAATCGAAGCTGAACATCGTGTTTCTTCGGTTAGTTGAACACTGCTGGTTAACTGAAGGTGTGCTTTTTCATAATGCTCGTCAAACACTCCCCACCGCAACTTGGCCCAAAGTCGAACGAGAGTCTTGTCTGAAAAAGTTTATCATGATCATGATTATTAGAGCAAGTGAAGGGGTTTGGTTTGGTTTTATCTTCCTTACAAAAAAACATCGAATACATACATTCAAATATACACTCAACCCCCAAAATAAGCCCCCCCCCCCCCGGGCCCTAGCATTTTTCATATATCTCAAAAAATATTTTTCCTATTTTGATCTGGCTAACGGTAATGGATGAGCAATTTTCTTATGCACAATGTGAACGGGTAATGGTTGCCATAAAATTACGTTTTCATCATCCAAAGCATGCATTTCCTGATACAAAGTGCCAAAAAAAAGGTTGCACTTTCAATATGAAATTGTTGGCTGGCGTGGTGGAACGTCGGGCTCGGACAATGGAAGTGCCAACAATATCATCTTGAAAGGCCTATTGTTTCAGAAAAATGCATGCTTTAGAAAAATGGTTCCACTTAGAACAATGCAGCAGTAGTACTGAATTACATAAGAGATTTGTGTGTCGGGTCATCTTCAATGAAGATGCTTTCATCGGACCTAAAGCATGCATTTCCTGATACAAAGTGCCAAAAAAAAGGTTGCACTTTCAATATGAAATTGTTGGCTGGCGTGGTGGAACGTCGGGCTCGGACAATGGAAGTGCCAACAATATCATCTTGAAAGGCCTATTGTTTCAGAAAAATGCATGCTTTAGAAAAATGGTTCCACTTAGAACAATGCAGCAGTAGTACTGAATTACATAAGAGATTTGTGTGTCGGGTCATTTTCAATGAAGATGCTTACTCGGATACAAAATGTACCCAATATGCCATATAAAACTTAAAGTGCATTTTTTTTTGCACTTTGTATTAGAAAATGCTTTGTTTATGATGAAAACGTAATTCAATGGCAACCACTTACGCAATCATATTCTGCGTAAGAAAATTGCGCATCCATTACCCTTTGCGAGATAAAAATCAGCAAAATATTTTTTGAGATATATGAAAAAGTGCTAGGGGGGACTTAATTTTTAAGTGTATAAGCGAGGGCACGCAGTGGTTGTATCTACGGGGGGGGGGGGGCGCACGTGCCCAGGGCGACACTTGGAAGGGGCACAAATAATGCAAAATAGGGAAAGATTAAAGGGAGAAAATGAAGAAAATCATAATCCTGGGTAAATGCATTAGAAATAGTAATTTCTCAAGCACGATTGCTCTGCTCACTCGCATTTTTTTTCTTCTGGATCTCGTAATTTTTTGGCACGCTGTATACTATAAAGTTTCTAAATAGCCTTTTTAAAGGGTTCGAAATATGAAAAATAAAGATTTACTTCTCGTTTTGCTCGCTATCATGCAATGTTCATCAGCCTCTTGCTAAATATTGCGTCCCCAATAT
The DNA here is from genome assembly GCA_025617745.1 of Heliocidaris erythrogramma. Taxonomy (NCBI): domain Eukaryota; kingdom Metazoa; phylum Echinodermata; class Echinoidea; order Camarodonta; family Echinometridae; genus Heliocidaris; species Heliocidaris erythrogramma. The sequence continues at coordinate 41,668,022 of CM046866.1, forward strand.
ATATATATAAATAGCATCTGCAAAGGTCCAGCATTTAGAAGAAATCTCAACTTTCGGTCGTCTTGCTAGATTCCGCGATTATTTCTCAAGGGTTTTCATTAGCTCCCAAGTTTAGAAGAGAGTGAATAGAAAACCGTTCATCAATTAAAAATCGAACTTATTTTCCGATCAATTGCAGTGGTAAATTGCAAAATGTTCTGGGTAAAATGCACAAGAACATGTGTGTGTTAACGTTAAAAATGCAAATTATTTGCCACTCGCTCCCTTGCTTGTACAATAACGCAGATAAGTTTGGGCACTCATGGGCGGGGCGCAACTTCGTTGCTTGACCCGGGCGCCATAATCTCTAGATACACCACTGAGGGCACGTGTCCCCGGCAACACACAAGTCGAGTACGCATCGAGTATAATAAGAAAATAATTATGCCTCCATTTCTTTTGTGTCCCCTTCTCCCAGGCAGCAAATTTTGACCCCCAAACGCAGCTGAAAAAATAATAAACATGTTTGATTTGTTTTGTTTCGTTTTGTTGCTTGGTAGAGTATTTTCAGACTTGTGCCCCCGACTCTCTCTCTCCGAGAATTATAGAACCACGACTTGTCACGACTTTTGGATGATCGGGGTGAGGGTATGATACTCCTGCCTAATTCAAAACTGAAGTCGGCAAACCTCCAATTTCAGTCAGCAAACATTTGAAAAATGTAAAATCGCATATCTGGTTGCTTTTTCTAACAGCTTTGCTTTCCGTAGACTTGGAAATTTTAGAACTTAAAATATTTTTTTTTTAGGTTTTCGGCAAACTTGTCGGGAATTTGGTCCGACAACCTCTTTTTAAATGACTCAGTGATGCCCCTGTTTAAGACGCATTGAATATTACATGTGGTATTCAATGTGAGGTAATTAGTATTGCATATATATGTAAAGAATCGTCATTAATCATTATTTGGGAAGATTGTTGTAAGCACATAACTGTTTGAACAACCTACTCATCTTCTGCTTATTTCCCTACCTCGTTTGCCGTAGTTACTTTCAGCAAAGGTTTTGTCTGTGATGTATCGAGGGTTGATATGCATCTCCAGTCCTTGATTTCCACAGCCGACTGATACCTGTGTGACTGATGGCTTGATATCATCAGAATTCTTAATGATCTTGATGTCAGCTTTTTCGAAATCTTCTTTTTGGGCCCTCTCGTATGAACCACTGGTCCAGTTGGAAGGTACGAGAATGGTAATGGATCGGAAATAGACGAAGTTCTTCGTTGCATTAAACAATCTAGCCGAACCTTGGGTGAATATATCCTGTAAGCAGAGAAGCAAACTGATATCAATGATTCAAAGCAATGAAGTAAAGAAAGTCATGATATTTATTAGCGAAGAAGACATTTATGTATGATGGTCCTAGATTTTGGAACTTTTTAATTGAAGATATCAAAAGTAGTCCTTCCCTAAATTCTTTTAAGAAAAAACTAAAAATATTTTTGCTCAAATCTTATAATAATATACAATAATAACCTAATAACAGCTGGTATCTTCTTATTTTTCCATTTGGGTCTTCATCATCTGCTCAATTTTCTGAATTTCTATTTGGTCTTATGATTTTAACTTGCCAGAATCACCAACATAACTACCTCCTTTTTCGGGCATGATTTGTCCTGCTTTCCCATTGTCCATTTTTCCTGTTCCTTTTTCTTTTATATGTTTTCCTTTTCCTTGTTGTTTCATGTTTGTCTGTTGTTCTGTAACACTGTTTTGTGTTTCCCAAGTCTTCGTAGGCACAATTTGAAACAATTTTATTTTCCCCGAGGGATCCACAAATTACAAGCACTGCTTTTTAGTGGGTCCACCACATTTCCTCAGAAATTAAGAATCCCATTAATAATTCATTATAATAATGTATTTAAATATCATAATTGATAGGATTGAAGTAAATTGAATATATCATAAAGAAATGTGAGAAAATTACAATGCCCCGACCGGGATTCGAACCCGGGACCCTGGATTACATGACCAGTGCTCTACCAACTGAACTATCCGGGCTGCGAATTTTTTTCCTGTACCTTTGGGGCTATCCAATCTGAATATTCATGAAAGAGACTATAAGTATCGGACTTGTATTTTCTTACTCAGTTTCACCTTATTTTCAAATCAGCAAAAGGAAATTTCGTAATATATTCCTCTGCTGAGATTCGAACTTGCGGTCCTTTCATCGATAGCGCACCAGATTATCCGACTGCGCCAACAGAACAGCTGCTCAATGGTCTTGCTCGTTTTATCATATCCCTACAGTTCGTTTTCATGAATATTCATGCCGACTAGTCTTGACGGAATAAATAATAATAATAATAATAATTTGATTTATATAGCGCCAAATCCACTCTGTGGAGTGCTCAAGGCGCATTCAAGAAGAAAAGTAGCTAAGAAGAGAATAGCAAAGTTTTTAGAAGTTTTTTAAAGGACAATGAGGTCGAACAACTTTTTATGTCTTCAGGTAGGCTATTCCAAAAGGTCGGGCTTGTGTATGAATATGATCGTTCCCCCCCAGGTTTTAGATACTTTGGGTATATTGAGAAGGCCAGAAGAGGAAGAACGAAGTGATCTTGTTGGGGTGTAGCGCTTAACAAGTGAAATATTATATTGAGGAGCAGTGCCATGAATACAATGAAAGGTAAGCAGCAGAATCTTAAAGGTGATGCGGTCCTTTACAGGTAGCCAATGTAAGGAGCGTAAAATTGGAGTGCTGCAGCATTTTGCAGTTTCTGGAGCTTGGATAGTAAAGTCTGGGGTAAATTGACAAGAAGGGCATTTCCAAAATCCAACCGGGATGAAATCAAGGCATGAACTAACTTTTCGGTTGCCGACTTAGACAAATATTTCCTAATAAAACCTATGTTACGCAACTGGTATCTAATTGATCTGCACATGTGTGAAATTTGATTAGACATTGTCATGTGTGAATCAAACATAAAACCGAGATTGCGGCAAGAATCAGATAAATTGATGGTATGATTGGAAAATGAGATCGAGTTGATGGAAATTTTGCTACGTTGTGCTTTGGAACCAAATATAAGGAATTCACACTTATCAGTATTTAGTTTGAGAGAGTGTGAAAACATCCATTTTTGGATGTCAGCCGTACATGACTTGAGGCGGTTCATCGCGCTTTCAGCAGCAGGTTGATTGCTCTTGAAGGAAATCATTAGTTGGATATCATCAGCATATATGTGATAATCAATACCGTGATGAACTAAGACTTGCCGCAATCCTATCAAATAAATCGAAAAGAGGGTCGGACCTCCCACAGAGCCTTGAGGCACGCCATAGGTGCGAGGCAATGCAACTGATTTGCATCCATTTATGCAGACCAACTGAGAATGGCAGGAAAGATAGGACACAAACCAGTTGTATGCGTCGCCCTTCACACCAAATGAACTTAATATATTCAAGAGGATGGTATGGTTCACAGTGTCGAAGGCGGCGGACAGGTCTAGAAGAAGAAGAGCAGTCAGGTTCCCTCTATCCATTTCTCGCAATACATGATTTGAAACGTTAACGAGGAGTGTTTCAACACTATGCTGCGGTTTGTATGCAGACTGGAAAGGATCAAAGAGATTATTATCTTGAAAATATTCTGAAAGACGTGAGAAAACAATCCTTTCAAGAGTCTTGAAGAGGAAAGGAAGATTTGAGACGGGTCGATAATTTTTTAGAGAATTGTGGTCCAGTGAGGGTTTCTTTAGTAGAGGAGTGACATAGGCTATTTTTAAGGAGGAGGGAACATGTGACTGCTCTAAACTTAAATTAATTAAGTGGGAGAGAATAGGTGCAAATATGTGGGAACAATCCTTCAACAATTTAGTGGGGATGGGGTCCAACTGACAAGATTTAGGGGTCAATAAACGTAGGAGAGTGAAGATCTCGTCAGGATTAGTACGACGTATGGTATCGAAAGAAGAAGAGGTGGTGCGTGGGAGTGGCGATTCATCCGGAGACAAACAGTCGCAAATGTTCTTTATTTTAGTATGGAAGAAGTGGTTGAATGTATTGGCAAGTTCCTCACTGTCATTATGGGTCGGAAGAGGTGAGCATTGCTTACGATGAAGAAGTTTGTTAGCCACCGAGAAGAGTTTCCTGGCATCATTTTTACATTCCTCCACCTGTCCAACATAATAAACTCGCTTAGCTTTCTTTACGAGGGAATTGACGAAGTTGCGTTGGGCACAGAAGATATCTCTATCAATCTGTAGTCTACCATTGGATCTCCATTTCCGCTCAAGCCTTCGCAGTTTCCTCTTTTGACTGGAAATCTCGGAGGTAAACCATTGGCTATCCACGCGATTTTGAGTTTTTCTTATCTTCGGTGGAGCATGAAGATCCAGTAGATTTCCGAGTTGAGAATTGTAACGATCAACGGCAGAGTCCACGCTATCCGACCCAGAAAGAATGATACCGCGATCAGCAACGTTATTAGCGAAGGTATGCCGGTCAATATCTGCGATGTTACGGCAGACGTATGTAGACTGGCGGCGACGAGGCTTGTTGAAGCTGACCTTCCACGTGACTGCATGATGATCGGAGATGCCCGGAATGACGGATGGTCTCGAACATAAAGCTCGATGATCAGGCTTCCGCACTATGACAATGTCGAGGATATGTCCTTTGTCATGTGTAGGAGTATCGACCAGTTGCCTCAGGGACTGACTGCTCAAGAGGTCGTTAAACTTCTGGGTGTTAGCTGAGGAGCTATTGTCGAGGTGGATATTGAAATCCCCGGTGATAATAAGTGGTGGAGTTCGGTAGATTCTGCTATCAAGAAAGTCAGAAAACTCTTCAAGGAATCTGGAGAAGCTCTGTCCGCTAGGTGGCCTGTAGATTAAGGCTATGTCCACACAGCTGGAGTCGTTCGAGATAAACCGTATTACTCGTCATGCGCATGCGTACTCTTTAAGACCCAAGTCATGAATATTCATATTGGATAGCCCCAAAGGTACAGGAAAAAAAAAAAAATTCGCATCCGGGCTCCCGTCGAAGCAAAGTAACAATCTCACTTCAGAGGGAAGACCTGTCTCATTGGTAGGCCATTATATAGCGTACGCATGGAATTGGTATGGATGTACCCCCTACGCTCGATGGAAAGAGAGGGGCTATATGTGAGATTGTTACTTTGCTTCGACGGGAGCCCGGATAGCTCAGTTGGTAGAGCACTGGTCATGTAATCCAGGGTCCCGGGTTCGAATCCCGGTCGGGGTATTGTAATTTTCTCACATTTCTTTATGAAATAATAATGTATTTATATGTACAGTGTAGTTCTACACTTATCAAGGTAAATTGAATTTGTACATGTATTTTCTGTAACGCCATTGTCTTTTTTTTCTGTTGGAAATGAAATAAATACGAATTTGAATTTGAATTTGAATTAAGCCAACCAATACCAGTGATTCAAGGTAAGGCAATTCCTCATATCCTTAATAAATCAAATGACATGAGAAAGGCAACGATTAAAATGATATACATCTAATGATATTAGTCTTGTATTGATCGTTCCAATAAATATAGAAAATAAAGATCCAAATTAAGTAAAAAGATCAAAAATGAAATAAAAGGTATATGTGTGTGATAATATACAAAACATCGACTGCTTTGAGGGGCATGGTTAAAATCATTGGCCTCGGGTGATCTCGTAAAGGTGCCATGCACGGAGACGAAGTCAAGGGGAATATTACCTGTCTTAAGTCTGATCCGAGACGCTAATCTTCAAAATGTCCGGGGGATGCGGCCACGCGGCGGCGTCCCACCACCCCCCCCCGCGATCGCCGCCCTTGGATAAATACCCTCTTAGTTATAACCACGCGGTATAGTTGCTGGTAACGTGGAGTGGTGATTGGGTTGATTTTTCTATTGGTAGTTTTCAGGCCTGCAGTGGGTAGTTTTTCAGGGGTAGCCGTTCACCTTTTGACAGTGAGATGAAAGGTGATAGACTTGAGAGCCATATGACAATAGCAAAAATTTATAGCTCTAGACGATTACCATATTTATGTTCTTATAAATCTTTAATCTTATTTGTACATGGTTTTCATTTTCATCCACTGGCATGAATTATCCAAACTACCTGTCGAATTTCTTCCCATATCTAAGAAAACTGTCCCCTGAACTACAATCTCTGGATAACTAACCATATAAGGTTTAGGACAACTACCCCGGACAGCTACTCCTCAGGACGACTATTCTTCAGGACAAATACCCCTAGATTATCCCCGCTGCAACAGGAATCGGTTTAAGCATGGAGCTTGGTTTGTAGCTTCATGGTTTAAGGGAGTGCTGTCTAGGTGATTATCGTGTACGTTAATTTATTGATAGTGTTCTTCCTTTTCTTCTCTCTATTTTGTTTATGGGGTTAGTTTTAAGGGAGCAAATGTCGTCGGGGATAAACTACCAATGGGGGTACAAGCCTAAATAAAATGAATTGTTCCTGGAAACACAATACGGCCAGTCAACCATTATCCCTTTCCAAAAGAATATAATTTGATGTTAAGTTCAATAAACTGTGGTAATGGTATAACTCACTGGCATCAAACATTGCAGTGGCCGGGGCAGTGGCACGGCTGATAGATTGAATTGAATTTAATGGTGTCTTGTTCACACGAAGTGTGGTGTCTAACAAAGCATATTAGGGTTTAGAAACCGATGATTTTTTTTTTTTTTTTTTTTTTTTTGGGGGGGGGGGGGACTAATATCATAACAAGACAATACAATTTATCACAAAATGTGTAATCCAAATTAGTCGCTTGATCAAAATGATCAAAATGGCCTAACGGAGACATGATTTCTGCCCAAACTAATACCTGCTGTGCCAATCATGATCAAAGATAAGAACAAACAAAAAAAGTGGGAGATATACAGTTTACATGGGGCAAATTGTACGAACAAAGATTTGAGATCCTTTGAACAATATGTGTTTTATCGTATGATTACACATTTTATGAACCGGAGACGAAATATTTAAGGGATGGTGGTCTCTATACAAGCATAAAACTTTTCAATTCCTTACCGTGTAACATTCGTCGATTGGTTAAGCTCACTCTCTTTGTAAAGGAGAATGAAACTCATCATCCATTAGCTGATAATCATGTGGAAAATTGTCAGCCTGTTCAAAATATTTTGAAAATACTCTGATATGATAACAGTAAGGAGAACAATCTTTCTAAAGTTTGCAGATTCCTTGCTAGATATTATCTCATGGGGGCTGCCATTTTGAAAAACTGTGATGTCATAGAAGGACATGTCCATTTACCTGTACACAATGGATAAGATGTTGCATATTGAATAGCTATTGCACAACTAAAGCCACCGATGCAAAATGGCAGCCATCTTTGTACCCCATTGTCTCGCACAGGTGATATCTAAGAGCAGTTGTAGGTCTTTGTCACTTCTTTGAAGAATAGACCTGTTTACTAAGTGATTCAAATTTATGGATGTTTCTTTCCTGGGGACCTAGTAACGAGGTATTCCATTAACCTGTTATTAATGAATGAACTACAATACTTGGAATCCAATTTGCAAACATTACTTGTTGCTATGTCTGACAAGCCTCTGGCAAGCTTTCAGGTTGCCAAGAACAACCTTTGTTTCAAAAGTATGCATAAAATTTGAATAACTTAGTAAACAGGTCTATTGACAAACTTTTGTCTGACCAAGCAGCAACTTGTGCATGCATACCAAATCCTGCTTAACAAAAGAAACATCTGAAACAGATATTTTGACACAAAACATTCACCAAAGTATTTAATACATGTAAACGATGCAAGTAAAATCGCTGTAGTATTGCAGATTAAAAAATTACTTAGTTGAGTTAAAGCATCTCTGAAATTAACTATGTGGGTTGAGATGGTTAGTTAACGCTTTTTAAAACATGCTAAGAGTTTTCATATTGAATACACACTTCGGAAGTTTGTTCCAATCATTCATGGTTTTACGATAAAATGGGTTCATATAATAATCTGTTCTTGCGAAGGGTACATGCATCTTTAAGTTATGATCGTTTCTTCCAATTCTGTTCGCAGATGTGCAGCTGTTTTTATGTCCTATATCTATTAAATCAGTAACAAGCTTATAATAAAACACAAATCATAGGTACTTCATCTATTCTCTAATGTATTCATACTTAACTATTGTAATAAAGTATCATAACTAGTGCTCCAGTCTTTGCACATCATTCTTAATAGCGTGCAGTATGAATTGTCTGTCAATTTAAACAAATGTAACTATATGATAAAACAAGAATAATAACTACCATATATCTCCACAACGTACTACTACCTAGAGTTGAAAACACAAAAATTCTAGGTGTGCACATTGATAGTTCTATGTCTGGGAAGAAACATATCCTTGAAACAGAAAGCCTCTAAAGACATTGGCATTATTTTACCAAACAACATCCTTCGTATGCTTTACAATTCTCTTATCCTACACTGCAAAAACCAGGGTGTTAATTGAACACCATCTCGGTATCAATATTGGGCTACACCAGATAAGTGTCAAAACAACACCAGTTAGTGTTAAAACAACACCAGTTTGATTCGAAACTGGTGTTGTTTTAACACTTATCTGGTGTAGCCCAATATAGATACCGAGATGGTGTTAAATTAACACCCTGGTTTTTGCAGTGTATTATATCTATCATACTGCAACCTAGCCGGGGGGGGGGGGGGGGGGGGGGGGGGGGACTCTACAGTATCCAAATTACACAAATTAATCACCCTACAAAAGAAAATAATTTGTATAACTACAGGTACTGCTCCCCGGTGTCACGACGCCCATTTGCTCAAACAATTTAACATACTAAAATTTACCGATATAAATAAACATCAACAAAGCATTTTTATGTACAGATATACAAACAATTTATTTCCTGACGAATATTGTAACATCTTTCAATAAAATTCTACTAGTCATAAATACGAAACCAGACACCCAAGTCACATCCATCTACCAAAGCACAGAACCTTATTATTCCAACATTACATCCACCGGTACCCAGGACCTAAGCTGCGGAACGTTATCCATGACACAATAACATACTCCGCGTCTCTTGCCAGCTTCTCAAGAAGGATAAAAAACATTTCACTTCATCTTACAAACAATATGGTTTAAGATTTTCCCCACCCTCCATTGGGTCTATTCTCTCCCTCTCTCCTCTCTGCTGCTTCGTGAATACATCTCTTCTCTGTACTCAATTTATGTCGCACCTCCATCCTTCCCCCTTTTCCCCTCTTTCTCCCGCTTTTTTTCTCTCTCTTTCCTTTTTTTCTTTTTTTCTCCCCTCCAATTAAGCTCAGCGGTCTAGGAATGTTATCTTTTTCTTTTATGTATGTAGTTATTTTCTTTTTATATAATTAGTATGTAATATTATGCATTATGTTATTAAGGGCACCCTCGCCTCAAGATTTTGCTTTTAGAGGTGTGTCCTCCAACTATGTATGTACCACATGAATATGTATTATGTCGTATTTCTGTTAAAAACACATGTACATTATTTCGCTCATTTATTACTTTGTACACTTATATTGAAAAGTTGGAAATAAATGTCTTGAAATTGAAATTGAATTGAAATTGAATTCGTTCAACCAATTTCTGTGAAATTTTTGTGAATTTCTATATGGATCCCATGCTATACACCAATAATCCAAACGTGAGCGTACTAAAGATTCATAAAGATTTGTTAAAATAGATGTTGCACAGTCTACAAAGTTACCCCGTATAATAACAATAAGTCTATTGCACTTCACATGTAATTCAGAACAATGATCATTCCAAATTAAAGTAACATGAAAGTTTGCAACATGAAAGAATTAAAATATGAAAAAAACCCAGAATACATTAGGGATCACTTTGCAGTGAATAAATGGAAATACATGTATTTAAATCTATCTTTAATATCATATTGATGTTATTTCAATAAATAAAAGTGAAATAGGTATATTTCACGGAATTTAGATTTGGAAACTGAAGTATGAATAGGAAGGATTGCTTTAGGGCAGCTTCATAGAAGGCACGATCTCCTTAGCGGTGATAAAATGAAATAAACATCTAACAGAGCTGATTATTTTATCTCATCAGTTAATTTACTTACAGCACTCTAAGAAATGATAAAACGACGATATACTCACTTTCAAACCGTCAATGACTGCCTCATCTTCTTCGATATCATCTTCTATAGCGATCAGGAGGTTAGTATATCCACCGTCATCCAAGCTGATATCATTGGTTCGAAGAGCTATGATCACTGGGGCTAAGACCACAATCGCTGTGGTAATTAGTAACCATTTCCCCTTCATATTTTTAAGGCCTCTAAATAAAATCACTTTTAGCAGTCTATCAGAGGCTTGGAATACGAAAGTATATTTGTTCTAGACCCTGGTCCAACGTGCAAACAGAATGTCTGAAACGGTTGTCTCAAATTCAATAAATGTAATATCTACTTCCTCAATCTTAAACAAGCGTTTGGAAATTCAATATGTATTTCTTTTGAAAAACACACTGAACTTGTGGAACATTTGGGGGAAATTTTCTCCGTCATTGTGACGTCAGTTTCCTTGCGCGAGACCCCCCCCCCCCCGAATCGATTTCTTTTCTTCCATTTTTTTTTTACCAACATGTCTTTTCTTCTTCTTGATTCTGTTCTCGGCTGACCTAAAATCAACTGAACCTTAATGTGGTTACAAAAACGTAACCACCATGCTCCCCCGTAAATTAGGTAGATGAAGACAAAGAAGTCACAGCCAATTGTTTTCAATAGTTGCCTATTGCTAAATGAATCACTCTGTTGCAAAGACTGTATGTGTACTATTAAGTGATGTTTGGATTTAATTCAATAATTTCAGACAGAGCGCACAAGGCTTTATTGCATTAAAAGTGTACTATTTACATGAAAATGCAAATATTGGAATTGTGCATTTTCGAGAGCATATATCTGGTGATTAATGTAGAAAGCTTAGAGGAAAACGATAGTTGTGTAATGTGTTAAAAGTAAATATCGATTCTCTTGTTTTTCTTCAATCTTCTAAATGCTTCTACAAATCTTGCGAAGATAAATATTGTCGTATGTTTAACTCTGTGTTTGATTATCTAAGTCATGTTGTCATTTATAACTATTTAGATTATTTTGCGTCAAAATCAATTACAAGTTGGCACCTCAGTTCCCGTTGCACACGAGGAGCTATTTCCGTTGCGCCATTCTAAGGACTCTGCATACTTATGCACACGGCATGGACGGCTGGGGTTTCTGGCCACAGACGCAACTCCTTGACGCATGAGTGAGATAAAGCCTAATATAGTCGAGCCCGGCTCACACGAAGCGTCATTTGCCGATGTTAGGACCGCGTCAGTGACTAGTATTTTATTTCGCGCCATGAAAGAGTGATATCGTTTAAACATGTCATTGGAAAATGAACGGTGCAAACAATATTTTTGATAACTTATATATGGGTTAATTACCTTCACAGGTTAGATTAGCCCAGCGGAGTGTTTCATCAAGTTTTTTGTCAGTGATTTTTACCGACAACTGTTATAAGCTACTGAAATCCTTGCATCTGATTGGCTGAGAGCAAATTTGTCGGTAAAAATCACTGACAAAACACTTGATGAAACGCTTCCCAGGTATTGACGCAATCGAAATGATGCCTCGTGTGAGCCGGGCTTTTTAGTTTCGGACATGTTTGAAAATCGCCGTATAATTATGAAACCATTGAATCTATACCAACCAATGAATGCGTACTGAAAATCGATTTGATTCCTTTTGCTGAGCATTATTTGCTGCATTATTTTCCATTTTGAACCAGACTTTTTGAGTTTTTATACAATATAAAGGAAAAGCGGCAGTCAAAGTAATTAAAGACTTATTTCATTTAAAATGTTTGAGTCTTTGGATTCTTCAATGCACGGTTGACTGTGTGTTCTTTATTAGTCCCATATTGAATGATTTCTAAAGGACATAAGATCTGAAAGCAAGATAAGGACAATGGATATCAAGCAGCGAAATCTATCACACAGCGTGGATCAAAGTAGTCATCCAACACTATAAATAACCTTATCGTGTATATATTTGTGTGGACAGCTACCCATATCACTATGAACACGATGACAAAGAGAGCGGAAAAATATACAGCTCCTCATTGTTCCCTCCACAATTGCTCTGGTAGACAAAAGGCATCCCTTCATTGCTGTTATGTAAAATAAGTATAGAACAGCTGAATTTGCATGTGACACCTGTTCTACATATTTTTCCATAATAGTAATGAAGGGATGTTCTGTTGTCTACCAGAGCAAGTGTGGAAGGTACAATGAGGAGCTGTATATTTTGTCCGCTTGTTTGTTCGCCATGTTCATAGTGTATTGTACTTCCGTTACTATTCACAATATACTCTTGTATATATATATATATATATATATATATATATATACATGTGTGTATATAGCTCTGTGTGTGTGTGTGTGTTATATAGTGTGAGGATTGATGAGACAGGAGACAAGGACGTACCTGAACTTCAACTTTATTGGATCAAGCTTTCGACCTTCACGGCCCTCTTCAGGTTTTGAAGATGATAATACAAACATATAGCATATACTTCAATATACACACATATCATTCTGTGTTTTTATATTCCATTTAATAACAAAATAAACATTTGCATATTGATTAGCATATACATTCATGGCTACAGTTTATTACAAATAACTTAATGAATGAATAATAAGAACATAGTTTAGAAGGTATGAAGGTATATATCAATATGCAAATATATATTTTGTTATTAAATGGAATATAAACACATACATTGATATGTGTGTATATTGAAGTATATGCTATATGCTATATGTTTGTATTATCATCTTCAGAACCTGAAGAGGGTCGTGAAGGCCGAAAGCTTGATGCAATAAAGTTCAGCTCCGTCCTTTGTCTCCTGTCTCATCAATCCTCACACACTATTATATATATATATATATATATATATATATAAATATATATATATATATATATATATATAAATATATATATATATATATATATATATATATATATAATTTCTTGGAACTGCAAAATTTCAAGATGTCACGAAAAAGAGACATGATAACGAAGCTTTTCGACCTGCACTCATCAGGCTATTACGCAGGTATATAACAAATTACTTGTCCAAGCCTTGCGATTGTTCTGAAATTACGGCGTCTAGGTTGCGTCCGGGTTCACCGAGTATAATATAGTTGATTATAAGTAGTTTGTTATATACCTGCGTGATAACCTGATGAGTGCAGGTCGAAAAGCTTCGTTATCATGCCTCTTTTTCGTGCCATATTGATATATATATCTATATATATACACACACACACACACACACACACGTTTACATGGCTTTACTTCCGAGGACAACTATTGTTCCTCTATTGTTACTCGTCCTCGGACAGTCGACGGAATAAGGCATAAATTCATTGTTCGACGTTCGAGGACTATTGTCCGCCTTCCGAGGACCATTGTTGTCATGATTTTTTTTTGTTCTCTGTCCGAAAATGTCCTTGGACATAATGCTAAACAAACGCACACAGGTATACTTGTGTGTCTTTCCCTTTGTTCTCTCTATTGTTGAAATAGCCACACAAGCCTGACGGAATAAAGGAATCTATTGTGTTTGACTGTCCATTTAGTCACACAAGTATACCTCTGTTGGTACACACACACACACACCGACCCACACTCACACAGGGTGCTTCTTAAAAAAGGAAACTTATGCTACCACATTTGTGATGATAGAGCCTGGGATCATTGAACTAAACAATTTTAAACCAGTAATGTAAAAATTTGATTTGCACACGACAGCGGGATCTATTCATCTACGCAATGATTGTCATTCATTAAATCTCACTTTCTCGAGTACACACATGCTTGGACAGACAAAGCAGTCATTTTGAAGGCATTGAGGCTAATTTTAGACTCGTATCTCATTCAAGGTTGCATACATGTTAAAATATGAATAAGGAAACATCATGAAATATCATTTTTCTTTGCGAAAATCATTTATCTTGTTTTTCTTTGCATTGTACCTGATGGAATTACACTTTGCATTACTTCTGTGTGCAAACTGTTTTTGACATCACTCATTTAAAACCTTTGAAAATTACTCCTGCATGAGAATATCATTACATAATTTGGTATATGAGAGAGGATGAATTGAACTTTGACATGCATAATAAAAGAATCAACCCGGAACTAAATAAGCATTTTTCTATAGTAATTGGTGGGAAAAGTTGGGTTTTCTTTTTTAAGAAACACTACAGTGTATATGTATATATATCTATGTGTGTGTAGGTGTGTGGGGTGTGTGTGTGTGTATATATATATATATATTTAAAGCAAGTTTGCAAACTATAACCTGCTTTCCTTCAATTTTCTGAATATCCCGTAAAATAGATAGTAGTTTCTCTGTGAAAGAAATCGAGATGTATTACACTTCTTGTTCATATGGTGCTTTTTAGCTTTTGTCTAACAATGTCAAATGTTGTTTTTTCAGAATTTTACATTTACAAAGGAGCCCATTCCGCCTTTCTCTATAAATAGCTGAAAATATATATTATTTGCTGCTTTAACCAGTACAACAAGAAAATGCATTCCACTGTATACACAAAAGCAGCATGAAATAAACACCCATTGGTTATGAAATATACTCCTTTATTCATTTATCTCTCAAAAGTTCCCCCTTTGTGCATATTTCAACCAGGACCAAATCAGTGCATTCTTATTATGTACTTTTACATTTTACCACCATGATTATATGCCGCCTTCCATCTCCCCTGCTAACTCACTTTGCAGACTTAAATTTGTTTGGTCAGTGAAAAATTCAGTTTAACGTGTTCATCGAATTTGTTTCGAATAATGTTTATTACTGAAAACAGTATTATTTATAATGCTACATTTAGTTTAAAAAATATGGATCAAAATTTGTAATTTTTGAATATGTAAATATTGATTCACATGCTTTTTGGCCAGGTAGTTTGCGTATGAACTCCCATTCCCAACCAAATGAAATGAAAATTTGGAACTAAACTTTGACTTTAATAGCGCCCCCGGTTAAATTTAATTTTTTCTTAAAGTATTTTTTCTTAAATACTGAATGAACACTCAATGAAGTTTCTTCCCCCGAAAAAAATCCGAAGCTGCACCACGCTCGACAAAAAACCGAACAAGGCAGCACCTTGCCCGAGCATGGCCTGTATCCACACCGACAATAAACCGATGAAACCCCAGGTTTAAAAAAAAATAGCGAAGCTATGTAAGCTGTAATTTAACGAGTGAGGTTCGATTACAGCCTTGATACTGACATGACTGACTAGGTCCCCTTGGAGCTGTTTTTATGCTGAGGGTGAGAAAAAGCTGAAGAAAATAAAGAGAAAGGGAAAAAAGGAAGCGTATGCTTAACTATTATTTGCTCCTAGTTAGGAATAGAGTTTTGTTTTTTAAGATTCAAAATACGACTTTTTAAATAAAACTTAGTTGCTTTGTTCCTCCCATAATTATTTTGCTTCAGAGTCTCTTAGTTTCACGCCCCAATATTGACTATAAACTTCGTTTTGAAAGGGTTTGAAATTGAGCAGCAAGACTTAACTCTTCTTGCTTTGCTCTCTAGTATATAAGATTTATCAGACTTTAAAAAATATATATTATAAAGTATATATACTGTAATTTGCGAAGGTTCAACATTTTGAAAGAAATCGTAACTTTAGGTTTCCTGGATTAAATTCTCTTCTATTATTCTCTCCTGGATTTTCTCCTATTGGGGAAGAAGTGAATGGGAATCGTATATCTACACTCGATGCAGTGTCCACTTGCGATGTTTTTCTGCAGGTAAAATGCATATGCTTTTCGGGGCTTAAAATGAATTTAAAAAATGTCTCGGTCGCTTCGTTCCCTTATAGGAATGGTCAGGGGGAGGGCCAATTTCATTTTTACTTCTTTAAAAAAAAAAGAAACTAGGTTCCCAACTTTAAAGTTTGGAACCTATAAAATATATTCACATTTTCAGTTGCGTTTGCTTGCTTCGCACACTCAAATAATTACTACACATAAATGATTAGGGCAACACACATTCGTCATGTTATGAAAAGATTCCCTTCCTTATTTCCAAGTAACACTACAATAATACACATTATGTGCCCGCTATGGGGTCCGTGGGTTGTGCCAGTGGCATCTTTTGCTTGGGGGTACATTGTGTCTCCACTACTCCCCATCGAAAGAGGGAAAGAGAAAATGAAAGACAGAGCTGTAAATTAAGAAAAAAAAAAAGACTCCTCCCACATCTTAATAATTGCCTTGTACCCTTTCAGTTTATCCACCAAATCATGATGTTTGCCCCTTAATGGCTGAACCCACGCTACGCTACTTGGCTGTACAATGTGATCTTTACAACTTGTGATCCTCCAATATACAGACCAAATGACTAGATGAGCTGTATTTTTATACAGATGTTCACCAGGTCGATTCGGGATCATCATTGTGTTGTCGAGCCTGCATCTGTTCCCGATATAGCGAAATTTTTGAAATTTTTGTCGGTTTGTTGTCGGTCTCGGCGGTGTGACTGCTCCATAAAAATGGAACATGCATGTTTGCTGGGTACCCAACATTTGGTGTAATTTATCCAATATTCATGGCTAAGATTTCACCCAACAAACATGTGTGTTCCCTTTTTACCCAATATTGGATACAATTTTACCCAACTTTTTCAGTGTGTATATATAGCCAGCATAATCATTTAAACACCGATAGGTGTGTAAACGAAGAAGCTTGACTGGAGAGGAATTTTTAATTTGTAAACAAATCTTTCGGCATATTACTCCCAGTGTTAAAGATCGTATGCTCGATCTGTAATGAAAAACACAAGTCAGAAAAGGTGTGTTTACAATTATAGCTGAATGTTGAATTACTGGCGGTAATAAAAATACGTTTAAAATAACGTGTTATATGTACATGTGATGAACAGATATAACAATATAATGACTAATAAGCGCATGTTAATCCAGTATTGTAATGAATATAACAAGAAAGTAATTTTGGTTACACCTTTGGTTACAACATTAATGATCATCAATTTCAAGTCAAAATACTTTTAGCCTCTATAGAGAATAAACTAAAAATTACCAAGAAAGACAAACATAATAATGAATACAAGAATGTGACAGATGATAATAAATCGTTAAAGCAAAGACAGAATTAAAAAATAGGGCAAGTTAAATGTACTCTACCCTCTTGTCGATTTCAATATAAGTTAAGCATGTTTCCCCCAAAGATGTAGATATACTTTAATTTCATATGTTTATACAGTAAACATGGTTAATATGATGACGTATACACTCGTAGAAATAGTGAGTAAAGCTTGGATAAAGTGCCCTTGCCCAACCATGAAACTCTTCTTGCCCAACCATGAAATGTTAGTGCCGATTTGGGATAAAAGGTGATCATAATAAGACATGACCCAGTTGGGCATACATTTGCAAAAAAGTTGGTAGGACCAGTGGCGTATGTACGAAGGGGAAACCGACCCAAGCCCCATCTTTTGAAACCCAGCTGGCATGCCTTATACACGACCACCCCCCCCCCCCTTTGCACTTTTTAGTATTGTGCCCCTTCTTTTACAAAAATCCCGGTGCTCGCCCCTGGTTAGGACACATAACTACCTTTACACTGGAAATTTTACGCAGGATTCTTAAGAGTGTACTAGCTAGAGCATGGGTATATTATTATCAAGTAAAATTATGATTTCGACGTCAAGTTTTACCCATTATTCCAATAAAGCACTTGGTATATGGGGTACTGAATGATCTGATACGTGGGCTAGCCTAGAATGAAATCCGATTAGAAAATAATTCAAACTTACATACAACGTTTTCAATTACCGGTATTGTAAAAATGATGAATACATAATAATGAAATAACCGTACGATAAATCTGTATGCTTATTTCGTCGAAAGTATCTGTGTAATAGTAAGAATGAAAACCAAAATTCTCTAAAAAACTACCTTGTATTTATATTTCAACTCAATACATTGCCAACAGATGTCATAGACAGGGGGCGTAAGATAGACAGACTGAAATAGACAGACGACAGTTTGAATGGGATAGAGTGAGCGAGAGAGGGGGGGGTGGGAGAGAGCGAGAGGGGGGGGGGGGTGGGAGAGAGCGAGAGAGGGGGGTGGGAGAGGGAGAGACAGAGACAGAGACAGAGACAGGCAGAGACAGAGAGACAGAGACAGAAAGAGACAAAGAGAGAGAGAGAGAGACAGAGAGATGTGAGGAAGATAAGTTGACTTCCATATAGGTCGTTCAGCTTCTTTTCTCTAAACCTCTGCGTTGAAAGCAAGATTATTGCAACTGACCAGGGCAGGTGGATCGTTCGTGGCAACGTCACCACCTTCAAATGACGATGACTCCTTATGTGGCTTAAAGAGACCCATATTGCGCACCATGTATTTGTAGAGCCGAATAATCGCTAGAAGAATGAAAAGTAGTCCAAAGACGACAGAGATGCTGATGATCAGGGAAAGTTTTACCTCTGGTCGTGATGGCTGCATACCCTGTGATGGTGGTACCTCGGCCGCAGGTCCTGTTGACGCTGTCGGTGGTGCATCTGTCGTAGTAGGCACACTAGATGGATCCGTTGTGGTGATTATGGGCGGAGGTGGACGTGGTAAAACTGTCACGATATTCGACAAACCTCCCACGTTATTATACTCATCCCATGCTCTTATCGCAAACAAATACGTATCAGCTGCCTGGTTATCAGGGAGAATGACGGTAACACATTCCTTTGTTCTAGTTGGTGCGACTGGAAAAAGTCTACCAGCTAAAATATCAGACGCTTGGAGTTGTATGCATGCGGTCCAGTTGTCGAGGAGTGTGTCAAAATCAATCGAGTATCGAAGTTCGTAACGAGACGCTGTAAATGAGAGGAAATTGCAAATGATGAACAAGTAGCTTTCATATTACATTTCAATTTCATTTTCAGCGTATAAAACATAGATATTAAAAACTTATATTTTCAGATTTTAAATATTCAAAAATATATAGGGCTATATTGTATATTCGTTAAACCAATTCCTCTAAACGATGAGAACCCTCAAAAATAATATTGTGAGCCAGATCATTTTCACTCATGATTTACGACATTTTGTTCCAAAATTTAGAGTATATTTGCACAGGAGGTAAAAATTAATATGAAATAATTATCTCCATAATGTAGCGGAGCTAAGTGTCAATTATATTTGTAGAGAAACTGAATGCAAGACAATCCGTACAGAGCAGCGTCCTATTATTCAGAACATTTTTAAAAATTCTATCCATCAAAACAGCTTGTGCATTTTTCAATATCCTTGAAGCAGTGATTAACAGCACATTCTATCTGTGAGCCTAATATCACCTTTATACGGAGCCCTTTCCAAGGCTCTGTACCTTTCAAGTAAGCACGAATCTTACCAGTGCCTTGGTCTAAATCGTCACCCACAGCAGTCCACATCAATTCAACTGTTCGGTCTTCACTGTACGTCGCGTTCGTGCTCCTCAAGTCAGTTATCTTAGATGGAGCAAGGATATCAATGGTTGAACCTGGTACATAACCCGTGACTTGGAAAGAACCACCCGATGTGGTCCTCGTGAACAAAGAGAAGGGCGTTTCTGCATCCCGTCGGAATCGCCCACCTACAATGAAATTTTAAAAGGAAAGACTCATGAAAAACCAGTTGCTTTAAATAAAAGCACAAACATAAGAGAAAATAGATCAGTGCAAGTGAATTAATAAAAGAGTTATGAATTTTTAAAATTCTATGGAAATCTCAAGTTGGCAACTCCGGGTCACGTGACTGATATCCTGTAATGTCATGGAATCACTATTTTCGAATTGTTTTTTTTACATGAAATGTCACTGGAAAGTAGTAATTCCATGACATCACAATCACATGATCTGGAGTCCACCCCCCAAAAAAGACAGGGGCCCCTGTGCCCCCCTGTGCCCCCCCCCCCTGGATCCGCCACTGCAGGTAGGATGCGAAGGTCATTGTGGTTTGATTAGCATGTGTACGCTTGGAAACAGGCGACTTAGCTGGCTGGAATGCTCCCCAGAGGAGTGGAGAATTTGAACTCTAATGTGCAGAATCACAACTGAATTCAGTGACCGGGGTAATAATTCTGTAAGCGCTTTGGTCGGTTACATTGTAACTGTAAGGTGCTATATAAGAAACAGCTATTATCATTATTACAATTATTTTTATTATTATTATTATTATTATTATTATTATTATTATATTTCCTGTTAATAATACTACAATAATTAATAGATTATATAAGAATACAAATCATATGTAATTAACTTAAGGAGAGATGAATTGAATGGAAATTCGTCGTCCTGCCCCCCCCCCCCCCCCACACACACACGAAAGAGTAATATTCTACGATGAGGCCCTACGAGAGAATAGTTATTTATAGAAGCATTATTATCGTTACTTATTAAACTATTATGATATTTTTAAAATAATTCTTGCTGAAATATGTGAATTACCATTTGCTATTCCCTCCTTCCCTCTAAAGCCAATTAAGGTCTCGGTACGCCACTGTTATGTTGTTACGACGACAATTACTAAGCATTTTTCATACGGTCTAACCAGGGAAATGTCACTAATTTATAAGTTACATTTGATAAACTATGTTAACTTTTATGTTAGTAAAACTATGTTAATTGTCATAACAAATCAAAATCAGGGCAAGTCATTGGTTAATTATTGCGCAAAGATGGCTGTGCCCGCGTAAAGTTAACAGAGACATCTGCGCAAGCACCAATGATTTGTGTTTATTGCGCGCAATTTCGATTTGTTATGACAATTAACATACTTTTCCTTAACATAAAATATAACATAATTTTCAGAATACCGTCCCTGGTCTAAATCAGACTGTCGTGCTCTCAGCAGGGAAATGTAAATACTCTTCCCTGCTCTTAGTATTCCATACAATATGTGAATGAAGGCAAAGAATGGTTATTTGGAGGCATCAATTCCCTATCAAAGTAAAGAGCTTTAAATATACCTGTTGTGTTAACGTTGCTACTTTGGTGGGTGGACCCGTTCACATATACCTCCACACCGTACTGGCCATTGGTTGTGAAGCTTAGGAAATAGGCCGAATATATTCCATCATCCCTGAACAAGTCCGCCGCTATCAAACAAGATACGACGATAACCCATAGACAAATTAAATTCATAGTATGTTAATGGGGGCTTCGGGCGCGTTCAAATCGTGTTCAAATGTCTCTTACAAAATGGCGGAGCTTTAGGGGCCTGGTATAACCTACATGTACTTTATAATTACAAACGAAAGTGAGCATAATTATATATTTATTCGTGGTTAACATGCCAGCGAGAAAGAATTAAAATTCACAATCAGACACATTTTATAGGCAGATGTAGAACAAGGCAGGAAAATGTGATTTTTGTTATTTTGAGCTTATCCCTTTTGTTCCATTATTTCTCTCTGATAAAGATGTTTATATTAAGCAAATAATTACCGTTGGTGAAGGTGATGGGACAAACTATCACTTCCGAGGCGATCTTCTCGGGTTGATTGATATGGGAAAACTACGTTTTATCACGTGATTACCTTTTGACCAATCTAACAGCAAGATTCTTAGTATGTGGAATATAAATGAAACAAACTGTGGGAATATTGGAATAATATATATTGAGAAATATATTGAGAAATAAATTGTTTCCTTGATAGATCGAGAGGGTCAGTGTTTCTGAAAGCACTGGTATTTAGAACTGTGATTCTGTTGAAATATAAAGATGTACTTAACATACTCATTCCATTGTCGAGAAGCTGAATGGTATGCGAGTCTCCACTTGCACTCTCGATCTGGGCGATCACGTCAGCTTCGAGCACGGGTTCGTAGTTGATATGAACGAGTGCATATATTTCAACAACTGGATCCTGGTCAATCTTGATTTGCTACAAAAATAGATATTGCTTGTTAAATCAACTGCTCCTGTTGGTATGAAGAGTGGTACCTAGAACGAATTAATGCGAGTATATCCGAAATTAGTTATTTTTGCAATTTAAACTGCATAATTAGACCATTCTCTGAGTAGCTTATCCAGTCTTCCAGTCTTCCATTCTATTTTTATATCTTTCATGTTGTATTTAGCTTTCACTTATTGGCTTTCTCTTTACCAATTTCTATATGTTTTGCCTTGAACCCCGCCCCACATACCCACAAACATGCACGGTTCCCTCGCACAATAATAAGGCACACACCTTAACTCATCCACACACACCTTTTACCCTGAATTTGTTGTGCAGTGAAAATCAACATAATTTTATGAAGCAAATTAATGCAAAGTCCGATACCCAATAGGCCATTACGAATCTTTACGCCATAATCTAAGATGACAACAATTTCATACGGATATCACTGATTACCGTAGATCCTACGAAGGCGTTAACGACAGGCGGTCTATTAGACATCAACCTCGGTCTTGAGTTGACTGAAACACCAACCGTCGCATTATTTTCATCATTGTTTGTAATCTCTAAAGTCCATATGCCCGCCTGAGATTTGGAAAGAAACACCAATCCATACATATATAGTTGATTAATCACTAAACAAGAAATATTTACAAGATCCTTTAATAATTGCTTTTAACGTACTATAATAATGTTCATGTAGAAGCAAAATAATCACATTGAGTTGTTATAGAGCAAGATTTCCCTATTATTCTCCCGTTTGGTAAAAGTATTTGTACTCACCGACTAAAAAAAAATGATGCCATTTCACAAAATCAATCCTTATTTTTACCCTTCCAACCTTACTAATGAAAAAAATATGAAGGATTTTTTTTTAAATTTCGGCTTTTCTGGCTTCCTTTTGAATCGAATAGACACAGATGAATTAATGACGCTGAAATCTTCTGTCGAAAATCTTAAACAAGTTTTGAACAGCAAGAGATCACTGCGCTCAAAGTGAGGTTTCTTTGCATGCACGGAATTCTACTAATCATCGATTTATATCGATAAATTTATCATCACTAACTATTTCCTACCTATACTTTTGAATATCCATAGTAAACACATGGTAAACAGAGGTAGCAAGATAATTCAATCATTTTAGTTAACAAATGCTCATCTCATAAATCAAAGTAAATACCTCGGCATCGTCGACTTGGATGGTGATCATCCTGATTGTCAAGTCGACATTGTATCTCCCGTCATTGTCGTCGATGATCATTCCAGACGGACTTCGAGCCGACACCAGAATGATTTCGTGATACGAAGTCCAAGCAACCGTCATGATCATGCCATTACCAGCGCTGGAGTCTATGGCAAAGTCAACTACCTTTCTAGAATTGTTCGTGATCGTGGGGATTAAACTCACATGCTGGTGGGCCACGATCAATTGGGCAAAAAGAATTTCCATTTCGGTTAATAAAATTTGGAGTGGATTATTAATTATTATTTGGATTAATTGGATTTGGATTTGGAATAAAGAGAAAAGGAAAATCAATTGGAAATGATCTGTATACATTATGCATAATATCCATAACACGGCTTGTAAAATTTCATGAAATATACACAAATTTATTTAGATGAGCGGAACAAAGAAATCGTATTTTTGAGAAAGGTATAATAATTACCTACAAATCTGTACATTCCCAAACCCGATGAATATACACAAAAGGAAAAGTACGGGTGGGAGAGCCTATACAGTCCTCAGCTATTCTTGATTTTTACCTTATCTACTGATCTAGTAACTACTTCGATTACAAAATTTCATGGTCATTATAAGAAATTAACGAATTCTAAAGCAAGAGAAGTCAGCCCCATCGCCTTGCGAAACTCGTACTAATGCCTAGTTTATGCTTTATGCCTAGTTTACATTTGGCCTGCGATTGGTCTACGGAGCCCTGTCCCCTTTTTCGTGCGGCCTCCGTGCGGAGGCAGGAGGCGGCGGTAAGATTTTCGCAAGAATTCACGGGCTCCGCGGCCTCTACGATTTTGTTTCGCGGGAAGTTATAAAAATTTGAAAATATCGTAAGCCCGTAGCCCGTAGACATATCGTAGGTGGCACTGTACCATCCCCGCCCGGGAATCGCGCGGAGGCCTCGCACTGATCGTGCAGCAAACGCACGATTTTTCGGTGAACATGGGGGCAAAAAAATCTTACAAAGATTGTAGACTCGTGGAACATTTTCAGGGCCTTCGCATGGCGATAGCAAGGTTGCCGTACCGTGGCCGTGCAGCCCCCTTGAGACGGGCGCGTGGGGTAAATGCGATAAATTGGTCTACGATTTTCCGTGCGGATTTGGGGGCATCGTAGGTGGCTACGGGCTACATTGTCAGTGTGTTCACATTATCTTCGAGCATTCGTTCTTTTATTGGCCCTCGGGGGAGAGGGGGGAGAGGGGGAGAGGGGGGGGGGGGGGACAGGCCGTTATAAATCCGGGGGGGGGGCAGGCCGTTATAAATCCGTACAGAGGCTGCTCGGAGATCGTTCAGAAATCGTGAAATTTCAGTGCAGTTGATGTGAAGTCTCCGCAGCCTCCGCACAGAAAATCGTACGAAGCCCGTCTCAAGGCCGATGCACGGCCAAGATGGAGACACGAAACACATTGCACATTCACGGACGCATACGCACACACAACCACTCACACGCCCACTGTCTAAGCTGTAGTTCAAAGATAAAAAGCCTTCTCAGAATGTACGGTTACATTTCTATTTCGACAGAGTTAAATTAAAGTTAATAGAATGTTAATTTCCTCACCGTAATGAGTGATGGAGGAAAGATTTGAGGACGTTTTGACACTGAGCTTATGAAGGCACTGTTCACACAACCTACTCTGCTCTTCAGGGAGCACACCTCGGGATATCCAGTAGTTCTTTCAGATAGATTTTGCAGCTGCAGATCGGCATTTTCGGTAAATGCAACGGTATCGATGATGACATTAGACTGGTCAATCGATGGCAAGGTATCTCTGATGTAAGGCGTAACATTCTCAATCCCATCACTGAGGAGGATGATATACGCCCCAGTGGAATCCTCTTCTTTTTCTCCTTGTAAAATCTGAATAAGTTAATGTACTTTATCTGATTGCATGACAAAACTATAATTTTGTAATGAAAGAAATTCGTTTCCAGGTATTTTGACGAATTCACTTCATTTCATTTAATTTCATTTCATTTCATTTCATTTATTTTCCATTTTCAACAGAATATAACGTAATTACATCATAAATAATATCATGAACCATTTTCAACAATATAAAGACAAATATCATGAACAAAATGCATGTAATAACAATTATTTTCATTCAGCGTAATTTTCAAAAAAAATTATAATATATAAATGCTGAAAATGGAGGGGAATGCTAAAAAGCAAGGCTTGTATTTTGCAAACCCCTCAAAAAAAACAAAAAAAAAAAAATTGTGCAATTTATATAGCAAGTATACATTAAAAAAAGGATACATACACACCCTAACACCCCCGCATACACCAAAAATAATAACTGCAACACCTCCCTCCCCCCCAAAAAAAATTAACTTATCGCCACAGAAAAGAGAAAAAAGAAAACGACGAACGAAAGAAGACGGACAACACCAAAGAGAACAAGGAGAGAGAGAAACAAAAACAAAAACAAAAACAAAAACACACACACACACACACACACACCCAATGGAAATAACAAAACAAAAGAAAAACAAACAAAAAGAACGCTGGCTTATTATAGAAAAGAAGGAAAGATAGATATAGAGAGCATGCGCAGTATTGGGGACGAAACACGATTTGAAATATGAAGCAAAAATTGAATAAAATTATAACAGAATGCAGGATGCAGAATTAACAGAGAATTTACCATAAGTCATGGGGATGATGATGATTCCATCTAAAAGTTTTAAGTTTCAATCAGTCAATTTCCTACCAAGAATCAATTTGATTCCCGGTAAGAAACCAAAAGAAAAGTCTTTAGTTGTTTCTTGAATGAGTGTGAACTGGGAGCATCTTTAATATTCGAATTAAGATTATTACAAAATTTTTGTCCGGTGAAAGTAAATATAGATTTTGTGAAGATAGTTCTAGTAAGGGGTAAATGAAATTCATTTGATTGTCGTGTGGAGTATTTATGAATAGCCATATTCTTACAAAATATATCACTGAATAGTGCAGGTAACAAATTATTATTTAATTTATACATGAACTGACCGAGATTATGACGATACAAATCTTGTATTTTTAAGATTTTATTTTCAAAAAATAGTGGGTCCGTGTGTGATTTCCAGGATAGATTTGATATGATACGGACTGCCTTTTTCTGTAATAATAAGATTCTATCAAGATAAGTAGAATGTGCGTTGCCCCAAGCAACTAAACCATAATTTAAATAGGGCAATATTAATGTAGAGTATAAAGTTAGAAGAGTAAATTTTGGAAAATAATTCTTTAATTTATTTAAGACTCCTATATTTCGGGAAATCGTTTGACATACACTGTCTACATGGGATTTCCAAGAGAGTTTATTATCTATGATTAAACCTAATAATTTCATGGAAGAGACTTCCTCTATAAGCATAATATCTAAAATGATATTATCGGGTAAATTATTTAAAGAGTTACTGAATGTCATTAGTTTAGTTTTGTGAAGATTGAGGGACAGTTTATTGGCTCTTATCCAATGAAGTAATTTTCTGAGCTCATAGGTTAAAACATTTGCCAATGTATGAGGGTTAGTGTGCGACAAAAAAACATTAGAATCGTCGGCAAACAATATTCAAAACAACCACATTCCACAGCAATGAGAAAGTAGAGAGTGTACCCATTGGTAACTTTGTGGTACGTAATAGACCTGTTTACTAATTTATGGATGTTTCTTTCCTGGGGACCTAGTAACGAGGTATTCTATTAACCTGTTACTAATGAATTAACTACAATACTTGGAATCCAGTTTGCATACATTACTTCACTCTAAAAACTCAAAAGTTAAATCTACATTTAAAAGGTTGGAGGAGTGACAACATTTTCAAAATGGTAAATGAACACTTTTAACATGCTGCATCCAACCTTTAAACTATTAGATCCAGCATGTTAAAAGTGTTAATTTACCATTTTAAAAATGTTGTCACTCCTCCAACCTTTTAAATGTAGATTTAACATTTGAGTTTTTAGAGTGTTGTTGCTATGTCTGACAAGCTTCTGGCAAGCTTTCAGATTGTCAAGAACAACCTTTGTTTCAAAAGTATGCATAAAATTTGAAAACTTAGTAAACAGGTCTATTGCCAACTTCACTCCTGTGCCTGGGCATGTAGAGAGCTCATCTCACCATCAGGCTTTGGGGTTACATTAGGTAAGAAGATTACCCTTCAGTCAGTTTTCGTATGTATTATTTCATTAATTAGTGTGCTGATGTGTTTTGATGTTAGTTTATGATCTTGGTATTGTTTATAAGTAATAATTGGTTGTTGAATTAATATTTTTTTCACCAAGATGCGGCATAATGACTGTAAACAAATACATAATAGTAATTATTTAAGTTTAGTCTTGTTAATTGATTCTTGCTTAGTTGAGAGAACTTAGACAATTTGGATGTTATTCCATCTTTGTATTTGATCCTACTTTATATATGACAACCACTGCAGTGCAGTGCAGTGAGTCAATGACTATGAAGGGTTTGGAGCTTACGAGTTTGTGTTACTGTGTAAGTCCAGTTGTTTTAAGATTTCGGATGAGAATTTACAATGCTATTTAATTTTTTGTTCCTTCAGGTCGATTGCTGGCAGACCAGCATGCATGTGAGAAGCAGTTTCGGGAGGAAAACAGTCCTCTTGGCCAGATTGCCAGGATGAGTGGTTCTCATATAAACCCATAGTTAAATATAATATTAATGAAATTGTGTTTCATTGTTTGATGAAATCAATTTAATGACTGAATCATATATTTGTTGTGATTAGATACTTGTTATTTAATGCAATGTTGACATAAATCTAAGGTATGGATTTCATATATATCAATTAATGAGGTTGAAGATTTGTCAATCTGTCGGTCAATTGAATCTGGTGTCGTCGAAACCACTGGCCCGTCTCCGTGGTCTAGTGGTTAAGGCACTGGCGTTCTAAGCCATTGACCCGGGTTCGATTCCCGGCAGAGACATTTTTTCAACCTTTGCAAAAATTTCAAAAAGGGAGGACAGCTCTTGGGAACTTTGATTTTAGCTGCGCAACCATTATTCTCTCATTTTCATTTCTCACAATTATATCATTTCCAGAGAGTGTCAAAGCTGTTGCATATGTCATTTTCTTACAATTATATATATGTGTGTGTATGGGTGCGTTTGTTTAGCATTATGTCCGAGGACATTTTCGGACAGAGAACAAAAAAAAAATCATGACAACAATGGTCCTCGGAAGCCGGACAATAGTCCTCGAACGTCGAACAATGAATTTATGCCTTATTCCGTCGACTGTCCGAGGACGAGTAACAATAGAGGAACAATAGTTGTCCTCGGAAGTAAAGCCATGTAAACGTGTGTGTGTGTGTGTGTGTGTGTGGTGTACCAACAGAGGTATACTTGTGTGACTAATTGGACAGTCAAACACAATAGATTCCTTTATTCCGTCAGGCTTGTGTGACTTTTTTTGCTGCTTGTGTGGCTATTTGAACAATAGAGAGAACAAAGGGAAAGACACATAAGTATACCTGCGTGA
Source organism: Heliocidaris erythrogramma (assembly GCA_025617745.1). Lineage (NCBI taxonomy): Eukaryota > Metazoa > Echinodermata > Echinoidea > Camarodonta > Echinometridae > Heliocidaris > Heliocidaris erythrogramma. Next base: position 41,696,785 of record CM046866.1, read on the forward strand.
GTATGTGTGTGTGTGTGTGTGTATGAGTGTGTGTGGGCGTGTTTAGCCGTATGTCCGAGGACATTTTCGGACAGAGAACAAAAAAAAAATCATGACAACAATAGTCCTCGGAAGCCGGACAATAGTCCTCGAACGTCGAACAATGAATTTATGCCTTATTCCGTCGACTGTCCGAGGACGAGTAACAATAGAGGAACAATAGTTGTCCTCGGAAGTAAAGCCATGTAAAGCAGTGTGTGTGTGTGTGTGTGTGTGTGTATCTACATGGTACATTAGCAGGACATGCAAAAATACGGTTTATTCCATCATAATAGCGCCCCTACATTAGATGGACATTTGAACAGAGAAATAGGACAATAAATGTCCTGCTAATGTACCATATATCCCTGTATATATAACACTCGGGAAATAAAATAGACGTCTACAAGACGACACTCAACATGGTTTCTTGCGTTGATGTAATTTTTGTAATATTCATTAATAATAAGCCTATAATATCAACAAAATGAAACAATTAAATAGCAATTAAATATAAATCAAATGAAAGATATAAATAGCGAATTATGTCATGTTTGTAAGATGAAAATAATAGATGTTAACATAATATATTCGTTTTTCACTCTAAGATACGGATTTCATCTTATAACACACACACACACACACACACACACACACACACACACACACATATATATATATATATATATATATAGGCCTATATATCTCTCACTCATAAAATAACAACGGCATTGGCAACGCTCGTGGAAATTAGTGCGATGTGAAAGGAAATGAGAATAATTATCTCTCATCCCTTTTTTAAATATATAGGCCTATATATATATATATATATATATATATATTCACAGAGAGAGAGAGAACAAAATAAAAGTAAACATACATGTATAAAGACAGAGGGGGCTCTAGTCCAAGTCGGTTTAGACACAATAAAGAAATATTAAAAAAGAATAGGATGATAGGCTTACCGCTATCGCCGTTCCGATTCCACAACCGATACACGTACGTCCCCCAGGCGTTGTAGGTAGAGCTTTGACAAGGTCCAATCTTCCTTGATCTGTAATCTCCACGAGCCCAGATCGATTCTCTGACGAGGAGTTAAAGGTTACTATAGCCATAAATACTCCATTTGGTACGATGTACTGCAAGTAATTCGTTGAGGCTTGGATCATGCTTAAGAACTTCTCACCCTTGGTTTAAAAAATGGAATAAAATAACGCCTTTAACTCTCTCATATAAAATAAACAAACAACACACACGACGGGGAGCATTTATAGCTAGGTTGTTTTCAAGATGGGGCTGTGAATTTGCCAAGAATTCATACTTCTTGTATTCTACTTTCTGGAGAATTGACTGCCTTATTCTACTATAATTACAATAACAGTTATCTTTTGTTTACTTGTTGTATCGCGTGATCCTATATTGTTTTTTATGTATTTCTTTGTATTTTTGTCGATATTTTTTTATAATAAATAACCCTGTAGAAGACGCTTTTCTTCTTCAAATCCCCCACATTAAATCGAAGAAAGGTCAACAAAATATAACTTTTTCTGGTCCTACTATTTGGAATAGTCTACCCTTACACATTCGTTCCTACCCTTCAGTTGAATCTTTCAATTTGTTTTCTCTATGATTGCATTTGGTTGTGTGCACTTGAAGAGCAAACTAATGACTTTGCTTTCTTTTCCCCTTTCTTATTGCAAAGCGCCTTGAGCATGGTTTTAAGGAAAGACGCTATATAAATACCAATATGTATGTATGTATGTGTGTATGCAAGGGGAAATTTTAATTTTGGTTTTTATTACATTTAAACTCTCACGAGTTACGAGAACATATCGTTATGTCTACTGATAAAAAATATTGTTAACATCACCTTGGCGATGCCGTGAAATGTGTTTAACAACACCTAAACGTTTTATTGAGTTATTTTTATCCCAAACTGAAAAAATAGCTTGATCTGACCACTGAATAATGCTAGTGATACAGAAAGGAATCATTAGTAATTGTGTCGTATCAAGAGATCTTTCATTTTTTAATGGAATATATGGAATATGGGACACAATTCCAACAATCGCCCACTCACAAGAGAGATAACGTAACAGCTCAACTCTGCTTAAGGATCCGAATTTGAATGGAACATTAATGTGATTAATGGACTCAACTTTAAAATCAAACATGTATGATGACACAAACAGCGTTAAATTGATAATGATATTTGACCAGCTGATTTTTTAAAACAGTGAAGGCCTTACGATATGCCAGAAATAATTATAATAGAAATCGATGCCAAACTCCGTTCATGTACAGGTAGGCCTATAATATGGCCTTTTAAAATCTAAGTTGGGTAATCAAGTAAAACGTTAAAATTAGTCAGTTTGCATGTATCTCGAATCTTGAAAAATGTAATTTGACCCATATGTTTACAATGTCCCAACTATCTATAGCCCTACTACTTTTTTTGATAGTAATGTTACAGACTTACCCGCATGCTCCCGCTGATATCAAGCACGAGAATTACTCTTCGTATCCCTCCATGACGGACGACCCGTATCTCAGGAGTAGTAGGAGTGGTAACGGGTAGAGCATTCTTACCAGTGAAGTCAGCCGATGTCAACATCACATCCCAAACGCTCTGAGAGTCGCATCTTAGATTCTGAAGGTTTTGGGGGTATCTGTTATGAAATCCTTCCGGGTTCTTACTGTCGCTGTGACAGAACTGAGTCACCTAGAACAGAGGAAATTGTATTAATCGGGAGGGTCTTGCTGATCGCGATGTGATCGTAGATAATGCCTAGCCATGATAAGATATGTTTAAAATCACGAATCCTGGCTAAAATGTGCAGACAGCGAGACTTGGACTGGATGAAGAAATTGCAAATCCCTACTGAACGGCGTAGCTTGGGCTTAATTAGCCAGTGGTAGGGAAATGTTGGTCGGAGGAGGACAAGGCGGAGGAGGAGTATCGAGGAGAGAGGGAGAGAGAAAGAGAGAGAGAGAGAGGGGTGAAGGGGTGGGGGCTCTAGAAAACATTAATCCCATTTCCCATGGACAGGAAAATTTGCAGTTTAAATGGAAAAAAATAGGAATTCTGCATGGAGCTCATCGAATTGAATGAGCTTGTGCAATGCAATGAGGGCGTCGTTGAGTTATTTTCATTTTATTATATCCTTATTACAGAGTAGAGCAATTACTCATCTTTTTGACACATGTCGGGTTCGTAAGGGCACAATTTCGTGGGGGGTCGTCTCTATGATTCACAAATCGTAAACCAGTCGTATTCATAATTACATGTTTAGGCCTACAGTGTGTTGTTATGACTATGTTGAATAAAAGAAATTTCACTCACTGAAGGAATATCAAATCCACCCGTATCAAACATGAGTGAAGCAGTAGCTGTCTGGCCATTCGGATCGGGCATGAACTGACACTGTGGATTTAACTGCCCTGCAATATTCTGTTGACATACTTCAGAGGGCTGTCCATGGACGTAAGAACCCTTGACTTTTGCGGAGCAACGTGTTATTTCGTCAATTTGGTAAAAGGGTTTGGCACCACTGTCTAGGTGTGCCTTTTCATAATGCTCGTCAAACACACCCCATCGCAGCTTGGCCCAAAGCCGAACAAGGGTCTTGTCTGAAAAAATACGGACAGAAATGTTCATGATTAGAGCCCGTGCAAAACAAAGGTTTACCACTAGGGGCGTCGAAAAAGTGGAATGGGGGCGAGGAGGGAGGGGTCAAAGGTATGAAATCCCTATGTAGGGAAGAGCAGGGTGAATTGGGACAGGAATCGTGATTTGGCACTTTTTCCTTCATAACTTTTAAAATATTCATTGTAGCCTCTCTATTTCAATTATAGTAAATAGTACTAAAACTAGGCTAAGAACATTGACAAACAAGCTTTTTATACAAATAATCATTTAAATTGAAGTACTTGAGCGGGGTGAAGTGGGATACCCCTGAGGTGACTGGGACGGTATGAGGGGTGATGTCGGACAGTCGGGGAAAAGTGGGACAAAACATTTGAAAATCCAAAAATCACCATAGTTTTCTCGTAGTTGTCTAAAAATAAGTGCTAGGAATGTGAAAGTTAATATAATTAAAAAAAAACTTACTCAACAGTCACAAGTAAAGTTGACTTAAAGTTACATGTCCATTAAAAAAATATTGGAAGAAGATGAACATTTTTGTTTTGACCTATTTTTCGAAGTTTTTTTTGCCGAAAAAAATAATCCTTCATAATACCTGAGCTGTTTTTGTTTTTGTTGTTACGCACAAGTTTGTCTTACGAATGATCTGTAAAAAGGAATTGACAGATGTGACTTTATTACGAATGTTTGATGTGTAAGACGGTTTTTTTTTCATGTAATATATCTATGGATTATGACTGATTAAAGATCATTTTCCTTATATACACTAAAAGTAGTACCTCAGTCACACCGCAAACCGACTTCACACCGATTCCAAACCGACCGATTCTTGGCCATTGGGTGTAATGTAATTTTTCATTCGGTATGTTGTCTTGTGGTCTTGTTTTTGTTACTATGGTATGACCGGGGTGAACTGGGACAAGGTGTCCCAGTTCACCCCGATAGTAGAAAAAAAGAACTAGTTAGAACAAAATTAGTATTGGTATTTATCGCAAAAAAAATATTGCAAAGTATTTGGTCGTAAACTTGTAAAACGTTTCACATTGAATGCTGAAAAGAAGGAAAAAAGTGGTCAGAAAAAGAAGTGAAACTTAAACCAATTTTGTGAACATTGATAGTTAAGACCTTTTGTAGTCTATAAAACTTTAAAGGTTAATCATATTTTATTCGTTTAAGGTGGTTTTCCTTTTAACCCGAGTCCCAGTTCACCCCGTTCTCCCCTACATTATCTGTCAGCAAATATTTCCGTTGTTGTCACGAAAAAAAATAATTGAAAGACACCCCTTTTTTAATTTTATGCTTCTAGGAAAATTTATCATAGTTTTTAAAAATATTTTTTCGATTTTTACAAATTTGGGTCAAATCTGTTAGATAATGTGATCCGATACCCCTGGTTGAGCTACATTAAACATAAACATGGATAAAATAATTATGTAAGAAAGACATTCGCATTTGTAAAATCTTCGTCTAACATTTGAAAGAGATGTTTTAAACACTTAATTACCAGCGATTATTTAACCTGTTTATTACCTCGTTTGCCGTAGCTACTTTTATCGGTGATGTATCGAGGGTTAAAAAGCATGTAGAGTCCTTGCTCTCCGCAGTTGGCTTTTACCTGTTTAACTAGTGGCTTATCAGGGGAACTCTTACTGATCTTGATGTTAGCACCCTCGAATGCTTCTTTATGAGCCATCTCGTATGAACCACTGGTCCAGTTGGAAGGTACGAGAATGGTAATGGATTGGAAATAGACACAGTTCCTCGTTGCATTAAACAATCTAGCCGAGCCTTGGGTGAATAAATCCTGTAAGTAGAGAAGCAAACTAATATCAATGATTCAAAGCAATAAAGTAAAGAAAGTCATGATATTCTTAGCGAATGAGATGACGACAACGACAACGATGTAAATGATCTATTAATTTTTTTCCAAGGAGGTACTAGGCTTGCCTAGTACTATCCCCAGGACTACCATTCCCGGAAAACTTACCCCGGAAAACTTCCCCAAGGCCGATAAATCCTGACAACTACTCGTAAAATAAGATCAACTAGCCATGAGAACAACTAACTGCTAGAACCCTCGAACAAATACCCTTTTAGTTATAAATATAGGGGCTAGGTGATAATTAGATTGATTTTTCAAGAGGTGTTTTTCAGGGGGTAGTTGTCGGGGTATATTCATATCTTTGATTTTGATGTATTCAAAATTGTATTGGGTCCTCAGGAAGGGGAGGAGTTTAGATAAGAGAATTCAAGATCACAGGGAGATGATATATAGGTGATACCAGACTTGAGAGTCATGATAATAATATGAAAATAACTATCCCCCTAATTATCAGGACGCGTATCTTTCAGGACAAATACCCCTATTACTAGTAGGCTAATAAAAAGAAGTGTTCTGATTAAAATATCCCGCAAAATGATGTGACATTGGAAACAAAAACCATCGGGTAGACAATCGTTATCCTTATCCGAATCAGAGAATGAATATTATTTGAGTTGTAAGTTCAACAAACTGTGGCAATGTACTCTTTGGCGTCAAACATTGCAGTGGACTGCCTGATAGACTGAATTGAACTTAATGGCTCGTTCACACATTATTACGTCTGAACCATAACAAAGAACATTAGGTTAAGAAACCGATGAATTTGTTTGAACTAATATCATAAAAAGACAGAAACACTGTCACAAAGTGTTTAATCCGAATTAGCCGCTTGATCCGATGGTATGGTCTAATGGAGACAGGATTTGGGCGCAAACTAATGCCTGCTGTAAATCATGATAAAAGATTTTTAAAAACGTGGTGGAACACTACAGTCTTCATGACAAAAATAATGGGAATTGAAGGAGTTTTAAATCCTTGAAAAATAATTGGTTTATTATGATTACACATTTTATGAACCACACACAATTTAAATTATTGTATTTCGTTTCATCAAGGGGATTTTCTTTTGTATGTAATGCATGGGTACAATAAACCTGATACAATATCGCTCATTTATAGCTTACGACAGCAAAGCATGATGTTAAACAATCTTACAAAAAAGTAAGTAATGAATTCCTGTATGTGTATTTATTTTCGTTTATACTGATTGAAAAACACATACGTGCTCAATCTCTTCGGATATGAACTTTCTAGTTTCTAATATTTCTTTTACAATTAATAATAATGACGGTATCATTTTGTCATAAAAATATACAGAATAAAATAATTTATTAAAGGGAAATTAACCTCAGCGTATGAATTAGCTTATTTTGAATGGTGTAGTATATGCCTCTTATTTGATACATGCAATTTCATGTAAAAACACAGGATATAGATATAAATCACTATTTTCCAGCCAAGTTATCGTCTGCTAGCAATAATAAGGGGGCTGCCATTACTTTATGTGTACACGAACATATTTTTCATCCCAAGTAAAATTTCCTTCATCGTTAACTTGTAATTGATTTTTAGAGGACAAATATATATTAGATAAAGTCACATATTCTGAAATGTAAGTTTAGTTTTATATATTTTTTAAAAGGTCTTAATTTGTTCATAAAAAATATACTTCATAAAAAATATACGTCAAGGACGGAGAATTGACGTCAAGGACGGAGACAATCGTAAGAATACCAAAACAAAGCGAGGAATCTGCTTTACAGGATGGCTATTAGAACTCATGGGTCGTCAATTATCTAGGCCCATGGCCAATAACAATCGTAATACAATCAGAACAAAGCGACGTATCTGTTGTAAAGGTAGGCTATTATCAATGCATATGGTACCTAATGATCCGTGTCATGCACAAAATGGCAGCCTCCATGGAAAGACGTAGCAGACAATAGGTGCATCTAGAATATCACGTGGGGTTACTTGTCCTTTAAAGATACAAATAGACCACCTCGATGACCGAATATGAGGTGGCAGCTGTCCCCAATAATGGTTAATCTAATTTAAACATGGGGAGGCTGCAGCCGACATCTCAGCCCCCTTGTAATTTATGATATTACATCACGCCGATGAAGAAGATGGCAACATGCAAGCAGTCTACTACTGCTTGATGTAGGCAGCGAATAAAAGAATCAGATTTATAGGTGTATTTCCATTCACCCTTCTGATTCTATAGAAAATCCTACCGTCTTGCATGGCACGCTGATGACACGGAAAGTAATTCCATAGTCTTTGTTTATTCTTTTGACGATTAAGTTGGCCTATGAACATGAAGAAGTTTGATCTTCTCTTTACAGACCCGAAGAGCAGAATTACACTAGTCACTATAATGATGATCATAGTAACAGATAATAATCATCGTAATGATAATTACAGTAAAATAGTGTAATAATAAATGATCAACACCTGAGCACTTCCAGCTTCAATTAAAACCGAGTAATATTTGGACGGGATTTCCCTTTAAAATCAGGGGCGGTATAAACTGCAATTGCGCGCAATAAACACTAATCATTGGTGCTTGCGCAGATGTCTCTGTAAACTTTACGCGAGCACAGCCATCTTTGCGCAATCATTAACCAATGACTTGTCCTGATTTTGATGTTATGACAATTAACATCGTTTTACTAACATAAAAGATAACATCATTTTCAGAATACGCCCCCAGATCTACAGATCCAAAAAGTTTGTGGAAAAAAGTTTGCGGAAAAAACTAAAGAGAAATTTAGTGGCATGAAAAACTAAGGAAAACAATGAAAATCACGAGACAAATAAGCCAGTTTGTAATCAGTGCATTGTACAAATGACCCTGAAATGACCCCAATTCATGGTGTGCACGCTATGAAAGCGTGTAAAGGTCAATTGTGCTCGGTACAACTGATCTTTTCCTGCACATGCGCAAATTATAATTACGAACTGGTTTATTGTACTCGGTACAAATGACTTTCATATCCTACGTCATAAAATTCTCATTTAGGGATTGGCAGGAATGTCTAACATGACACGTGACATAAAATACTTTCACCATGAAGGAAAAAAAAGATATCGCGTGACGTCAGACCTCCGTATATTTTTTTTTTGCTATACCGATATTTTGACTTCCTTTTGTTATTCTAGATTTTTTGCTTTTAAAGAAGGTTTTATTTTCCATTCAATGAACAAACCAAAAAAACCCCCATAACATAACATACCATATATAATATGCATCCTTAATTAACATACTTATTTAATAATATGCATATCACAATTATGAATATTCGCAATATAAACATATAAATTATATTACATCACATAATACAAATTGTAAAGTACCTACAAATTCAATAACGTATACACAACCGAAAAAATATAATAACCCTGATTCAGTGAATGGAAAAAGTAAGAAAAACAAAACAAAACAAAAACCCTATAACTTAAGGATAATCCCTGTACCTCCATACCTAAACTGCCATGCCCCCCCCCCCCCCCGCCCTCTCCCCTCCCTTTCCCGAGCGACATCTCGTGCCTCTGCGTTCAACCAATGTAAGTAAAAGTTGGTACTTTTATCGTGGGAAAGGATATAATCATTTCACATTATCTTTTACACAAAACCTGTGTGAAACAAAAATATTCTTTCATCAGCAAGTAAGAAAACGAAAATTTATGTAATCTTCTGTACTGAGCGAATGGGAGAGGAGCTATACGTCACGGAGGTGTCAATTTGTGTTTGATTGATAAAAACTTCAAAAATTAATTTCTTATCGGATTTTGCTCAAGCATTAAGTAATCTGTTCTTCTCATTTTTCTGCGTTTACTCAAATTAACTGAATAGCAGGGTGGACCTCCCCTTTAAGTTCATTTCAAGGTGTTTAGAGTTGGAAAATGAAGTATAAATAGCCAAGATTGAAGATGAAATGTTGATCATTTGTCTTCATCTTTTCGTCTTCATCTTTAACCACGATGAACCTCTTCTTAACCATAGCCAAGATTGCTTCAATATTTTATGGAATGCACTTCCAAATTCTATGAGAATTCTTATTGATTTAGATAAATTAAGGCTTCTCTTAAAATGCATTTATTTAATGCTTAAGGTGTGTACACATGAACTCAGTGCCCAACACTATCTTGCTTCTAAGTGGATTTTGTAATTTGTATTTTTCTTATTAAGTGTGGTTTCTTCTGTTTTCATTTTAAGCGCATAGGGACATGCTATCCTGCAATGTGTTAAGCGCTATAAAAAGAACTGAATATTATTATTATTATTATTATTATCATTATTTTAGGGCAGATTCATAAAAGGCACGATCTCCTTAGCGGTGATAAATTGAAATACACCTCTAACAAATTTGATCACCCATCTCATAATTTGATTTACTTACAACAGTGATGAAATGACGAAATACTCACTCGCAAACCGTTAATGATTGCCTCATCTTCTTCGATATCATCTTCGATAGCGATCAGGAGGTTAGTATATCCACCGTCATCCAGGCTGATATCATTGGTCCGAAGAGCTATGATCACTGGGGCTAAGACCACAATCGCTGTGGTCACAAGTAACCATTTCCCCTTCATATTTTTTAAGTCTTCTCAGTGAAATCACTTCTATCAGTCTATTAGTGGCTTAGTGGAATACGAAACTTTATTTTTTTCTAGACCATGTAGATCCTTGTCCAAACGCCCAACAGAATGACTGAAAAGGTTGTCTCCACTCAATTTAATAAATGTAATATTTACTTCCTCAACTAAACAAGCGTTTGGAAAACTAGATGTATTCAAGACATTCAATATTTATTTCTCTTGAAAAACACAATGAACTTGTGGAACATTTGGGGGGAAATTTTCTCCGTCATTGTGACGTCAGTTTCCTTGCGTGAGACCCCGAGACATTTTCTTTTCTTCCATTTTTTTTTTACCAACATGTTTTTTTTTTATTCTGTGGTCTATCCTCGAACGACCTTGAATCACCTGAACCTTAATGTGATTATGAATTCAAAAACTTAACCACCACCCTCCCGCTAAATAAGTAGAGGAAGACAAAGAAGTCGCACTCATTTGTTCTCAATATTTCCCTATTGCTGAATGAATTTCTCTGCTGCAAAGACTGTATGTGCACTATTAGCCGATATAAAATAGGCCTTCTATGAAACAATGAAAATCACTAGACAAATTGGCAACTCAGTCATGGGTTTGTGATGTCATTGGTACACAACTCACCAATAATTTTGTTTATATTCATAATACAAATTCTCAAATTTTGTCCAAGAATATGAATATTCACATAACTTGAACCAAATACATCTATAGTAATATGATTTTGCATGTATAAACATTTACAAATTATTTCAGGAACTTCAAAATATTGATATTGTTTTCAAAATATTACATTTCCATAAAAACTCATCTTTTATGTATATTGTATAAATATTCATATTTTCATGATTTTTACAGAAAATTATTTATTCTGTATTAGTGTATACATGCAAAAACATATTACTATAAATATAAGTTGGTTCAAGTCATGAGGAAATCACATTCTTGGACAAAAAATTAAATATGTATTATGAATATAAACAAAATAGTTGGTGAGTTGTGTACCCATGACATCACAGATTCATGACTGAGTTGCCAATTTGTCTAGTGATTTTCATTGTTTCTCCAGTTTTTCATGCCACTAAAAAATTCATAACTTTCTTATTAGTTGTCCGATTTTCCTCAAACCTTTTTTGATCTGTTGGTCTGATTTTTCTGCTTCTATCAAAACCAAGTAATTTTTGGACCGGACTTCCCCTTTAAAGATCGCTGAAGCACTACATTACACTGCCCTATAAGACGAGTATATTTTTTTCTTTTCCTAAGAACCTTATTTATTTCATCTTTTTAAAAATTATTATTATAATGGTATATTTATTGAAAATCTGTATGGCAGCTAGTAGGCTGAATTGTACAAATTTTTACAAATAAAAAGGAAATGCATTCAAGAAGAACAAACATAAATTACAACAACATAATCATGAGAATATTATATGCATAGAACATTAATAATAAAGCAAATTGACAATGGCAAAGGTGATTGTGACTACAGTTAGGTGACGATATATAAAACACGCTCTCATGAGAATGGTACACCCTGAAGTGTATGCAAATAAAGATTTGTTCTTTGTCGTCCTTATGTTCTCTTTTCTCTCTCCCTATCTACATCTGACTCAAGTTTAAAGTCCACTCCCTTCTTTTTTATTCCATGTGCGAAAGGTAAACCGAAAAAAAAATACCTGGTCATGTTGGTAGGGGGATGTTGCAATACCGAATCTCACTATAAGGATCTGAGCCAAGTATAGCACTCTTTCTTTCTGGCGTCTTTGCGTCTTTGCTTAACCCATTCGAGGTTAGCGGAGTTCATCGCTGTTCTTTATAAAGCATTCATTGCTTGCTAAATACATGTATTTCTATAGAACTATTGAAAGTTGAGTATTGTATTTAAAATGAAGCGCGTTAAACTTTACATGACTTGTCACGATCAGTGACGTAGCCTGGGTCCAGCCATGGGACCCTCTTTTTTCCTCTAATTCTTTTTCCCTTTATGTTTTAATCATGTGATATAGGATAAATGTCCCTAGACTTCTATAAAGCTACTCGACTAGTAAGGGTAAAGAGACATATCTTGAAAGATCTGTGTGGCGATAAATTACAAACACATTCAATTCAATGCACCAAATTTGTTGAGCGCCGAATATAATACAATAGGAAAAGCGCCAGTCAAAGTGGTTCTATACATCCATCGGATTCAATAATCTTCTTCATCATCTTCAAATTAGTTCTTTATATTTATAAATATATCATTAACCAGGCTCCAGGGTACATATCTGAATGCTTAACTGTATATACACCGAGTAGAAATCTCAGATTCTCAAATCATAACCTTCAGCTCAGCTACCCAATGACCCGACATTTTGTCAGGTGATAGGACTTTCACAGTTACTGCATCGAGGCTATGGAATAATCTCCCATTGACCATCAGACAGTCAGCATCCATAAAGACCTTTAAAAAAGCTGTGAAATCATATTTATTTTAAATCCGCTATCAAACTTCGTAACAGGTACATTCATTACATTTTGTCTCCATAAAACCACCTGGTAGTTCCCACATGGACGATTGAAGAGTTTTCTGATTTGTGTTTATAAAAAAAATATAATGCGTTCTATAATTTAAATATTTTGTAAACGCTCAGAGCCTTATGGGAAGGGCGTACTAAATGCTTATTGTATTGTATTGTATTGTATTGTTACGAACTTATTGCATTTGAAGTATTTGAATGCTTGTATTCTTCAATGCACGGGTGACTCTGTATTTTTGATTGTCCCATATGGAATGATTTCCAAATGACATTAGTTCGGAAGACAAGAAAAGGACAATAGATATCAAACAGCGAGATCTACCACACAATGTGGATCTATAAGTAGTCACTTTAAATAACCTTCTCATACATATACTTGAGTGGACATGTTACTCATAATGTACCTCCGTTACAATTCACAATAATATGTTCATTTATATATTTTTTCAAAACAACTTTGAAAAGTAACTACAACCTGTTAACCTTCAATTTTCTGAATACAAGGATACGTTTAGGCATATCGGGATTACGCAATAGCAACAATGAAAAGATCCAAGTTAGGGACGAGAATGATTGCTCCTATGACTATGGTTATAGTATCATTAGACAGTGTCTTGAATTATAGTACACTGAATCTGTGAAGCACCATACATTGAGGTCATCAAGACAGTGATCCTCTCCGTCTCACATATTCAGTTACTCGCACCTTGGCCGGTGATAGGACATTCACCGTGTCTGCTTCAAAATACTGGAATGATTTACCACTTATAATTAGACAGTCTTCCTACACCCCCCCCCCCCCCCCCCCCCCCCCTTAGCTACGCGACTAGTCAGAGTAGGGAGATATAGTAACTTGGAAGATCTGTGTGGCGATAAAATACGAACATTCAATTCAATGAACCGGACTTTTTTAATACAATACAAAGGGAAAAGCGCCAGTCGACATGCTGAAGCAATTATATACGAACTTTATTGCATTTAAAGTATTTGAATATTTGTATTCTTCATTGCACGGTTGACTCTGTATTTTTGATTGTCCCATATGGAATGATTTCCAAATGACATTAGTTCGGAAGACAAGAAAAGGACAATAGATATCAAACAGCGAGATCTACCACACAATGTGGATCTACAAGTAGTCATTTTAAATAACCTTCTCATACATATATTTGTGTGGACATGTTACCCATAATGTACCTCCGTTATAATTCACAATATGCTCATTTATATATTTTTTTCGAAACAACTTTGAAAAGTAACTACAACCTGTTAACCTTCAATTTTCTGAATACAGGGATACGTTCAGGCATATTGGGATTACGCCATAGCAGCAATGAAAAGATCCAAGTTAGGGACGAGAATGATTGCTCCTATGACTATGGTTATACGTATCATTAGACAGTGTCTTGAATTATAGTACACTGAATCTGTGAAGCACCATACATTGAGGTCATCAAGACAGTGATCCTCTCCGTCTCACATATTCAGTTACTCGCACCTTGGCTGGTGATAGGACATTCACCGTGTCTGCTTCAAAATACTGGAATGATTTACCACTTATAATAGACAGTCTTCATCAGTCAATGCCTTCGTAAAGGCCTTGAAAACACATCTCTATAGCAGTGTGTAGTTGTAACGTTGTTTTTCTTACAAGTATTGTAACTGAATTTATTGTAAGCGCTTTGGGCCTGATGGGAAAAACGCGGTAGACGTAATAATGATAATAATAATAATAATACTATACATTGCCCGAAAGACACGTATATTATTTCTTTTGTTATTCATTCATATTCATTCATATTTTAAAAATTACGCTGTCATGAAAATGCTACATCCTGGAGTATATGCAAATGAAAATTATTTTTCTTTGTCTTCCTTATATTCTCCTTTCTCCCTCCTTAAGATTTACACCTGACTCTTTTAATATTCATTTCCTTCTTGGGCCAGAAGCCCGTCCCGAATTAGTAACCCCATTTTACAAATGGGATTTGACCCTTTAAAGTTACTTAGACCATCCATGTCACTCACAATAAGCTTGTCAGTCTGAACGAAGCAACCGGTTTGGGCCCCAATCAGAGCACCCTAATAATGCGAAAAGTACCAAACAGTCCCATAACACCAACAAAAAAAAAATATTTGATAGCCGGGGGGATGTTGCAATATCACATCTCTTTAAAAAAAAGGATCTGAGCCGAAGTATTGTGCGGTATTTATTTTCGGCTTCTTTGCTTAATCATTCGAGAGTATAAATAGCTGAATTCAGTTTCCTTCCTTTGTAAAGAATTCATTGCGTGCTAAGTATTTCTATAGAACTATTGAAGTTGAGTACCCGTCTAAAATAAAGCAAGTTAAACTTTACATGGGTTGTCACCATGGGCGGTAATCGTGACGTCACTCTATTCATCATGGGGGGGGGGGGGGGGGGGGACGACACAATAGCCGTCCCCCCATGAACAATAGATTCTCTACTCGGATTGACGCCCATGGTTGTCACGATCAGTGGTGTAGCCTGGGTCCAGCCATGGGAGTGGTAGGGGGACTGATCTTATGAAATGAATGGAATGCAATAAAATGGAGAAGGTTCTGGGAAGGGGTCCTTGTCTTTTTCGTCTTCTGTACTTTTTAAACCCTTCTTTTCTCTCACATTCCTTTCCACCTTATGTTATGGAGGGTATATGTCCCTACACCCCCCCCCCCCCCTAGCTACGCGACTTGTCAGAGTAGAGAGATATAGTAACTTGAAAGATCTGTGTGGCGATAAAATACGAACATTCAATTCAATGAACCGGACTTTTTGAATACAATACAAAGGGAAAAGCGCCAGTCGACATGCTGAAGCAATTATATACGAACTTTATTGCATTTAAAGTATTTGAATATTTGTATTCTTCATTGCACGGTTTACTCTGTATTTTTCATTATCCCATGTTGAATGATTTCTAAATGGCATTAGTTCGAAAAACAAGATAAAAACAATGGATATCAAACAGCGAAATCTACCACACAGGATCTAAATAGTCATCCAACAATTTAAATAATCTTCTCATATATATATATTTGCGCGGACGCATGTTACCCATGATGTACTTCCGTTACCATTTACAATTACATGTATGTTCATGTTTGGTACATGTATATATTTTTAAAGCAAATTTGCAAAGTTACACCTGCCAACCTTCAATTTTTCTGAATATCTCATAAAACAGATAGTAGTTCCTTTATGAAACAAACCAAGCTAAATTACTCTTGTTATTTGGGTTATTAAAGCAAATTTTCATACTTTCACATGGTGCTTTTTAGCTTTTGTCTATGGAGTGTAAAATGTTGTTTATTCATAATTTTACAATTACAGAGGACCCCAATATCTGCCCTTCTCTATAAATGCTGAAAACATATAATTGCTGCTTTAACCAGTAATACAGGAAAAAATATTCCACTTTACACAAAAGCATGCATCATAAAATAAACACCCATTGGTTATGAAATATGCTCCTTTATTTATTTATCTGTCAAAAGTTCCCCCTTTGTCCATATTTCAAGCAGAATAAATTCAGCGCATTCTTATTTGTACTTTTCCATTTTACCACCATGATTATTTTGCATGCCGCCTTCGATCTCCTCTACTACCTCACTTTGCAGATTTAAAGTTTCTCGATCAGTGATAAGCTCTGTTGAACGTGTTCATCGGATTTGTTTCGAATAATGTTTACTTATGAAAAGAGTATTATTTTTAATGCTATAATTTGTAATAAAAAATAAAGAATTATGGATTAACATTTGTAATTGTTGAATATGTAAATACTGATTCACATGCTTTTTTTTTTGGCCAGGTATTTTGCGCATGAACTTCCATTCCCAATCAAATGAAATGAAAATGTGGAAATAAACTTTGACTTAAATAGCGCCCCCAGTTACATTTACTTCTCTTCCTAAGAGAGATATTTTGACACATGTACCCCCCCCCCCCCCCGAAAGAATTTGATAATCAACATTTTGTGCCGCGGAATAAAATCTTAAATCTAAAGTTGAGTACGTTTACCACAACGTTTCACGAAATAATGGTTGGTTATTAAAGGTCGTCAGTCAAAATATTGAACAAAAGACGAAGCCAGGCATTAAAAGGAAACGCCCCCAGGCGGCAGTGAGGAAAGTCAAGATTGCGTAATAGCCCATTCACTTGTACACAAAGTTTGTACATCGAACGCGTCCGTCGGACTCACTGACCTCTCACAGTGGTCGGACTACTGGGATTACATTTCGGACTGCACTAAGCCGACCGAATCTCGCACGAGAGCTCGAGCTCAGGCGGAGCGTGCATGTTGCACGCCGACCAGTCTATCTGGAGTTTGCGCCCCGCGAGGCAACGGCATGATCAAGTAACGACACGGTGCCCTCTCGCGGAATAACACGTCCACAATCTGCGGTTGAGTATCCCTTTAAGCATGTTTATGAGTTGTGGCGTATCTGTGGATGAGCGGAACCGATCCGTTTAATAATGTATTTCAATATATTTATGTTTCATGTTTTCTCAGTTATTAATTCACCTGCTATGCATAATGGCATCTCTAGTATATGCATATGGATCGAATCCACATTTGCTGTTGCTATGTCTGACAAGCCCCTGATAATTTTTTTGAGTCGTTAAGAGAGACTTTGTTCAAGAAGAAAGCATAAAATTAGTAAATTAGTTTTCATTTCCTCATTTAATGTACTTAGATTTTTAAAGGATGATTCTTTTATGAACCCTTGTTGACGAGCTATTCGATTTACGCGTTATGAATAGAATTTGCATAGATCAAATTCATCTTGTACATGCATTATGTGTTGCTATGTCAGACAAGTATCTGGCAAGCTTTCGGTTCGTCGGGAGCTTTTGTTCGATGAGTTATTTAATGAATATAATTTGTTTGAATTTAGTCATTGCAATAGAATTGCAAATTTTTTAGCCACATGATTCCCCCCACATACACACACAAACACGCACATATGCACACCCACAAACCAAACACCTCCGTAAAGCGGCCTTCATGGCCAGCCACTGAGTCGCTATGTAGACAGAATGGCTCTTGAATAACAGTCTTCATCCTCGCAATTTCTATCTAAAAAGGAAGAGGAGAGAACCTTCCATGTCCTGCTACTCTCTCATGATATCGTTTTTTAATTTACTCAAAGAAATAATATTGCAAAGAGTTAAGCCAAATAATTCCATGCTACATAGTTGTTCATCATCATGTAAGGATTTATACCGGATCACATTTTCAGTAGTACTACTGTAATCTAAATGGTATTATGAAATGATTACTGTAAGTGACTATCTCCGTCAGTACATGTAGCCTTTAATGCAGTATTGAGCGTTGAAAAAAAGCAATTCCTTTTGCATTTATAAGCCTTGATGTTGGAGGTCATTTTATTATAATTGAAAATTTCTTATTATTTTTCACTTGTTTTATTAATTATTTTCATTTTTTCTCTAAGATTTCAATGTCATCGTTATCAACAGCACTTCTTTTTTCACCGAAGACTTGTACATGTATTTGTCAGATTCCCCATGTCTTCTGTATATCATATACCGCTATTAGGTCATTCTAGAAAGCATCTATATTCTTCTTCGTCTGCTTTAAATGTTATGGATAAGCAAACGAATTGTGGGTAACTACGCATGCTATAATTTATCTACGTGGAGAGCGTTATAAAAATATGCTTTCATTCTCTTTGTTAACACAGTAAAAAAGAACAGGCCTTTATCCGCACGAAAGTGTTTGAAAAAATTATTGAAATCACTATTTCATTGACAGCGAATGCAGTAACATTTTTTTTCTGGGAACATGATTGGTAATGTCTATAGTTAGGTTATGGAAAACAAGATTAACAGCAATTAAATCAATAATAATCTATAAAGGGTTCAATTTCTTATGTTTTTATATAAAAGAAACTGCAATAGAATGAGAACACTCATAATGATGATATTCTCGTTTGATCTTAAAGGCCAAGTCCACCTCAATATCAAGTTGATTTGAATAGACAGAGTAAAATTAAACAAGCATAACAGTAAAAATTTCACTGAAATCGGATGTAAAATTAGAAAGTTATGGCATTTTGCAGTTTTGCATTATTTCATGAAACAGTGATATGCATAACATGGGCGGTATGCAAATGAGTGAACCGATGATATCATGCACTCTCTTTTCCTTATGTATTTTATTATATGAAATATCATTTTGGCTTCAATAATGTAAAACATGGTTTGACTCCATATGGAACATGTAGAGTCATCATTATTGTAACTTATTTTCATAGAAGGAAGGGATTCTTTATTATCAGATCTATAAAAATTGAAATATTTGAAATTTCATATAATAAAATACATAAGGAAAAGTGAGTGTGTGACATCATCGGTTCACTCATTTGCATACCATCCATGATGTGCATATCACCGTTTCATGAAATAATGCAAAACTCCAAAATGCCATAACTTTCTTGTTTTACATCCGATTTCAGTGAAATCTTTACTGTTATGCTTGTTTAATTTTACTCTGTTTATTCAAATCAACTTGATATTGAGGTGAACTTGGCCTTTAACTTGTTATGTATGTTTTTATAACCGGGAATACCAGCTGTATAACCATACTGCTTTAGTATACAGCATTGAAACTAGAGAAAAATAAGGGGGATACACGTGCATACAATTGTTTATTTTATTCGTTGCTTTATAAATTTAAATCTTTTAAACTAGGACGAACGATATGTCTAACCTGAAGGAAGAAAAGAAGGAACATGCACAAGCATAACAATACTGAGTATAAGAATACTTTACCCTACGCTATCAGTGAAGGTAGAAGGATAAAGAATAAGAGCAAAGATCCCATATTAAATCAAATAGCAATCTGGAAAGCTCACATCTTGGTTATACAAAACATATGAATAAACGTGACATAGATAACTATATATATCTTACGGTGTTCCTATCAAACTGTGTATTATCAAGCAGATTTTGTGTTTACTTCTAAGGAAAATAAGCAACAGCGGCAAATAATGTAAATATTAATTTAAATGCACATAGAAAGCATGGTGTGTCAAACATTTTGAAAAGCAGATTAGGTATTTTGGAAATAACCAGAAAGGGCTTCGTTATAAAAACAACTTTTGGTTATGCACATCTGGGCTGGTGAAACGTTTGTCTATATAAATCATGTTGTTGAAAGAAACCATTACATTAATTTTTATTGTGCATTGATTGTAGTCCAGTGCGTCATGTTTTATGGATCGTAATTGAAGTGTTAAACTAGACAGCTTAATATTGTCTTTGAAATTTGGATGCAAGTGAAACATGATGGCTTTTAAAATGAGTTAAAGTTAACACCGTATAAGTAAAATAAAAGCATACATGCATTGAATAAAATGTTCAGATTTCACTATCAAATAGCAATCGGATTATCACGATATGCTACACTCTAAAATTTAATGTTTTTTTAACACGCTTGGTTCAGCATTTAAGGTGTTGGCTCCAGCATGTTAAAAGTTTTAATCTGACATTTTGAAAACGTGGTCACTCCTCGACCTTTTAAATGGTGAATTAAAATCGTAGTATTTAAAGTGTAGGTGCCCTTAAAATAAGGAAGCTCGAAAAAATATCTTTACAGTAAAAATACAGGCTTAAGACTAGCACTCCTTCTATCTGCCGATGAAAAGTTTGAGACAGAAAACAGGTTTGAAGACCTACGAATCGAACAATTAAAGTAGAACACTGATGATTTTAAATATTGGCTTAATACTTATTATTGCATAGATGGCATAAATTAAACAAGGTTATCCAAATTTAAAGCTTGGAAACATTTGAATTAATGATTATTATCAATTATAAAACGGTAAAATACAGCCCCCGATATAGCAGCTAAAAAGCTCCTTGAACGCTGCTGAGATGTGTGACGACACAAGAGGGGCGAGTCCTGTCTAAGCAGACGATGTCCCATAACATTATACACATTTTTCAGTGCCTGTTTTGTCATCTCCTCTTCACTTATTTCTCTTACTTGACTAGCGTCAGTCTTAATGTTAGTCTGTTGCCTCACTCTTAACTTCGTGTATGGTATTATTTTGATGAAAAATGCAGCGTTAAAAAAATAAAGGAATCAGTCACTTGTAAACAAAATAAGACGCCATTGTATTTTCAGCTGCTTGCACCGCGGCATGTTCGGCGTTTCAAGAGGGAACGAATACCATCCAGCTATTATTCGCAGGGCTTTTCAATTTGAAAATGGGGTTTATTTCATTGATCATTGACCCTTCTCCTGTGTATTTACAATCAAACGGTTTTAGTTATCAGAATCAGTTCACTTTCCCTTTTAGAATGGTGTGAAATAAGGTCATGTTTAAATGTACCAAACTCTTTATAATTTGATAAATAATTGCATTGCAATTACGTTCATTCATTATAGGACGTCGTCTGCTTAAGCAGGATCGATCCCTCGTATGACGACATCAAAACATCGCTATATTTCTGGCGAATCCTCGGATATTCCACATGCTGAGAAGAGCTTTTATTTATGTTGTTTTTATAATCATCATATACGCAGTTGACATAAAACTTATACGATTGCCATCTGTAAGCTTCCCAATTTCTAGTGATACATTAATTGCCATATTTGTGATTTTCTTGAGTGTTCTACTTTAAATAAATTTCGAATTACTACTCCATCGCCTGCGATGACACATTTACATAATATACCAATTCCGAGGGTTTTCAGGAACATAAGCGTCATTATCGTGAGCTTTGTTTTGGTTATTGACCTTCTGTGTCTTAGGTACTCTCCGACACCCACAAATCACAGCTATGATAACGGCAAAAGCGAGTACAAGCAAGGTTGCCGCGCAGGCAAGTGTAATGATAGCCCATTCGGGTAGGACAACTCCAGGAAATCGCGTGGCTGGTACTTCTGATGTCGTACTCAAAATTGTTGTCGGCATGGTCGTGGGAGGCCAAATTGTTGTCGGCATGGCCGTGGGAGGCAGAGGACGTCTTGAGATGGACAAAATGTTCGATAACTGGCCGGCATTACCAACCTCATCCCAGGCTCTTATCATAAATGAATAGATAGCGTCTGAGTCTTCACCAGGCAAACGGATAGTGATGGACTCACGAAGACCAGAGGAAGCGACTAGGGAGAGGTTACCTAGCAGAAGATCAGTGTCGGTAATAGCAGTGGAGGAGGTGAAGTTAGTGCGGATTTTTGTGAAGTTTTCTGAAAAACGGAGCTCGTAGAAGGCAGCTGTATAGTTAAATGATTGAGGAAGAAAAGATTAAACCAAATTAACAAAATGCAAGGACATGAGAGCTTCTAAATTCAAGACAAACAGAATCCTTTAATAGACTATCTTCTATGCCATGATCTATTTCAACATAATTAAAATACGATCATACAAAGATACGGTACAAAGATAACAGGAAAATCAAGCCCGAAATACTTCTCACAGCAACTCTTTATAATTTTATAGCGAAGAACATGAGTAGTGTACAAACATTAATTAAAATCGGCCAGCTGTACAGTGAGTCAATAAAAAGGAAACCTAGTTTCAACCCGAAATATCGTAGCAATCAGTACATATGAATTTAATCTAACATACTCACATTGTAACATTGTCATGTTTCCTTTAATATGACACTTTGATCAATAAAATCCGAAGGTGGACAGCTGAACATTAAATATTTTCCGGATTCATTCATGTCAAATTTCCCTCTGCCCAAGGTTTGAATGAAATTGATGGACAACCCAAAGTTGGTTGAATGGTCGCCATTCCAATTTAGTGCACCCACCAATTTTTGAGGGTAATTCCTGAATACTATTCAGCCCAAACTTGGGCAAAGACGGTTTTGACATGCTTTTTTAAAATGGCCAGTGCTCAATCATGCTTAATCATATTTTAGTGAGCCGCCTATCAAATGAAAGCATACATTATCAACTATGATACCATTATACATTTCAGCGCATCGATTTCACTTGGTTTTTAAGATTTTGGGTTTCCTGTTTTTATTGACTCGCACTGTCGGAATATTTGGCATTTTTTGGCAAAATTTCTTATCAATATGTATTATCTCATAGCAAGCCACTGTTGATTTAGAGAGGAGTAATTTACCTGTTCCTTGATCTAAATCGTCCCCTACAGCTGACCATGTCAGTGTCACATTTCTGTTCTCATCGTATGTTCTCTCCGTGCTAGCAAAGTTCGTGATCTTAGACGGTGCTAGGATGTCAATGTTCAGACCTGGAGAGTAGTTTTCGACTTGGAAGACACCAGCCGTAGTCGTTCGCATGAATGATAGAGACGCGATGGGATTGGTAGGAGGCGGAGTTTGTGTCGCCACATCTCGTTTTGATCGCACTGGGCCTGGAAAACAAAAAAGGAATCAGTAAACTACTTTGATTGCGGACCATCCAGATTGTAACATATTTGAACAACACAGATAAATCCTTCACAATAACACATTTCCCCCATAAACACTCCCCCACTTTATTGTTAAAGATTGCTATTATATTATTTACGTACACACATGTTTTACCACTTGATGTAATCTCAATACAATATGGAACCTTGTGCAGGATTTGATTTGATGTGTGTATATATGTAAATCGTGCAGTCCCCACCCCCACCCTCTCCCACCCTCGGCCCATGAATCATGCTACTCGATGCAACAAAACTTTTTTTTTCTACGTAGAGAGAGACAATAAATGAGACCACTGTGTATACTCACCTGGCCTTACTGTAGCAGTGACCACTAAAACAGGTATGTGTTTATTTGTGTTCTTTTTCTTAAGTTAAATATATTGTGACAAATATACTTTTACAAGGGAGGTGTAAGAGAGACCTCCGTGCTTCTTCCTTGATGATTAGTCATAAATACAGATAGCGCCCAGGGATGTTCACGGATTGCAATTGCTAGTATATACACACACACACACACACACCCTCACCCACGTTTACATGGCTTTACTTCCGAGGACAACTATTGTTCCTCTATTGTTACTCGTCCTCGGACAGTCGACGGAATAAGGCATAAATTCATTGTTCGACGTTCGAGGACTATTGTCCGCCTTCCGAGGACCATTGTTGTCATGATTTTTTTTTTGTTCTCTGTCCGAAAATGTCCTCGGACATAATGCTAAACAAACGCACCCCCCCACACACACACACACATATCTATAAATATATATATAAACATATATATATATATATATATATGTGTGTGTAAAAACGGAAGGAAATTTACCTTGAACAAAACGAGGATGGTTATATTTATTTGGAGGGATATGGCAAAAGAATTGAATTATGGATATGACTCGGTCGTAGCTCTTTATTCTTTTTATTAGTCAAGCTTTCTCCGATTTTGTGTTTTCTAATATAAATCTATAAATTTGACGAACAAGTAAAGGGAGAATAAATACCTACGATCGCGTCATATTCATCATTCACTTCTTTATATACTGTATAGTTGTATGAACTCACTGTTTGATGAAGAGACAGTGTTTCCATTGACATCCACCTTGACTCCATATCGTCCATTAGACGTGAAATCAAGGAAATAGGCCGAGTATATACCATCACCTGCAATTAGGTCAGCTCCTGAATATAACAATTGACAACAAAAAACTCCATACATACATTCACGAAACATTTATTTCGAAAACTATAGTATACATTATAAACAATTCAACCACTTTGATGGCTATGATGTTGGATTTAATGTTACAGTTCATATACTACCCAGCTAAGTCATGTGTAAGTTCCCCTTCCATTCAAAGGACATCCCACCTTTGAGTGGGGCTTGATCAAGAATACTTGATAACCAAAATGTTTTCTTAAGGAAATGATTATACTACATGTAATAATGATAATAATAGTAATAATAGTAATAATAATAATGATAATAATAATAATGATAATTGACAATAATAATAATAATAATACACTCTTAAAATGTTGGGCGAATTAAGTTGGGCAAACACGAGTTGGTTAAAAGTTTACCAAGTTATTTTAACCAACTCAGCTAAAGCAAGCTTGACCAATTTTTTCCAATTGTATTCACCTAATAAATGGGCATGTATTTACCAACAGATGGTAAAGTTAAATATGAATATTCATGAAATTTTCGTTGCGTACGGTTTGGGGAGGGCCAGATTTACTAACTGTCACCTATAAATGCATAACAAATTATAAGAGCTTGCACCATATTGCACCAACTGGATAGGATAGGTTAAAATATAGGATAGGGTAGGATAGGTTAGGATTGACTGGGTTAAGACTCAGAAAGACACAACAGGCAAAAAGGAAACAATTGGCAAATGTCTTGTTTCGGAAACAAAGTTGGTTCTTCTGTTGGCTTACCCAACAGTTGGTAAACTACCAATTGAGTAATATACTGTATTATTGGGTAACATTTGTTGGGCAATGAATTAACCAACTAAATGTATAACCAATAATCAAGCAAATAAAAGGTTGGGTAAATGTGATTGGTGAACAGCTGTTGGGCAGTGTAGTGATGAAAATAATAATAATAATAATAGTGAGTTTTTGAACAACGCTCATATCTGTAAAACGTGACACTCCTGGCGCTTAAGTATATGTCGGTATCATTGATTAGTAAAATTAACGTAGGGCCCGGGGTTGTTCAAGCGGATATTTTACAGATATTTTCAGCACATTTAAGGGTCTGGATAGCAAAGGTGATCTAATAAAGCACAAACTTTCTCTCTCTCATCTTTTTCCTCTATCTTTCTCTTGCTTATGGAAAACGGATTAGCTGTCATGAAACATGTGAAATATTAATCTTCATATTTCATATTATTATCATTCGTGATTTTCATTTTTACAGCGTTCTCCACATCAGCCGCGAATATAATTAAAGGTTTTGATTTTGGATTTATTGCAACAACTGAAGATGACTTCTAGCTTTTCTTAAATGCTAACAAATAAATATTAGTTTGATGCAAAAAATGTAATATTTTTAATTCTAACATTTTTCTAACCTTGTCCATTATCGTAGAGAGGAATAGTAATCACATTTCGGGTTTCCGAGCTTTCTACCTCGGCAGTCACCGTAGCATCGAGGACGGGTACGTAGTTAGCATGGACATAAGCATAGATCTCGACCAAAGGAGCAGTGGTGTAATTCACCGTCTGGTCAAAACAGATTCAACGTTATACTATTTCCGGTAATTGATCATATAATTATCATAAGAACATTAGCGTATCCAACCATGCTAAAGATTATGGTGCCCGGGGGAAACAATAAAATTGCGCCCCTTGTCCAAACTTGTCCAACTATACACTGTAAAAGATTTTTGCCGTTTTTTCACGGAAAATTCCTGGCAGTCAGTATGCCGGGAATGCCTGTTTTTCCACAGTACATGGACCGCGGTTTATAAACCGGAGTTCAGAATACGGTCGATTGTGTTTTTCTCAGTCACGAGACCGTAGTAAAAACAAGTTAACTGTTAGCATACAGTCATCTATTTGTTAAATAGTAGAAACTTCATTTTCTAACAGGAAAATCTATGTAAATTAAAACGGAACCATGGAAACGATTTGTAAAGTAATAGGGTATAACTTGTTAAAATATGAGAAAATGTTTTTTTAACAGTGTTTTATTTCGGGCGTTTGTAAATATATGCTGATTTCCGGTAAACCAACAAACAGGAAAAATACTGTATAATTGAATTAACGGCAATAATTTGTAATTTCAAGGGGCAAAAACCTGTAGTTTTACTGTTATTTTTTTACAGTGTAAATACAAACTAGATTCATTCCCACTTTTAAATCAGAATATTTTAAATTAGGTTTGATGCACTTGGTTGCCAAATTATGATAAATCAATCTACTTTTCAAGCTAGGAAACAAAGTGACGGAGCGGTGGATTAAAAATAAAATTGACCCCTCAAAAAACGCTCAGGCATTTTACCCATAGAAAAACTTTCGAACTAAGAGTTAGTGTTTCTTTCCAATATTTCACTCTATTTTTCCTATATTTGAAGCCTTTATCTTACACAAGAAATTAAGCAAGGCAATCGAAATTGAATTCTTTGGAATGATAAACCTTGAAAAATGCTATTCTATGCACTTCATCCTATCGTGGGGTGCATAATTCAAAATTATGGAGAGAAACTTGGGGAGAAAAGCAAGGAAAGTAATTTTCCCCACCGAATTGTTCACTCATTAAAAACGCTATTTATGCTCTATATACAGTATTTTGGGCTCGAATTTCAATTTAGCAAAGGTGAAAAAAAAAACCGAGCTTTGGACAAAATCCACATTTTAAATTCTTGAAAAACTATGGATTTTATCCTGGATGAGGATGCACGTCATCTTTATGGAACATAATTTATATTCCTTTTTCTACCCTTTCCCTTTCTCTCTTTTTGCAATATTTTGCACCCCTGTCAAGTTCCGCCCACATACCACTGCGGAGGAATGCTTATGAAGTTGATTTAGCAACTGTGCATATAGATTACTGGTACTCTGATTGAAGATAAAAATAATAATGAATTAATTTTAAATTAGTTTTCCACATATTTCACTGTCTATTTGAACTGAGTGTTTTATTTGGATAAAAAGACAACAATAGTTTAGATTCATTCAAATTGGCAGTCAAATCACTGAATCGCTGAGAATTAATGAATAATACCATACCATTATAAGGTTACCATCATTTTACAATGAAAATATAATATAATTGTTTGATCATTGAGCATGGTACAGCTATAAATACATCATCAAAGTATAGCTTAGACATTTTGATAGTGAGAGGTCATTGAATCTTCCAAGATCATAATTATAGTAAGAAGAAGGTAAAAATTCTGTCAGCTCTAAGTTTAAACTAATAAAGTACAAAAAGATACCAGATTAATTTGTCTTAAATTATTAAATCTTTGAAGGACTTATGTAGCCCATGATTATAATGAATGCGTATAATGAACAACCTGACAATTCACCTGCCAATACATCGGAATGTCTACAAGGTGGCTGCTCCTATAAGCAATGAGGAGAAACAGAGAAGTACGACACAGCGACAGAGAGAAAAAGAGGTGTATATCGGCAGGGACAGTAAGGGGGATATTTAGGAGTTTTCGGATGTGTCAACAATGCGCCGTCCTAGATCCTCCCAGCGACAATGGACTGCTTTGTGTTGACTGCATACAAATTAGGTGAAGCATGAACTAACAGTGGGTGAGGCGAGGTTCACGTTTTAGAGAAGACGGCAAAACCATGTTTGACGCGTTCTTAATCTGATTAATGGACGAGGGAGAAGCCATTGGACGGGTGAGCTGTTCTTGCACAAAGCGCGGTATGCAGCTAACACAAAGCAGTCCATTGTAGCTGGGAAGATCTAGGACGGCGTTCAAGACCACACATTCGAAAGCTCACTATTGAGAGCAAAAGAAAGTGAAAGAGGTAGGGTGGTAGAGAAAGAGAGAGTGAGTGCGTTTGCGTGGGGTGTGTGTGTGTGTGAGATATATATATATATAGAGAGAGAGAGAGAGAGAGAGATACATACACAATAAAAGGATGTGAACACTGATGTACGTACCGTGGTTCCTAAGAAGCTATTTACAACTGGAGGATAAACATCGTTAGAACGTGGTTTAGAGTTCACTTCCACACTGACGTATTCCACATAACTGTTACCGGTATTACTGATTTCGATGCTCCAAATACCTGCCTGTTGATAGATTTGAATAAAGGTCACAAATGAAGAGTCTCAATTTAAAAGTTTTATCTAAAATACAATCTAGGAATATATTTATCAATGATATACACGAAAGTAATAAGTATTTCATTCAAATGCTGCACACTAATGTTCTTTTTTAATTAAAATTTTAAAAAAGAACTGATAATAAACGATGAAATCAAAAGCTTTGCATCATGCATTCGAATAAGACTGGTAAAGGAGATATTTGGAAGTTCAGAAGAGTCGTTCAGTATTATGGCTTAAGACAAATTGTGGTCACACGATCACAAAACTTATAGTAGGCCAAATCTGTAAAGAACGTCATAGCTAATTTTTCTCCCTATCCGCCCCTGGATGATTGACAGTGTGCAAGACGCAGCCCGACAGAGATAAATTAAATATGGATATGGTGCAAGAAAAGAAAGATGAGGTAATGATTAAAGGGGTATCAGAGAAAGGGTGACAACTGCTTAATAATTTACGAACCCCTCCCCCCAAAAAAATAAATAAAAATGCTAACGTTTGTTAAATAATAATTACTTAACGATGCTCTATAATAATTATGTAATCCTAGTGACTTTGAGTCATCAAACGTGTTTCGTTTCTCACAACTGATTTTCTTTCGTTTGCAAATGTAAATGCAAAGTATAATCAATAAGTTTAGATTAAACAGACAATGGGTAGGAGTCTAACCTTCTAAATATTTAAATAAGAAATGGAAGAGTTGACTATACCTCTGCCTCTTCGACGGTGATGGTAACAAGTTTTGAGCTCATGTCAGCTTCGTATTGTGAATCGTTACTGTCTATGACTGTACCATCTGGGCCTCTGACTGTGATGGATATCATGTTGTTCACAGTCCACGTCAATGTCATTGTAGTATTAAACCCCAGGGAAGCGTCAATCAGGATATCGGTAGTGTGGGCCGCATAAGGGGCCAATGTAATCGTTGCACTCTGGACCTGTCATGTGGATGGTGGTCAAAACATAGAATAATCTAATATCTTCCGTACGCTATTCCTATAGTCATTCTTTAACATGCGGAGGTGCACGGGTGGAATTTTTTTTCTGCCCGTTGCACACGATGTGTCATTTGCTGATGTAGGACTGCTTTTGACGCATCATGTGATGCCTGTTGCACACGAGACATCATTTAGAATTTGTTATTACCTGCGCTCATCGAGCCTTTGAAAGCAAAAATTAGCCCATACGCTAGTTATTGAAAGAATGGTTTGCACTGCATATTCTGCGTTCAATTTGTCCCACGTCAAGGAAACGGCATCTCGTGTGCAACAGGCTTAAGAATGAAATGGTATAAAAACAGTGTATGCAAATGATCAGTTCAAACAACGCGTTGACTTACTGGTGCACTGCCTTCGTAACTTGTTTTATTCACGTAGATGATAACGCAATCGCAACCTCGTGTGCAAGGGGGCATGCATGCTTCTACAAAGCGCGCATGCTCTCTCGCTCTCTCTCTCTTTCTCTCTCTGCATCGAACTTTAATGGATCATTCATTAAATATTTTCTAGTGTTATCATATTTCAGCATGTGCTGACCTGTATTGGTGCAGAACTAGCAACACTTTGTGACCTCTGCGCTATAGATGACGTAAATGCAGAGATGACGCACTGAGCGCTACCTCCGTCAGCACACGTTGACAATGTCCCGCCAGTCATTCGAGCTATTTCTTCCATCTGGATGTCTGCTTCGGAGAAGGTAATCGAATGCACAATAACACCGGAACTTTCGATGTCATCCAGAGTTTCAGCGATAAGGGGTACATGATTCTCCTTCCCGTCGCTAAGAAGAATGAGATAGACCCCTCGAGAATCCATGCCGTTGTATTGGGCTACCTACAAACAATGGACAATCAGGGGCCCGTCTTATAAAAGAGTTGTGATTGATTACAAATAATTTGCAAATGATATCAATCGCAACTCTGTGCAAAGAGATAGGAGATGCAATTGATATCAATTGCAAATTATTTATAATCGATCTCAACTCTTTTGAAAGACGGGGCCCTGGTATGATTATTAAAAAGAATTTTCAATATCCTATGGTCATTGAAATATTGAGCTTATATCGTGCAAGTTAAAAATGTGATAAACAGATAAATTCCTGTAGAATATCTTTAACAGATGTATATATTGCAAAGAGATAGGAGATGCAATTGATATCAATTGCAAATTATTTATAATCGATCTCAACTCTTTTGAAAGACGGGGCCCTGGTATGATTATTAAAAAGAATTTTCAATATCCTATGGTCATTGAAATATTGAGCTTATATCGTGCAAGTTAAAAACGTGATAAACAGATAAATTCCTGTAGAATATCTTTAACAGATGTTATATTTAAAAACTGTCCATGGCATACATGCCAGGCGATTTTGGTCCCTTATATAATATAATTTGATCGTCACCAAAAATTGGTGAAGGTACCAAATCATCTGATGTAACACTGGACTTCAACTATTCAAGCCAATACCGACCAGCCACTCATGCGACTCCTAAATCTACCGGTTGTCAGTATACCCTTGACAGTTAGATAGTAAACATACTACACTACGTTTATAAGTTAAGTTAAAGTTCCTAATTCGGAATAGTTTTGCCAAATACATTTTGGTCAATGCACATCTTAAGATAAATCATAAACAGATAAATGAGTTACGTACCTGGATAGCACTTAGAATGCCACAGCCAATACAGGTACTGCCGCCAGCACTGGGCGGAAGTCGAGACACCAAGAGTTCTCTCGATGCTACATCGGTGAGTTCAATCATGTTAGACTTGACACGGGCCGAGCTACTGAAATCAACAATGGCCACTCCACTTTTAGCAGGTACTATACTTTGGATAAAGTTCTTGCTTCCCTTGATCATCTTTTCAAAACGCTCCCCCTATTTAGAAGCAATTAAAGGAACAATTACCATTATGGTAAAGTCCACAGCGTATGAACAAAATATGTAAAACTATTGCTATTACTGACAAAAGGATAATATGACTCAATATAAATCTAAATATGGAAACTGCATCGTATTTCAAAGTATTTCAGAGTAATAGTACAAAAATATATGAAATCACAACAGAACTACCAAAGAGGTTACCCTGTGTAAATAAAACGGTATTATACAACACTATAAAAGTATTTGTTGCATAAGCATTACAAACGCTTCTGTTATCTGTTTGAGTTTTACGCAGGGGCCTGGGAACGATTTTGTTACTGGGGGTGCTGTGAGCCAAAAAAAAAAGGTCCTCAGCAGCATTTTAGTGTCTCTTTTTAAGTCCAAAAATCTCTAACAAGCAAAAAAAAAAAAAAAAAAAAAAAAAAAAAAACCCGGCTCCCAGGCCCTGGTTTTACGTCATTGATATATAATAATAATAATAATAATAATAAGATTCATTTATATAGCGCAGCTACTATTTAGATATACTCTACTGCGCTTTGATGGAGACTCCTATATGTTTACACTATATAAATAGAACTAATCTACTTAAAAGCCTCTGAAAACAGATGGGTCTTCGGTAGAGATTTTAAAATGGGGACTGATTGTGCTTTCCTTATGACAAGAGGAAGTTGGTTCCAGAGTTTTGGAGCAGTATTAAAGTAAAAAGTAAAAGTATTTGTAATTTTACTTCACTCAAGTCGTGAAACAAATCTCCTTTCTATCGAAATCTGGTTTTAGTCGGTTCGTACGGTGTGTGACCGTCATTGGTACGTTCAAAAATCGAATCCATTTATTGTGATTATTTCTGCAATTTCCGGAGAGAGGCCTTCTTTTTAATATTGACTGGAATGAAATAATATGCTCTATGATACATGTATGTATACACATAGCTTGTACACCTACACTCATTGAACCACTGGTATCTAAAACAAGAACAATCTTCAGTGATCCGGCCGGCTGCACCACAGTGAAGTTTGATGATGTGTCAGTATGTTCTGGCAAGGGAGGACTGTTTCCATACCGAAAATCCAACGATTTCCTCATCACTTCCCAAACGCTTTGATAGTCACACTTCTTATTCTGGAGGTTCGGGGCCTCGTAATTATGATACCCCTCTTTGCCTTGTTGGTTGTCGCAGAACATGTCAATCTGTACATTCACAAAAGTTAGTAGAAATCTAACTATAGTTCATAATACTCAGCTATCTTTCACAAAGTCAATAAGGAAACGACGACTTTTGAATATCTCACCAGGACGACTATCCATGAACTACACCCTGCAGACAACTAGTTCCACGGAAATTTACCCATAAAAATACTCTAGGGATACAGGTAGCTTTCTGAAAAAATAGAAGGAAGGATACATTCTGTTGACAATTGCAAAATTAATTGATAGTAGACTTTCATTAAAAAGATGGCTTCCCAAATAAACTTGTCCATTTTGAATAACTCAATAA
The DNA here is from genome assembly GCA_025617745.1 of Heliocidaris erythrogramma. Taxonomy (NCBI): domain Eukaryota; kingdom Metazoa; phylum Echinodermata; class Echinoidea; order Camarodonta; family Echinometridae; genus Heliocidaris; species Heliocidaris erythrogramma. The sequence continues at coordinate 41,729,596 of CM046866.1, forward strand.
AAAAGGCTATCCTTAAATAAGGTATGCGGATGAAACCGACATTGTGTCATCATGGCAAAGTAAGTATCCTAAATTTTGCTTGTAATAAACCTTTTCTTGAGTTTGAGTTGACATTAACACCTTTTCTATTTAAATGTACAAATCAATTGAAAAAAAAAACTAAGCAATTGTTTTCGAACTGAAATAACAAATGCATAATTGTATTTGACCTACATTCGTTGCTTCAGCCCAAACTTGGTAAAAGAGGATTTTGACAATACATTTTGAAAAGCCTGCTGCTCAGTCATCCGTTGCAGAGCGATTATGAATAAGGTATCACTGAACAGAATATAAGTTTTCTTTTACTATAAAGTATATTTTAAGCCCATTCTTATATAGAGCTTATGACTTTTTAATTAGAAGCTCCCAAAGTTGGGTACACTGTTTTATTGATACGCACTGTATAGGAGCAGGTCAAGCATCTTATTCAAATCTACATAATGTGGGTGTGCATATGCGTAAGTGTGTGTGTGTGAGGGTGTGTGTGCATGTGTGTATACGTTTACTGGCTTTTACACGAGATGAACATATTGGTGCAGAAGTCTCATTGATAAGTAGCCTAATTCTCATGAACAATAATTTTGTTGTTAATTGCTTTAAATTTAAAGGGGAATGAAAGGTAACAAACATTAACCTACAATCATGTAGATAATTGTCAGCCTATTACAAATATCTTGAAATTACTCCTATTTGATTATTCAAGAAGGATAACAGTGTGTCGAAAAGATGCAGTTTCCTTGCTAGACATTCTTTCACGGGGGCTGCCATTTTCTTTGCAAAGTAATGTCAGAGCAGTTCTATTTGTGAGATACCCACTGACCTATACATTAGCTTCAATAACACTCATGATGACCTGTGGAATGCATGACACTGGATTTTCTCATGTAAAACATTTTTGTAATCATGTACATTCAAATGAAGATACTTTTACCCTGTCATATAACCTATTTGTGTCAGGATATTTGGTTCAGCTGTTTCTTTTAAGCACGATTTGGCATGCACAAGTTGTTTGGTCAGACAAAAGTTTGTCATTTCTTCAAAGAAGTGACAAAGACCTACAACTCTTAGATATCACCTGTGCGAGACAATGGGTTTACCAAGACGGCTGCCATTTTGCATTGGTGGCTTTAGTTGTACAATAGCTATGCAATATGCAACATCATATCCATTGTGAACTGGTAAATGGACATGTACTCATATGACATCACAGGTTTTCAAAATGGCAGCCCTATGGGATAATATCTAGCAAGGAATCGGCGAACTTTAGAGAGATTGTTCTCCTTAATGAGTAATCAAATAAGGAGTATTTTCAAGATATTTTGAACAGGCTACCAATTTTCCACATGATTATGAGCTAATGTTTGTTGGGTTTCATTCTCCTCTTTAATATAGATGTCCAACAAAATATACAGAAACCAACTTTATGCGTGATTAAAAGATAGAGAGAGAGAGGGGGGGGGGGAATGAACAAAAGAGAGAGAGAAAACAGAGAAAGACAGAAAAAAGTAAGAGAGAGAGAGAGAGAGAGATAGATAGAAAGAATGGTAAAAATCAAAATAGGGTTATATTAAAAAAAATATTGATCAAAGCCCTCGATTCTCCCTGAATATATCGAACTTTCGATCATCTCCTAATCTTCTACTACAGGCATATACTTTTGAAGAAAGTAGATATGATAGAAAGTTCGCAATATTATTGGATGAGGCCACAGAGACGACACGTGCTCAGTAGAGAGTGTACCCAATATCAAATGAGTTCACTTCAGACTCCGGGAAAAATATTTTCGAGTTGAGAGTATATTGTCACAATCAGACTTGTGTTATCATATCTTCAGGCTGCTTAGATATTTATTATTACATCTCTTTTCCTGTCTTCCCTTCTCTCTCTCTCTCTCTCAGTCTCTCTCTCTCTCTCTTATACACATAATCTGTTTATTCCTCTCTCCCTCTCTCCCTCTCTCATAAACATAATCTATTTATCTCTCCGGTTTTCAGCTTTCCTGGTTTAAAGTGTTTAACGTTTATAGATGTAGCATATTACTAAGCAGTGGAAGGGGGGGGGGGGGGGGCACATGGGGACACTCCCTATTGAGCATTAATAAAAGAATTATAATTTCTAACTAGTACAAGAAAGGTTTTCCGTAAAGTTTATTTACCCTTTCAGATCTCCCATTGTGGCGCAGATGAAATATTTGACATTGAAGGCTATATATATATATATCACACTTCCTTTGTCTAAAATAAACAAAACGAAGGGATTACTCAACACCTCTGAACATCATTCCAGAAGGGAAAGTCCCTCAAATACCACCTTTCACGACTCCTCCCCCTTTAGAATAATATGTATTGTTCAAATAATTACTATTCAGATCGTGACTTTAGCATCGATCTGAAGAGAGAGAGAGAGAAAGAGAGGGGGTATGGGCACATTTTCGTGGGGGTGGGGGGGGGGGGGTGGGGGGGGGGGGGTGACGCTTCTTGCCCGAATCCTGATTCTAAAGTTTGCGTGCGAGCAACCCGAGAAATCCCCCCAAAAGAATCTTTAGAATGCTTAAAATGTTATTTCTTCATCACAGTACACTAGATAAGATGTAAGCATAAAATTTTTGAGCACCTCGCTGCCGATATTCGAGTACCCCACTACCTGAATAAGAGGATATTCGGGCATCTCGCTACCCGAACCATCGTTTTCTCAGTTTTGCGAGCTAGCGAAGAGAGCAAGCAAGCAAATGAAAAAAACACTACTGTGATAAAAATATTTTTAGTCATCGAAATACACTACACAATTTATATGGATTATCATATTTGGGCACCTGACTGCCCGGATATGAGAATATTCGTGCATCACACCTCCTGAAACGATCCTTTTCTTTTAAAAATTTTGAGAGGGGACAAAGCAAATATACTAGACAAAACATAGAAATTATATATTCCAGCACCTTGCTGCCCGAATATCGGAACGTCAACAATCCTTGGGAAGGGGATGTACCCCCCCCCCCTCCCCGCCTCGTACGCCAATGACAAAAAAGGAGAATTATGAATACACGCCCTTACATGCTGGCCTAATTAAAATCAAGCGGGAACAACTGAACTGTGTACATAATAAACTCTTAAATGGTAAAAAGATCTGGAATATTAAAAATTCACCTAATATGATTATTCAATTGTTCATGTTTCGTTTGATTATGTTATCAAATAATGACAACTTCTTTGCTAGAACCTCACGTTTAAGATTTGAATATGACCTTTATCTGTTCAAAGAATTATTTGATAAAAAACACTAGTTTTAATATTGTTTACTTTTCAAGCATTAAATCTTACCGAGTGAATATTGGAAGCAAACATCAATGACGCCCTGGCAGTTTGCCCCGTGGCATCGGGGACGAATCTACAAGATTCGGGTAAATCCCCAAACGGGTCTGTCTGACATGTAGTTCCGTCTTCCTCAAGTAGATCCCCAATAACTTTTGGAGAGCACCTTGTTCCTTCAAATCCGCCAGTTATGGTGTTCGATCTGTAATAAGGTTCAGCATCGGTCCCTGTCACATAGTCTTCGTCGAAGACACCCCAACGAAGTTTGGCAAACTGACGAGCAATCACTTTGCCTTTATCCATGAAAATTAAAATCATAAACACAACATAAAAAATACGTACTTGAACAGTACCTCCAAATTTCGAAACAGGATATTTAAGGGATTGCTTATGGTTGAAATAGCACAAATTAAAAACAAAATGACCACCTTCCAAAATTCACAAAACGTATTGACATTCGTTCAATTTATATTTATACCTGGACAAGCTCAACGCTTGTCCAGGTATTTTTTTTTTGGAAAGTCTTGACATTGTATATTTCTCATGGTGTTCATTAGTCTGGTCAACCCATTCTTGCCTCATGAGGGAATTCAGAGAATGATGTGGCCTGCAAAAGTCTCAAGATCTCGATTCTACCGTATATCGAGAATTTTTTGACCAGCTCAAGTGTTCAGTGTATTGCTCGTATCAGCGCTTACCGGACACTGGGTGACTTTGTACTACATGCAGGAGGAATGATCGTTATCCCTCCGCAGTGGGTGATCAGACTCATGACTCCATGAAAAGACGGTACCATGATGTCATGGTCTAGCATGGTTAATGCACACATCACTAACACACTGTGTCTTTCAATAAACTGAAGTAATGACATTTCTGAATGACAATTTTGAAATGTGTTCATTTTGAGCTCAGTCACCGATATCAATGAAGCGATTTGCACCCTATAATTTTTACACATGGGTTATGGAAATGCCTTTAACAATATGTTTTTCTATACGCAAACCTTAAAACCTCCAAGAGAAATTATGAATTGTTCATGAGGGGACTTACGTTTTGTGTTGTGTTTATATGAAAATAAAAGTAGCAAAGATTTTAAAGAAATTGTTTAAGCATTGCATTCAGTTGATATTTCCTGCCTTTGGGGGCATGCAATGATGATCTACTTGCATCGGTTTACATGTTCGATGAGAAAATACTTTTGCTGCCTCGATATTAGCAGGCTAAAATGCTTGAAATCTGATCAACATTACCTAAGGACACTGACTAGATTAGAACCCTTATAGTATAAATAGCCGTTTGAGCATTTGATACAATATTATAGCAATTTTTCCTCTCATAGAAATAACATACTTGCCCAGACCACACAGCTGCACGATGCCTGATTATTAATACAATACAAAGGTAATTAATATATATACATAATATAAAGCGGTTTAGCGATTCAACAGGTTTTAAGATACATATAAAGCACATTATATAAATCATAAAAGTCAGTAATATTTATCAACCTCATTCACTTTATGTTCATATTTATATTAATCTCATATAAATTGAAATTTATATATTATTTGCTTCTCATTGTCAAGCATTGCGTAATGATTATGGCAGTGTGGCAATATTTCGCGCGTGTCAAAAGTTCACGGATGGCCTTTGTTGGATAAGATTTCAAAATTCTGCCATTACCAATGGAAACAGTGGCCTAAAATTATCTTTTCATTCAATTTTCTCTTGAATATTAGATAAAGAATTTTCGAAATATTGTAAAAAAAAAAAAAATAAATAAAAATCGAATTTTGCGTTCTTTCCGGAAAAAAAGCGACCTGAGCGACATAGGTCTACAAACAGGCTGTCTACAAATTTTCATTTACCGAGACAATTTAATGTTAAAACTGAGATTTTCACAAATTCAGATTTGCCTTCGATGGATTCTCATTTTAAAACAATCACCTCTAATCTCTAGGGCACTAACTTTGGGGCCATTCTTATTTGGAACTTTTTTTCGAAATGATATGCGTTCCTTTTCGACATAACAATTGAGATCGCAACAATTCCGAAACTATTCCGGCGATTGATTTTATGATTTTATTGTTGTAAATTTGATTAAACAATATTTAGTAGAATGTTAGCTATCATGCATGATCAACATTGATTGTGTAAACACTTTAAAATGTTCACAAACTTTGGTCACCCCATCATAAATAAGTACATGTACATTTATAACTCAATGTATGTTTCCGACACTTTTTACTGCGGCTTATATCCATTTTGCGTGTCATTTTATCTATATTTCAGCAGATCATATTGTTAACTTGGTACTACGGTACTTCTCAAAATATCACGTTATCACGTATGTAAAATAAAACGTGATGAAGGCGTCTTGTTTTGTCTTTGACTTTATAGTGTCGTTTTAGAAGGGTTAATTTTTTTAGGTCATTCATTTCACATGTTTCATGGGTCCCAATTCTTTCGTCGAGGTTTAGGATCACTTTTTTGTTGTGGTTTTGGTAATGAATTAAATTTCATCAATTATCATAGATAGCTTCCAGTAGGCCTATAATGTTACATGAAAATCGCCGAATTTCAAACTGTACTTGAATAAGGGACATCTCGATTGAGGAGCACCGCGAGAGGTCTGTCAGCAAGAAGGGTGTTCACTTAACAAAAAGTTTTAATTATGGCAAGAATCCGCGGAAAGGGGGATATTAATTTTTGTCAGGCCACTCCACGTTTTTCGCGGACCGCGATAATCTAGAATCTGAGGTGCTTCTGTAACAAGATCCGCGATATCCCAACAGTAGGTGTATTTGGAATACGCAAAGCAGTGACACAAATTTAAGGGATGCTTGGGGAAACAGATCCCTCAGCCTTATGTGAGCCTCTTTGGTTCCTGAAGGGGCGAGTCTCCTTGAATAATGCTAAAACGGGCTGTTTTACAATCTAAATTTGTCATGTTCTCGTGTGAAATAGGGTTGATTTAAATGAAATGTCCTCGTTTTCTGTAATAAGGACGGTCATTTTAAAATCCTTCAACAGTCATGTGATAACCTTCTATTTAAAAAGTGAACACTCCGGGGTCTGTGAAAGTGTAGGATGATCAACATCATTGTGGTTTATTTTACGCCTATTTTGGCAAAAACCTTTTCAGCCTTACCTCTGATGTTAAGGATTATAATATCAACCAGTCGTCACAATCTTACTCCAAGGGGGGTAAAATCTAGAACCAGTGAATAGGATCCATTTTGAAGATTTTTCGATGACTTACATAGTTACCCCCCCCCCCCCCCACCACCACCATGTTGCGGAACTACGCCAATAAGTTTATGCCCTTATTTAAATTCTTTATATATTTTAGGTTAAGTGACAAAATTACAGAATAGAATTATTCCAGAGCGCTCTGAAGCCTACCCTGCCCACTGGACCCTATATGATCGACTGCGATCCGATTCTGTAAATAAAATGCAATAATATCAAATATGAACATTTTAAGAAATAACATTTTCCAGATTCATGTTCTGAAGAATAATATGAATACTAAACCTACACCAAGGACATGAAGCATAAAGGCCGAACTGATAACCTTCAAATCGTAGGACTGCTCTGACCATGAACCCTACTACAGATGGACTTATAACGGGAGTCTTTCTTTGATCACAATTCATGACCGCCGCCACCTGATAATGTGTATGTTGATGAGCGCATTCATTTGTGGCGACAATGTTGATTACGTAATCACGAATGGTCACAGACAAAACAACATTTTACCTTTCTTCGAATTCATTTCGCTGAAGTGTAATTTCAGGATATTTGTTGTGATTTAATAAGTGATTCAAATTTTATGCATACTTTTGAAACAAAGGTTGTTCTTGACAACCTGAAAGCTTGCCAGAGGCTTGTCAGACATAGCAACAAGTAATGTATGCAAACTGAATTCCAAGTATTGTAGTTCATTCATTAATAACAGGTTAATGGAATACCTCGTTACTAGGTCCCCAGGAAAGAAACATCCATAAATTTGAATCACTTAGTAAACAGGTCTATTGTATAATATGAGATTGATTATTACAGAAGTGGACACTTGTGGACATGCATCTGACCTTGCCTAACTCTGAAAAATACATATCCTCTACTGTCCTATTACCTCATAATCCTGGAAAATTGATCGGATAAGTTTCAAAATGAAGTTTAAAATAATTATGTTACAGCCAAATTTACAGGTCTCTCTTCTGCACAACTGCACCACAACTGCACATGCATTTCCATGATTTTAAGCGATTTGTTTTCTTCTGCGCATGCATGTTATAGATTTCTCAAGGCACAGTTCTGGTTCTTTTATGGCTGACTGGCAGGGACTGGCAGCGGTCGTGATGAGATCAAAGTCGGGAAGCATGTTTGGAACGTCATTGTGATACTTTTGACAGAGTCAGGTGCATGCAGTGGCGTATATAGGGATTCTGGCGCCCGGGGCAAATAAAGACGTTTTATCCATTCGAGTATTTTCGCGTGCTTTCTTGAAATTTTACCCCCTAAACAAGAGACTCATCGCACAAAATCCAGACAATGGGGGAAAAGATCCCTAAAACCCCTAAAACGCGTATGACAACCTGAAAGATACCCTTTTCCCAATATTTGGCCTTTTTGACATCCTATACGCGTCAAGCGCGTGACGCGCCGTAACCGGCAAAAACTATCCTTTCAGGTTCTTCTATTGTGTCTAAATGTTCATATCAAAATCTTATTACAGTTTCTTCAAAAATTGGATAGCAGACCGACCGTATAATGCGCGGTGGGCTTACCAGATTCCCCAAATTCATTTTCGCGCAAGTCCTTGTCTGTGAGGAAAGTCTTTGAAAGATGGATGTAGCGTCCTTGACGTCCGCAGCTGAAAGGGTTATCAACGAAAGGACGATGGTTAGCCTGTTGATCAGTTACGAGGACGTTGGCGTTCTCATAGGCCTCGCGCGTTGCGACGTGATACTCGGAGTTCCTGGACCAAGTGGGCGGGACTAAGATCACGATTTCCCCAAAGTAGACGCGGCGATTGGTGGCGGAGAATAGGACAGAAGACCCAGCCCTGAACATATCCTGTATTTACAAGGGAAAACAAGTTTCAGGGAGTTATCAAAATGAAAAACGATTATTCTACTATTGAAAAAAATAGTTCTATCATTTTGACCATACTCCAAAAATAACTCAGGTTTTACCCATGATCGGTTTTTGTATCAATCTTTGCAAGTCATAAAAACTATAGGGGTCATGTAACCCATCACAGGTTAAAATATTAGCATTCATTCATTCAGTACTGCTCGAGGCTAAATATACCCATTGTACATTAGGATGCGTTTCAATATCACCATAAATATGAATATAGATGTTCAAAGAATATACTTGTTATATCGGTTTTCCACTTTAAAAACAACCCTACCACTTGCTCTCATGATGGTTGACTTGGAAACGGCATGCATATTATTGAAGGGCCGTGGTTGCATCAAAATATTCTACATTTATAAAAACACATGGTTCGTTAGTCTGAGAAGCTGCAAACAAGAAAGACGATACAGAAATTATTTTTCGTATCATATCTCTCAAATGCTACTGTATATAATCACATATCGGCTCAACTGTTTTATGATTTAACTGTTCTGGATGATTTTAAACCGTTTACATGTTTTATGACAGGAATTATTTAAGGGCTAAATTGATCACATCTTCTTCAAATTTGCAAAAATAATATTTTTCTTTTAGTGCTAGATGATTCTAATAAATAATGTAATGTCTTTGAAAAAATATACATGGTTAGGCACTTCGTCGAAAAATTGAAAAAAATTGCCAATCACGATTCATAAAAAACTATGATTTCGAGCTTTTCAATGTGTTGCCAAAAATTTTAAGGATTTCAAAGCTTCTCCTTCTTTTCAATTCCTGGCATCAAACGCAATATGGCCATGCAACAAAAATAGACATTGCGTGCGCAGAATTTTTTGCTCATGCATCTAGTATACCTTACGGAAAACGATAAAGATGAAAAAGATATTTTCTATTAAAGGTACACCTTAGCTGTCCCACTATTAAATTACACGAGCAGTGGCGAAGCTACAAGGGTGCACATCCCCCCCCCCAAAAAAAAAATAATAATAATAATAAATAAATAAATAAATAAATAAAATAAAATTAAATTAAATTAAAAAAAAAAAATAATTTTAAAGAATCGCACGGTGAAAAAAAAAAGATAAAAAGAAAGAAAAAGAGAAAATGAAAGAAAATGAAAGAGAGAAGCGAAAAGGACGTGAAAGAGTGGGCGATAGGACCCTTTCCCACAGCCTTGCCCCTCAATGGTAGACTCACGCTACACCACTATACACGACCATGATGTACTCACACAATTATGGCTCCAGGCTTTATAAACCCCTCAAAAAAGTTCTGCGATTTAGGTTTGAGCAAAATTATCTCTCTTGTTACTGTATCATCATATACAGTGTACATGAATTTAGTATCATTGAAATGCCTGTTTATTCCCCTTTACAATTATGCCCCATTTGTATTGATTTTGTAATTATGGAATGTGCAGTACACCTGAATATGGGCTTTGGCAAGACATTAATCTACATTTGCCACTCTCCACCCAGGTGTAGTAAATGGGTACCTGGTAGGAATTTATTCCTTGAAATGCTTTGAGCGCCTTATAGGGCAGCTCGGCTAAAGCCAGGGTAATATTGGAGCGCCTTGAGCACCATTGGTGGATACGAGCGCTATATAAATATCCAATATTATTATTATTATTATTAAGTCAAAAGTGAAATGTTGCAAAATGCATTGTTATTGTCAACAGTAAATTCTCCTTTCTTTGGAGGATTGATTGTGTTTTGAGTGATTTTGAGGTGATCATTCATGAACAGAATGATGTTTCTTCTTTTGTTTGCAAGATGCAATGTGCTTGAGTCTGTATGTAACTCAAACACAGTGATAATCCTACTATCTGACTATCGTTCGATTAAAACACATTCTACTTCATGAATCACCACCTCAAAGTCATTCAAAACAAAATCCATGCTCCAAACCAATGAATAAGTCAATGTTGACAATAACAATGCATTTTGAAACATTTCACTTTTGACTTGCGTTTAATCAGTCTATCAAAACACACTTCATCTTCAAAACAAAAGAAGAAACGTCATTGCATCATGAAGGACCAACTCAACATTACGAAAAACACAAATTCATCCTCCAAACATTACAAAGAAAGGAGAATTCACTGACAATAAATGCATTTTGGAACGTTTCACTTTTGACTTGGCCCCGTATTCGGGTGTCCTGCACATTCAACGATTAAATTATCCGTACAAATGAGGCACCATTGTAACGGAAAAAACATGCTTTTAATGATACCAACTTAAAATGTGATAATATAGAAACAATAGAGAGAGATATCAACGCTCAAACTGGACTTGCAGAACTTTTTAATAGGGTTAGGGTTAGGGTTTCGACATGCACTCATCAGAGTAAATTCGCATGAATGAGCAAGAACGGCGGAAAATGAAACAATATGCTAGTATATTGTTTAATTTTCTGGCGTTCTTGCTCATTCATGCGAATTTACTAGTATATTGTTTCATTTTCTGGCGTTCTTGTTCATTCATGCGAATTTACTCTGATGAGTGCATGTCGAAAAGCTTTTGTATTTTAGTATATTATGTCCGTGTTTAACGCTATTTTCCGATTTTGCAGTACCAAGCACTTATTTATTAATTCGGTTAGTGCACGAAATTGATGCGGTGCAAAAATTGTTATAAAACGGGTTCAAGAATGTAGCCATCCTGATTGGTCAAATAACACCACGTGACCATGCAAAGAAAAGTGACAACTTACGGCAAAAAGGCTGTAAAGCACGGCTGAGCTGCGCGTACGCGTACGCGTACCGAGTACCTCTGGTGCGTGCAAACTTAAAACGCAACGAAATCGCGTACTCAATTGTCATTTTAGCGCAGGGATTACATGCGCGCACTGAAACGCTCATGACTTTTGTTGGCTGCGCTTCTGTGCGACACTTGGCGCTTCTGTGGGGTTCGTAACCATTTTTATAGACTTCATAATCATATTGCCGACCCGTTTTATAAAACTATTATTTAATACATGGTTGTGAGTTCGTGCGTTAGTGCGATCTGGCAACAAGCAGGTTTTTATCGTGGTGTACTATACGCACGAGGCGCAAGCCGAGTGTGTTTTGTGGTGCCTTTGTGATGCCAGATCGCACCAACACACTCCCAACCATGTATTAACAGTATACTAGAACAAGTGTCCTAAAACCGACGGAATACCCACAGTCTCCACACCCTATTTTTTCATTTCGATTTATTCATTTTCCACTACTATGTTATAAAAAGACATAAAAATAGACAAAACACAAATCACATGCGAGCGTTGACAAAACTGAAAAAGGGTGAATTAATATCTGACCTCGGCCTACAGCCTCGGTGACGTATAATGCACTTGAGAGATTCTAAAGCTATGGATGCACATATTACGGTATATAACATGAGAGAACGATGTAATATCTTTTATTTAGGTATATGTAATGCCACAGTATTAGGGTAATTGATCACATGTCAATTAGAACAGATTTTTCTTTTTGGAAAGATTGTAAAGTTGCAAACCAGTTACACCGATTATATGAACATTCAGTTATTTATCCAATACTCCGCACTACTATTCCTCATTCAATTTACTGATTCTGTTTGAAGATAGATAAGCACATATTTGTCAAAAGTATATGGAACGAGAGAGATTTATTGTTTAATTATTCTAAAGGCCAATAATTACATTATTCTTTTATATAGCAACATGAAATCATGATACTAATGTTCAGGGTTCATTTATAGTTCAGCTCAACCCTTAATACACACAAACGTTATTTCCCAAGTTTACTTAATATGAACCAGGATGAAGTTATCTGCCCAGTAACACCTGTGTTTCTAAAGATCGCTTATCCAACCACTATTCTTTTATACCAAATACAAAAATAAACACTCAACCAAAAAAGTAAGTTCCCCTAGCTTTTCTTCATCTATCTCAAAAAATATATTGCCTATTTGATCTCGCAAATGGTAATGGATGATGCGCAATTTTCTTACGCACAATCTGAATGGTAAATGGTCGCCATAGAACTACGTTTTCATCATCAAAAAATGTTTTTTTCTGACACAAAGTGAAAAAAAAATGTTGCACTTTAAGTTTTATATGGCATATTGGGTACATTGTGTATACGAGTAAGCATCTTCGTTTAAGATGACCCGACATACAAATCTGTTATGTAATTCAGTACTACTGCTGCATTGTTACCCACGCCGATAAAATCGGCAGGGTTAAGTAAAGGGCTCCGTATGTTTGTTTGTTTGTTTGTTTGTTTGTTTTTTGTTTGTGTGTTTGTTTGTTTGTTTGTGTACAAGATAACTAGAGAACGGGTGAACAGATTTGCACCAAATTTTCAGGGAATGTTCGGATAGTGACAGGAAAGAATCGATTAGATTTTGGTGATGATCGGTTGACCCCTGCAAATTCTGTGTGACCTTAAAGTTTTGACCCAAACTTCAGTTCGGATAGTGACAGGAAAGAATCGATTAGGAAAAGAATCGATTAGATTTTTGGTGATGATCGGTTATAGGAACTTCATTTCGGATATTTTTTTTTTGTTTTTAAGAATATTTTATTACTTCCTTTTTAAAAATAACATTTCTCACAATAATCAAGGTAAAATACACAAACAAATATATTCACATGCAGTATCATTGTGCCAAATTACATAATAATAACAATATGTAACCATAATATTTTACATGCATGTATTAAATAGCAGATTATGCCAAATCTGGAAGTCTTTATCGCGATAAAAAAAGAGAAAAATATAAAATATAAAATATAGTGACAGGAAAGAATCGATTAGGGAAAGAATGCAACTACTCGATCTGTAGCGCCGCTAAGGCGTGGGTCTGCCGCCTTTGACGGCCTTTCTAGTTCTTAGTGGAACCATTTTTCAAAAGCATGCATTTTTCTGAAACAATAGGCCTTGCAATATGAAATTGTTGGCAGGCACGGCGGAACATCGGGCTCGGATAATGGAGATGGGGGGGGGGGGGCACCATTTGTTTGGCGGAAAGAAAGGTCCCCCCCCCCCCACTTTCATTGTGCTATTGTTTTAGAAAAAATGCACGCTTTTGAAAAAAAAATCCACTAAGAATAATGCAGCAGTAGTTTATTACCCACGCCGATGAAATCGGCAGGGTTATGTAAAGGGCTCCGTATGTTTTTTTTTGTTGTTTGTTTGTTTGTATGTTTGTTTGTTTGTTTGTGTACAAGATAACAAGAGAACGGGTGAACGGATTTGCACCAAATTTTCAGGGAATGTTCAGAAAGTGACAGGAAAGAATCGATTAGATTTTGGTGATGATTGGTTGACCCCTGCACATTCTGTGTGACCTTGAAGTTTTGACCCTGTAGTAAAGTATAGGAACTTCAGTTCAGATAGTGACAGGAAAGAAACTAGAAAGATTGATGACCCCAAACTTCGCCTGCAGATGCAGAAATATTTTGGCCAATCAAAACACTCATTACTTCGTCTCACCAAAAATCTATTTCAGGTTTATGAATTTTAGAAGACTTTTAGACCCATTATTTGCCATTTCACTTCAAATCCGTACGAGCCTGCAATGAATATTCAAAGCCAACGTATCCCAGCAACAAGGGATTTTTCGCGCACTTGAACTACTACTGCGAAAGCGGCTATGTACGGTGTAATATAGGCGGCTCTATAGCTTATAGCTAGCTAGCTATCGCGCGCGATACCTTTTTTTATCTACAAATTCATTTAGATTCAGGCTACCCTAGCCCTACGGCTTCTCCTCTATTTCTTATCTTCTGTGCATTTCTGTTTATTTTTCCCGGTTCTTTCCACTTTGTTGTGGAAGTTTTTGTGATTTATTTTATCCTGGTGGACGTGTAGTACGTGATTTTAATTGTTTTCGGTGAAAATCTGGTGAGTTTGTTCGACGTGAGTGAGTCTATCGCACTCGCGAGCGTTCGCGTGTGTTGATCTGAGTGAGTGGGCTGTGTAGCTAGCTGTACGTACATAACTATACACAGCGCTGTCGCGAAGTGACGGCGATCTGGTCGGGCTAGGGAGTACATAACCCCAGGGAGTACAGTGCCTGTGCCTGGCAGACTGTAGTAGGATTGACCTTTTTTCTTTGGGTTATAACGGTCCTGTCATTTGAGATTTGATTTAGTTTATAACTCATTTATGTCTGTTTGAGTGGATTTCGTAGTTGTAAAGTATATACAAAAACTATTTTTTTAAAATTTGTTTTATTTTATCCAAGCCCGATGAAAAAAAACAACAACCCCAATTGCAATGTAATTTAAAGATAGAACATGAATACATTTACTAACACTTACATGACTGAACACTGAATACAAATTGCTAACATTTTTTTCCTCACCACGCCACGCTCTCTGACATGTCTAATCAATTACTTTTAGGGGAGAGATGTTTCAATAATAAAATATCTTTTTCAGAAGAATTTTTTCAAGGGTGGGCACACACAAAGCTATGACCTGGATATGGCAAAAAAAAATTTTTTTTGGGGGGGGGGGTAGATGTGCCTCTTGTTATCCCCTTTGAATGGCTACTGCTTACAAAAATAATCGCAACAAAACAAAACCTATATTGGGTTTACTTTTTTTTATACACGACAGGGGAACCAACCAGTAAAAATATATCTGCAGTTTCAAGAATAATAGCTCCGCTATATAAGGCGTGGGTCTGCCGCCTTTGACGGCCTTTCTAGTTAATATTGTAACTCATGGAGTATGCATATTGTAACGAAATTTCGTATTTATTGTAGACAGCTTTAGTGTGTAGGATGTTAGCAAAATAGGGCGATTCCATGCAGAGTCTCCCATACGACTTATTTTATCCATTTCGTCCATGGTAATGACTAGTCTTGTAGGGATACCGGATATAACCATTATTTAATAGTTATGTCAAGATATTTTTTAATTTCTTTCTGAAATATATGGATAAAATTAGACATATTATGTCGTACGGGGGACACATTGCACGGAATCATCCAGTAGCAGATTTGAGTTAATGTACAGCCTATAGCTTTTGTTTTATAATGTCAAACAAGTTGGCATCTCCGTGACGTATCTTGCGAGCTTCTCTCCCATATGCTCAGTACATAAAATTTCATAAATTTCTTAGTTTTTGATCAATGAATAGATTTGTTTCATACAGGTTTTGTGTAAACATATATGGCAATGCTTATATCTCAGGTGCATGTACGATTGAAATTGTCTTTAGAAATAATGGAAATTAATGATTTTGGGGGTACAGGGCGAATGGAAGAGGAGCTCGCAAGATACGTCACGAAGTTGCAATTGTATGACCGTTATCGGTTTGCGTTTCCAACCACTGATGAAAGGGTTACGTTAATTTTCTATCTGACCGACAGGATGCAGGACAAATGGGCCGTAAGACTCCCTTCCCTCCCCTTTTCAGAAAAGGAGGAAACAAAACAAAAACAAAACCCCTAAAAAGAAAAAACAAACAAACAGGAAATAACTTTACCTTGATATTTTCGATGATACTTGGATCTTCTTCGACATCCTTTTGTATAGCTATGAGTATGTTGCTATAAGCTCCATTCTCTAGCTCAATTGGGTTGCGATCTTGTGCCTTGCACAGATTTGCCAGCAACAGGCAGACCAAAAAGTGAAAAGAAAAACCAATGCGTTTGATCAGCATAGCTTAGTAGTTTTCGGGTGTCCACAGAGCAGAGAACATACGATCTTCTCTCAACGAGTTTACTTTGAATAATCAGCAGAAACTGATGTGCTTGTGGTATTTACACAAAACTTAGAAATCACCCGACACGATACATATAGGCGTCGGTAGCGGGGACAATGAGGGGGTCGATTTTTGACCCCCCCCCCCCCGCCCCACACCACCCGGGCAACTTTTCCCCCTTCAAAAGAGCCCCTCGCAAGAATAATTTTACATGTACATGTAATAATTTCGCATTACAACGATGCATGATAACTTTCAGAATTTCTAAGATCAAGACAAT
The DNA here is from genome assembly GCA_025617745.1 of Heliocidaris erythrogramma. Classification (NCBI taxonomy): domain Eukaryota; kingdom Metazoa; phylum Echinodermata; class Echinoidea; order Camarodonta; family Echinometridae; genus Heliocidaris; species Heliocidaris erythrogramma. Next base: position 41,746,061 of record CM046866.1, read on the forward strand.
AAATAATCTTGCAGGATATCAACCAGTTATCTGACTTTCTCTGAACAGTCCAAACCCCAAATTTTCTCACTTGGTCACTACGCTTCCTAACATTCACGTGCGGATAGAAGCAGTATCTCAACACTTCGTCTACTAATGTCATTACCCCATAAGTGTCGCTAATCCCCACTACCATTTACTATTTTCACTGGTGAAACTTTTCTCATTTAGTTTTAAAGATCACATTGGAAGAAAATCACAAATATGGCAATTAATGTATCACTAGAAACTGGGAAGCTTACAGATGGCAATCGTATAAGTTTTATGTCGACTGCGTATCTGATGATTATAAAAACAACATAAATAAAAGCTCTTCAAAGAATCTGGAATATCCGAGGATTCGCCAGAAATATAGCGATATTTTGATGTCGTCACATGAGGGATCGATCCTGCTTAAGCAGACGACGTCCTATAATGAATTAACGTAATTGCAATGCAATTATTTATCAAATTATAAAGAGTTTGGTGTATTTAAACATGACCTTATTTCACACCATTCTAAAAGGGAAAGTGAAACTGATTCTGATAGCTAAAACCGTTTGATTGTAAATACACAGGAGAAGGGTCAATGATCAATGAAATAAACCCCATTTTCAAATTGAAAAGCCCTCCGAATAATAGCTGGATGGTATTCGTTCCCTCTTGAAACGCCGAACATGCCCCGGTGCAAGCAGCTGAAAATACAATGGCGTCTTATTTTGTTTACAAGTGACTGATTCCTTTATTTTTTTAACGCTGCATTTTTCATCAAAATAATACCATACACGAAGTTAAGAGTGAGGCAACAGACTAACATTAAGACTGACGCTAGTCAAGTAAGAGAAATAAGTGAAGAGGAGATGACAAAACAGGCACTGAAAAATGTGTATGATGTTATGGGACATCGTCTGCTTAGACAGGACTGGTCCTTCGTGTGTCGTCACACATCTCAGCAGCGTTCAAGGAGCTTTTCAGCTGCTATATCGGGGGCTGTATTTTACCGTTTTATAATTGATAATAATCATTAATTCAAATGTTTCCAAGCTTTGAATTTGGATAACCTTGTTTAATTTATGCCATCTATGCAATAAGCCAATATTTATTTTGATGGAATTTTCTTCCAATGTGATCTTTAAAAAAGAAGCTCTTCTAATATCGGAATGTGTCATATTCAATGTGCTCTTTTTAAGGGATCGAAACGTTTCCAATCGTGGTATTTTGGAGTTTGGCCCGGCTCGGGTAATTATTCAGGAATCTCCGACGGAGATTCCTGAATATTACCCGAGCCGGGCCAAACTCTTCTCCGTCCATCTTCGGCAAAAAAGCACGCAATAGACCGCTTCGGTAATGTATACAAATTTTATCCATACCTTTCAAACAAAGGTTGTTCTTGACAACCTGAAAGCATGCCGGAGGCTTGGACATAGCAACAAATAATGTATGCAAACTGGATTCCAAGCATTGAGGCTCATTTATAAAAAGCAGGTTCAAGGAATAGCTCGTCACTAGGTGCTCAGAGAATATAAGTGCATAAATTTGTATACATTACAGAAGTGGTCTATTGCGGTGATACGCATTCGACCAAAGAAAGACGAACTAAACAACCCAACTGACAAACTACCCCACCCTCGACGGCAATTTTGTTCGCTGCTCCAAGATTGTTATGCACGGCCTTGCAATAGGGGCAAGCGATATCGAGCGGTGGCTCCCTTAACATTTAAAATTTTGCTCTAATAAACTGATGAAATATGCTTCATTATTTATCAAAATTTGTATCCAAATCAGTTGCGCAGATACGAACACACTTTCTATTGTTAGTGGGGGATATTGAATAGATCATCCCCCCACTAACAATGGATAATTATGCGTGTCTACGCCCGTGATCCAAATCCAATAAATATCTTTCACCAAATCCTCTTTTAAGCTATTAGTTTGGAACTAGCTTAAAGCAAATGACAAGTTAGATAACTGACGGTGCCCTTCTGAAATAAATTGTTGTTCAATAATACAAGAGTTGGACAATGCAGTGCATTTTGAAGGGGCAAGGGGACAATTTGCCCCCCCCCCCCAGCCTACAGATTTTTCAACCATGAAAAACAATTTAACACGGACTTTAAACTCATTATATGCAATTATTATAAAGTATATTGTAACCAAACTGCTCTTAAAACCTCTTTTTTTCTCACTCGCTGGCAATGCGAACTCGTAAAAAATAAATTTTCAGTAGACTTTTTGAAGCCAGCCGTTAAAGGTTAAGCAAACTAGCTTTGAGGATTTCAGAGCACATATCAAGCCAAGAATTTAAATGCCACTGTATGATTATGATTTGAAATAAAATCTGAAATAATTAGGTTGAAACATACAAAATCACAGGTTTATACATTATGAAGATATAAACCTGTCCAAACACTGTCAATCGTAATGGACTAATTTTTTCTGCTCACAAATAGCTATGATTTAATTGTGCTGTTGCTAATGATACTACTAAGCATCAATAAAAAAGTCAACAGTTGAAAAGGAATCTCCCTTTATATATACTTCAAAATATTTGGAGAAAATTTCCATACCTGCGGATTGCTTAGGGTCTCTTGACTCTCTTGTATTAAATAACACCATTAATTTGGCGATATCTCACGCTTTCGTGAGCAAAGTCAAATTTATGAATGGGTGCAAAATGCAGTCTTGACAAAATTTTGCATTTGTTAAGCATGTTGACGCTGGCCCATCAGCGATATTGGGGGTTATAAAAAGGCTTTGAAATTTTCATATTCAGATCATCAAGGACAGTTTATGAAAAAGAACAGGAGTTGTTAAGAACAGGAGTCTTAACCGATGTCTCGAAATGGTTGTCTCCCGCTCTCTGTTCACCCTCTCTATAAAGGTGCCCTTGTTGATGCCCCCTTCTTCGAGGACGCTTCTGTTCTCTGTATATCCTTAAATATCCCATCAAAATTTTATGCTTGACTGAGCAATTAGCCACTTTATTGAGTATTTTGAAATCTTACTTTTTGGTGGTTTTTTAACATTTAATCATAAAGATGAAATGAAATGAAATGAAATCTGGCTTGCTCACTCAACCATAGGTTTTGATGGGATATATCAATACACACGGAGAAATAAAAGCCTTTCTATAAGTATTTCAGCGAACAGAAAGAAAATTTCCCAGCCTTTTCACGACTCTCAACTTTGCTGACACCAGTAAGAACAAATCGATTTCTGGTCAAGTATGTATTATAATATTTTGGGGTCATTTGATAGAAGACATCCTATCAAGCTATCGATAGGTATTAAAATTTCAAGCAAGTATTTCGAAATATATATTTTCCCAACTGTCAGGTTTTAATGGTTTGCAAATTTGTGGACACTAGATTCCGATTCTTGTCAAGTCTGAATTCGGCACCCTTTCTCAAAATTGGCTTTTGCTCACCCGAGCGTAATATATTGTCACATTTGTCCGTATCATATCACAAAAGAGACCATAAACTATCAGCTAGAATGAACATTTTGTAAAATTATTTTGATGTATTCATGTTTAGGAAGAATTTTTCCAATTGTTAACTTTTAGCCGGATTCATTGTATAATTATCTTTCTTCTTCTTCTCTTTCGTCTTTTTCGTTTCTTTACTCCACATTCTGAACTTTGTAAATCTGATACTTCTAATCCGTCTCACCTTTTTATTGCATCCCAATCAGAAATAATTATTCTATACGGGAGCCTAATCATTTACAAGCAATGCTTTTTATTTAGGCTCCCCACATTTTACATTTTTTCTTCTCTTTGCCAGTTGTTCATATACCTCTCAAACTTTCTACCTATTTACTGTACATTGTACTTGACTTGAGTTCTTTACCCCTATGTTTTGAAATTGACAAATATCCTTGTAAAATCGTTTCTGACAGATGTAAATGTCGAACAAATAAACTTCAAAAAATAAAATTGAATCAAAATCATAATTTCAAAATTGTGGATATGTGGATCAAAGGAATATCCGACATCCTTCCCCTTCTGATGCAAATTAGGGAGTGGAAAATGTTGGGTTTTTTTCTGGATCACCATTGGCTCGGATGTTTGCCCCCCCCCCCCCCCCCCCCCCGAAGCCAAGGTTTAAATACACCGATGTAGATCAATTAACCATGTTGAAAGGGGGCATATTACTGTTGGTGCCACAACTATGCATGTTGCCCCTAAAGCTTTCTTATTCCCATCACTCTAATGTGCCCCTAAAAAAAGGAACAGAGGGTAGCTTTTTTTTTAATCTCCCAAAGCTCACTTGCTGGTGAGCTTTGGAATTTATAGTGTATCAAATTATTGAACCAAGCAGATAGCATCAAGTATTTTAATATCGGTGCACTCTTAACATCAGTGCATTCATTTTTTTTACCATGAGATTGTGAACAGAATCTCACTAAATTGGTCAATTAGTGCCATGACCAACTTCCTTGATCACAATGTCACATAGCACTGTGATACTAATAAATTTTAAATTATTTTTAACAATGATATAAAATAATGCCAGACTTCAGGTATGAAAATAAAAGCAAATGATTAAACATGCCCTAAAATATGAATTGACGATTGTCATTATCATTACCATAATCATATCATTTGCAAATTGGTACATAATTCACAAAAACTGTGGCCTTCAGCGTGAGAAAAAAATCTAAATCGCTCGCCAATAAATGGTCAGGCCGGGGTGATCCCAGAAGACCGAAAGCCCACGAGACCAACAACCCAATAGACATAAGAAAATATAGACAAGAAGAAAGTTCCGAACGCTCCACTAAACGGACAGTGTTCTATTCCATGGGCTGTAGCACATCAGGCCATTAAACGCAACACCAAAGTATAATGTTGAGGCAGTATCTATATACATGTAGAAGACACATGAAGAAAAAAACAATTAGATGTCGAATACGATCTTCGATTATATCTTAACCAAAATAGATAGGTTTACCGATGTCTCGAAATGGTTGTCTCCCGCTCTCTGTTCACCCTCTCTATAAAGGTGCCCTTGTTGGTGCCCCCTTCTTTGAGGACGCTCCATTGCCCCTGATTCTCCTTGTTTTTACATAGAATGAAGGTCCAGTTGAATCAGAATAAGTTTGAATTTTACTTTATTAAGTATGCATTCATAACCGGCAAAACCAGTACATTTAAACAAGAACAAAGGAATTGCCTACCTTGAAGTAAGAAAGAAATGGCAACTTAATTGTATAGGATATATTTCCGGCCTATTTGTCGCATGTGCAAAAGCCTAATTTGATTTGATTTCATTTGTTTCCACGATCAGTTTACATAATGTACGTACAAAGAGAAATAATATACAGTTAAAAAATATTTAGTTTAGAAACAGATAATTTACATTTCCTCGTTACACTCGGCTATCAGTGAAGATAGAAAAATAAAGACAAAGTATCAAGATCCTAAAAGCTATATGATATCAAAATAACAAAAAAATGGATATACAAGATATATGGGTAAAAAAATGTCATGTAACTTTATAACTGACGGTCTTTGAGTGAGTTTCTCCCAACAAACTGTCTATTAACATACACATTTCTAGTATACTTTTAAGGAAAAATAACAGCAGCAATAAATTATAAATGCATAGCATGGGCCAAAAACAAAATGAATTAAGCAAAATAGGTATTTGTAAATACCCGTAAGAGGGGCAGATCTAGATTTTTTCCAAGGGGGGGGGGGGTTGACCCAACGACGACGGAGCATCGTCCACATGCCGCGTAGCGGCGAGCCGATTTTTTTTTTGCTATTTTGAACCCCCGTAAGTTATGTTTTCCTGGCATCTACTAACGCAATGGAGACCATAAAAAGCCGCGAGCTGCGAGCTGCGTAGCGGCGAGCCGATTTTTTTGGCTATTTTGAACCCCCGTAAGTGATGTTTTCCTGGCATCTACTAACGCAATGGAGACCATAAAAGGCCGCGGAGCCGCGAGCCGATTTTTTTTTGCTATTTTGAACTCCCGTTAGTGATGTTTTCCTGGCATCTACTAACGCAATGGAGCCCATAAAAAGCAGTCCATGATAACGTGTGGTTGTGGACATATTATGATGGCGTTTTTTAAATTTTTACTTGCCAGGCTAAGGGGGGGGGGGGGGTTAACCCCCCCCCCCCCCCCCCCCCCCCGTAGATCCGCCACTGCGTGAACATGGTAAAATGCTTCGTGATAAAATAGCTTCGGAATTGTTTGTAGTCCTGTGCTTCTTCTTGTATGAATTATGATTGAAAACGAAGTATTAAACTAGAGATAACTTTTTCAAACTTTGAACTAGGTGTGAGTGAAATACATGTACATGCATTGATGTAAAATGTTTACACTAAATTGCCTGATAGGAAACATCTCAATAATATTCATTGATTGATTGAAATTAACATTTATTTCCTTAATTCTCATCGGTACAATGTTACATACAGAAGATACATGTGTAGCAAAGTGGTGAACATAGAGTGCAATACAGCAAATAATTCAGAAAATAGGAGGTAATAACCAGAAAGCAAAGCTTGTGTTGGGAATCCCCTTAGCAATTGAACACAAGTTACTAAAAGAACATCTTTATATATAAGTACGAGTTTTGCAGATACAGAAGGAATCGATTATAGGGAAGAGAATACAGTAGATGGAGGAAATTGAGAAGAAAGTTAGGCATTGGTGCCTTCTGTACAAGGTGTCTACAATGACATCATCAAGGATTGGAGTGTACTAGTGTGGCTATTCAGGTATGTCATTGACGTGAACTTTTATTCAAACAACTACATCCTTATGTGTACGACGCCCACATACCATACTGATAATAATTGAAAAAACGAGTATGGCCAAGAATGCGACGCAGGCAAGTGTAATGATAGCCCATGTGGGTAGTGCAACTCCATATGATCGCGTGGTTGTCGCCATGGTTGTAGGAATGGTAGTTGGAGGCAGAGGACGTCTTGAGATGGACACGATGTTCGATAATGGGCCCGCATTACCAACCTCATCCCAGGCTCTTATCATAAATGAATAGATAGCGTCTGAGTCTTCACCAGGCAAACGGATAGTGATGGACTCGAGAGTACCAGAGGAAGCGACTCGGGAGAGGTTACCTTGGAGGAGATTGGTGTCGGCAATAGCAGTAGATGAGGTGAAGTTCGTGCGTATTTGTGTAAAGTTTTTTGAAAAACGGAGCTCGTAGTACGCAGCTGTAGATAAATGGTTGAAGAAGAAAATGTTAAACCAAATTTTAAAGTGGAAGAACCTGGACACTTCTTAGTCGAAGATTTGTACAATATTATTTACCAAATGCTAGACCAAGATGACAATATTATGTAATCTATGATCGGACAAGGGTAACAGAAATACAGGCCGGAAAGACATGATACTCACCTCAATCTTGATGTTAACGGACATGAGTAGTGTAATAACGAAATTTAATCGGATAATTATATGTAGTTGGAATGCCAGACAGAACGCCCTTTGGTATATTGGTAAATATGAGAAAGTGATTTTACGTTGATTCCCTTGCTTGTCGGAATCTTTGGCTTATTTTTTGGAAGATTTCACGGGCAACTCCCTCATCACCATTCAAATACTATTGTCTAGCAAAGCCACTGTTTATTTAGAAAGGAGTATTTCACCTGTTCCCTGATCTAAATCATCCCCTACAGCTGACCATGTCAGTGTCACACTTCTGTTCTCATCGTATGTTCTCTCCGTGCCAGCGAAGTCCGTGATCTTAGACGGTGCTAGGATGTCAATGTTCAGATCTGGAGAGTAGCTGTCGACTTGGAAGACACCAGCCGTAGTCGTTCGCATGAATGATAGAGACGCGATGGGATTGGCAGGAGACGGAGTTTGTGTCGCCACATCTCGTTTTAGTCGCATTGGGCCTGGAAAACAATAAAACAATCAGTAACCTACTTTGAATGGTAAACCTAGCCCCTTGTACACTGAAATATAGTTTTCTAAATCCATCTCCATAATTATTTTGCGATCATACACTGTAAAAACTGAAGTGCTGAAACACGAGTGCTAATTGGAAGTTTGCACTTGACGTGCTATTTCTAACACCTCACGTGCCATTTGCGCCTGGGAGATGATAAGGTGCAGAAGATTGAGTGCTAAAAGTAAGTGCTGAATGTTAGGACGCTTGTTTTACACTTCAAGTGCTGACCAACGTCCCGTGATTTAATAAGCGATTTCATAATTAGGATTTGCGCATGAGCAGATAAAGGTCATTTGACATAAACTGGCATGTTCGTTTAAAGGAGAATGAAACTCAACATACATTAGCTGATAATCATGTGGAAAATTGTCAGCCTGTTCAAAATATCTTGAAAATACTCTAATTTGATTACTCAGTAAGGAGAACAGTCTCTCTAAATTTTGCAGATTTTTTGCTAGATATTATCCCATGGGGGCTGCCATTTTGAAGAAACTGTGATGTCATTGCGGTACATGTCCATTTACCTGTACGTAATGGATAAGATGTTGCATAATGAATAGCTATTGTACAATTAAAGCCACCCATGTAAAATGGCAGCCATCTTGGTACCCCCATTGTCTCGCACAGGTGATATCTAAGAGTAGTTGTAGATCTTTGTCACTTCTTTGAAGAATTGACAAACCTTTGTCAGACCAAGCAACTTACAAGTGCATGCCAAATCCTGCTTAACAAAAGAAACAGCTGAACCAAATATCTTGATACAAATAGGTTATATGACAGGATAAAAGTATCTTCATTTGAATGTACATGACTACAAAAATTTATTATGAGAAAATCCAGTGTCATGCAATCCACAGCTGATCATGAGTGTCACGGTAGCTAGTGTATAGGTCAGTGGGTATCTCACAAATAGATCTGCTCTGACATTACTTTGTAAAGAAAATGGCAGCCCCCATGGGATAATGTCAAGCAAGGAAACTACAACTTTTGGAGACACTGTTCTCCTCCTTAAATAATCAAATAGGAGTAATTTCAAGATATTTGTAATAGGCTGACAATTATCTACATGATTATAGGTTATTGTGTGTTGCCTTTTATTCCCCTTTAAAATGCACTGAGATAAGCGTCGACTGTGTAATGATTATTCATATATTCATTTAATTATACTTTTCATTAAATCCACTGAAAAGCAACAAAGTGTTCATTGATGGTTGGTATTTGACAGTCTGCCAAATGATAGCCAACTTGCAAACAATGCCCTTTCCCCAAGCGTTCACTGACGTGCTATTCTAGTCACCTGGTCTATGATGTCTTTCTTTCATAGAGTTTGAATTCTTTAGGTTGCTATGTCGGGCAAACTTACGTATTATCTTTCTTTGAAAAGATGCCTATCCCCATGCCTATCCTAACGAAAAAGGGAAAGGTCATTTGCGATAACACTATGAACATGACGAACAAAGAAGCGGACAATGTATGCAGCTCCTCATTGTACCCTTCACAATTGCACTGGTTAACAAAAGAACATCCATTCATTGCTATCCTGTAGAAATATGTAGAACAAGTGTCACATAATAGCAGTGAAGGGATGTCCTTTTGTCTACTATATAGAGCTATTGTGGAGGGTAGAATGAGGAGCTGCATAAATTGTCCGCTCTCTTTGTCATCGTGTTCATAGTGTAAGTTGCTCATGTGCCAATAGACCTGTTTACTCAGTGATTTAATTTATGGATGTTTCTTTCCTGGGGACCTAGTAACGAGGGACCTAGTAACGAGGTATCCATTAACATGTTATTAATGAATGAACTACAATACTTGGAATCGAGTTTGCATACATTATTTGTTGCTATGTCTGACAAGCCTCTGGCAAGCTTTCAGGTTGTCAAGAACAACCTTTGTTTCAAAAGTATGCACAAATTTGAATCACTTATTAGTAAACAGGTCTATTACGAAATCTGTAGTGCAAGAGCCATCATCTGCTGCACAGGCATGGCGTGGTAAGTAAAACTTTAAGACATTAAATTTAGAACTTCTGTAATTTTATGCGAATAAAGGTATCAAATAATATGATAATTACATTGATTTTTGTGATGGTGGATATGAAACATGATGAAAAGCAATGAAGTGGAAATGCCATGTTTCAGCGTGTGGCCAACCGGTACGCGTTGTCGACGTTGACATGAAAATTGTTGATCAGCCAGGCATGGGGCGCGATCGACCGCACGGGCCGGGGCCGGGCCTGGGAAGTTTGGAAGGCAGTGTGTGTGCTTTTTTTCGTCACGATTGTGGATTGCCGAAATGGAACAATTAAACCTCCGAAATTGCCACTTCTTGGTCTAAAGTAATTCTCAGATGATTAAATCCACATGGCATGGTTTTAGTCGATAATAGTTCATATCAATCTAAACACAAAATCTAGACCTTAGTGTAAGGCGGTTTAACAGACTATAGAAGAGTGAACTTTCAGCACTACAGGTGTGATTTTGTTCATACTGTTTGTGTGTGTTCTTTAGTACTATTTATTGGGTGCAAAAGTGTTAGCAGTAGTAGTGCCGTTTTGGGGGCTCTAAAATGAGTTATTTAATGCACTAGACATTGGTGGATCCAGGGGGGGCACAGCCGGCCCGTGCCCCCCCCTTTTTTTATTTTTTTTTTGCTTGTCAGGGAATTATGGAGGGAAACTGAAACTGGACCCCCTAACCCCTTACTAAGCGATTTTTGAAGGTTTGGCGAAATTTTTTTTTTCGTCCCTTGGACTGGTGTTGAATTATAGCACGTGTACAAGTGCTACTTTAGCACAATTTGTGCGTGCCCTTGCAGGTGCTGCCTCCAGATCTCGAGGTGCTAAAAATAGCACTTCATTTTTTACAGTGTATCGATCAGTTTACAAATACATGCACGCACATGTGGCTGATTTATACTAGATTTCATCCCTGTTCCAAAGTATTTGATTCGTGGCAGCTCCTTCACGGCGAAAGTAAGGTCTTTCTTTTTTTCAAAACATTAGAGCTTGTGAGGGTGTCTAGAATCAGTCGGATATTTACAGTACATGTATATCAAGGCCACCCTACGGAAATTTATATTTATATACAAATTCTACAGGTTCTAAAAGTTTTAGACAGGGAGACAATGTAGGTGGCCACAAGGCAGGTTTCACATACATATAGTGTGTGTGCGTGTGTGTGTGTGGGTTTACATATATTCAGTTGTGGGGTACAGAGAACAATACAGCATAATGATAGCCTTTATTCCGTCATGCTCGTGGGGTACAAAATACAATAGGAGAAAACAATAAAGTTCCCCACAAATCAATGTGTGTGAGGGTGTGTGAGGGTGGTTTTACATAAATAGTACAGAGAACAAAAGAGCACAATGTTGCCCTTTATTACTTTTACCCACGCCGATGAAATCGGCAGGGTTATGTAAAGGGCTCCGTATGTTTTTTTTTTTTTTTTTTTGTTTGTTTGTTTGTTTGTTTGTTTGTTTGTTTGTGTACAAGATAACGAGAGAACGGGTGAACGGATTTGCACCAAATTTTCAGGGAATGTTCAGAAAGTGACAGGAAAGAATCGATTAGATTTTGGTGATGATTGGTTGACCCCTGCAAATTCTGTGTGACCTTGAAGTTTTGACCCTGTAGTAAAGTATAGGAACTTCAGTTCAGATAGTGACAGGAAAGAAACTAGAAAGTTTGATGACCCCAAACTTCGCCTGCCGATGCAGAAATATGTTGGCCAATCAAAACACTCATTACTTCGTCTCACCAAAAATCTATTTCAGGTTTATGAATTTTAGAAGACTTTTAGACCCATTATTTGCCATTTCACTTCAAATCCGTACGAGCCTGCAATGAATATTCAAAGCAACGTATCCCAGCAACAAGGGATTTTTCGCGCGCTTGAACTGTATACTACTGCGAAATCGAAAGCGGCTAGTCTAGGCTAGGCTAGGTAATACGGTATAGGCTATATAGCTAAAAAGCTAAGCGCGCGATACCTTCTTTTATCTACAAGTAAGTACAACTTCATTTAGATTCAGGCTACCCTACGGCCTATGCCTAGCACGTCTAATTTCTCCTCTATTTCTTATCTTCTGTGCATTTCTGTTTGTTTTCCCCGGTTCTTTCCACTTTGTTGTGGAAGTTTTTGTGATTTATTTTATCCTGGTGGACGTGTAGTACGTGATTTTAATTGTTTTCGGTGAAAATCTGGTGAGTTTGTTCGACGTGAGTGAGTCTATCGCACTCGCGAGTGTTCGCGTGTGTTGATATGATCTGAGTGAGTGGGCTGTGTAGCTACATAACTATACACAGCGCTGTCGCGAAGTGCCCGTGGCTGACTGTAGTAGGATTGAACTTTTTTCTTTGGGTTATAACGGTCCTGTCATTTGAGATTTGAGTTAGTTTATAACTCATTTATGTCTGTTTGAGTGGATTTCGTAGTTGTAAAATATATACAAAAACTGTATTTTTTTTTAATTCGTGTGGATTTGCAAAATTTGGTGGCTGAGGTTCGCCGAATGTACGCCAGTACTGAGTAGTATACACTTTGACTTTGTTGATGGGTGGTGACTGAGCTGAGTGAGTATTAAAGCTCTGTGCCTCGCATGCATGTCATTTTGAAGTCGAGATCCAACTTATTTTGTCGTCATATTTATTTTATCCAAGCCCGATGAAAAAAAAAAAACATCCCCAATTGCAATGTAAAGATAGAACATGAATACATTTACTAACACTGACATGACTGAACCAAGGCCGTACGCAGCGGGGGTGGGGGGGGGGGCAGTTGCCCCCCCCCCAGAAATTTCAAAATCATACTTTTTTTTAATCGGGTTTTAGACTTCAAGTTATGGGTTCCTTTGAAAGCGATCATCTTGCCCCCCCCCCCCCCAGGAAAAAATTTCTGCGTACGGCCTTGGACTGAACACTGAATACAAATTGCTAACATTTTTTTTCTCACCACGCCACGCTCTCTGACATGTCTAATCAATTACTTTTAGGGGAGGGATGTTTCAATAATAAAATATCTTTTTCAGAAGAATTTTTTCAAGGGTGGGGACACACAAAGCTATGACCTGGATATGGCAAAATTTATTTGGGGGGGGGGGGGAGATGTGCCTCTTGTTATCCCCTTTGAATGGCTACTGCTTACAAAAATAATCGCAACAAAACAAAACCTATATTGGGTTTACTTTTTTTTATACACGACAGGGGAACCAACCAGTAAAAATATATCTATTTCTGCAGTTTCAAGAATAATAGCGCCGCTAAGGCGTGGGTCTGCCGCCTTTGACGGCCTTTCTAGTTCCGTCATGCTTGTGGGGTACAAAATACAAAAGGAGAAGTACTTGCGGGGTACAAAATACAATAGGAGAAAACAAAGTTCCCCACAAGTCAATGTATGTGAATGCGTGTGTGTGCGTGTGGCTTTGTGTGGGTGTGTGGGCGTGTTTAGCCGTATGTCCGAGGACATTTTCGGCAGAGAACAAAAAAAAATAGAGGAACAATACTTGTCCTCGGAAGTAAAGTCATGTAAAGCGGTGTGTTCGTGTGTGCGTGTGGCTTTGTGTGGGTGTGTGTGCGTGATACATGTATACGTAAAAACTCACTGTTTGATGAAGGGTCTGTGTTTCCGTTGACATCCACTTTGACGCCATATCGCCCATTAGACGAGAAATCAAGGAAATAAGCTGAGTAAATAGCATCACCTCCGATTAGGTCAGCTCCTGAATACAGTAAATCATTGAGAACAAGAAGTCCATTGCTTCCTTTCATTGGATCATTTCGTAAAATGACATACTGTTTTATATCATTATTATATACTAATATTGATTTACAACCACCCACGTATAGGTGTCTCTGATTTTGGTGTTCAGGTTGCTCTTGATATCCAAAAGTAACCCCCCCCCCCCCTCTAAAAAAAGGAAAACAAAAGAAAGAAAGGGAAAAAAAGGAATACTTGAATACTTGAAAACTATTGTTTTCTGAGGAAAATGCCTGAATCAGAATGCCTGCACTGGAAGAAGAAAAAAAAAATGGCTACCCCACTGTGATGAGATAATGTTGCTATTTTTATTATTTTTACTAGCTCTCTCTTCTCTCTCTCTCCTCTCTCTCTCTCTCTCTCTCTCTAATTATATTATATTGGATGCCTCTGGGATACCAGAGAATATTCCACGAGTTAGGGCCAATATTGATGAGTGCAATAAAGATGAGTGCAATATTGGCCCTAACGAGTGGTATTCCATGAAATAAAGCCATCCAATATAATTATTATTATCTATACCCTACAGGAAAATGATTTAGAACTTAGTAAAAATCATTTTAACCAACCACATTCAGTTAATAGAGCCCCTCATCATACTTCATTGTGATCACACAACTTTAACTTAACCTCTTTATGACGTCATGTGCGTATGTGTGTATCTGTGCGCACGCAAACAGACCAAACAAAATACGGCATAATATTATACGGCAAGTTTAGTAGTGTAGCCTATGGGGAATTCAGCGTTGCGTGTAAATCAAGCGGACAAAAATATGCGTTTTTAATGCGCAGCTAAAATACCTTATATAGTTATATAATATTGACTGGCCTTGAGGGGGACATCGAAAAATGTTTCCCGCAACAGAATCATATTGCCCCGAGTCGAAGACGAGGGCAATATGATTCTTTTAAGGGCAACATTTTCCATATTCCTCGAAAGTAGAGCCAGTCAATGTTATTATTATTACCTATATCATGTATATGCCTATCTTGTAGCAATGACGGACTCGTCTGTTTGCCTGTCAGTCTCTCTGATTTCAGATAATTCATGCAGGTATGTAATCTGGGCCAAGCAATTGTGACGTAAATTGTTACCGCGCGTATCCATTGTTTAAGCCTACAATTTAACGCGTACACAATACTGCGCGTATGTACTTTAATAAAAGCGTACTGACAAGGTTGATGTCATGTCGACCGCACTTTTTGTACACAAAGTGAATGGTGCAACCGGGAGGAGGGAAAATAATTATATAATATTGACTGGCCTTGAGGGGGACATCGAAAAATGTGGCCCGCAACAGAATCATATTGTCCCGAGTCGAATACGAGGGCAATATGGTTCTTTTAAGGGCAACATTTTCTATATTCCCCGAAAGTAGAGCCAGTCAATATTATTAAAGGACAAGTAACCCCACGTGATATTCTAGATGCACCTATTGTCTGCTACGTCTTTCCATGGAGGCTGCCATTTTGTGCATGACACGGATCATTAGGTACCATATGCATTGATAATAGCCTACCTTTACAACAGATACGTCGCTTTGTTCTGATTGTATTACGATTGTTATTGGCCATGGGCCTAGATAATTGACGACCCATGAGTTCTAATAGCCATCCTGTAAAGCAGATTCCTCGCTTTGTTTTGGTATTGTTACGATTGTCTCCGTCCTTGACGTCAATTCTCCGTCCTTGACGTATATTTTTTATGAAGTATATTTTTTATGAACAAATTAAGACCTTTTAAAAAATATATAAAACTAAACTTACATTTCAGAATATGTGACTTTATCTAATATATATTTGTCCTCTAAAAATCAATTACAAGTTAACGATGAAGGAAATTTTACTTGGGATGAAAAATATGTTCGTGTACACATAAAGTAATGGCAGCCCCCTTATTATTGCTAGCAGACGATAACTTGGCTGGAAAATAGTGATTTATATCTATATCCTGTGTTTTTACATGAAATTGCATGTATCAAATAAGAGGCATATACTACACCATTCAAAATAAGCTAATTCATACGCTGAGGTTAATTTCCCTTTAATATTACCTATATCAAGTATATCATGTATATGCCTATCTTGTAGCAATGACGGACGTCTGTTTGCCTGTCAGTCTCTCTGATTTCAGATCATTCATGCAGGTACGTAATCTGGGCCAAGCCATTGTGACGTAAATTATTACCGCGCGTATCCATTGTTTAAGCCTACAATTTAACGCGTACACAATACTGCGCGTATGTACTTTAATAAAAGCGCACTGACAAGAAAAGGTGGATGTTACTCGGGCTCAATTACTAGTAATGTTGACCGCATTTTTTGTACACAAAGTGAATGGTGAAACCCGGAAGAGGGAAATATGAGGGAATGATGACCGCTCAGAACTAGGTCATTCGCGGACCGCGCAAAATATGAATATTAATTGCCCTGTAAAAGTGTCCCATATAGGTAATAATTATATAATATTGACTGGCCTTGAGGGGGACATCGAAAAATGTGGCCCGCAACAGAATCATATTGTCCCGAGTCGAAGACGAGGGCAATATGGTTCTTTTAAGGGCAACATTTTCGATATTCCCCGAAAGTAGAGCCAGTCAATATTATTATTATTACCTATATCAAGTATATCATGCATATGCCTATCTTGTAGCAATGACGGACGTCTGTTTGCCTGTCAGTCTCTCTGATTTCAGATCATTCATGCAGGTATGTAATCTGGGCCAAGCAATTGTGACGTAAATTATTACCGCGCGTATCCATTGTTTAAGCCTACAATTTAACGCGTACACAATACTGCGCGTATGTACTTTAATAAAAGCGCACTGACAAGAAAAGGTGGATGTTACTCGGGCTCAATTACTAGTAATGTTGACCGCATTTTTTGTACACAAAGTGAATGGTGAAACCCGGAAGAGGGAAAATATGAGGGAATGATGACCGCTCAGAACTAGGTCATTCGCGGACCGCGCAAAATATGAATATTAATTGCCCTGTAAAAGTGTCCCATATAGGTAATAATATACAAATGATGCACAGGTTGGAGTGGGTCGGTAGGAATTGTGTACACAAGGTACCTCTGAATTGTGTGAACCCACGAGGAGCAGCCGAGTGGGTTTCGGACAAAATTCAGAGGTACACAATTCCTACCGACCCACGAAAAATACCTGTGCATCATCTGTTTTATAGAATGGGTAAAAAAAAAAGTGAAAATCAATCTTTTTCCCAATCATGCATCCAGTGAAAGTGAGCCATGCGTCCGGTAAAATATGATGCATGGGAATTGACCAATCAGATTGCAGAGATTCTTCTCCCCATTCTATAACAGGGAATGATGACCGCTCAGAATTAGGTCATTTGCGCACCGCGCAAAATATGAATACACCACCGGGCGGCCGTGGGGAAAGTCAGGATTGCGTAAGCCCCATTCACTCGTACACAAAGTTTGTGAGTCGAACGCGTCCGTTGGACTAAGTGGGATTACATTTCGACTGCACGAAGCCGACCGAATCTCGCACGAAAGCTCGAGCTCAGGCGGAGCGTGCATGTTGTGCAGAGACCGGTCTGTGCGAGGTTTGCGCCTCGCGGAGAAACGGCATGATCAGCTCAGGTAACGATCACGGTGCCCTCTCGCGGCATTAAAACGTCCACAATCTGCGGTTGAGTATCCCTTTAATTGCCCTGTAAAAATGCCCCATATAGGTAATAATCTGACTTTATTGACTCCCTCTGTGATGAATATGCTTAAGCTGTCTTGATTTAGTATTTCTTTCATTACTTAAAGGGATACGCCACCAGGCAGCCGTGGGGAAAGTCAGGATTGCGTAAGCCCCATTCACTCGTACACAAAGTTTGTGCACTGAACGCGTCCGTGGGACAGTGGGATTGCATTTCGACTGCACGATGCCGACCGAATCTCGCATGAGAGCTCGAGCTCAGGCTGAGCGTGCATGTTGTGCGCCCGGTGGAGCCACTCCCCCACAGAGGGGGACGCGTATGACCGTTACCAAAAATGCAAATAACCCCCTTTTGCAGTCAATTTCAAGGACATTTTGTGAAATTTAACCCCTTTTTTACGTCAAAACAAGGACAAAATGGTACTATGAAATACCCCTATTTTTAAGATAGTAAGGACACTTTCGGAAACTTTCCCCATTTTACCATATTTCAAGGACAAGACATTTATACCCTTTTTTCATTAACATATAGGTGTCCAAGACCCGATTCCTCAAATTACAAATTCACACACAATTAATATAAGGGAAAATACATTTTTTAATGTGTTATACATTTAAAAATATTTCGGCAATAGTTCATATAAACTCCTGGGGAAAACCATTGAACTCTATGGACCATATGGTTATTTGAAATAACCGCTATGTCTGACCATGCACTCACAAATGTGGACAGTCCCACATAGGCAAGGGCCTATGAGTGTACTATAATAAGCAGCAATGGCCACTCATAGGCCCTTGCCTACGTGGGACTGTGTCCAACATTCACTGTTGCAGCAGTCAAAAGCAGACAACAAAATTGCTCTAAACAAGATTTAATTTTCTTAAATTTGCTAGATTCCCTGATTCAGGGACTCTTCAACTCTTACTTTGCCACAAATGTAGGGATTCAGACTTGAAAGTGAAATTTTAAATAATTATTTTCCTCTCATGTATGAATGATCTAGCCTGCATGGGAAAGGGCCTGCTGATACACACAAAAGCTATTGAAGCCTATTCACTCGTAAAAGCTAGTCTGGAGTACAAGGTTATCTTCAGATAAGCTTGTACATATATAAGTGAGCAATGGCCTATGAGTATGAGTGCCTCATACCCATACACCCATAAACTAACATGAAAGCGTATGAATGGGACTGTAGTGTTACTGTTGATGTTACTGTTAGGGTAAGTTGAACTATTCATACCTGTGAAGTGTGATCACTGTGAAACATAAGTTCTTTCACACGATTTTCACGAAAATCACGATTCGTGCATCTTCCCACTTCATCTTTGAAGGGCATATGATGATTATATCGGTGAAAATAGTCCTTCAAACTTGGTCAGCGCCGACGTTCCGGAATTGTTTTGAGGGAAACAAGATGGCGCTGGCGAGCTGCCAGTGGCGTCATGTTGCCTATGCTATGCGCGCCCTCCCCGGCAGACCCGCAGCTAGCGACTCGGCTCCGGGATTTTTCTTCATGCCTTGAGTTTCTTTCCCCTTTCCTGACCTCTATTTTATCAATTTCGAGGACACCTGCGCACCCCTATTTTCTATATTTCGAGAAATATTCTGTCCGCGGACGTTCCTTGAAATTTACCCCTATATCCGCGATTTTGGTAACGGTCATGCGGTCCCCAAGTCACATTGAGTGGCTCCACCGGGGTTGTGCGGCGACCAGTCTGTCCGAGGTTTGCGCCCGTGGGGCAACGGCATGATCAGGTAACGATCACGTAACGATCACGGTGCCATCTCGCGGCATTAGAACGTCCACAATCTGTGGTTGAATATCCCTTTAACAGAGGCCTGGGAAGGATTTTGTTACTGGGGGTGCTGTGAGCAAAAAAGGTCCTCATGCATTTTAGTGTCTCTTTTTAAGTCCAAAAATCTCTGACAAGCAAAAAAAAAAAAAAAACGTCCTCAGCATAGCACCCCCGCACCCCCGGCTCCCAAGTCCCTGTTACTTAACATTAATTTTGATATAATACTCACGACAATTACTTTTTC
Organism: Heliocidaris erythrogramma; assembly: GCA_025617745.1. Taxonomy (NCBI): domain Eukaryota; kingdom Metazoa; phylum Echinodermata; class Echinoidea; order Camarodonta; family Echinometridae; genus Heliocidaris; species Heliocidaris erythrogramma. Next base: position 41,765,495 of record CM046866.1, read on the forward strand.
CAACGCTGTCCAGATCGTCCAAATAAATTTGACTTTTATTTCTTATCAAATTAATAAAAGACGAGCAATAAAATGTCATACCTTTAGAATCTCCAAATCGTCTTTTATAATAATTGAGGATTTTTCCCCCTTCTCAGGTTCATCGCAACGATTGTAGATAACTGAAGATAGCTTTTTTGTAGAAAACACAGAAAACATTAGTTAGATTCAAACATCTAATATTTTTTCTAACCTCGTCCATTATCGTAGAGGGGAATAGTAGTCACATTTCCGGTTGTCGTGCTATCTACTTCAGCAGTCACCGTAGCGTCGAGGACGGGTACGTAGTTGACGTGGACATAGGCATAGATCTCCACCAAAGGAGCAGTGGTGTAGTTCACCATCTGATACAGATCATTAAGAGATTAAACGTTATACCGGTATTTAGTCATATATCATGTACCTGCAGAGGAACACTTTTGAGGGGAATTTACCAACTGTTCGAATGGATTTCTAGTTCTTGTTATGACGCTGTGCTAGTCTGATTGAAGATCAAATAGAGGGTTGATTTAAAATATGTTCTTCGCATTTCATTATATCTAGCACATTTAAAGTGTATACGAGATAGAAAAGTCAACGACAAATCAGTATACTGAGTGTAATGATCTGTATGTCTGTGCAACGGTATGGGCTCCTTACAGAGACATGGGAATGAGAAAGAACAGAGAAATGAGACACAGATCCGAGACATAGATATGTGTCATGACAGGGAGTTACGATCTAGTGGCTATCTTTATTTCTTCAAGTATATAATGATGGACAGAGGGTGAAAGATTGAGAGCAAAGGAGAGAAAGAGAGGTAGGGAGGCAGAGAGAGAGAGAATAGGCAAACTGGCGGAAAATTAAAACAAATGAAAAAAAATAAAGATATATAGGATATACAGACAGAGGGAAAGGACGTGAACACTGACGAATGTTTGTAACGTACCGTTGTTCCTAAGAAGCTATTTACAACTGGAGGATAAACATCGTCAGAACGTTGTTTAGAGTTCACTTCCACACTGACGTATTCCACAAGAATGTTACCGGCGTTGCTGATTTCGATGCTCCAAATACCTGCCTATTTATAGATTTGAAAAAAAGGTCACAAATAAAAAGTCTGAGTTCTAGCATTTTATACTAAGAATACAATCTAAAAATGAATATTGAGTGTTTTCACGAAAATTTGACAATAGTCATGATAGTAATAGGCAGGGATGTCGATCCGTGTTTATGACGGGGGGAGGGTGACCGGCAAGGGAGCGAAGCCAGTGGCGTATCTAGGGATTATGGCACCAGGGGCAAAAATGAAGTCCCCCCCCCCTCCGAATGCCCAAACTTATCTACGTTAGCAAGGGAGTAAAGCGACCGAGCGGCAAATTTTTCAATTTTTAACCCTAAAAAACGCAATTTCTCGTGCATTTTACCCAGGAAATTTTGCAATTGAGCCGCAGAGAAACTCAAATTTTATACATGTACATTGATAAGCGGATTTCTATTCACTCACTTCTACAATCGGGAGCAAAACTAACAAAAACCCTATAAAGGCTTGAGAAGCGTCGAGAAATACAGCAAGGCTACCGAAAGTTGAGATTTCTTTCAAAAGTTTAACCTTTGCAAATGCTGTTTTATATACCCTTTATCCTATTGGCGGCGCAATATTTAGCAGGAGTCATTATGAAACTTACATGATATAGCGAGCAAGGCAATTTCATCATTATTTTTTTTCTTCAAATTTTGAACCCTTTAAACTATTTCAGAACTATTTAAGCCTACTGGGGGCGCGAAATTACGACATCATGAAAAAAAAAACAATTATGCGAGGGAGCAAGGAAAATGTTCGCATTTCAAACCCTCAAAAACTAGATTTGTAGTGCATTAACCCTGCGGATTTGGGGTCGCGTAATCCACAACCATAAAGAATTAAAGATTATGATTTTTCTTCATTTCCCCCTATTTTTTTTCTCTCCTTATGCTTTTTTTGCGCCCCCTCCAAGTGTCGCCTGGGGCACGTGCCCCCTGCCCCCTGCCCTAGATACGCCACTGAGCGAAGCGACCAAGCGGGGGGGGGGGGGGGGGGAGGGGTTATCCCACACAAGGGACCTTTTCGAAAATCTGTCTATAAACTTGCATTTTAGAGCATCCCAAAATGTTTTTTTTTAATGAAAAGAAGGAATGCACGGATACGCCAATGGACGGAGCCTCTCAATTGAGAATAACACTGCGAGCGAACGAATTTTCTTCGATATTTCGCATTGAATCATGGCATTTCTTATTTCCTTACTTCTAATCATTAAAGAATGTGATGGTATTTCGAGATCAAACATAGTGAGTTGGGATAATTACTATTTTAAAGTTATGTATCATAAGTGTTATTCATTTTATCCAAAAATATTTGGGGGGTGATAATACAGACCATCCCCACCTCATTTTTATATATATATATATATATATATAGTGTAAGGAAATAACATATACAACAGCTTTCGCAAATCTCGTGGAAATAAATACAAATGTGAAAGAAATTGCGAGAATAACGTTGCGTAGCTCAATCAAAGTTCCCCAGAGCTGTCCTCCCTTTTTTTGAAATTTTTGCAAAGGCTGAAAAAATGTCTCCGCCGGGAATCGAACCCGGGTCGTTGGCTTAGAACGCCAATGCCTTAACCACTAGACCACGGAGACGGGTTAGTGGTTTCGGCGACACCAGATTCAATTGACCGACAGATTGACAAATCCTCAACCTTATTAATTAATTCCTTTGTCGGGGGCAGGTGAGTTTTGAACAAAGACAAGCCGCGTGCCTCAGCTGGATCCAAGCGAATGCTTTGAATACATGTATACATTAGAATAATTATTAATAACAAGTGTAAGGAAATAACATATACAACAGCTTTGGCAAATCTCGTGGAAATAAATACAAATGTGAAAGAAATTGCGAGAATAACGTTGCGTAGCTCAATCAAAGTTCCCCAGAGCTGTCCTCCCTTTTTTTGAAATTTTTGCAAAGGCTGAAAAAATGTCTCCGCCGGGAATCGAACCCGGGTCGTTGGCTTAGAACGCCAATGCCTTAACCACTAGACCACGGAGACGGGTTAGTGGTTTCGGCGACACCAGATTCAATTGACCGACAGATTGACAAATCCTCAACCTTATTAATTAATTCCTTTGTCGGGGGCAGGTGAGTTTTGAACAAAGACAAGCCGCGTGCCTCAGCTGGATCCAAGCGAATGCTTTGAATACATGTATACATTAGAATAATTATTAATAACAAGTGTAAGGAAATAACATATACAACAGCTTTGGCAAATCTCGTGGAAATAAATACAAATGTGAAAGAAATTGCGAGAATAACGTTGCGTAGCTCAATCAAAGTTCCCCAGAGCTGTCCTCCCTTTTTTTGAAATTTTTGCAAAGGCTGAAAAAATGTCTCCGCCGGGAATCGAACCCGGGTCGTTGGCTTAGAACGCCAGTGCCTTAACCACTAGACCACGGAGACGGGTTAGTGGTTTCGGCGACACCAGATTCAATTGACCGACAGATTGACAAATCCTCAACCTTATTAATTAATTCCTTTGTCGGGGGCAGGTGAGTTTTGAACAAAGACAAACCGCGTGCCTCAGCTGGATCCAAGCGAATGCTTTGAATACATGTATACATTAGAATAATTATTAATAACAAGTGTAAGGAAATAACATATACAACAGCTTTGGCAAATCTCGTGGAAATAAATACAAATGTGAAAGAAATTGCGAGAATAACGTTGCGTAGCTCAATCAAAGTTCCCCAGAGCTGTCCTCCCTTTTTCTTTCACATTTGTATTTATTTCCACGAGATTTGCCAAAGCTGTTGTATATGTTATTTCCTTACACTTGTTATTAATAATTATTCTAATGTATACATGTATTCAAAGCATTCGCTTGGATCCAGCTGAGGCACGCGGCTTGTCTTTGTTCAAAACTCACCTGCCCCGACAAAGGAATTAATTAATAAGGTTGAGGATTTGTCAATCTGTCGGTCAATTGAATCTGGTGTCGCCGAAACCACTAACCCGTCTCCGTGGTCTAGTGGTTAAGGCATTGGCGTTCTAAGCCAACGACCCGGGTTCGATTCCCGGCGGAGACATTTTTTCAGCCTTTGCAAAAATTTCAAAAAGGGAGGACAGCTCTGGGGAACTTTGATTGAGCTACGCAACGTTATTCTCGCAATTTCTTTCACATTTGTATTTATTTCCACGAGATTTGCCAAAGCTGTTGTATATGTTATTTCCTTACACTTGTTAATAATTATTCTAATGTATACATGTATTCAAAGCATTCGCTTGGATCCAGCTGAGGCACGCGGTTTGTCTTTGTTCAAAACTCACCTGCCCCCGACAAAGGAATTAATTAATAAGGTTGAGGATTTGTCAATCTGTCGGTCAATTGAATCTGGTGTCGCCGAAACCACTAACCCGTCTCCGTGGTCTAGTGGTTAAGGCATTGGCGTTCTAAGCCAACGACCCGGGTTCGATTCCCGGCGGAGACATTTTTTCAGCCTTTGCAAAAATTTCAAAAAAAGGGAGGACAGCTCTGGGGAACTTTGATTGAGCTACGCAACGTTATTCTCGCAATTTCTTTCACATTTGTATTTATTTCCACGAGATTTGCCAAAGCTGTTGTATATGTTATTTCCTTACACTTGTTATTAATAATTATTCTAATGTATACATGTATTCAAAGCATTCGCTTGGATCCAGCTGAGGCACGCGGCTTGTCTTTGTTCAAAACTCACCTGCCCCCGACAAAGGAATTAATTAATAAGGTTGAGGATTTGTCAATCTGTCGGTCAATTGAATCTGGTGTCGCCGAAACCACTAACCCGTCTCCGTGGTCTAGTGGTTAAGGCATTGGCGTTCTAAGCCAACGACCCGGGTTCGATTCCCGGCGGAGACATTTTTTCAGCCTTTGCAAAAATTTCAAAAAGGGAGGACAGCTCTGGGGAACTTTGATTGAGCTACGCAACGTTATTCTCGCAATTTCTTTCACATTTGTATTTATTTCCACGAGATTTGCCAAAGCTGTTGTATATGTTATTTCCTTACACTTGTTAATAATTATTCTAATGTATACATGTATTCAAAGCATTCGCTTGGATCCAGCTGAGGCACGCGGCTTGTCTTTGTTCAAAACTCACCTGCCCCCGACAAAGGAATTAATTAATAAGGTTGAGGATTTGTCAATCTGTCGGTCAATTGAATCTGGTGTCGCCGAAACCACTAACCCGTCTCCGTGGTCTAGTGGTTAAGGCATTGGCGTTCTAAGCCAACGACCCGGGTTCGATTCCCGGCGGAGACATTTTTTCAGCCTTTGCAAAAATTTCAAAAAAGGGAGGACAGCTCTGGGGAACTTTGATTGAGCTACGCAACGTTATTCTCGCAATTTCTTTCACATTTGTATTTATTTCCACGAGATTTGCCAAAGCTGTTGTATATGTTATTTCCTTACACTTGTTAATAATTATTCTAATGTATACATGTATTCAAAGCATTCGCTTGGATCCAGCTGAGGCACGCGGCTTGTCTTTGTTCAAAACTCACCTGCCCCCGACAAAGGAATTAATTAATAAGGTTGAGGATTTGTCAATCTGTCGGTCAATTGAATCTGGTGTCGCCGAAACCACTAACCCGTCTCCGTGGTCTAGTGGTTAAGGCATTGGCGTTCTAAGCCAACGACCCGGGTTCGATTCCCGGCGGAGACATTTTTTCAGCCTTTGCAAAAATTTCAAAAAAGGGAGGACAGCTCTGGGGAACTTTGATTGAGCTACGCAACGTTATTCTCGCAATTTCTTTCACATTTGTATTTATTTCCACGAGATTTGCCAAAGCTGTTGTATATGTTATTTCCTTACACTTGTTAATAATTATTCTAATGTATACATGTATTCAAAGCATTCGCTTGGATCCAGCTGAGGCACGCGGCTTGTCTTTGTTCAAAACTCACCTGCCCCCGACAAAGGAATTAATTAATAAGGTTGAGGATTTGTCAATCTGTCGGTCAATTGAATCTGGTGTCGCCGAAACCACTAACCCGTCTCCGTGGTCTAGTGGTTAAGGCATTGGCGTTCTAAGCCAACGACCCGGGTTCGATTCCCGGCGGAGACATTTTTTCAGCCTTTGCAAAAATTTCAAAAAAAGGGAGGACAGCTCTGGGGAACTTTGATTGAGCTACGCAACGTTATTCTCGCAATTTCTTTCACATATATATATATATATATATACAACCCCCCCCCCCCCGGGGATCAACATCCATGGAAATAGGTCCTTTTATTCAAGTTGTTTTATAGAAGTTGGAAGTTTTGAAGCTTCGAGTCAGTATTGTGGCTTAATGGCCGTTATGGATACAATTGACAGAGCGTCTAGGGCAAGGCCGTACGCAGAAATTTTTTCCTGGGGGGGCAAGATGATCGCTTTTTATTATTGGATCATTTAAAAGTCTAAAACCCTATTAAAAAAAAGTATGATTTTGAAATATCTGGGGGGGCAACTGCCCCCCCTGCCCCCCCGCTGCGTACGGCCTTGGTCTAGGGAGTTGATCAAAAGAGAGAATGACAGAGAAATGGCGCTAACTGCATAAGAATTGAAGACCAAAACAAATATTCTAAAGCTAAAAATTATTTTGTTCTGTTGGTAAATGAAAATGTAAAGCAAATAATCAATAAATCAAACATTACCAATAGACTAACGAACGCTTCTTACAATCCAGTTTAGTCATGGGAGTCAAGTAGATAACATGAACTATGTGGTGTCGTAAATTCACTATATAGTAATACGATCTGCTCTAAATCGTACGATGTGAGTTAGTTAATGCCAGCAATTCTCGATCAGCGGAACCTGGCTCGAGGCTCGCCAGAATCACGATTTTTTTTATTAATTTTTTTAAGGAGCCGGTCCAGCTCCCGTGGAAGTGCTGAAATAGCACGCTGTGTGCATTCCATAGCACTCTGAGTGCAGTCCCTATGTAAGCCCTCAGAAAGTGCTAAATTCAGCCGTCCTGGTGCTGAAAACAGCACTTAAGTTTTTAGAGTGTAAATATTATCTCCTTCTCTCCTTATATACAAGGCTTTGCTATACAGAAAAACAAAGTAATACATAATTAAGTCATAAAAGGCTTATTTTTAACAACACAACTGAGATGGCGTAAATATTCATATTTTGAATGACAGCGCCGTAAAAAACAACAACAACAACATACAACGACTATACCTCTGCATCTTCGATGGTGATGGCAACAAGTTTTGAGCTGATGTCAAGTTCGTAACGTGAATCGGTGCTGCCTATGACTGTACCATCTGGGCCTCTGACTGTGATGGAGATTAGGAAGTTCACAGTCCATGTCAATGTCATTGTAGTATTAAACCCCAGGGAAGCGTCAATCAGCAAATCGGTGGTGTGGGTCGAATCAGGGGCAAGTGTGATAGTTAAACTCTGGATCTGTCATGTGGATGGTTAGCAAAACATAACATAATCTAATATTTTTATCAAGAATTAATTGGTTATTGCTATAATTATTATGTACACTATTCCTAGTTACTCCTGGGCCCGTTTCATAAAACTTGTCATCAATGACAAGTTGCAATAACTGTTATAAGCTACTTGCATCTCATTGGTTGAAAGCAAATTTGTCGGTAAAAATCACCGACACTTGATGAAACGCCCCCCTGAACAATGTTTTATGCCCAATGCACACAATGTGGTATTTGCTGACGCCAGCGACAAACGCCCATACGCTATTGAACTAGATATTATGCGTTCAATCTTGTAGGATATCACTTTCACATTATCAGAGATCTCAGTCAGTCATACACTGCCACCGTCCTACGTGTAGCAAATGACGCCTCGCATTCAACGGGCAAAATCGTATAAAAAATGAAGGCAAAATGAATAATGCGTTGACTTTTTGGTTCATTGCCTCTATAGCTGAAAATATTGAGGTAGATAACGCAATTGCAATATCGTGTGCGACGGGCATATCTTTCCCAAGCGCGAGCCCCCCCCCCCCCCCCCCCCTCTCTCTCTCTCCCTCTCTCTTTGCTTCGAACTTTATTCATTCTTCTTGAATATATATGAGTATTTTCATATTCAGCATACATGTGCTGACCTGTATTGGTGCAGAACTAGCAACACTCTGTCGTCTCTGCGCTACAGTCGACGTAAAGGCGGAGATGACGCACTGAGCGCTACCTCCGTCAGCACATGTTGACAATGTCCCGCCTGTCATTTGGGCTAGTTCTTCCATCTGGGTGTCGGCTAGGTGGAAGGCGATCGAATGCACAATAACACCGGAAATTTCGATGTCATCCAGAGTTTCAGCAATGTGGGGTTCACGATTCTCTTCCCCGTCGCTAAGAAGAATGAGATAGACCCCTCGAGAATCCATGCCGTTGTATTGTGCTACCTATAAACAAACAGTAAACAATCTGGTAGAATTATTAAAACAGCATTTTCAATATCTTATGATCATTTGTAATAGTGAGCTTGTATATATAATTCATCAACTTGATAGAAATGTAAGTTAAAGGACCAAGAAGTAAAGCAAAGAAAGTATAAGTATACGAACTGTGCATTCGTTTTCATCTGAAATCAATACGAAGTGAATTCAGTTTAATAACTTAAGCATTATGCTCACTTTTGTGTTTTAAAAATATATAACCAATGATGAATAATGTACAGTTATCCGTTACTGGTACTTTCCTTTTCTTTTCTGTTTTACATGCATTTTATACTTACCGTAGGCCTATATTCTGTTCTGTTACCCGCATTTATTTCCATGCATATAATTCTGATAATGTAATGATTGTGCAATGGACCTTGTTGAAAATTATCCTTGTGTTAAACAAGTTATTCAATAATAAAAGTCTACTACTACACTGTAAAAAAAAAATTGCCGTTTTTTCCCATGAAATTCCTGGCAGTCAGAATGCCGGGAATGCCCGTTTTTCAACAGTACATAGACCGCGGTTTAAATATGAGAAAATGTTTTTTAAACAGTATTTTATGTCGGGTGATAGTATATATATGCTGATTTCCGGTAAACCACAAACTTGCTATTGTTTTACAGGGAAAAGACTATAAATTGAAATAACGGCAATAACTTGTAATTTCAAGGGCCAACAAACCTGTAGTTTTGCAGTCATTTTTTTTTACAGTGTACTATCTTGTGTGTTAAAAATGAGATGAATTTCGGTAAAATTCAATTTCAATCAAGTCTGCAAGGTGAATTTGTTTCCGGTATTATCCGCTGAAGCACTGCATCTGCCGTAACATTAATTTTGACTACAAGCCAATAGTAATACCGACCACTAACCTGTTCAGTCTAACCTTTTCAAAAGTTTCCTGTTGTCCGTTCAACCCCTGACAGCCAGTTTGTAAACCTACTACTCTTCAGTTTCTAAAATTCCAAATCAGGAATAGTTAGGCCGACATAGATTTTGGTCACTGCACATCTCTATGTAAAATCATATACAAGTAGCGTACCTGGATAGCACTGAGAATACCACAGCCTATACACGTAGTGCCGTCAGCAGAGGGCGGAAGTCGAGACACCAACAGATCCCTCAATGCTACATCGGTGAGTTCAATCATGTGAGACCTGACATGGGCTTGAAGGTTGAATTCGACGATACCCACGTAACTATTATCTGGTACGACACTCTGGATGAAGTTCTTTGCTCCCCTGATCATTTTGTCAAAACGCTCTCCCTATTTAGAAGCAAAATAAGAAGTGTCGTATTGTATACTGGGGTAACTTTCAAGCGTGGCAGGGGTGGATCCAGGATTCAGTATAAAAGGGGGGGGGGGCACACAAATGCAGGTTTGTCAACTTTTGGAAAAGGTAGACCCGTATTTTTTTGGTCTTGCCAGCTTCGCGAAAAGTCGCTCAGAGGTGGGGGGAGGGGGGGGGGGGGGGTGTCGACCATTTTTTTTATCGCCAGACCTCCAATATTCGCTCAGTGGGGGGGGGGGGGGGTATGGGGGTCCAGTTTCTCTCCATAATTCTCTGATAAGCACCAAAAAAAGGTCATTCTAAAAGGGGGGGCACATCAAAAAAAAAAAAGGAGGATCCAAAAGGGGGGGGGGGCACGGACCGGAAGTGTCCCCTCCCCCCGGATCCGCCAATGATAAAAGTAATGTCTACAAAAATATTTATGAGATAATCACGCTTGTATAACACAAGTATTTTGGTCATTCACATCAATATCAAGTCTTGATTTAAATAAAATAGAAATAGCACTACAGCTATGACAAAAAGATAATACGACTCAATATGGCAGTATAAATCAGAAAACTCCATCGTTTCCCGAAGTAATTCAGAGTAATCACAATACACAAATGAAACTACCCTAGGTAAATAACAACGTACTATACAAACTGTATGTACTAGTATTAGTTACAAAAGCTTTTATTAAATCAATTTTATCATTAAAGAAGGAATCATTATTTCATTTATCCAAATATCGTTAAGGTAATATCTAACAAAATATTTGGTCATAGTTGCTTTGTAATGTTTACGATGGCTGATAATCTATTCGATTATCCATTTTATTTATTTCTCCGAGTTATGGAGAGAGGTCTCCTTTTTAATGATCACTGTAATAAAAATGATGTGCGCTATATAATACATGTTTACACATAGCTTGTACACGTACATCCATGGAACCACTGGTATCTAAAACAAGAACAATCCTCAGTGATCCAGCCGGCTGCACCACAGTGAAGTTTGGTGATATGTCAGTATGTTCTGGCAAGGGAGGGCTGTTTCCATACAGAAAATCCGACGATTTCCTCATCACTTCCCAAACGCTTTGATAGTCGCACTTCGTATTCTGGAGATTAGGAGCCTCGTAATTATGATACCCTGCCTCGTCATGTCGGTCGTGGCAGAACATATCAATCTGTTATTCAGAATGGTTAGAATAAATGAGGGAAAATGATCATACTCCGTCATTCACAAAGTAATATGGCCAAACGCCGGGTAGACGGCATTCTGACATGTCCGAAATTTGTGAACAACGAGCTTTGTTTATTATCGTATCTGGAATAGACCCGGAAAACTAGTTCCATGCACAATTATCCATGGAAAAATACCCTGGACAAAGTATCCCCTAAAAAAAATGGCACACATGACAATTATCTCCCGGACAACTATAATCCAGACAACTGCCCCGGACAATTTCTCTTTAACTAGAGTACCCAACTCCTTTAGACAACGGGTATTTTAAATTGTGGTAATTTTCCCAGGGGACAATTGCTGACCTTGGAATAAATGTCCAGGAGTAGAACTTAGAGAGGTAATTGTCCTGAGGGTTAATTGTCCGGGGCTATCCAATATGAATATTCATGAAAGAGACTACAAGTATGTGACTTGTATTTTCTTACTCAGTTTCACCTTATTTTTAAATCAGCAAAAGAAAATTTCATAATATATTCCTCTGCCAAGATTCGAACTCGCGGTCCTTTCATCGATAGCGCTCCAGATTATCCGATTGCGCCACAGAGAACAGCTACTCAATGGCCTTGCTCGTTTTATCATATCCCTAAGTTCGTTTTCATGAATATTCATGCAGACTAGTCTTGACGGAATAAACCGTTTTACTTGTCATGCGCATGCGTACTGTCATCTCTAAGACCCAAGTCATGAATATTCATATTGGATAGACCCAAACACTATGAACATGGCGAACAAAGAAGCGGACAAAATATACAGCTCCTCATTGTACCTTCCACACTTGCTCTGGTAGACAAAAGAACATCTCTTCATTGCTATTATGTAAAAATATGTAGAACAGGTGTCACATGCATATTCACCTGTTCTACTTATTTTACATAATAGCAATGAAGGGATGTTCTTTTGTCTACCAGAACAATTGTGGAGGGTACAATGAGGAGCTGTATATTTTGTCCGTTTTCTTTGTCATCGTGTTCATAGCGAAAGGTACGGGAAAAAAAATTAGCGTCCGGGGGCAGTTATATGTCATTTGATATACGAGCATGTCGAGTTATGTCTATCATCCTTTTCACACAAAAAAATGTGTGTGTGTATGTGTGTGTGTGAGGGTGGGGGTGTGTGTGTGTATGCGCGTTGTTTAACGGGCCTTTACATTGGGTGAACCAAGGACGTACTAGGCAAGCTTGCCTAGTACATCCTTGGGTGAATCATGGACCCTACGACAGATGGACTAATAACGGGAGTCTTTCTTTGATCACATCATGACCGCCATCACCTGATAATGTGTATGTTGATGAGCACATTCATTTGTCGCGACAATGTTGATTACGTAATCACGAATTGTCACAGACAAAACATGCATCTGACCTTGCCTAAGTTTGAAAAATGCATATCCTCTACTGTCCTATTACCTCATCATCCTGGAAAATGGATCGGATAAGTTTCAAAATGAAGTTTAAAATCATTATGTTACAGCCAAGTTTACGGGTCTCTCTTATTAACTACTTCTAATTTCCTATTTAAAAAATGCATATACGATAATTTTCATTTGTACACCACAACTGCACATGCATTTCCATGACTTTAAGCGATTTATTTTCTTCTGCGCATGCATTTTGTAGATTTCTCAAGGCACAGTTCTGGATCTTTTATGGCTGACTGGCGGCGGTCGTGATGAGATCAAAGTTGGGAAGCATGTTTGGAATGTCATTGTGATACTTTTGACAGAGTCAGATGCGTGAATTCCTCTTTAATTCAAAATTACACCCCAGTTACTTCCAGTTCTCTTGTGATCCCTAAAATCGCAAAATCTTGGTAGGAAAGATCATTTGCCCATGCGTGTCCTAAATTATGGAATAGCCTTCCTGAAGACATCAAAGAGTGCATAACATCTGATTCTTTTAAAAATCATGTAAAAACATTTCTGTTCAATAGACCCGTTTACTAAGTGTTCAAATTTTATGCATACTTTTGAAACAAAGGTTGTTCTTGACAACCTGAAAGCTTGCCAGAGGCTTGTCAGACATAGCAACAAGTAATGTATGCAAACTGGATTCCAAGTATTGTAGTTCATTCATTAATAACAGGTTAATGGAATACCTCGTTACTAGGTCCCCAGGAAAGAAACATCCATAAATTTGAATCACGTAGTAAACAGGTCTATTCTTAACTAATTCCTACATGCGCCCTGAGCACTCCACAGAGTGGATTTGGCGCTATATATATATAAGGTACATTTATTATTATTATCATATTATTATGGTACCGATCAGTGTCCATCTGTAGTAGGGTCCATGGGTGAACATACCGGTGTGAAAAGTTGTTATGTAGTGCGACTGTTTTCATCCCAATTTAGGAACCAGTATGAAGCATGATTACAGAGAGAAAGAGAGGGGGAGAGAGAGGGGGAGAGATAGCAAATAAGAGAAAAGGGAACACAAGAGAGAGAAAGAAAATGATAATGTCATAGATTGAAATAGGCCGGAACTATTGTTTCTCCTCGAGAATACCATGCTTTGCTCATCTCCAGAATCATCAGAATCGGAGTCTGTGACAGGAAGATGACATACTCACCACATTGTGAAACAGGAACAATTTGTCACAGTGTCATGTTTAAACTGTGTGACAAAGTAAGACAATGATGTGACAACAGAAGGAAAAAATCACAAATTATAGTTTAGCACCACGGGGTAATAATTGGAACATTTTCATAATCATGTGTGTGAAGTGTATACTGGGGTCACGATGTATCCTTTCCGGCCAGTGTCTTTCTCTCTCTCTCCCCCTCTCATTCACTCACACAGACACACACCCCCACACCCATGGGCGCCAATCCTCACAGGAATTCTATTCAAGTGGGGGGGGGGCACCCCATTGTTGCATCCAGGTGTGTCCCCCCACTTGAATAGAATTCCTGTGAGGATTGGCGCCCATGCCCACACCCACAACTGTGTATAGCTATATTTCCGAGGACAAGTATTGTTTCTCTATTGTTCCTCCGTCCTCGGACAGTCGACGGAATAAGGCACAAATTCATTGTTGGATTTTCGAGGACTATTGTCCGGCTTCCGAGGAACATTGTTCTCATGAATTTTGTTTGGTTCTCTGTCCGAAAGTGTCCTCGGACATACGGCTATACCGATCACACACACACACACACACACACACAACCATCCAGTACAGGATACTGACTAGTACTTCGGGGGGGGGGGGGTGGACCTAACCCCCCCCCCCCCCCATTACCGATCCCTTCCGGGAAACTATGGTTGGTACGTAGTGAAACTGATATATGACACTCCCACCCATGGTAAGAGCGAATACAAGTATATTTTGTATATTGTAAAGCTGGGGATACATAATTATGTACACTGGTTATAGCCATTTTACGTCTGATGATGCATGTGTCTATTTATCTTCTTTCGCATAGATGAACCCTAGAATAAGCGTTTTCTTTAGAATCGTTTCTTTGAGATGTAGCTGAATTTGTGGACACAACTGTTTTTACTGTGCGTTATATTGCCTAATTATTAGAGATAAGACGCCATATCAAGGTAAATTTGAATTGTAACCTTTATTCTCATCTTTTGTTGATATTACGCGTGATTATAAAGTATTTGTCTTTGTGAGGGATTGTACAGCTTAAGCTGAATAAGTAGACTAAAATTTAGTTTTTTTCGATGGATGGAGTGTCAAAATATTGACCGGGTATGAAAATTTTGCCCAACTTTGTTTAAGAAAATTTAACGATTATTTGATATTCAAATAATTTCTTGGTACTACAAAATTTCAATATGTCACGAAAAAGAGACATGATAACGAAGCTTTTCGACCTGCACTCATCAGGTTATCACGCAGGTATATAATAAATTACTTGAAATCAACTATATTATACTCGATGAAACTCGATGAATTATTTGATATTCTTCGAATGCCCAAACAGAACCTGAGTCGTAGATTAAAACATTTCCTCATTTAGATATTCACTTTTTTTCTAAACGGTCAGTCGATCTGACATTTTATATTCAGATAAGGAGTAATCCTACTCGAATCTGGTGTGGGGTGGGCTGGAGTGATTAGCCGGAATCCAGAAAATCTAGTTAGAGTTAACGTTTTGAGATATAGAGGGAATAGAAAATCTATAAGCAATTTCCTGGCTGATTTTTACATAGCGAAATCTTTAGCAGTTTTCATATTGTTCAAAGTAATTTTCCTGGAAACTGATAACTTCTTAAGAGGCCATTACAGATCCTCACCACACTACATCCTCTTGTGTTAAGAAGCCTGTTCATAAAATATCATTATATTATTGATTTCATTGATATATTGGATTTTTCATTTAATGTGTTAGGGTTTTCAGAGACGTCGATAACAACACTTGCCACTGCCAAACCCACCTAGTTATTCATTAGTGTGTAATAAGAAAAGTAAGAATATATTTCACGAACGCCTATTCCCGTTGTTGTTGTTGTTTATTTTTTCTTTCTTCCACGGGAGCTTCTGAAAATCCACTGGGTTCATTTCGTAGAGGAAATAAATCTGTTTAAATAATGGAAACTATTTATGCTGATCAGAAATATATCCCCATCCATTCTGTAATCAGGGGGGCGTTTCATGAAAGGACTTGTCAGATATTTTATCCGACAAATTTACTCTCAGCCAATCAGATGCAAGGATTTCAGTAGCTTATAACAGTTGTGGGATAAAATATCCGACAACTTCCTTTCATGAAATGCTCCCCTGTTGATTTTAATCGTGAAGTCCATAAATTATCAAACAAGGTACATTGGAGATATCGAGATTTCTATACACAGTTACTTTCCAACAAAATGATCCTTTACTGGACCCAAAACTTGAATTAATGCATTGCTTTCGCTCTATGCATTGACTTAAACTATGAAAATAAAATATTTGTGTACAATATAGTCCGTAGCACATCATACGGAAACGATGAATGTTTTCTTCTTCGTTTATATGTACGTATATACATACATGTAATTTTATTTCAATGATCATTATTTTTATTTTTATTTCACTCACTAATAACTCATGAATCATAAATCAACAATTCAATGAAAGTGTAAAATAACATATAAACACATAAGCACATTATCATGTACAATCTTCTATAAATGAATGCAATTCAAAACTGTAAATAAAGCATTAATTGAAAAAAAAATACTTCCCCCCCCCCCATTAACAGGGGAAATAATATATATCATATTACTCTATATACATCGTAATGTCCTCACTGCACCAACCCCCCCCCCCCTCCTTCTTCACACACACACACACACACACACACAAACACACAAACACTCTCTCTCTCTCTCTCTCTCTCCCTCTCTGTCACTCATCGATATCGCCCTCAGTCCTGCTGTTTTCATACATCTCCCATTTTAACAAATGCTTGTCTAACTTATTTCTTTTCATAGCTATCGCCTTTTCTTCATCTCAATATTCTACTATCCTTTGAAAAATTTCCTGAGTAGGAACTACACCTTCTGATCTTGACCTTAAAATAATGTTTTTTATTAAAAAGATTACCGTATTACAAATTTTGATTTCAAGGTCCTTTCCAGTAATCCCCACATATATTTCTTTCCTTTGCATTTTACAGCTTTACCAAACTAAATTTCTCAATCACCCTTTTCCATAGGGCTTTGACATCATCACAATCCCAAAATATGTGTTCATGAGATTCTAACTTTTGCTTACAGAAGGAACAATAATTATTATCAACAAAACCAAAGTTAAATAGATGTTAGTATATATTGCTCCATAAAGTTATTTATACTGAAATACACTAACTTTTGATAAACTTGTTGTGATTCTAGGTCTTATGAAAATTTCTGCGATTTAGTTTTTAGAGAATTCAAAGTCATTGTGACCATCTTTTACTCGTAGAGTATGTAAATGTTGTAAATTTGTTACAAAAAAAATGTAAACCTTTCTGGAAGGTACATTTTTCAATAGAATAATATTTTCAAAAATCTTCAACGAAATAATTGTGTATATCAACGGAGTAGAAATCGTATAAGTTCCCTCCATACTTTTCGCTTTTCAAAACTGCATCACTTATCTTTCAAATTTCCATATTTTCACTACTTAAACCTAAGTTATGGAAATAATCAATTGTTTTCACCTGCTCTTTCTCTAAAATATGATCCACTAGATAAATTTCCTTCTTTTAATTTCCTTCTTTTATTAAAAATTATTAGATTAGCGTTTCCTACAAGAAAAGTCCCGTTTTCTCCATATGTTGCCAAGCCTTTAAACTCTCTAAGCAAAACAATGGTGTTTTAAAAGTCAATAATTCAATTAGTTTACACAGGGATATATACTTTCCACCCACTTTGCTATTAAAAGCTATAGTCAAAGTAAAGCTTCCATCCCATATTCCTTTCCCCATACAGTAGCCGTTTTAACCACATTACTCTTTACGTTTTCACAAATAATTCAAACTTTATCGTTATTAAAGGGAAATCCAACCTTAATAGTAAGTTGCTTTGTAAGAAAGAGGAAAAATCGGAGAAGCAGATTGGTGAAAGTTTGAACGAAATCGGATAAGCAATAAGAAAGTTATGAATTTTTGAAAGTTGTAATCATTATACATTATGGGAATTTCAAATTGGCCGAATAGGTAATGTCACTGTGATGTAGCTGTGGACAACTCCCCCATTCGCCTTTTGACAAGGCCCTCGTGACTTGGCTATTTTCTTGTCAAGTAAGCTAGTAGTGGCTGCATAACAAGACTAGCCGCCCAGCCCGGTGAATGCGCTATCGAGCGACGTGTCGCGATGGCCTTTTGGAACCTGGCTTGTATTTCTTATGTTATCCTTTGTTCCGAGCGAGGATCTGCTACCGTTTTGGTAGGAGCCAATCAGCGGACGTATCTTCGCATGACGTCAGCATAAATTTGGTATGAAATTCGCCTTCATCTCGAGCACTAGCTCGCTCGGCACGTACTGCACCCGGCGCAAGCTACATCAATCATGACCGAATGGAAAGCAAGCCCCGCAGATACCGTTGTGATTGGTCGATAATCCTCGGTGTAGGCGTGTTAGCATACGTATGTCAACTCATGAATAATTCATATCGGATGATGGAAACCCCGGTTCCAAAAGGCCTCGCGACTAAAGTCGCTCGATCGCGCGTTCACCCGGCCGTGTTGATTCTTTTCGTCGCCGGCTAGTCTCATCTCAGGCACAGCATGGCGAGGAAAATGGCCAAGTCACGAGGCCTTGTCAAAAGGCTACTCCCCCATTCGCTCCAATACACAAAATGACTAACATGTCACTTTTATAAAAAATGTATTACTCATTAGGATCTTTTTCTTTCATGAGGACCTATAACAATATGCTATCTCCAAATATATTTAGAGTACTGCCTCAAGGGTAAAAGCGCCGCAAAGAAAACCGCAAATTAATGATATTTTTGTGCA
Organism: Heliocidaris erythrogramma; assembly: GCA_025617745.1. Classification (NCBI taxonomy): domain Eukaryota; kingdom Metazoa; phylum Echinodermata; class Echinoidea; order Camarodonta; family Echinometridae; genus Heliocidaris; species Heliocidaris erythrogramma. Next base: position 41,783,936 of record CM046866.1, read on the forward strand.
CGACAAATGGGATGGTTGTCCACAAAGATGTCACGTCACAATCGACTCACCAAATTGCCAATTGGAGATTCGCATAGATGTTGTGATCTCATTTTTCAAACATCCATAACTTTCTTAGTCCTTGTCCGATTTCTTTCAAACTTTCACCATCCTGTTTTTCTTATTTTTCTGCTTTCACACAATCATCTTATTACCAAGGTTGGATTGCCCTTTAAGCCACCATCCCCGTAGTCATGATAGCAGATGGCTCTTTTAAGTCGGTCTTTTCCATTCCATATGAAATTTTAAAAAATCTTAATCTCTGATACTATCCACTTTCGAACAACTAATGATGAGGACATAGTTCAATTTAGACAAAGCATAGATGTATGTTTTAAGCAAATATGCTTTCCCCATCACTGTCAAATCTCTCTGTTTCCACCATCCTCAAAAGTCCTTTAATTCTACTCAGAATCTCTTTGTAATTTAACTCTTCTCTCATTTCTATATCCAGTGAAAAATATACTCCTAAAATGTTCATTCTAGTTACTATATTTCCCATAGGTAACATACATACACCCACACACACGCACACACCCTCATCCCCACGCACATGCACACACAAACCCCACCTATGACGCACACACAAACACGCACACACAAGCACGCATCAAGCCCCTAAAGCGGCCGCCATTACGCTGTAACATTTGGGCACGATTTGAACGCGCCCGAAGCCCCCGATGCATTATTCATTTTGTACGATGCTCCCCTACAGTGTGTATGCTTTACACACAGGTAAAATATAAATGTGGATCAGTGTCACGCATGCGCATTAAGAAAGGTCAAATCCGCCTAATCTATTCATGTATGCTAATGTATTCATCACTTGGCTAATGCGGCGCATCGATAATTGACGAATGGGCGTCATTCATATGGTGTCATTAAATCTTTATGATAATTAGGTCCCAACATGTGATCAGTCAGCACAAAAGGGTGAACGTCGTACTTGGTCGAGTTCAATGAGTTGTATACCGTAGTTATGAAGAAGATAAATACATGTTGTTCACATTAAATTTATCACATCTCATGAATTAAGAGAAAAAACTTTTACATTCATAATAAGTAATTTTTCAAATTACTTTTTAATAAATTTACTATCTTTGACCAGTAGGATAATGTTATAAAAAAAAAGGGGGGGGGGGGGGGGGGGGAGTGTGTATAATATTAATAATTGAAGGCCAAATTAAGGTAAGAATACAATATCAGCGCAGCCGGTGGAGAAGAAGAGGTATCCTTTGATTTTCTTGAGGGGCAACTTTCGCATTGATACCAATTTGTGAATCTTATAATTGTACCAACCTTGAAAATTCGGCCATTTTAGTTGACCCGAAAACTATTACATTTTTATTCTTTACTTTCTTTCCCTCTTTCTCACCCCCCCCCCCCCACTAGCATACCCGGGGTGGGGGTGGGCAAGGGGACAGACTGCCCCCGAACAGCTTTTGACCCCCCCCCCTCTCTATTTTTTTTTGAAAGACAAGTATAAGCCTATTTAAGTGTGCCACCCCTTTCTTTTATAACATATAACCTTTTTTGAAATTCATATTTTGCTTGTCAGAGAATTATGGAGGAAAACTGGACCTCATCAAATCTGGTAACCCCCGCCCCACCCCCCGAATTTTGGAGGAGGAAAAAAAATTCTCAAAGGGCTAGCTAAAAAAAATTCCCCTCCCCCATTTTCATCAAATCTTCTTTCACCTTTCCTCATCTTTTTTCTTCCCTCCCCTTTCTCTCTCTCCCTCTCTTATACAAACACCTCGATCACACGTCTTGGTTCATTTTGGAGGGGAAAAAAATCTTGGAGGGCTGGCTAACCCCCCCCCCCCACAAAAAAAAAAAAAAAAAAAAAATCATAAAATCTTCTATTTCACCTTTTCTCATCTTTTTTTCTTCCCTCTCTCTCTCTCTCTTTTTTATCTCTCTCTCTCTCTCTCATACGCACCTCGATCACACCCCCATCCCCATATGGTTCATGTCATTGATATAACGTGAGAGGACCTTTATCATGTTCACATGCAAATTTTCAATAACAATTATCTTTCTTACAATCAAGATTTAAGGTGCAATTTTATGCACACGTCAATTCGGGAATAGTTAGATTTTCTCATTTTTTAATGAATATTTTGTACATGCAGAAATGATAACAGTCTTTAGAGATGTTTAGACATTGTATTACTTCTTAAATAAACCCATCATTTATCTGCAGTCATACTCTTTCATGAGTTCTATTACAACTGACTTGTCATGGTCAAATAATATCATTCTTTTCTTGACAGTAGTACAAATATGTACATGCATTAAAAAATTAATTTCAATATAAATGAATCATAAATTATTAATTTCAATCCCTATTCAAGAGGTAAATTATTGAATTTACACTGGAGAAATAGATACTATTAACTTTTTACCACTACACCCCACAAAAGAAGAAATAATAAAAGAAATAAATGACCATCTAATTTCCATGTTCAATACGCACACCATGTTACTCTTGAAAAACAGATAATGTGAGTCTTTAAACGAAGAACATTGATGTAAACAAATTAAAATAGGCATTTTACTCCCAGTGTTAAAGATCTTATGCTCGATCTGTAATGCAAAACACAGTAAAATGCCTATTTTAATTTGTTTACAAATTAAAATTCCTCCCATCAAGCTTCTTCGTTTACTAACCATTGTCTACGGCGGACTGTTGAATATTAATGAGTCAGAAAGAAGAGGATCTTGGGGATTTGATTCCAGTTCATCGTGACTTGGCCGTGAACCAGAATAGCCTGGTGGTTAAGTCGCTGCCCGGAAAGCAGTAGATGACAGGTTCGAATCCCGCTGGTTCCAATTTTTTCTGACTTGTGTTTTTCATTACAGATCGAGCATACGATCTTTAACACTGGGAGTAAAATGCCTACAAATTTGTTTACAAATGTGAGTCTTGTTGACACTTCTAAGAAATATAAATCAAATGATTCATCTTCCTTTTAGTTGGTACATGTATATTGCATATTAATAGTATTAAAAGTCTAACTAAAAGGGGGGGGGGCGGGAGAAACACACACAGAGATCTAATTCTATAGTTTGAATCTAAATAACAGGGATGCCAATTAGAATTGATAAAAAAGTGGGAAAATCATCTAGAATGGGCCCTTGGGTACTACATAAACAGTGGTTTTATATGGCTAAAATTATGTTGAAAAAGTAGGAATTGCTACTTTTGTCTGAACAGTGGCATCCCTGAAATAAAGTGTTGAATAGTATGGATTTTCTCTGAAGATCAATAATAGAATAGTAATTAAATTAGCACAAATTCACAGAATCAGTTAATTATTATTATTAATTTGTTACACATGGTGAGAAGATTTAATAAAGGAGAGGCCAAGTGGCTGTGGCAGTGCTTATCTTTATTTCATTAGGGGCCATGTAATGTCACTAGGCCACATAGAAGAGGAAGACCTCCTCACAATAACGAGCTACTACACAAAATGGCTGCATGTGACTGTAACATTTGACATGGGGAGGGGGCGGGTAAGATGGTTAAGATATAATTGAAGAACTTTAACAGGGACCGCGGTACCGGTGGGGGGGGGGGGGGCTGCAGCCCCCACCTTTTTCAGTAAACACGTGCAAACGTACGGCAGTGCAAAAAATGTGGTAATACACGCAGCCCCCCCCCCCCCCCCACTAAGCCCATCCACTTTCCAAGACGTTCCGCGGCGCCCGTTTAAAACTCCTCTTCCGCCATTCTAATGATGCATATTAGACTGGAATCCAGGTATGATTTCAATATGAAGAAATTTAGATGTTTATCAAAGCAGGGGTCTATTTCACTGAAGAGTTGAAGCAGAAATCCATGTCTGTTGAAAGAAAAGAGGAAAGAGTTTAGAAAATAGCATCCATTGTGTATTTTATAATTTAGCAAGCAACAATTAGAATTTGCAAAAAGACTGAAATTTAGAGTTTCCTATTAATAGTTAACATCGACTCTTTAAATGATATTAATATAATAATAAGTGGGAATTCTCAAAAGTATTTAAAGAGGAAAAAAGTTTTTCCAGTTGGACAGATAAAATTTTCAAGGCTATTCAAAAGAAACTAAATTAGTAAAGTCACAAGAAAATGGCTTCTTAAACCAAAAAGTGTGTACCTTGATTGTATTGAGGTACTAATAACAACCAGGGGCGTTGATTATGGGGTGGTAAGTGGGCAGTAGGAGGGCAAATAATATAGTTTTGCCCCCCCCCCAAAAAAAAAAAAATAATAATTATATTTCCCTGACTCATGTTACCTTGGAGAAGCTGGCAATTAAGAGGCATTGAAAAAATCATGAAGGGTGCTATTAGGCTGTTTTGCCCCCCCCCCCCCCGCCCCCTCCGAAAAACACATTGACGCCCCTGAAGGCTGATAGCAATCTTACTCTTAAAGCATATGCCTACCATGCAAAACTGAAGCAGCTAAGTAGTAATTGTTCCTCTCAGAATTTGTCTTCATTCTCAGTAGGTAAGCATTCCTCTTCATCATCATCATCATCTGTTGTAGAATAGATGAGGTAGAGAAGCATTACCCTGTATTAAGAAAAAAAATCACACAAACACTCATCCTCACCCTCTTCATCTTTTCAAAGAGGAGACTAACTACAATAGATTTATGGACTGTAATCAATAGTGTCATATTTGGCCCTAATATTACTACTACTACTACTACTACTAACAATAATAATGATCATAATGATAACAATAATAATGAAAATAATATCATCAATAACATACATTCACCCATCTCATTTTGTTTTGTTTCTGTTTGCAGGAATTAATGAAATGTTAAATGTAATAATTAAGGGGACTAAAATTTGTATTTATGACATCCCACTGAACATCCCTTAAAAATTAATTGATATTTAAAGACACTAAACAGCTAATTTCATATTACACTGAAAACAGATATCAGTGGTGGATGAAGGAAAAATGACAAATGAATTGTCCATTCCTCAGAAAAAAGAAAAAAAAATTGTTATTTTGGTTGGACAATGTTAACTAAAATGCCACTCTTTATTGTGAACACATCATCACCCTCCACCCCTCCCTCCCCAGTTAACTGATCCTGGATCCACTACCACCACCAGACCTAGTCTATAATTTTTAGCTGTAATAGGTATAGGTCTAACTAGTTAGGTCTAGTCCCTAGCCCAGGGATGTTGCATGCCACGAACGCTATGCGTTCAGGCTGCCGCAGTAAGGTCTAGACTTACCTGTTTATTTCTCATGTCTCATCAAGTAGGACTTTCCACTTCATCCGGCACCTCCAACAGTTGTAGATCTTCAAGTAGATCAGCCACAGGTTAGTTCCTTGCCATGTTTATCTGATGGAAATCAAAGTCAACATGAATGAGACTAATGAATGCAATACTGAAACAAAGGCCATCCAGCTATTTAATACTCGGGGGAGATTTATTAAAAGGCCTTTGATTCTGGTCTATAATCAACACTAATTTATGTACCCCCTTCTCTCTCTCTCTCTTGAAATGTAAAAAATATAAAACCTCATCACCATGATGCTAGCCTAGACCGAAATTTCTCTCTCGTTCGGTCTAGATCATTACTTAGATGCTTGCCTAGCTAGCCTTGGCTTTGGCCTTGGCTCAACTTTAGAAGAAAAAAGTGGGCCAAAGCTCATCTAACATTAGTACACCTAAGCAAATTAACTTTTACTAAGAACCACTACGTTAAAATTACAACCCTGCATTACCAAACTCTGTACATGTACACAAAGTAAACCTTGACCTGGACTGGTCTGGAAAATGCTAGGCTAGTATCAACATGAAACCCCCTCTTCATTCTCAAAAAACAAAATCCTGACAAGAACAGCCTACGCTACAGAATCAATTAATTAGAAGAAAGGGTCTCACCTGGGCCCTTTGTCTTTCAGAATATAACGGGGTCTATGCGTCTACATCTAACTTAGATAACCAAATCATCGAAATACAGACTAAGTTCGATCGATTTCGAGGTTTACGAAATCTGTCAGCCATTGGCATTGACATCAATCAATAGATCATCTATCGAAACGTATCTAGATAGTCCCGCCCGAAAGTCCGGGTAAGCCGTCACGAGTGACAGGGTGGTAAGGGGAATCGAGCTGCAACATTTAGCTCATGACGATGAAAATTGAATTGAAAGTTCGAGAGTAGATTACACATTGTTTTATGACATACAGCTCTGTAGAATCCCTTCAAAATGTAGAGAAATTGAAACAGATTACTCACAATGGCAGAACTTGTTATAAATATAATCTAATTTTCTAATCTAATCTAATTAAGCATAAATACAGGTGTACTCACCTCTAAACTTTCCACAACTTTTTTTACTTTGTGCGGGTGACGTCAAATTCACAGCGGAAGTGACGAAGAGAGGTCAAATCGTCCCTTTTCAATTACATTCATATTCATAAGGTCCGGTCCAATCAAAGTTTGATAAATCGAGTATGCAAAACAAAAATGAATAATGCATAAGGAGTTTCTCGATACTTTTCGATATTTTCTTGGTATCGGGGGCTTCGGGAAAATGAAATGTTACCAAATGGGCGTGGCCGAATCAGGGCCGAATACGCTTAGCCTGAATGGTGACGCTACAGCTTATATGCAAATGAGGGAAATCCGCGGGTGCTACCTTTCCGTCTATAAGTTTTAATTTGTCTATGGCACGCATACACAAACGCGCGCACCCCACCCCCCTCTCTCTCTCTCTGTTCATAATAATTGGTGCAAACCTCTATCCTACACCCTTATAAGTTATACATTTCAAAGCTAAATTACTGGCTCTCCTGGGTCGGACAAAGTGAAAGCGAAAGTCCGAATTGTGTCAAGGGTGTCGGTAGGGGGGGGGGGGGGGGGGGGGGGAGGGGGGGGGGAGAGGGATGTGTCCACAAAAAAAAAATCGTATTTTCCATTTTTTCTTCGTTTTCTCTAAACAGAGCTAGAGCCCACCTGCATCCGCTCTGCTTATATAACTATGTATATGATAGGAGTTACAAAATAAAAGAACAAACTCTTTTACCATTGAAATGACAACTCCGGTCTCAAAGACTTAGATTGTGATTTGTTTTCTTGTCACTAAGAGCTATTCTATCTTGTTCAAATCAACAGTCGGCCGTGGAATCAAATGTTCTGGCCTCACTCGCAATATTAACAACGCGTTATTAATTGTCCATATCATATGTTTATGTTGGAAAATAATTGTCATATTGGTGCGTGTATTCACATGAACAATTTACTACAATGAGGGTCACTTAGAAAAGAAGGTTAACGCTTAAAACAGTGAAACATGATTTTTATGACGCAGTACGTTTAAACGAAATTAATCAAGATAATATTGTTGCCCTGACGCTTCCGTTTTCATGGATCAGAAGCTGAAAACATGTAACGAGTTCCATGTCAAGAGATATCCATATACCTGACTAGAGAAAGACTACTGCAAAGTGCCTTTCTTATCGGCATAAGAAAAAGACCGGGTTCGAACCCCGTATCTTTTGTTAGGAAGTCAAAACAGTGTCAGACCTACGTTCCTACAGTTAATCTATGTACCCATATATAAAGTTATTTCATATGATTTTTGTCTTATTAGGTGAGGGACGATCTTGGAAAATGCTGGTCAGATGTTACGAGATGTCAACATGACGACGATGTTAGATCATCATTATTTCTTGTTCGTCATAATTACAATTACATCAATCATTCACCAACGGGAGACTGTTTTTGTCGTTGATGCAGCATTATGTGACCAAGACTTCAATCAGAAGGTTGCCTACTGTTCTGGACAAGGCTTTAAATCCGTTCCTACAGATCTTATACCTGATCTCAGAGAACTATACCTACATGACAATCTTATAACCACGCTTAAAAATGAGACATTTGCAAAATATCCCAGCCTTCGGGTGCTCACACTAGATGGTAATAACATATCTCGCGTTGAGAGAGGTGCCTTCAAACCCTTAAAGAACTTGTTCCGTCTGTTGATCGGAGATAATCCGTATTTGCCTACCTTTAAGAAGTCTATGTTTGACTCTGAAAGCCTGTCGAATTTGAATGCAATATCGTCCAATTTGGAGACATTTGCAGGTGAGATTGTAGCATGCTTGGCCAAAGGGACAATCTTAAGTCTGTCTTATAATAAGCTGAGAAAAATAAATTGGACAAGTTCCAATCTTCTTGATGATGTTTACCTTGACGGAAACAGATTTCGGCACATTTCCACGAATATGTTTGTTTTTAACAACTATGTTAACAGGCTGGATTTATCTAAAAACCCAATAGAATTCATAGAAGCCCTTGTAATTTCTTCGCTCCATGTTGAAGAGATTGATTTGATGAATACGCACATAACATTTCCACAACTGTCGAATCTTTTCCATGGCGTCAGATTGTCAAGGTTCATCAGGGACTTTGATCTAGCAGGTGCCATACTCCACATAGTCGAGAATGGACTCTTTGCACCTCTCAAAGGAAAGAATCTAGACAAAGTGAGCGTTGAAATGAATCGCTTCAGTGTGATTCATGATAATGCTCTAGATGGTTTGGCCGGTGTCTCACAGCTCCTACTCGGATATAACAATCTGAAAAAAATAGAACCAAGCACATTTAACGGAATGGTTGCTCTTCGTACTCTCTCACTGGAAGAAAACAGTATTATAACTCTCAATAGTCAAGTAACCCCTTGGAATCTCTCACTCATACATCTAAACTTGGCAAGCAATGAACTTAAAGCAATAAACAGCTCGGCATTTCATGGTCTAAAAACTCTAAAGACATTAGACTTAAGTGACAATTTTAAGCTTCAAGTAATTGGAAATACCACGTTTGCCCATTTTCAATCTTTAATAGAGTTAGATCTGTCCAACACACGTATTCGTGACCTAGCTTTTCATCATCTTCCTTTCCTCACAACTTTGATCCTAGAGTCTGCATATTGCCCTACAACATTGATTCAACCTGGCAACCTGGGGAATGAAGCGCCCTCTTTGACAACACTTGATCTCATCGACAATGCACTTGTACCTGACATAATGTGGGATGCAATCAACAATAAATCTTCTTTTTTTGGTTTGCGAAACCTATCGCGACTCGAACTTTCAAAAAATCAACTGACCAGAATCCCACTTGGCATATTCCAAAATTTATTGAATCTACAGATTTTACGTTTGGATGAATGCTCACTTTTTGTATTAGAAATCGGTATATTTTTAGATCTTGAAAGCCTTGTCTTATTGAGTTTGCAAAACAATTACTTAAACGTTATTTCCACTGGGATGTTCGATGAATTGAATAATTTGCAAGATCTAATTTTGTTGGGAAACGCATTGACATATCTTGATTCCGATTTGTTTAAGTATTTAAATAGTCTTGTGTATCTTGATGTTTCGGAAAATCGTATATCTAGCCTTAACCGTAGCACGTTTGAAACCTTATCACCCCTCGCTCGGATTAAACTTTCTCTCAATCCCTTGGTCTGCAATTGTGACCTCAAATGGCTACCTGGTTGGTTTAAAGGGTCGGTAGAGCTCATTGATTCGCTCAATACGATATGCCTCGATAATACAGCGACTATGGAGCCTTTTAGGGGCAAACAATTAATCACCTTTGACCCTGGTGACGAATGTGATCCAACCATCACCCTCTACCCTTGTCTGACCCTGTTAGGCGTGGCACTGATCCTGACTCTAAGTTTGATCTACTACCAGCGCTGGTGGATCAGATATCGGCTGTTCCTCTTCAAGCTCTGCTTCATTGGATACGATGAGATACATGATGATGTCAACCGAAGAGAATTCCAGTACGATCTCGCCATAATGCACCATGAAGTCGACTATGAGTGGGTCAATGAAAACCTGAGACCAGCCCTGGCGGAGCGAGTCCCAGACTTCGATCGGATTGTATGCGGTGATGAAGAGCTCATGCTTGGTATGTACTATCTAGACGCAGTCAACTACGCTACCGAACAGAGCTTCAAGACCATTGTCGTGATCAGTCGTGAAGCCCTGCAGGACCAATGGTTTATCATGAATTTCCGTACCGTTCTCGATCACGTCAATGACGTCGGTATAGAGAAGATGATTCTCGTCTTCATGGAGGACATTGCGGATGACGAGCTCCCTTTCCTAATCAGACTGTTTCTTAGTGATCATCGACCGTATCTGGTTTGGACGGACGATGAAAGAGGGCAGGACTATTTTTGGAAGGAACTTATCAAGGATCTTACGGTCAACCGCAGGTGTAATTATTTGATACCCCCTAACTGAAACAAATCCATACACAGGTGCGTCACTAGAGAGTGGTGTTTATGGGTTTGCTGCCGCAGCTGCTTTTATCTGGTATCAGTATCACAAGTTTTCTTTTCTCTTTCTCTCTCATTCTCTCGTGATTCTCATTCTTGCCACTCAAAATTGTTGTCGGCAAATGCGGCACTTCTGTCGGAAAATAGGAGGGGGAAAGGGAGAGCAAAGAGGAAAGAGAAAAGGAAAAGGAGAAAAGAGAAAGGATAAGAAAAAAAAAAGAAAAGGGAAAGGAAAGGAAAACAAACACAGAAGAAAAGAAGGAAAAGAAAAGGGAAGGAAAGAATAACAAGGAAAATTCTTTTGCTCGCTAGCAAGATTTTTAAAGTTCCGATATTCATATTCGAGCAGCAAGGTGCTAGAAATATAGGCCTATCCAAATATTTGGGAAGCAATGTTCCCAGATAATAATATTATGTAACTTCTGTATGAAACTTCTTTTCACTTTCAATACGAAAAGTTAAAAAAGATTTGCTCGCTCGCTTCGCTCGCTCGCAAGAACACTGGAATTTTAATTTTAATATTTGGGCAAAAGGGGTCCCCCTTTGGCAATGGGCTGCTACACCCCCCCCCCCTCCCTTCCCCCAAGGATTTTCAAAGTTCCGACATTTATATTCGGGCAGCAAGGTGCTAGAATATAAAAATATTTGGGAAGCAAAGTTCCCATGTAATAATATAATGTGTAACTTGTGTAACTTGTGTACATTTTAACTAAGAAAAGTTTTTAAAAATTGCTCGCTCCATTCGCTCGCGCGCAAGAACACTTTAATATTTGGGCAAAAGGCGCCCCCCTTCGGCAATGGGCTGCTGCCCCCTTCCCCTGAGGATTTTCAAAGTTCCGATATTCATATTCGGGCATCGAGGTGCTGGAATATCCAATATTTGTGAAGCATTGCAAGGTTCCCAGATAATAATATTATGTAACTTGTGTATGCAACTAAAAATTTGCTCGTTCGCAAACATTTAGAAATTGAAAAGTTCATATTCGGGAAAAAGGCGTCAGCCCTCTCCTTGCGAAGATGTGCCCGAATAATCAAGATCTGCACTTTTCTTTTATTATCATTTGTGGGGGGTAGTAATTAGGGTTCAGCATGTTTGTCGGCAAATTTGGGTGTCACACCCCCTCCCCCATTCAAAATGTTCTAGCGACGCCCCTGTCCATATACATGTCGGTAGTCAGCAACAACAGTTCTCATTCGAAAGAGATTCTACCCTTTTAAATACATCGTCTTCTTTCTCAGGCAAAAAATCATTCTTGAGCGGACTGGAACCAAAGAAATCAGCCTGGGAATTCCGGTATTGAACTCTCTACTTTGAACATCATCACGTCTTTCGACCATCACATTCTTTTAAGTGTACATGTATTTTCAAACATACATGGAAAAAAGTCAGTAAAAAAGGTGAATTAAATATTGCTGGTGACAACACTGATACATGTATCTGGAATTTGAAATATAGATTATATGAAGATGACAGCTATGATGATAGCTATGATATTAGGCCATTCTTACCGCCGTACGAAAATGACGACTAGAATTCTTCTCATTCATTTTGTAGGGATATTACTTCGAAAAGGAAATCATAATTGTAGCATCAAAAGTCAAACTGCACCCTCATGGCTGTAGAAATATCGTTCTATTTGCATAATCGTGTGGAACGTCTTTTCCTTTTTTTTACAAAACCCATTCATATGATCTGCCTGTTGGAATGACACAATATCAAGGAGGTTGAAATTCGCCTTATTCATTCCTTCCCTGGCTATCTCTTTCATTATAAGCTAATACGTGAAGTTCACGTGCAGATGATCTGAGGAGATCAATGCTTTTTGAAGTCCTCTTGTTTGGTGTAATATGTCTGCATGTGTTACTGAAGAGTCATTTCTTTTTTTCTTTCTTCACATTTTAGAATCTATATATAAATATTACTTGCGTGAAGTCACAATTGGTGCCCCTAACTTCGTATTTCTCTTCTCTCCTCTTCCTCAGTCATTCCTTCTTTCTCTTTAAACTCCTCGACCCCCCCCCCCCCTCTCTCTCTCTCTCACACACACACATACTCTCTTTCTTTCTCTCTCTCTCCCTCTTCCTTTCTTTCTCTTTCTCTTTCTCTCTCTCTCTTTATTTCTATTTCAGTTTCCTCGTTTAAAATGTATATAGGCTACACCGTTTAGAAGTTGTAGCTCAGTGCAAAGCAGTGGTACGAGGTGAGTGCTCCACCCCCCCCCCCCCCCCTCCAACCACCATCGTATGTTGAAGTTATATACTATCTACTGTGTAAATGAACAGGCTACTGAAGATACGAAATAAAATAATTGTGGAGGGTCCAGGAATTTGAAATGGGGGGGGGGGGGGGCGCGCCAGCGGGGAGGGAGCGGAGGATGTGGGAGGGGGAAGTTTTGTGGGGGTTTTTATCACAAAACAGACAAATTAAAGGGGCGCGTGCCCTTGGCGCCCCTGCCTGCATCCGCTACATAAAACGAAATAAAATGTACAAGAACTTTACGAAAGCGGATGTCATTTCATGAAATTATCCAAGAACTATACAATATCTAAACCCCGATAAATTCATAGATGAATCTGAAATAATTAATTGTACTTTGCGCCTTAGTACATCTACTAGGTGTTTAAAAAAACAGTGGACACTTTTGATCTTTAATAACTCAAAGTATCAGACTGGGGTTTTTACATTGTAAAGTTGAAGGATGTACAATTTATTGGGAGCAAATTTCATTATATTTTTCTGAATACTTTTCTTTAAATATTGCTCTGAATATTGAATTAGATCTTTCACTTTTTGAAAAATCAGGGCCACAAAACATGTGTGTATCAATAATTAATTCAAAATACACCAATAGCCATTGTGTATTGCAAGTGAAATTCCAGAACAGCTTTTTAACCCAGAGTCATGAATCATTAATGACACTGGACAGCACTAGAGTAGCCAGAGGATGGGGCAGACAACTTTCGATTTAAAAAAAATGTTATCGGGCAGTGGCGGGGGGGGGGGGGGGCAGTACCGACTTTTGGAGGGCTGGCGAGAAGAAAAAAATACGGATCTCCCTCCAAGCAGTTCCCCAAAGTTCACAGCCCTGCATTTTTGCTTCCCCCTTTTTACAAAATCCTGGCAGAAATGACAGCTGCAACACACAATGGCGATTGTTGTGTTCTGAATCATTACTGATACACACAGATTTTGTGGCCTTGATTTTTGAAAAAGTGAAAAATCTAATTAAAATATTCAGAGCAATATTTTAAGAAAAGTATTCAGAAAAATGTAATAAAACTTGTTCCCAATAAATTTTACATCTTTTAACGTTACAATGTAAAAACATTAGTCTGATACGACGTATAATCTTTGAGTTATTAAAGGAGAATTAACCCCTAATTACAAATTTACTTATATTGGAAGGTGTAATATATTCCTACTTATTGGCCTATATCATTTTCTAATAAGATATCAGAAAAGATATTCCAACACGCGGTATCGTCTCCTACTCATTTACATGGGGGCTGCCATTTTCTTGCTGATTTGGAGTTGTACATGAACCATTGAAAAATGTTCCAGTCAAGAAGATATTTTGAATCCAAGACCTAAACTGCTATTCTTCATTACCTAAAATCCCATATGTGACGAAAAATATAAAGTGGGTGTTTACATGTATTATAAAAATTAAATCTTTATAATGATATTTTTAAATTGTTTGGTTTTGCTTAACAAAAATCTATTTTCTTGGGTTTGCCAAACAGAGCAGAACATATATACAGCATGCATTCTGACTTTTCAAGCCCATTATCCGAAAGCAGGTGAATGCATAGTTTGCCGCTATAGATGCTCAGGGAAGAAGCATCCATAAAATTTGAATTAATTTGCTCCGTCCCATACGTCACAGTATTGAGAAAATAGATTTCTATTAAGCGAATATCGATTTTCAACTCTTCAGTTTAAAAATAAATTGACATATCTATACTATATTTTTAATCTCAAAATGGGTTTTAATTTTGAAAAAGGCAATTGGGCATTTGGATTAAGAAAATCTTCATGTACACATAAAAAAATGGCAGCCCCCATGTACTGCTAGCAGATGATAAATTTTGCTCAGAAAATCTTGATTCGTATCGATCTCGTATATTTTGACGTGAAGCCATATAGTCTAACAAGTAGGAATAAATAACACCTTTGAACACTATCGTCTTTATTTTTTGAGGTTAATTCCCCTTTGACGATCAAAAGTGTTATGTCCACTGGTTGTTTTAAACACCTAGTGGATACCTCTTCATATACTGTATGCGCATGAAGCTTTATGCTCCTCTCTGACCTGGGACATTCACGGAATTCCTTCGTACCAATACCCCTCATGTGGAACGGGTGTGGCAAATCGGTGGCATGGATTCCATTCCGCACTTTGTGGCCCACTATCCATGAATTATTCACTAAACCGCATTACCGGCTCTTGACGTTTTCTTTGCGCGTTTGCAAAAGCGAACTTAGAAGAACAACATTAACCCTAAAAAGGCCGGATATTTTGGCTATGCCACAGCCGGGAGGGGGGGTGGAATACACCCCCCCCCCCCGATATCTCGACCGTCGACCGCGCAATCGCGCCGAAAATCGGCACGCACGTCGTCCACAACGTAATCTACAAAACTGTATAGTTAAATGCTCTGAAAAAATTTCACATTAATTATGCAAATTTATGCATGAAATCAAAATTTTGCTCTAAATCATTAAATAAAGCTCAAAATATGCTATTTTTTGGTCTAGACACTCTTTCCAGTATTCTTCGGTATCAAAAAAAAATATTGTTTGTTGGATGAAATTTGTCGGGGACACTTTCGCGAACATAAACAGCCTAAAATAAATTAAGTTCAATCAGCAAATGTACAAATATATATTCATAGATTTATAAATTTTGGCTGAAAACACATTTTGTATTGAAATTATACATGAAATCACGTTTTTGAGCAATTTTCGCTCTGACGTGCAAGTACGAAATGTTGCGTAATTTCAGAACCGCATCCCCGGACATCGCGAATTTGGTCTCAAAAGATGTGTGAGATTCGAAAGAAAAAAGTCATGAAACGCCGCGGCGACTGCTTTGCGCGTTGCGGACAAATCGCGAGAAACGTCTGGGGGTGGATTCCACCCCCGGCCCTTTTAGGGTTAAGGAACATAGATATTAATGATAATCATTATACTTTAAACTTTTCAAAAGGTTTTTTTTCCCCGCACTATTATGATCGGAATACGACATTGAAGGTATTTCTTAAGGTTTATTTAACCTTTCAGATATCCTATTTTGTCCCTGTGCAAATATTTGACTTTACATGCTCTTTGTTAAACTTCCTTTATGTAAAATCAGACAAAGGGTCTGGTCATGAACGTCTCGAAACATATAACTACAAAAGGGAAAGCCCCCAGAATTTCCAGATTCCACGACTCAACTTGTTCAATAGGCCATATTCGTAATGCATGCAAATTTAATGCTTATACCAGCCTCTTTGTCAAACTCCGAGTAATGAACTTTTACATCCACCTGTGACAAGTCATTGTCAGAATGCAAATTGCATTAATTAAGTGTTGCTAGGTCGGACAAGCAAAAATGTTTGCCAGACCTAATAACGCCTAATACATGCAATCGCATTCTGACTATTGAAAAAGAATAGCTTTTTACAGGTGATTTTAATAGTCTGCCACTATAGGCAGGATAGGCAAACCTGTATAAAAAAAATTATATTCTTGTGGCGTGCACCTGTAATCCAGCTAACAATGGAGGTTATAAACTGATTCAGCGGACCCAGGTTCGAGACCGAGTCACGTCTTTTGGATGGTGACGTTTAAAGGTCGGTCCCCAGACGTAAATAATCATATATGATTGATACACGTCTGTAAAAACCCAATTACAGACACAACACACACACACACACACACAACACTGTATATATTTGAATAACTTACGAAAAAGGCCTATTAAAGGTCCATTGCAACCCAAGTGCAAGTTGATTTCTTTTTATTTGCAGGGATGCATACAACTCATATTTTGTTTTTCAAACATCTAAATATGTTTCATAGATTTGTAAATGTTTTTTAATATCATTTTCTCAAACATGCTAAGCTCCACTCTAAAAAAATGCTCCAAATCTCATTCCTCCTTTGACATCATCTGTCAATCATTAGTGAGCTAAGGAGAGACAGTGGTATGTAGCTTTGCCAGAGATGACCATAATGTTCTAAAATAGCAAACAATGTCTACATACAGACATAGTAGGCCAGTTGCTACGTCATACATGCTGTAGCATCACCAAGAAAAGAATGGTAATGAGGAGGTATTGTTTGAAAGCATGCAATTCTATTGTGAGCATGTGCTGAGCTGTGGGAAGTTACATTCCACTGTCTACTATAGAATGTTAGTGTAGCTGACTGATGATTGACAGATCATAAAAACATGTCATTGTAGGAATGAGATCTGGAGCTTTTTTTAGGGTGGAGCTTAGGGGGTTGGAAAAAATATATCAAAAAACATCCCTCCACATCAACATCAATAAACTTCCATTTGGGTTGCGTTTTGGTTGCAGGTGCCCCTAAATTACGTTTCGATTCTCGACTTTAGCATCGACTTGAAAAGAAAGGGGAGGGGTGGGGAAATAATGAAAACTGGAATTAGAAATGCGGGCAAATACAAGCTTGCAGCATTAGAAATCATGACAAAACAGTTTAACTTTACAATGTAAAAACCTTAGTCTGATACGAGGTATAATTTTTGAGTTCTTAACGATCAAAAGTGTTATGTCCACTGGATTTTTTTCAAACACCTAGTAGATACCTTTTCATATACTGTAGGCGCATGAAGCTTTAGGCTCCTCTCTGCCCTGGTAAGGCCCTGGGGCATTCACGGAATTCCTTCGTACCAATACCCCTAATGTGGAACGGGTGTGGCAAATCGGTGGCAGGGATTCCATTCCCGCACTTTGTGGCCCACCATCCCATGAATTATTCACTAAACCGCATTACCTCTTGACGTTTTCTTCGCGCATTTGCAAAAGCGGGCTTAGAAGGACAACATTAAGGAAGATAGATATTAATGATAATCATTATACTTTAAACTTTTCAAAAGGTTTTTTCCCCCGCACTATGATCGGAATACTACATTGAAGGTATTTCTTAAGGTTTATTTGACCTTTCAGATATCCTATTTTGTCGCTGTGCAAATATTTGACTTTACATGCTGTTTGTTAAACTTCCTTTATGTAAAATCAGACAAAGGGTCTGGTCATAAACGTCTTAAAACATATAACTACAAAAGGGAAAGCCCCCAGAATTTCCAGATTCCACGACTCAACTTGTAGGCCATATTGTTCAATAGGCCATATTCGTAATGCATGCAAATTTAATGCTTATACCAGCCTCTTTGTCAAACTCCGAGTAATGAACTATTATATCCACGTGTGACAAGTCATTGTCAGAATGCAAATTGCATTCATTAAGTGTTGCTAGGTCGGGCAAGAAAAAATGTTTGCCAGACATAATAACGCCTAATACATGCAATAACAAAAACATTTACCAGGGAATTACAGACCTATTTCCGTCCTACCAGTACTATGAAAAATCTTTGAAAAAATGATAAATAAACGTGTAATTGATTTCTTGGAAGCGAATAATGCTCTGTTTCAACATCAGCATGGTTTCGTAAAAAACATAGCACTAAATTATCTTTGATTAATCTCGCAAACACATTATTGCAATACTTAGATAAAGGTAGAGTAACATTTGGTATCTTTATTGACTTTCAAAAGGCCTTTGATACTATTAACCATATAATTCTCCTTAAAAAATGTCACATTATGGAATCCGTGGAATAACTTTGAAATGGTTTGAAGACTATTTGTACAAACGATCCCAGTTTATACAATACAAGGATGTGATGCCTTTAAATTTGAATATAACATGTGGTGTCCCTCAGGGCTCTGTTCTTGGTCCAACATTATTTCTAATGATTTACCTAACTCCACAAAGTTTTTCAATTTCAGATTATTTGCTGATGACTCAAACCTGTTTCATACCTTTGACACTAAACAAAAGGAAATTGACTTAGAACTGATAAGTGAACATTTAGAGAAGGTCCATGAATGGTGTAATGCAAATCAAGTCACAATTAACTTACAGGAAACAAATTACATGGTTATTAAATCAAAAGGTCGTGCAGTACATCAGAAAGGATCTGTGAGAATATCAAGGTCAGACATTAGTGAGGTATCTGTTGCACCATTTGTAGGCATTCAAATTGATTGCCACCTTTCATGGAAAGAACATATTCAGAAAATAAACAAGTGCATACGCAAAAAAGTAATAGGCATTCTGTTTAAGTTAAGACATTTTGTACCAAAGAATATACTTTATACATGTTATTATACTTTTATACAGCCTCACATCTCTTATGGAATAGAGGTGTGGGGGAGTACTTACAAAAGTAATCTAAATTGTATATATATTTGTCAAAAAATGGCAATCAGGGCAATCACTTTTAGTCCGATTAGAACAGACTCAAAACCTCTTTTCCAAAGCCTAGGAATACTCGATATTTTTCAACTCCATGAACTTTACGTATCAACATTCATGTATGACCTGGTGAAAGGTATATTACCACACTCACTAGTAGAATATTGTCAGATCATACAGCACAGATATGCAACAAAAGGGAAGGAAAATGCGTTACTCTGTGTACCAAAATGTAAGACAAGGCAAGGACAGTTTAGCATTTCGTTTGTTGGAACAAAGCTGTGGAATAGTCTTCCACATGAAATCAGATTTACATCTTCAAGGTCAACCTTTCGTAGACAACTATCAAGCAACCTTCAACGTAATTGATATTGTGAGCTTAATTTTTTATGTACTCCATTTATCATATACATGTATTTGATGATCTTTATAGCTTAGGATTAAGCTTTAATGTTTGTTTAATTGCATCTCTTTTTATTTTTTTTTTTAATTTATCTATTCATGTATTATTACTTGTAATCTGCAATACTACATTTGCTATACAATTTTCACTCTACTGTATACTTCATACATCTAATAGTGAATCTTATTTGTGTAAAAATAGATTATTTTTTTAATCAAACTTTATTTCTGTAATTATAATTTGAAAAAGAAAATTCACTGCTTTTGACATTTTCTCTCCTCAAGAAATGTAAACTATACTGTATTGTCTTTTAATATTTGTGAATACAAGATGAAATTAAAATGTTGATATAAAGAAAATAAAGCAAGCATCTTGCCAAAAGAATGGAACTAGGCTCGACTAGCACTTGTGCTATAACTTCTAGTTCCAATTAGCAACTATATCTTAGTATAAATAGTGCAACTGTATGACATTCAGTTAAAGTAGAACTTTAATGATTTTAAATATTGGCTTAATACTTATTATTGCATAGATGGCATAAATTAAACAAGGTTATCCAAATTCAACGCTTGGAAACATTTGAAGTAATGATTATTATCAATTATAAAACGGTAAAATACAGCCCCCGATATAGCAGCTGAAGAGCTCCTCGAACGCTGCTGAGATATGTGACGACACACCATGGACCAGTCCTGTCTAAGCAGACGATGTCCCATAACATCTTACACAGTTTTCAGAGCCTATTTTGTCATCTCCTCTTCACTTATTTCTCTTCCTTCACTAGCGTCAGTCTTAATATTAGTCTGTTGCCTCACTCTTAACTTCGTGTATGGTATTATTTTGATGAAAAATGCAGCGTTAAAAAAATAAAGGAATCAGTCGCTTGTAAACAAAATAAGACGCCATTGTATTTTCAGCTGCTTGCACCGGGGCATGTTCGGCGTTTCAAGAGGGAACGAATACCATCCTGCTATTATTCGGAGGGCTTTTCAATTTGAAAGTGGGGTTTATTTCATTGATCAGTGACCCTTCTCCTGTGTATTTACAATCAAACGGTTTTAGCTATCAGAATCAGTTTCACTTTCCCTTTATAATGGTGTGAAATAAGGTCATGTTTAAATACACCAAACTCTTTATAATTTGATAAATAATTGCATTGCAATTACGTTCATTCATTATAGGACGTCGTCTGCTTAAGCAGGATCGATCCCGAGTGTGACGACATCAAAACATCGCTATATTTCTGGCGAATCCTCGGATATTCCAGATGCTGAGAAGAGCTTTTATATGTGTTGTTTTTATAATCATCAGATACGCAGTTGACATAAACCTTATACGATTGCCATCTGTAAGCTTCCCAGTTTCTAGTGATACATTAATTGCCATATTTGTGATTTTCTTTGAATAGCTACTTTAAGTGTAATCACGTACTTGATTATTCATTGATCTACAAACATGATTACATATTATTGTAAATCCATTTATATACATTTCATGTAGAAACTAGATAAGTACTTTTTGATGTATATGTATTCATGTAATATTATTACTCTTTATATTAATGATTATACTGTCATTCATGTGATGTGTTGTTAATAAACTCAAACTCAGCATTCTGACTATTGAAAGAGAATAGCTGTTTACAGGCGATTTTAATAGTCTGCCACTATAGGCAGGATAGGCAAGCCTGTATATATTTGAATAACTTACGAAAAAGGCCTATTAAAGGTCCATTGCAACCCAAGTGCAAGTTGATTTCTTTTTATTTGCAGGGATGCATACAACTCATATTTTGTTATTCAAACATCTAAATATGTTTCATAGATTTGTAAATGTTTTTAATATCATTTTCTCAAACACGCTAAGCTCTACTCTAAAAAAATGCTCCAGATCTCATTCCTCCTTTGACATCATCTGTCAATCATTAGTGAGCTAAGGAGAGACAGTGGTATGTAGCTTTGCCAGAGATGACCATAGTGTTCTAAAATAGCAAACAATAGGTACGTTCACACGTAAAGCGATAGCATCGATGCTATCTAGGTTTCGATACAATTTTGGTGAAGACCAGAGAGTTTTAAGACCAAACGCTGTCTGAACGCAGATAGTCACGAGATAGAAGCGAGTTTCCAAACTATTCTTGCAACGAGTTTAGCAGGAGTAAATCTCAGGATCCAGCGACAAAGTATCGACGCTTTGCGGTAGACCACCCACCGCGCTTGTGACTATTTGTAATGTGAGCGCAATCGCTGCTATCTTCACTCGCTGCTATTATAATTCTGTCTGTTTCATGTGGTGCTATAATAAAATGCAATGTATGTATTCATGTGATGTACCCTAGCTCTTCCTTACTTTTTTCAATTATCATTCTGTCTGTTTCATCTGGTACTGTAATGTAATGTATGTATTCATGTGATGTATATAGGGATAAGTAGGCTAATGTGTATACTGTGTGGTAAGGAAGGGGGTTGTTTTTGTTTTTGTTTTTGTTTTTGTTTTTTTTTTTTTTTTTTTGGGGGGGGGGGTTCCTTCTTTTTATTTTTTTATTTTTTATATATGAGACCAGGCACCACAGAACCACCCAAAAGTCGCACTGTGTGATTTTTAGTTGGAGCTCAATCAATGTGTTTTGGTTGGCATGCATGGTCAAATTTTAGTTTTGGGTATTTCCTGAAAGAGTATACTTTTTTCTAAGTAATCTAAAAATGTGGAGGCACCAAACAATCTAGAAGTGGTATTTTTGACAGTTTTTTATCAGACTTATGTGTGTCTTCTCTGGATTTTGTTGTATTACTTTTCTTTTTCACGACCCTGAATACTTGTCTCATTTTAATCTCCCATAAATCTCCCGGAGTATGATTTGATTTTATTCGTCAGGTATACTGCAATACAAACATAACCAGGTACCATGACAGGATAGCCCATGAAAGCCGAAATGGCTTATTTCCAATGGGGTCCTTACCTAAATAACTGATTAAAAAATACACTAAGAAAACACATTAGTACGGCTACAAGACTATCGTACACGTACGACAAGTAATAAGAATGTACTAAAGTAGCAAAATAAAACATAACATTTTTATAAAGTAGGCGAAGATTACATAAATGTGAAAACAAGACTTACTCAACGGAAAAACTATATACAGAAAAACATAATGAAACTATCGATAATAAACGTTGGTTACATAAGTCATATAATATAGGAAAAAAACATCTGAGCTACAAAAAGGAGAGGAGAAATATAGTTATGGAGTAGACACATTTTTCAGATGATGCTCAATACCCTTTTAAAATGTAAAAAATTCTTAACTGACTTAACATGATTTGGGAGGGAATTCCAGAAAAGAATACAGTTAAAATAAAAGGAATTTCCAATTTTACCTTTCCGCTTAGGCACTACGAAATTAAATTGACTATTTCTAGTGTCATGCCCATGAACACTTGTAGAGCGAGTAAAGTTATTTGAAATATAGTGATCTGCATTAGAGTAAAAAATCTTATGTACATGGTGAATTAAAAGTTGTTGTGATCTAAGGTTTACATGAAGAAGACCAGCTGTTTCAAGTTCACTCTTCCCAATGTGTGTTCTTGGTGGTAAGTGATTGATAAATCTTACAATCTTATTTTGAATTATTTTAACTTGTTTTGATCCACCTTGCCTAGACTGCAGTACCATGCCGCATTAGCATAATCAAATAAACATTGTATTAAGGAAAAACTTAAAATGCGTCTTGATTTTAAGTTCATGCAATTTTGATAACGGTACAAGAATTTTAGACGAGCATTAGCTTTTTTGACAATACTGTCAACCAAACTTGAGCAAGAAAGATCACTAGCTATATTTAGTCCTAAATACTTCACAGAATCCTGTCTCTTAATGAGTTGATTGTTATAACTTATATTGAAATCATCAGTATACTTCAGCCTACCCCGCGAACAAAACAAAATAGTTTCGGTTTTACCAATATGTAAGCTAAGCTTATTTGCTGTCATCCAATTAACACAGTTTGATAATTCTAAGCTAAGTTTTTCCCCGATCAGCTTAGGATCAGTACCAGAATATAGTAACACACTATCATCTGCATATAAAAGTAATTTACTGTCGTTGACACATACACACATATCATTAATGTAGCACATGAAAAGAATAGGACCTAATATGCTCCCCTGGGGAACTCCGCATCTTATGGGCATAGAATCGGAAAGTACATTTTGCAACGAGACAACTTGATGACGATTGGTCAAGTAAGACCTAAACCATTGCACACATGCAGAATTTAAACCCATTACTTCTAATTTACTTAACAGTATATTATGGTTAACGGTATCGAAGGCTTTTTGCAAGTCAAGAAGAACCATCCCGACAAAACGTCCTTGGGAAATTTCGTTCCTGACAAAATCTAACAGGTGAATAAGACAAGTTTCAGTGGAATAACCATTTCTAAAACCAGATTGAAATTCGTATATTATTTTGTTTTCTTGAAAGTAGTTCTCTAATTGGGCATACACACATTTCTCTAGGACCTTCGAGACTATACTTAAAACGCTAATCGGTCTATAATTGCTAACATTAGTTTTATCTTTCTTTTTATAAAGGGGTGTTACTTTTGCAATTTTCATTTCATCAGGGAAGGTGGAGGTTGAGATAGATAAGTTAATAATGTAAGTTAAAGGTTTATACAAATATTTAGCTCCATCCTTCAAAAATCTGGCAGGTACCAAGTCAAGCCCGGTACTTTTTGATATTTTCAACTTATTTAATTCATCTAAAACAAACTTTTCTTTGACAGGAGAAAAAAGAAAACAACCTTTCGACACACCCTTAGTGTCGTATAATTGTTGTAATTTTACACTGTCCGTTCCAAATTCATTTGCGTTGCTATCTGGCAGATTACTAGCTAATTTTTCTGCCACAGTTGTGAAATAATTGTTAAATTCGTTCGCTATCCTCATATTATCATGACATAACTCCCCTTGGATATTAATAACATTCTCTTTAATATTCTTTTGTTTGTTTTTACAACCTAAATCTTTCAGATTCTTCCACAACTTTTTAGAATCATTTTTATGCTCATCAATTTGATTTTGGAAGTATTCATCTTTAGCCTGTCTCACTTTTCTTTGCACCAAATTACGTAAAAGTTTATATTTCTTTTCTAATTCTAAATTACCACAATCCTTTTTCATTCTTTTAAAAGCTATATTTCTTTGTCTTATTAACGAAATAATTTCAGCATTCATCCACTTATCGGTTCTTTGCTTAATTCTTACTTGTTTTAATGGAGCACATTTATCAACTATAGACATGAAAATATTTTTGAAAATTGACCACATTCTAATATGTCAGACCAATTGACTCGAGATAAAACATTATTAAAATCATCTATACAATAGTTTCTCATACACCGAATATTTGTATTTCTATGCTGTCTTAATACAAGTCTTATTAGCTTCCTAGAGCAGTAGGTTAAAAAATGATCACTTAGGCCAATTTCAATAACACCACTTTGACAAATATTTTCTTCTTTACTGCTGATTACATGGTCTATTAATGATGAAGTGGCCGATGTTGTTCGAGTGGGTTTAGTTATAAGTTGACTCAAACCATTTAAATTCAAAATATTCTTGTATTTTTTTGATAGGCAGATATTCATGTCCCCTAAAATTATAACCTCATCATCTTTTGTTAATTTATCCAAGGTATGTTCATGCATTGATACTTGTGCACTATGATAAACAGGATATGTCTAAGTAGTATGCCAAGTTTGAGGACAATCTGATAATCCCTTCATAAAAATTTTCATTGAGTTCTAATCCTCCTTTTGTCACCTTAGCACAACACTTTGCAAGTCAGAGTGCTTCAATAGACCGCAAACTTTGAGGGACTGTGCATTCTTCTCTTTGTTCATTGAGTTACGAACATCCAATGAGTTATATATCATTTAAAAGCTGAGAATCTGCTCTTTCAGAATCAGACCTTAACTAAAATATGATGTGGTCTTTTGATATTGATTTACATGTACTTACCAGAGAATATAGTGTGCATGCATGTGTTTTATTTTGGCATAGGATTGGAGTTCAGTCAATTTTGACATATATATTTTACAAGGTTTATTTAAAATTAAGTATTATAACACATGTATTTGCTAGTTGATTGTATTATTGATATTACAAATGAATTGTTATTGTGTTAATATGTTGATTTATGAAGACAAATGAAATATTATTCAAAACAAAAGCTTCACATGATATGACCCCTGTGCACAAACTTCCGCGCGTTTGACCATACATACCAATTATACTCGGGTCAATCTGTGTGGCGCAGTAATTATTGTTTTGGCAGCGAGTGAGCGATGAATAGTCACCAGTGGGTGATAGAAGCAAGTTGATCATGGCCTGTCTGAACGTACTGGAAATATTTTTGAAACTTACATAGCATCGATGCTATGTACTACGTGTGAACATAACTAATGCCTACATAGGAGTTGCTACGTCACACATGCTGTAGCATCACCAAGAAAATAATGGTAATGAGGAGGTATTGTTTGAAAGCATGCAATTCTATTGTGAGCATGTGCTGAGCTGGGGGAAGTTACATTCCACTGTCTACTGTAGAATGTTAGTGTAGCTGACTGATGATTGACAAATGATGTCATCTGGAGCTTTTTTTAGGGTGGAGCTAAGGGTGTTGGAAAAATATCGAAAAACATCCCTCCACATCAACAGCAATAAACTTCCATTTGGGATGCGTTTTGGTTGCAGGTGCCCCTTAATTACGGTTCGATTCTCGACTTTAGCATCGACTTGAAAAGAAAGGGGAGGGGTGGGAAAATAATGAAAACTGGAATTAGGGGGGGGGGGTTGGGGGTGTGGAATCCACCCTCCCCCCTGGTATCTCGACCGTCGACCGCGCGATCGCGCCGAAAATCGGCAAAAATTGTATAGTTAAATGCTCCGACAAATTTTCACATTAATTCATTATGCAAATTTATGCATGAAATAACAAATTTGCTCTAAATCATTAAATAATGCTCAAAATATGCTATTTTGGTCTAGACACTCTTTCCAGTATTCTTAGCAAATATACTAATATAAAAAGTCGGTATCAAAATTGATATCTTATGTATTTTATTGTATTTAAAATTTCTTATGTATTTTTTTTTTTTTTACTTTTTTTTTTTTTTTTTTTTTTTTGGATGGAATTTGTCGGGGACACTTTCGCGAACTTAAACAGCCTAAAATAAATTAATTTCAATCAAGAAATGTAAAAATATTCATAGATTTCTAAATTTCGGCTGAAAACACATTTTGTATTGAAATTGTGCATGAAATCACGTTTTTGAGCAATTTTCGCTCTGACGTGCAAGTACGAAATAATGCGTAACTTCAGAACCGCATGCCCGGACATCGCGAATTTGGTCTCAAAAGATGCGTGAGATTCAAAAGAAAAAAGTCATGAAACGCCGCGGCGACTGCTTTGCGTGTTGCGGACATATCGCGAGAAACGTCTAGGGGGGGGGGGGGTGGATTCCACCCCCGGCCCTTTTAGGGTTAAGAAAGATATATATTAATGATAATCATTATACTTTAAACTTTTCAAAAGGTTTTTTTTCCGCCGCATTATGATCGGAATACGACATTGAAGGTATTTCTTAAGGTTTATTTGACCTTTCAGATATCCTATTTTGTCGCTGTGCAAATATTTGACTTTACATGCTTTGTTAAACTCCTTTATGTAAAATCAGGCAAAGGGTCGAGCCATAAACGTCTTTAAACATATAACTACAAAAGGGAAAGCCCCCAGAATTTCCAGATTCCACGACTCAGCCCCTTTATGTAGGCCATATTGTTCAATAGGCCATATTCGTAATGCATTCAAATTTAATGCTTACCAGCCTCTTTGTCAAACTCCGAGTAATGAACTATTACATCCACCTGTGACAAGTCATTGTCAGAATGCAAATTGCATTCATTAAGTGTTGCTAGGTAGGACAAGCAAAAGGTTTGCCAGACCTAATAACGCCTAATAAATGCAATCGCATTCTGACTATTGAAAAATAATAGCTTTTTACAAGTGATTTTAATAGTCTGCCACTATAGGCAGGATAGGCAAACCTGTATAAATTTGAATAATTTACGAAAAAGGCCTATTAAAGGTCCATTGCAACCCAAGTGCAAGTTGATTTCTTTTGATTTGCAGGGATGCATACAACTCATATTTTGTTATTCAAACATCTGAATATGTTTCATAGATTTGTAAATGTTTTTGAAATCATTTTCTCAAACATGCTAAACTCCACTCTAAAAAATGCTCCAGATCTCATTCCTCCTTTGACATCATCTGTCAATCATTAGTGAGCTAAGGAGAGACAGTGGTATGTAGCTTTGCCAGAGATGACCATAATGTTCTAAAATAGCAAATAATGCCTACATAGTAGTTGCTACGTCATACATGCGGTAGCATCATCATGAAAAAAAATGGTAACGAGGAGGTATTGTTTGAAAGCATGCAATTCTATTGAGAGCGTGTGCTGAGCTGGGGGAAGTTACATTCCAGCGTTAGTTTAACATGGTGAGAATAAAGTATACTTGCGTCGTCAGCAAACATAACGAAATTCAAGGATAAAGAAGAATTAATTATATCGTTTACATAAATAATAAATAATAATGGATCCCAATATATCCTAATATTGATCCCTGTGGTACACCACATTTTATATATTGCCTTTGGGAATTATAAGATTGTAAATTAACATATTGTTAATTTGTAAACAATTTTTTTAGGCGTTACTCCCAGTGTTAAATGTCGTATGCTCGATCTGTAATGAAAATCACAAGTCAGAAAAAATTGGAACCAGCGGAATTGGTTCCAACCTGTCATCTACTGCTTGCCGGGCAGCGACTTAACCACCAGGCTATTCCGGTTCACGGCCAAGTCACGATGAACTGGAATCTAATACCCAAGATCTTCTTTCTGACTCATTAATATTCAACGGTCTGCCGTGGACAATAGTTAATAAATGAAGAAGCTTAATGGGAGGAATTTTAATTTGTAAACAAATTTAGGCGTTACTCCCAGTGTTAAAGATCGTATGCTCAGAAAAAAGTCAGAAAAAATTGGAACCAGCGGGATTCGAACCTGTCCCCAACAAAAAAACTCTAGTTAACATATTGTTGTCGGTTATGTAGATAATCTTTGAACCAAGATAAAGCTTGTCCTCTTACACCATAATTATTTAGTTTATATAATAATATTCGATGATTAATTGTGTCAAATGCTTTCGATAAATCCATGAATATGCCTATAGTATTTTCCTTTTTTGCAAATGATTCTATAATTTTGTCGCACATGTGTAAAACAGCATAATCAGTAGAGTGTCCTGGTCTAAAACCAAATTGATTAGGGATCAATAAATTGTTTATAGTCATAAAATTATATAATCGTTTATAAATGATTTTTTCTAAGATTTTAGAGATACTGGGTAACAGAGATATTGGCCTATAATTACTCATTAATGATGAATCATCCTTTTTAAACACAGGGATTACTTTTGCAACTTTGAGAGAGTTAGGGCATTTACCGTTTAATAGTGATAAATTAAAAATATGAGTTAAAGGGGTAGCGACGTAGTTAATGATTTGTTTCAATAAATAAACACTTATACCATCATGTCCCGTAGATTTACTCGGCTTAAGTTGTCCAACAATATTTATTAAGTTGGATTAAGAAATAAAGAATTTTCACAAGGGGGGGGGGGGGAATAAAAACTTTTTCTTACCCATGAGATTGTTTATAGTTTTCCATACCGAATTAATGTTATTTTTATTTTCTTCTAATATTCGAGAATAATGTAATTTACGTGATAATCTTATTAAGGATGTGAGTTTATTTCTATATTGTTTATATTTTTCATTTTAGAGTCACATTTACTCTTGAGTGCTTGCTTGTATAAGTTGTTTCGTGTAGATATTGATCGCAAAATGCCCTTAGTGATCCAAGGTTGTTTCGATTTCTTGGGTACATTCTTATTATAATTACATTAATTTACAAATAAAATTTTCATATACGATACATCAGCATTTGTCTCATGAACACTTCATACCATTCCTCTTGAGCTAAATCAAAATTTAATAATTCTATATTATGTTTAGTTTCTTTTCTAAGTTTTTGATGTATAGTCTTATTATTTTGCATAAAAATAGGTTGATCGGAAATGGTAAATATTGGCAAATGATCTGAAATGTCATTATAAAGTATGCCATTGGCGATATCCGCGTTGACTGAGAGATGTGTGAATGAAATGTATAAGTTAATAATGAGCTTATAAATTTCAAAGTGTGATTATCATCTGTGTGGAGTAAATTAATATTGTAATCCCCATTATATAAACTTCTTTAATTTCCTTTGAGACAATATTAAGGCATTGATCAAAGCTATCTAAAAATAATTCAATATTAGAATTAGGGGTTCTATACATCAAGCCTATTATTATATTTTTACTGTTACTTTTTAAAATTTCAATGAAAAGGTCTTCACTACGTTCGATGTGTAAGTCGGGTCTTAATTTTAGTTTAATATTATCACGAATATATAGTGCTACCCCACCCCCTTTACGATGTTTGTGGTCCGAACGATACATTTGATAATTGTCAAGATTAAATAAAGGTGGGGAATTGTTGTGAAGCCAAGTTTCCGATATGCCTATTACAGAAAATGGAATTTTTTCAGATTGGATAGGAGTAATTCGATTGAATCAAAGTTCTTAAATAAACTCCTGGCGTTTATATGTAATAAACTTAAGGATTGTGTATACAAATCAACTCCATTGTACTCTGACTCGTTTATTATTAATTGACTCTATTTTATGTTGGGGGGTTTATTTTTAAGAAATTTATCATGAAAATCTTCTAATGTAAAATACTTTGATTGTAGTATAGCGGAATCTATTAAATCTTGGTCATAATTTTCGTGCCGACTATTCATTCACAGAACCAAAAATACAATCATCTGAAAAAGAAGGGCGATATTGTGACACTTGCTGTACTGTGTGTATGTGTGTGAGAGGGTGTGCGTGCGTGTCTGTGCTTTTGGGTGTGTGCTTTTGGGTGTGTGCGCATGCATGTGAGTGTGTGCAGAGAGAAAGAAAAGAAATAAAAACATTAGCAACGAATCGAACGAAATCAAAAGGAAAATGAAATCACCGTGGTGATGCTCCGTATAGAGGTAAACAAAAGAAGGAATTCGAAATACACTGAAAAGGTAGATTGTAGCAACAAATATAAGGGTATAAGAATCTAATTAGAATTAACAGAAGAAAGATATGTCACGGAGTTGCCAATTTGTGTTTGATTTATTACAGCTTCAAAGATTCATAACTTTCTTATTTTTCTTCGGATTTTGCTCAAACTTTCATTGATCTGTTTATTCAATTTTTTTCCTTCTTTTCAAACCAATTTTATATCAGAGTGGACTTCCCCTTTAAGAACAGAAACTCTAGATCTCATCATTTATTTGTTTATGTACCTCTTGATGTTAGTTTGTCAGTTAATATGCCTATGTATCAAACCGTATTATGTATATCAATCGAACCTTTATGCATTATGTATATGCATCCAACATTAATGTATTATGCATAAGGTATCAAACCTATATGTATATTATATATGTGTATGATGGCTTAAAGTTGAATAAACTGAAACTGAGTGAGTTTC
Organism: Heliocidaris erythrogramma; assembly: GCA_025617745.1. NCBI lineage: Eukaryota > Metazoa > Echinodermata > Echinoidea > Camarodonta > Echinometridae > Heliocidaris > Heliocidaris erythrogramma. The sequence continues at coordinate 41,814,894 of CM046866.1, forward strand.
TTCCCATGTTTTTAGAACAACAGAAGTATGCTAAAACTCTTGCAATGGCATCAGATAAAGTCTTTTGTTAAAAAATGAAGTTTGGTTGTTCAAAACATCTTTAGTAAAAAGCGGGAGTAAAAATCATAATTTTGACTACTATTGTTTCGTATACAAGCGTTCAATCTTACCGAGTGAATATTGGAAGCAAACATCAATGACGCCCTGGCAGTTTGTCCCATAGCTTGGGGGACGAATCTACAAGAGTCGGGTAAATCCCCAGTGAACGCATCTATCCGACATGGAGTTCCATCTTCGAGTAGATTCCCAATAACATTTGGAGAGCATCTTGTTCCTTCATTGCCGCCGTTTTCGGCGTTCGATACGTAATACGGTTCAGCATCGGTCCCAGGCACATAGTCTTCGTCGAAGACACCCCAACGAAGTTTGGCAAACTGACGAGCAATCACTTTGCCTTTATGAATGAAATTGAAGAAAAGAAAATTGTAAAACGTAGAATAATTGCTTAAAGATGGTTGTTCAAATAAATAAATATAAAAATACAGTCATAAATAATCTTTTAAATTTTTTTCGTTTTGGCTTTTGACATGTTTGATGAGAAAACGTATTTTGTTGTCTCGATACGTGTTGGCTTGTAATGCTTACAAACTGGTCAATATTACCTAAGGCGACTGAATAAATAATAATCATTTTTAGATAAATATCTCTTTCAGTTCATTGCATTTCTTAATTTGAGCGTCTGAAGTAATAAAATGGTATCACATAGTAATACCTTAAAGAAATTCGATAATTCATTTCCCAGAACACACATTGAATAGAATTATTGCAAAAAGCTCTTACTCTTACCAGATTCCCCAAATTCATCTTGGCGTAAGTCTTCGTCTGTGAGGAAAGTCTTTGAAAGATGGATGAAGCGTCCTTGACGTCCGCATCTGAAGGGGTTATCAACGAAAGGACGATGGTTAGCCTGTTGATCAGTTACGAGGACGTTGGCGTTCTCATAGGCCTCGCGCGTTGCGACGTGATACTCGGAGTTCCTGGACCAAGTGGGCGGGACTAAGATCACGATTTCCCCAAAGTAGACGCGGCGATTGGTGGCGGAGAATAGGACAGAAGACCCAGCCCTGAAAATATCCTGTATTTACAAGGGAAAACAAGTTTCAAGGAGTTATCAAAATGAAAAATGATCACTGGCGTAGACAGGGGGGCACCGGGGACCATGCCCTCCCCCCCCCCCCCCCCCCCCCCATTCAGCCACAAACAAAAAAAAAGCGAGAGCGAAAAGGCGGGGGAAGTGAGAGAAAAAAGGCCTAAAAAAGGCGCTGCAAGCCGTTATCTGGCTCTCAAAATTTGCTAACACGTCAAAGTTTTCGCGCGCGAAGGGGGGAAATAACTCTCCTTCCCCTGCACCCACCCCTGTTACCATGGTGTCGATCGGGGGGGGGGGGGGGGGATGGGGGTATATATAAACAAAATTGAGGTGGTGGATATTCTTGGATAAAATTAATAAGAATTATGACACATTATCTTAAAACTAATAGTTATCCAAACTCATGATGTTTGATCTTGAAATACCATCACAATCTTTAATGATTAGAAGTAAGAAATTAAGTATTAATTTCAGCGCGAAAATATCGAAGAAAATTCGTTCGCTCACATTGTTATTCTCAATTAAAGGGTTCTGTCTATTTGAGTAGATCCGTGCATTCCTTCTTTTCATTAAAAACCATTTTGGGATGCTCTAAAATGCAAGTTTTATAGACAGATTTTTGAAAAATTCCCTGATGTAGGAGGGGGATGCCCCCTCACACCCCGCTCGGTCCCTTCGCTCAGTGGTGTATCTAGGTGAAAATTTTCCAAAGCTCGTCGCTTTGCTCCCTCGCATAATTATTTTCTTTCAGGATCTCAAAAAAGGGTTCAAAAAGTTTGAAAAAATAAAGATGTAATTGCTTTGCTCTCTATATTATGTAAGTTTCATATGAACCCTGCTAAATATTGTGCTCCCAATATAGGATAAAGTGTATGAAACTGCATTTGCAAAGGTTCAATTTGTGAAAGAAATCTCAACTTCAGGTCGCCTTGCTGAATTTCTTAACTCTTTCTCAAGCCTATAGGGTTTTCGTTAGTTCTGCTCCCGATTGTAGAAGTGAGTGAATAGAAAACCGTTTATCAATGTATAAATTTCGAGCTTTTCTACCGCTCAACTGCGGTGGTCAAATGCAAAATTTCCTGGGTAAATTGCACAAGAAAATGTGTTTTTAGGGTTAAAATTGACAAATTTGCCGCTCGGTCGCTTTGCTCCCTCGCTTGTACAATAACGTAGATAGGTTTTGGCACTCGGGGGGGGGGGGGGGGGCATAACTTCATTGTTTGCCCCAGGCGCCATAATCCCTAATTACGCCACTGGCATGTGAAATGTTGCGTCCCAATAATTGAAAAGCAGTCTTTCCGCCTTAAAAAATTGTTTGCTACAAGCCGTTATTTTTCTCTCAAATTTGCTAGAAACATCGCGCGGAAAGGGGGAAACTCCCCTCCCTGCACCCACCCCTCCCTGATAGCAGACAGTGGTAAAAATTACGTGATATTTACGTCGTGGTTTTCGTCTTTTTTACGTCATGTAATTACGTCAATAAGACGACAACTTGCACAAACGCAAGACGTCAAGAGGACGTCTTATTTTGACGTCATCTGTACACTGTAAAAGCTGAAGTGCTGTATATAGCACTTTTTGAGGGCATGCATAGGGACTGCACTCAGAGTGCTATTGAATGCACACAGAGTGCTATTTCAGCACTTTCACGGGAGCTGGACCGGCTCCTTAAACTGCTAAACATTCATTAAAAAAAATGATTTGGGCGAGCTTCGAACTAGGGTCCGCTGATCGAGAATTGCTGGCATTACCGCTAGACTAACTCACATTGTACGATTAAGAGCAGATCATATTGTTATATAGTGAATTTACGACACCACATAGCTCATGTTATCTACTTGACTCCCATGACTAAACTGGATTGCAAGAAGCATTCGTTAGTCCATCGGTAACGTCAGCGCCTCTCAATCAACGGAACCTGGTTCGAGGCTCGCCACGGTCACATTTTTTTTGCTGGTAAATTAGCACACTACAAGTGCTTTAAACAGCATTTCAGGTGCAGTCACTATACATGCCCCTAAAAGTAGCACTTTAGTTTTTACAGTGTACAAGACGTAGAGATGACGTCAAAATAAGACGTCCTCTTGACGTCTTGCGTTGGTGCAAGTTGTCGTCTTATTGACGTAATTACAGGACGTAAAAAAGACGAAAACCACGACGTAAATATCACGTCATTTTTAACACTTTCTGCTATCAGGGAAGAGGAATGAAGACGTAGAGATGACGTCAAAATAAGACGTCCTCTTGACGTCTTGCGTTGGTGCAAGTTGTCGTCTTATTGACGTAATTACAGGACGTAAAAAAGACGAAAACCACGACGTAAATATCACGTCATTTTTAACACATTCTGCTATCAGGGAAGAGGAATGAAGACGTAGAGATGACGTCAAAATAAGACGTCCTCTTGACGTCTTGCGTTGGTGCAAGTTGTCGTCTTATTGACGTAATAACAGGACGTAAAAAAGACGAAAACCACGACGTAAATATCACGTCATTTTTTAACACTTTCTTTCAGGGCTGTTACATACAGTGCAGTACTGCGTCAAAAATAACTGATAAGCAGCCAGGGCGTCGAACTAACATTCCTCCTAAAAAAGGTGCTAAAACGTCAGAGCTTTCGTGCTTCGCGTGGAAGGGGGAAACTCCCCCTCCCTGCACCCACCCCTTTTACATACAGAGCAGCATTACGTCAAAATAAGTGAAAAGCAGTCAGGACATCGCCTAAAAAATTGTTTGCTAAAAGCCGTTTATCTTTCTAAAAAAAATTGCTAAAACGTCAGAGCATTAGCGCTTCGCGCGGGAAGGGGGAAACTCCCCTTCCCTGCACCCATCCCTGTTACATAGAGTGCAATATTGCGTCCAAGTAATTAATAAGCAGTCGGGGAGACGAACTATAACTTTCTACCTAAAAAAATTATTTGCAACAACTGTTATCTTTCTTTCAAATTTGCTAAAACGTCAGAGCATTTGCGCTTCGCGCGGGAAGGGGGAAACTCCCCTTCCCTGCACCCATCCCTGTTACATACAGTGCAATATTGCGTCCAAGTAATTAATAAGCAGTCGGGGAGCCGAACTATAACTTTCTGCCTAAAAAAATTGTTTGCAGCAACCGTTATCTTTCTTTCAAATTTTGCTAAAAAACTCCCCACTACCTACACCAACCCTGTCACATAAAGAGCATGATTGCGTCCAAATAACTGAAAGCAGCCACGGCGTCGAACTAACTTTCCGCCTTTAAAAAAGTGTTCCGAGCCGTTATCTTTCCTCAAATTTGCTGTAAAACGTAAGAACTTTCGCGCTTCGCCCGGGAGGGGGAAAACTCCCCCTCCCTGCACCCACTCCTGGGGAGCACGCTTTGCCTGCTCATCACCAATTTCGCACTCTTCGCGTGCTCCACAACCACCCCCTTAAATGAAATCCTGGCTATGCGGTTGGATCCTTCACGTGTACCCCCCCCCCCCCCCTTATTGAAAAATCCTGGCTACGCCTGTGAAAATGATTATTTCTACTATTGAAAAAATTATGAGAGAATTTTGGAGAAAGGTGCCGGCAATTTTTTTTTCTCACTCTCACTTTAAAAGTGAAATATTGAACCAAGACTTTTTTGTCTAACGGAGTGGTTATTGTGTTTGTGCCTCTCTTTTTGTTATCTCCGTCGCAGAACTTTTTAACTTTAAATATATTGGATTCCCAGCGAAGACAGCGTACAGTTATTTCCACAAAGAGGAAGTCAGTAAGGAGGAACATTAATATCGCTACATAGCTGATGAAGTCGAAAGACTTCATATCTGTTCTCCACTTGATAAAGGAAGAGGCTTCCGAAAATTTGTGGATCTGTAAACACACTGATGTTGGAACTCAACTAAGCATGATATTTGTCCCGATTTTTTTATTCGTTTATTCCAACAATATTATTATAGTATAACACACACACACACACATGTATATATATATATATATATATATATATATATATATATATACAATTGTGTGGAATGAAAAGGAGAGAATAATGGTTGCGTAACTTAAATCAAGTTCCCCATGCAGAGCTGTCCTCCCTTTTGAAAGTTTTGCAATGGTTGAAACAAAATTTTATCCGCTGGGAGGAATCGAACCCGGGTCGCTGGTTTAGAACGCCAATTGCTTAACCACTAGACCACGAAGACGGACCAGTGGTTTCGGCGACACCAGATTCAATTGACCGACAGATTGACAAATCGTCAACCTCATTAATTAATTCCTTTGTCGGAGGCAGGTGAGTTTTGAACAAAGACAAGCCACATGCCACAGTCGATTACCTAGATAACCCTTGACCTCGATTCCGGTACGTTCCAACCTTACAGGAAACCGAATGACACACCCCTGTACGTACACAAGAACTCGCACCAACCCTCCCATTCTGATCAAATACCATTAGCCTTGGGAAAACGGATATCAACATTATCGTTGAAAAAATCTTCCTGAAAGCAGCGCCCCCATACAATGAGGCCCTTAGAAACAGTAGGTATGAAAAAGAAATCGAGTACGGAAACCAGAGAACCGAACAGGGAGAACCTATAAGAAGAAATAATAGGAGCAGGAAAATCACGTGGTTCAACACCCCCCCCCCCCCCCACAACGCAGAAGTCAAGACTAATGTGGGCGTTAAATTCCTGAAACTAATAAACAAGCATTTCCCAAAGGGCCACAAACTGAACCAAATATTTAACAGAAATACAGTTAAAGTAAGCTACTGTTGCATGATGAATATGGACGCAGTTATAAAATCCCATAACCAGAGAGTGATTAAACCATCTAAGTCAACTGAGAAAGAACCAAAACAGGAATGCAATTGCCGACAAAAATCAGAGTGTCCCTTACAAGGACAATGCCTGAAACGACCCTCGTATATAAAGCTATGATTCGGCATTCGGCCATTGCAGCAAGCAGATGCACAAGCCGAGTCGAGTCATCAGTCTGCCTGAAGATCGCGTCGAGCGTGAAACCGACGGTAGCGGACAGGACCCAGTTACAAATATACAATATTTCGGCACCTCGCTGCCCGATAACGAGGTAGTGGTTGCCCGAATTTCGCTTCTTTCAAAATCCCCAGGGGAGCGGTAGCCCTCCTCGCCTTGTACGCTCATAACCACCTTTATGATAATTCTTTTGATTTGCTTCGTTTGTTTCATTCTGTTTGATTTAGCACATAATAGGCCTGGAACCGAAATATTTTGAATATACCTAGAGTGACCTGCTTCCTTCATATCTGTCCACATATCTCAATTTAACATGGTTCAACCGAACGATATACATGCATCCACATGTATCTCATTGAGCTTGTTGAGTAGCCTATGTGGGCCATTCTCAAAAAAAGTGTGCAAAAGTGTCCCTTGGAAATCAAATTTTTTGTTTAATTCATCCTAGAGGCTTGACCTCTAAAATATATATCAATAAAGCTACACCCAGGATAATATTAGATATACAAGCAGAAGTTTGATATCACCTTAAAAACCCCATGTCGCCAGGAAAGGAAGTGCTCATATAACAAGTTCTTACTCGTTAACATAATCATTCAAATTAAGTCTTTTGTACGTCATTCCATTGATCCTTAAGTGCCTTAATGAGAAATAATATTACATAACAATATGAGGTTTTCATATTTCTCTTGGGGCTCATTTAGACCATGTCGCCAAATCGCAGTCAGATAAATTACCCTCTTTTATGACTCCTCAGAGAAGGTCAAAGTAATGCCGAATAGCAGTGTAATTGAACGAGTTAAACAGAGTCAACCTCAAGCAGAAATGGCACCATGATATATTCATCGAATCTCTTGTTACAAATTTATATGTAGATCCAACACTTGGAAAAGTACTGTTACGATGAGCTAATATCAGATACGTTACTTCAACTTTGTTTCATTAAGAACAAGCAAAAGATACGACTGCGTCTTCAATATGCCTCCGCTTGTATTCAGATAATTCCTGATCACCTACAAGTATAATATAGCTGATGCGCATTCATCAAATGGTTATTGCGAAATTGTGATTTAAAACACTAAAATCCTATATTACTAATTGACCTCTGACTATAAAGCAATATAATCTGTTGTTCTTGAGATATCGTGGAAATGTAGCCAAAACTGTATTAATATCATGTAAATTGGCCGCTGAGACCTGCAACCTGTAACCTTTGACCTACTTTGACGGGGGTAATAACTTGCGCCTTGAGCATATAATCAGGATGGAAAAGTGCGCTATACAAGTCGCATGTATTATTATTATTATTATTACTTACCCTCAAAATCAAATCAGTTCATCTTCGTATGGGGATACATACTGTACCAAGTTTGAAGTTCTCACCTCAGATAGTTCTTGAGATATCGCGGTACCGGTGCTAAAAACCAGTAATTCCATGTAATTTCATGTAAATTGACCTCTGTGATCAACTTCATGCTTTTTTCGTTCAGCCTTTCCTATGCCGGTACACTGTTAAACAAGATGAATGCGACTGCGTCTCCTATATGCCTCCGCCTAAATTCAGTTGATGGCTCAAACTGTTCTAGAAATATTTGATAACGAGGCTAAAAACCAGTAATATCATGTAATTTCATGTAAATTGACCTCTGTGACCTCTGACCTTTGACCTACTTACCCCAAAATCTAATCAGTTCATCTTTCTATGGGGATGCATACTGGTACCAAGTTTGAAGTTCTCACCTCAGATAGTTCTCGAGATATCGCGGTAACGGTGCTAAAAACCAGTCATTCCATGTAATTTCATGTAAATTGACCTCTGTGACCTCTGAACTTTGACCTACCTACCCCAAAATCTAATCAGTTCCTCTTTCTATGGGGATACATACTGGTACCAACTTTGAAGTTCTTACCTCAAACAGTTCTTCAGAAATCGCGGTAACGGTGCTAAAAACCAAGAATTTCATGTAATTTCATGTAAATTGACCTCTGTGACCTCTGACCTTTGACCTCCTTACCCCAAAATCTAATCAGTTCATCTTCATATAGGGATACATACTAGTACCAAGTTTGAAGTTCTTACCTCAAACAGTTCTTGAGATATCGCAGTAACGAGTCTAAAAACCAGTAATTTCATGTAATTTCATGTAAATTGACCTCTGTGACCTCTGACCTTTGACCTACTTACCCCAAAATCTAATCAGTTCATCTTTCTATGGGGATACATACTGGTACCAAGTTTGAAGTTCTTACCTCAAACAGTTCTTCAGAAATCATGGTAACGGTGCTAAAAACCAAGAATTTCATGTAATTTCATGTAAATTGACCTCTGTGACCTCTGACCTTTGACCTCCTTACCCCAAAATCTAATCAGTTCATCTTCGTATAGGGATACATACTAGTACCAAGTTTGAAGTTCTTACCTCAAACAGTTCTTGAGATATCAAGGTAACGGTGCTAAAAACCAGTAATTTCATATAATTTCATGTAAATTGACCTCTGTGACCTCTGACCTTTGACCTACTTACCCCAAAATCTAATCAGTTCATCTTCGTATGGGGATACATACTAGTACCAAGTTTGAGGTTCCTACCTCAAAAGGATTCTTCAGATATCGCGGTAACGAGAAGTGGGACGGACGGACGCACGCACGGACGGACGGACAACCCGAAAACATAATGCCTTCAGCACCCACCTTCGGTGGGCGGAGGCATAAAAAAGTATGCTGTAAATGAATGCAAGGCTCAGGTACTTTTAATACTTACAATAATGTTTAATCACACGCCGGAAATTACATAAGAAAATTATTATTTTTCTGAAAATAGTGTGAGAAAAGAAACGGCACATCAGATACGTTACAATCAAATACGTTACTGATTGAATGCATCCGGCAGCATGCATGATCAACGCAATGCGCTTTGGCGAACATATTTTACTTTTCGGACCGCGTGCTCGACTTTTGTAAGAATAGCGGCTTAATACCTGTCGATCTGCGTGCTCTTATTGCCAAATATAGGTACGGTAACGTATCTGATCAGATTATATAAGCAATGTTTCTGACAACATATTTATTTCTCTTCTTCTTCTTCTTGTAGTCATTTTATAGCCCATATCTGCAAAATATGTGTGTCTATATGTAATTATTAATAATGAAATTTTAACATCTTCTGCTGACCCATTCCCTATCTTCTCTCTCGATCCTTTCTTTTTTCCTCAATTCTTTTCTGATCAGGGGGGTAACGTATCAGATGAAATAATTATGTTTTGCTCATTTGTCGTTTATAATTTTCTTGAGACATTATTTATTACAGGAACAATGGGAAATGGAATTTATGCGTATTATTTTCATTAAAAAATCTTTTCCAACTTCATTTTGACCGTCTTCCGTAACTGCAAATTTCAGAACTATCTCAGAAAAAAAATTGTAGTTTTGTGATTTATTGTTGTACTCGTATTTTATATATATCACTTATCTAGGTAAAGATCGTTCTTCACGGATAGAAGTATGTTGATTTTACGAATGCAGTCATATTTTGATATTCTCAAGTCAGAATGCATTTATTGGTGCTGGGTCTGTTGCTGCATAATTTATATACGGAACTTCTGATGCGTCAAATGCGTTACCATGCACCGTTCTTCTTTGCATCCAGAATTTATTTAATCTGGCAGAGATGTTACGTGTCATTTGTTTTTTATCACAAGTGTAATACCTATTCATAACGTTTCATACATAATCAATGAGATTACTGATAAAAAAGCTACAAATAGAAACTCAATTTAGGCTTACATATTTCAAGCAGAAATATATATATGTTTTTGCTTTGTATTTAACCTTCTCTTTATAAATCACGATCATTTTTATTACAGAAAAGATCAAGGTTGACTCCAAAATGTTTCCATGATGTTTGTACATATTCAAGCTTGTAGTTTTACATAAGTGTTGACATTTTTAAGCAAGAATTAAGCAGACTATCAGAGTTTTCTAAGATACTACCTCTGGTAACGTATCTGTGATTTCGCTTCAAAATGTGAAAAAGGGTCACTGAGTTTGGAAATATTTCTTGAAAAAATGTGGGTAGCCAAAAATCACCCGTTGACTGTTTTGTATTCTTAAGGGATTAAATTTTCTGAATTCATAAGAATTTAATGAAATCTTTGATGTTGAAATTTTGTCATTTGTACAACTGTAATTGCACACTTTTTCGGAGAATGGCCCATGTATGTAAAACCTTAGATGTTTATGTATGTTTTAAGTATTTTGTCGTACATGTACAGCTAATTACATGTATATGCAGAGCTTCATTTAACCTCAAGCTCGAGCCTTACGTTTAGCTATTCTTATATGATAATGCTGAAAACCCAAATTTATACACTGTATTCCCTGGAAATGGACCTTTTTACTAAAAACCTTGACTTGACACATGTATGTGTTTCTTTATATTAACCTTTATATTATTATCCTATTTACTTGGACCAACAGATTTATTGTTTTGTTTGAATTCGACAATTACGTAATAGGCCCATCATTGTTATTCAGTAGCGTTTTGTTTTTGTTCTGGTTTTTTCTGCAAAAAGTTTATCTTTCACACATAAAGTTTGTTGAAACGCAGGTACCATTCAAGGATGAAAGGATAATCCTTTCCTTCTTTTTACATTTCTTTTCTTCCTTCTTCATTTCTTTTTAAAACAGATGTTTTCCATTTCCTTTTTGAAAAGTATTTTACTGTATTCCTTTTAAGTATTCTTGTTTTCTTTAAAAAAAACCAAGATGCTATCTCATTCTCACTGTAATCCTTTTGGTATAGCTCAGCATGGGGCTGCTTCTCCTTTCATCTTTTTTCTTACTTGTTTTAGCTGCTGTCTGTTTGTTTTATGTATGTTTTATGTGGAAGGTATATTACTCTTTACATCTCCCTCGAAGGGTTTTATCGCCATTTATTTATTTTTTTACTCTTTCCTATTTAATTATTCTTTTTTTTTTTACTTGATATCGCTTATTTTTCTACTTTTCTTGTTCATGTGTTTCTGTTTCCTGTTTATTTCTTACGATGTTATTTCATTTCATCTTATTGTCTGTACGCTGTTTTGTACGCTGTGACAGGTTGTCCCTCCCCCAGACCCCACCCCTTTCAATTTGCCTTACGATTTACATCTTAACGGTTATGATCATCTTGATCAATGGCGGTTGATCACATTCCTGGCTATGACTTAACCAATGACGAATTTTTAGATGCCTTTCAAATATTGCTGCATTCCCATTATATCAATCCCGATAATAATTTTGTCAATCATATGATCACTGCTCTAAATACTTATTATAAAGATTTTGAAGTCCCATTTGATGATAACGAACATGAGCAAGTTAACCCATCTTGCTACTACACTGAAAATCAAGTTGTTTCTCTCAAACCTAAATAAGACTGTTTTTTCTTTGTTCCACACTATCATCAGACTCAGGAATAGTAATTTTGATTCCTTACTTAATCTTCTAGACAGGTTTAGGTTAAATTCCTCCGTAATTGGCCTAACCGAAACTTGGCTCTCTGACACACCTCATTCATTATGCTCTCTCCGTGGTTATGACCTAATAGTGAATAATAGACCCAACAGATCTGGAGGAGGGTGGTTTGTATATTTCTTCTGATTTCAATTTTACTCTTTTAAACAAAATTAATGATTCGATTGAAACACTTGTTGTTGAAATTTATTTTGTAGGTAGAAAAAATATCGTGATTGGATTAGTATATAGACCTCCCAATTCCAGTCACAATGATTTTTTGTTAAACATTCAAAACATTATCTCAAACCCTATCCTACGTGGTAAGGATTGTTTTTTAATGGGAGATTTTAATGCCAATTTGTTGAAATACGACTCTGATGCCTTTATTCATGAATTTTATGGAACGCTCCTCTCATCATCATTTGTACCACTAATATCTAAACCAACTCGTATCTCAGAAAAATCTTCCACACTAATTGACAACATATTTACAAACATGCATCCTTTTCCACAAGCTGGAGTTGTAGTCTCCTCTCGAAAAAGAACTACGGCAAGCTTACTCAGATCTATAAATAGGAAAAATAATCTTTATTTAAAATATAAAGCGAAGCCGACTGAAAGTTCCAAATCTAAATATTTAAATTACAAAAATACACTGACAGGATTATTACGTAGAGAAAAAAGAAATTATTTTTCACGCCAATTTATTCACTGTAAAAAAAAAGATGGAAAATAATCAATGAAGTTTTAAATAAACATAATAGAAAAGACACAGTTTCTAACATCCAAATCGCTGATAAAACTGTTAACAATTTACAAGAAATTTCAGATCACTTTAATAAATATTTTGTGGAGTTGGGTCCAAATTTAGCTAGCAAGATACCCCGACAGTGATAACAATTTTCTTGATTAAGCCCCGGTCACACAGCTTAATCACGGCCAAAACCCGTCAAAAAGTGGTCTCCCGTGAAGCAGACGATGTTGTTCGCGTTGATGTCGAGTTTAAGACGAGCTACGGTCGATTTATAGACGTGGCAGGACGCGGGGAAAAATCGGAACGGCGTCGGACGCGGCAAAAAGTTTTGAACTGCTCAAAATTTTAGCCCGCGGACAACCACGGGCGGTACACATGGTTAAGACGTGCAACACACGTGAAACACACGTGATAATCCGTGTTCCGGCAGTGATTAAAACTTGGGGAGACGCGGTAAGACGCGAAAGTTTAGCGGTCTGTCACGGGCAGAGCACGGTCATCGGACGGGTGTTACGCGTTGGTATCACGGGAAATAGCGTGTGTTTAGCGGCTTATCACTGACAAATGGATTTTTCCGGGAAGCCTTACACGTGCCTGGACGTGGCTGGACGTAGTTAGCCGTGCTTGGGCAGTGCTTCAGCAGTGGAACAGCCGCCGACGGCCATACCCCGTACAAAGCACGGCCAAACCAAAATTGACCAAAAATTACCACTTACGACCACGTCCACCAGATTTTCATAACTTTTTGTACGTGATTTAGACGTGGAGTGCTGTGTGACCGGGGCTTTACTAATACAAAACCCTAACCCTAATTCTATGTTTTTTGCTCCTGTAATTGAAGGTGAAATTCTTGATATGGTGAATAACTTCCCAAACAAACGTAGTTGCGGGAACGATGGTATTGATAATTTCATTACGAAGAAAATTATTTCATGTATTATTGAACCATTTACTTATGTATGTAATTTGTCTTTGAGAACAGGCGCTTTTTCCAAATAGAATGAAATTAGCTAAAATAATACCCATTTTCAAGAAAGGCAATCTTCTTCTACTATCAAATTACAGGCCAATATCTTTATTGACTACATTTTCTAAAATATTAGAAAAAAGTGTTTTTTCTCGAACAGTAGATTTTCTAAATCAGAGGTGCCAGGCAAAAATGCCAGAGGTAAAAATGCCAGAGGAAAAAATGCCAGAGGTAAAAATGCCAGAGGAAAAAATGCCAGAGGTAAAAATGCCAGAGGTAAAAATGCCAGTAGTAAAAATGCCAGTGGTAAAAATGCCAGTGGTAAAAATGCCAGAGGTAAAAATGCCAGCGGTAAAAATGCCAGAGGTAAAAATGCCAGAGGTAAAAATGCCAGAGCAAAAAATGCCAGAGCAAAAAATGCCACAGGTAAAATGGCAGAGATAAACACGCGATGGGTGATGTCAGGAACAAAAAGTAAAGAGGCAAAATATGCCAGCTGTATACTAGGAGAATATAGGTGAACAATCAAGAGGTGAAATATAAAGAAGGTCAAGAAGCAGACCTGACATCTGCTTGTATTTAACTTTTTAGACTATTCGGTTTGACCGCGTTTTTCTCGTCGAACTGTTGGACTCTGCATGGATTCCAGATCGTAGACCCGGCTTTTTTTTTAATCGACGTACGATTTCATTATCCCGAATGGAATTTGGAACGAGAAGGAAGTCTGCAACTGAATTTTAGCTTTAGAGAAGGGAAGGGAGGTATGCAAAAATGACATCACCCTAATGTGGGACAGTCCCTTTTGTGGGTAAATATGAACCTTTTCGGAATTATGAACCTTTGGATAAACGAACCTTCGGAATAATACAACAAAATGTTCGGAATTTTGAACCACCAGGCATGGGAAATTAGTGCTTCGGAAATACGAACCTTCGGAAAAACGAGATGCCCCCGCATCATGATACTAACTGTATAACTTAACTAAAGGGAAATGAAAGGCAACAAACATTAGCCTATAATCATGTAGATAATTGTCAGCCTATTACAAATATCTTGAAATTACTCCTATTTGATTATTTAAGAAGGAGAGCAGTGTCTCAAAGAGTTGCAGTTTCCTTGCTAGACATTATCCCATGGGGGCTGCCATTTTCTTTACAAAGTAATGTCAGAGCAGTTTATTTGTGAGATACCCACTGACCTGTACACTAGCTACAAGACACTCATGATCACCTGTGGAATGTATAATAATAATAAAAAACCATTTTTGTAGTCATGTACATTCAAATGAAGATACTTTTATCCTGTCATATAAGCTATTTGTGTCAAGATATTGGGTTCGGCTGTTTCTTTTGTAACCGTAAGCAGGATTTGGCATGCTCAAGTTGTTGCTTGGTCAGACAAAGGTTTGTCAATTCTTCAAAGACATACATGTACAACTGCTCTTATAATAGATATCACCTGTGCGAGACAATGGGGGTACCAGATGGCTGCCATTTTGCATTGGTGGCTTTATTTGTACAAAAGCTATTCTTTATGCAACATCGTATCCATTGTGTACAGGTATATGGACATGTACTAATAATATGAAATCACAGGTTTTCAAATTTGGCCGCCACCACAGGATAATAGCAAAGAATCTGCAAAATTTAGAGAGATTGTTCTCCTTATACTGAGTAATCAAATAGGAGTATTTTAAAGACATTTTGAACAAGCTGACAATTTTCCACATGATTATCAGCTAATGTTTGTTGAGTTTCATTGTCCTTTAAGGACACAATAACTGTATCTGTAGTAAAATAACTTGTACCAAATGATCTTGACTAGTTTGCTTTTCGTTATCTGTACTTGTACCTGCCTTTTTTTTCTTTTTCAGTTCTCCCTTCTTCAGCAAATATACAGGCTGTCACACAAACACCGAGCATTACAGGATCGTCAACATTAATACGGAGGGGGGGGGGGGGGGGCTCATTGCACATTAAGTTATAAACAAGATGCAGATATATTCAAACTTAATTAAAAGTGAAAAAAAGAATATAATATTGAAGTGTTTAACAAAAAAGGGTCGTCAACTGAAAGCGAGTGGCAAACAATACATCCGCGCTATATCCGGGCCCGGGGGGGGGGGGGGGGTATTTGACATTAAGTGCACTCATGATACGACAGAAAGCTCATTAATTACTTTTAAAAAAAGTATCCTTTGTCCACATCATATACCATAGATAGAGGCCTATATTTAAATGAAAAAGTAGGAAACTAAATACACCTATACCTATGACTGCATTTTTCGGCTTTACAGGCCATGCAGCATAGTACAAAGGGACCAGTTTTAATTCGGCTTTAGCATTTTAAAAGAACAAACACAATTGTGTTGATATTGTTAATTGCAGAATTCTCGTTTTGCTTTACTTTATAAACTAGTAAATTTGGCAAGAAAGTGTTCATTACAGTTTCATTGATATATGAACGCCAATTTTTTAATGCGACTTTTGTTCTTTGTCCATTTGTGCTAGTACATTTCTGTCTTTGATGTACAGAGTAGGGTGATACGAAAGATGGATCTGATCATGAGTGACGTAATTTCTTCAGGTGAATTTCTGTAGGAGAATTTATATTTAATGTACTTTAGGATTCACATTAATTTAGAATTTCTTTTCAGATGTGAACCCCTTTGTTATCTTCACATGATGAAAACAAAATGAAAAGGATTGTTCATTTATTTGCACTTTACAATCAGAGAGACATGGACAGAACTCCATTTGAAAATGCTGGGGATGGTACAATGTCAACAAATTTGGGGACGCTTCGGGTCTGTGAATAGAAAAAAGTCACATTTTCTACATTATGATTCCCGTCCTCCACAATTAATAGCTTCGAGGAGGGGCAACCATATTTTAATTTTGCTTCCCAAAGCTTAGTAGCTTTGTAGCCTATGTAGCCTATGTACAAAAATATAAATTCCCACGATTTACTCAATCTTAGCTCAAATTTCATCTCAGATTTTCTTTTCTGACAGCTTTTTCATTTTACATTTACCACTAGCATTTTTTACCTCTGGCATTTTTACCTCTGGCATTTTTTCCTCTGGCATTTTTACCTCTGGCATTTTTACCTCTGGCATTTTTTCCTCTGGCATTTTTACCTCTGGCATTTTTTCCTCTGGCGTTTTTACCACTGGCATTTTTACCTCTGGCATTTTTACCACTGGCATTTTTACACCGAACCAAATCAGAATGAAATTTTACACGACTGTCAATTTGGAAACTTAGAAACTCTTTGTCGGCTTGTCAATTCTGAACTGAATTCAGTCATCACTTGGGTTAAAGCTAATAAATTGTCCTTAAATCTAGAAAAAAACCCAATTATATGCTATTTAGTAATACATTTAACCATCTACCTTACCCAATCTTAATAGATAACATTCAAATACACCAGGTTACTACAACAAAATTTTTAGGAACACTAATTGATGACAAACTTTCATGGAAACATCACATTGATAACATATGTAAGGTTATTTCTAGAAATATTGGCATAATCAACAAACTAAAATGGACATTTCCCCCCAATATTCTTAAATCTTTATACTCCACGTTAGTTCTTCCCTACTTAAACTACGGAATTCTTGCATGGGGGAACAGCGCGGCATGCCTATTAGATAGAATTCTATTACTACAAAAAAAAAGCTATGCGGATCATAAGTCATGTACATTATAGACACCACTCTGATGGTCTTTTTTATACTAATAATATTCTAAAAATTTACATTTATCGATTTAATCTTGCCATACTTATGTATCAGTTTCACAAAGGAGAACTACCCAATGTTTTTAATAATATATTTCAAGCAAATAATGAAATCCATCACTATCCCACCAGACAAATTAATCTTTATCACCTCTCAAGAACTCGTACAGCACTCACACAGTATACTTGTATATTTACTGCTTCCAAATTTTGGAACTCCCTTCCTCT
The DNA here is from genome assembly GCA_025617745.1 of Heliocidaris erythrogramma. Lineage (NCBI taxonomy): Eukaryota > Metazoa > Echinodermata > Echinoidea > Camarodonta > Echinometridae > Heliocidaris > Heliocidaris erythrogramma. Next base: position 41,832,192 of record CM046866.1, read on the forward strand.
GAACATGAGAGAGAGCCTAAGCCTAAAGTAAAAAAAAAAATTATTGCTTTTTATACACACTAAAACCAACCCCTCAATAATCTTTTGGTATTATATGTATTTAAAACGATAATTATAATAGTTTTTATTAAAAAAATAAACTTACACAACCCGACTTTTAACTTTCCTCCACCCCCTCCCCCCCCCCCCCCCAATATGCCCCTGTCACTATGTCATTTGTTATTGTTTGTGGATCCCTCATTTATAATTGCTTACAATTGCCTACAGTTTCCCGCTAAAATAATTAATGAACTCGTAATATTTTACAATCTAATCATTAGGGGCCAGCGTTTTGTACAAGCTCTGCTTCTTTTGCTGGTCTCTTTTTTCATTTTTTTTTCTTACTTTAAATCACACACTTGAATAACTATATACATGTTTTTAAATCGTTTTATTACCTAAATCGATTCTAATGAGTAATATTGTTGTCATGCGTTTCTCCAGTACTCATGTTACCCATACACTATGTTTATGATGATTACTTGCTGATTTATGTTTTTTTTTATTATTGATTTGTATGTTGACTGCTGAAAAGAATTGAAATATTCACAGTATATATATATATATATATATATATATATACAGTATATACATATATGAACCAGATGGAAATTAACCTATGAGCAATCCCCATGTTTTTAATGACCTCTTTACGAAATTGTGTTCTTTCAAAATACAAGAAAAACATTCAGTTTTACATGTACCTAATAGAGTAATGTATAGTATAAAACCTCTGTTTAATTATCTTGTGCAATATACTTGAATTTATTTTGAATGTACGGTCAATATCATGCAGGGCTTCCAAGAAGAACGGTTACATTACAGGCCCGTAACTAGGATTTTTGCGGGGGGGGGGGTTCAACATTGGAAAAAGTGGACCTTTTTGAGGGAGTGAAGCGACCGAGTAGGGGTGTCGGGTCAGGGGTGTGCCCCTACAAGGATATGGGCACGAGCGTAGTCAAAATTTGACAGGGGTTGGGTCAAGTGTGAAGCCCGAACATATACTACCACTGTGTTGGATTCCAAATACTGCGAGCGAGCAAAGCGAACGAGAGAAAAAAAAATGTACTTTTAAATGGCAAAATTTTATTTGACTAGTCACCAATAGGTGAAATGTAAAGCTATATCTCCGGTCATCTAGCTGCCACATGTAGGAATCATTCATAAGTTTTAGGAAGTGAAGCGAACGGGGGGGGGGGGGCATTTTGCTGTTGTTCTTTTATAGAAAATCAACCCTAATATCTGGGCGCCATGGTGATAGGGCAGTGACGTGCCGAAAATTGTCATAACATTGAATATTTATGGACCTCGCTGCATGAAACATCTCGTTTATAAGGTTTGCGAGCGAGCGAAGCGAGCGAGGAAAAATGCACTTTACTTTGCTGTTGCGCATTTCAATAAAGAAAGTGGACCTAACACGTATTTGGGTGTCATGGCGATAGGGCAACGACGTGCCTGAATATTGCAATAACATCCTATGGAAATATTCATGGACCTCGCTGCCTGAAGCTATCTCATTTCTAAGATTTGCGAGCGAGCGAAGCGAGCGAAGAAAATGCACTTTAATTTGTTGCTCATTTCAATATAGAAAGTAAGGTAACCCTAATTTCTGGGCGCAGTGGCATGAGCACATAAACAACAACAACACAGAAGAAACTTTACCTTGATATTTTCGATGATACTTGGGTCTTCCTCGACATCCTTGTGTATAGCCATGAGTATGTTGGTATAAGCTCCATTCTCTAGCTCAATGGGGTTGCGATCTTGTGCCTTGCAGAGACTGGACAGCAACAGGCAGATCAAAAAAGTGATCGGGCGATTGACCAGCATAGCCGTTTTCTGATGTCGAACAAAGTAAAGAACTTCTATCTTCTCGCCGAGTTTAATAATCAGCCGAAACTGATGTGCTTGAGTTAATCAAAATGAATATATCTCCTTTACCAATCAATACAGAGTACGAGTTGAATTTTTAAAAATTGGCGACTACAAAACTCTTATTAAATATGCAACATGAAGCCGTTTCTTTGAAGATGGTTTATTAATAACGAATAATTCCCCATAGTTCCTTGTGTGTGGAAATAACTCTATTGCAATTGTCGTATTACGCTTTGAATATTGTAGTCGCCCCTCTTTACTTTTGTTGGGAGTGAACCTTGGAACCTTTTCTCTCTAGGTTTGTGAAATACAAAGGCGCATTCACAGCTTGGGGGATTAGATTTTCTTTCATATTTCAATTTTTTTTGCCTTTATATGGTTGTTGTTTAATATGTGTGGTCCGTGCTTTCAACACAATTACAAAAATTACAAAAACAAAAAAAAGAAAAAACCCCAACGACAACAGATAAAATAAAATAAAGAGAGCAGCTAACAAGACAAGACAAAGGACCTGAGAGGATGCCCATAGCCAACCGAAGAGCTTTCAACACAATTCTAAATGATGATCAAGTTTCAATGAAATCCAATAGTCATACACATACACAAGATGTCAAAAGGGTAAAATGGGACGCAGACATTGAGTAAAAGGCCATTTTCATCACCTTTGACGCAATCTTGATTTTTCAACGTCATGACCATGAGATAAGAGGCCAGTTATATGTTCTTGTTAACATCTTGAATATCTTAAAGTACATTATAAAGAAGGTTAAAAAAAGTGTGGTTTCGTTTAGTCCTGGGGGATGCACGGATACCCCTTCTTATAATACCTCGGGGAATTCTAACAGTTATTTGCTCAGTCTGCCTGCATGCATGTATGGGAGTGGCGCAGAGTATCACAAAAGCTTTCCGCATCGTTCTAATTCATACGCCTATCTCTGCATGCTAGCTTATTTTTTCAGAGTCGACGCACATAAACAAAGGGGACCAACGTAGAGTGGCATTAATGCGCGGGAACATTTTCATGTCTGGATATTTTGTTTTTTAGTGGTGCTCTACCTCCCCCATCCCCACTAAGAGCCCAGTCTCGGGGCGGGGAGGGGGGGGGGGGTGGAGACTTTTGGAAGTTACTCAAAGTTATTATACTTTCAAGCTTAAAGATAAAGTCGAGTTCGGGTCATGCGATTACATTGTGAAAGAAACTGTCTCAAACAATTGGGAAATATTATATCTTAATTAAAAATGGTATATACTGTGAGGATTTGTAATCATCCAAAATGTCAAGAAATTGACCAAATCTCTCTGAAAAGCACATGCACTGCACACAGAAATGTGTATATTGGACTTCACACACAGGTGGCGTGAATGTTCGGCCTGAACACTTCAGCTATTTCTAGTCATATTTTGAATATACATGTGCATGTCTTTTTACGGGACATTTCTACTATGTAAAAAGAATGAGAAAGCTTCACAAATTATTTGTTCACCTTTACCGGAACTGCTTATCTTTAACAAGTACACATTTGACAAACTGTGTGTCATTTACAAACAAGTTTAATTCGTAACCAACAGAGCGACAAAGACTCCGATGACTAAACATTGAATAGATCTTTCCTTTGTAATAATAGCTACATTTATATTGCGCACATATCCATCCCAGAGGATGCTCAAGGTGCATACAAAGTAATATTATACTACCCTGGCTTTAGCCCAGCTGCCCCAAGGCGCTGAAAGCATTCAAGGAATAAATTCCTACCAGGTACCCACTTACTACACCTGGGTTGAGAGTGGCAAATGTAGATTAATGTCTTGCCAAAGGACATGAGTGCCGCGGCGGGACTCGAACCACGAACCATGAGATCCACATTCCGGTGACGTATCCACTAGACCACGACAACTCTACGTACATCCATCACTGCTAAAAGAATTATTTTTAAGGCATATAATCACATAGAGTCATATTTAATATATTAGTTAATTAATTCACACAGCAAACTGTACATCATAATTAAGAAATATCTACATAATACACATGCTATACAATATTTTCAAGGTGCCAGGCATATGTATTTTACATATATTGCACTTCATCAAAAGATTTGAAAACAATCTTATTACTGAAAAGAAAATTCAGAATTTAAAAAAATATCAAGTAACATAGAATATAATTAAACATCCAGGAATACTAGTAATAATCAGCTTATACAGCATTAGTAATTAGTCCCTTTCTTTTTTGTATGTAAGCATTACAGATACATGTATTTTTATTATATATTACATTACTTTATATTACTTCACATATAGTATAACCCCAGTTACCAATATCATTTATGTCCTACATGTGTATGTGCACCATCTCCACTCCTTATGGAGTATTTCTATCATGTGATCAGTGTGAAGGCACTTTGAGAACATAATTTATGGAAAATTGAATTTGAAATCAATAATATGTAGTATCTTTCTTGGAGAATGAAGCCTTTTGAATAAAATATGCATGAAAATACAGGCTGTAGCCAACAAGAGTGACAGCTAGACCATGAGACCGACAGCCCACAAAACCCACATTTTTCTACCTTCCCTTATGTTTTCTTTAGTTTTGTTGGTCAGGTCTTGCCATACATCTTGTGGACCTTTCTGAGCTTTCTTCTTCTATATATTTTCTCATGTATTTCTTTGCTTCTTTCCTTTTTGAAATGTCGGTATCATGGGCTGTCGGTCCACTGGAATGATCCCGAAAATAAACGTTGTAAATTCTGTAGCCATGTACTGAACTGATGAGCAGTAAATGCATGAGCAAGACATGTCCAAGGTCCATATGAAGTAGTCTTCATTTAGAATTTCACTGTGTGGAACACTGAGCTAACTGGTGTAAATAAAGCACTATTTACTCAATATTCAATGAAGTTTTCTGTATTAACTTCACAGAGTGTATGATGTGGGGGGGGGGGGGGACCTAAAGCTACGCACTGTTTACAGTGGCTAAAGAACATTTAATTCAGTGGATTATTATAATTTGTTTTATCTACCTTGGTTCTACATGTTCTGAAGGTGAATCGTTGAGAAAATTGGAGTGAACAATAAGCAACATTTTCAAGTAGATATCGAAGGCAGTGTTAAATTTAGTTCGAAAAAATGAAGGGTCCTTTTAATAAGCTACGCACACCTAATAAATGAATGAAAATCTTGATTTTGAAGCTGGCTGATGTGAATTTCACCCTGACTTCCAGATAATGATAATATCACAAAAATAAAGGGAAATTACTCATTCTTTTTGGCAAACGTAAATGATACACATCGTTGTTCAGTCACACCAAACGTTTGGCGCATTGAACATGTCGCATTGCGCATATTTGTGGGGTGCGATTCGAGATTATAAATAGCTGAATTCAGTTTCCTTCATTTGTAAAGAATTCATTGCGTGCTAAGTATTTCTATAGAACTATTGAAGTTGAGTACCCGTCTAAAATAAAGCATGTTAAACTTTACATGGGTTGTCACGATCAGTGGCATAACCTGGGTCCAGCCATGGGAGTGGTAGGGGGACTGATCTTAAGAAATGAATGGAATGCAATAAAATGGAGAAGGTTCTTGGAAGGGGTCCTTGTCTTTTTCGTCTTCTGTACTTTTTAAACCCTCCTTTTCTCTCACATTCCTTTCCCCCTTATGTAATGAAGGGTATATGTCCCTAGAACACCCCCCCCCCCTAGCTACGCGACTAGTCAGAGTAGAGAGATATAAGGTACGTTCACACGTAGAGCGATAGCATCGACACCTCGATAGCGTCGATGCTATTTTGGTGAAGACCAGATAGTGTCGAGACCAAACGCTGTCTGAACGCAGATAGTCACGAGATAGAAGCGAGTTTCCAAACTATTCTTGCAGCGAGTTTAGCAGGAGTAAATCTCAGGATCCAGCGACAAAGCATCGACGCTTTGCGGTAGACCACCCACCGCGCTTGTGACTATTTGTCGTGTGAGCGCAATCGCTGCTATCTTCACTCGCTGCTATTATAATTCTATCTGTTTAATGTGGTGCTATAATATAATGCAATGTATGTATTCATGTGATGTACCCTCTTCCCTACTTTTTTTCTCTATTATCATTCTGTCTGTTTCATCTGGTACTGTAATATAATGTATGTATTCATGTGATGTATATAGGGGTATAGTAGGGTAATGTGTACTGTGTGGTAAGGAAGGGTTTTTTTTTGTTGTTTTTTTTTTTTTTGGGGGGGGGTCCTTCTTTTTATCCTTTTCTTTTTTATATATGTGACCAGGCACCACAAAACCACCCAAAAGTCGCACTGCGTGATTTTCAGTTACACTCTTAGAAATATTGGGCAAAATTTTACCCAAATTTTACCCAACATGAGGGTCCTTATGAGTCCGACCAACTTTTGGGTAAACTTTACCAATTTCATTCTTATTTTTGACCAATGTTGGGTAAATGCATGTAAAAGTTGAGCAAGATTTAACCAACCTATGCCCAATCTTCATTTACCCAGTGGCATTTACCCAACATTTCTAAGAGTGTAGAGATCAATCAATGTGTTTTGGTTGGCATGCATGGTCAAATTTTAGTTTTGGGTATTTCCTGAAAGAGTATACTTTTTTCTAAGTAATCTAAAATGTGAAGGCACCAAACAATCTAGAAGTGGTATTTTTGCCAGCTTTTTATCAGACTTATGTGTGTCTTCTCTGGATTTTGTTGTATTACTTTTCTTTTTCACGACCCTGAATACTTGTCTCATTTTAATCTCCATAAATCTCCCGGAGTAAGTTCTTGCATTGATACTTGTGCACTATGATAAACAGGATATGTCTATGTAGTATGCCAACTTTTAGGACAATCTGATAATATCCTCATAGAAATTTTCATTGAGTTCTAATCCTCCATTTGTCACCTTAGCACAACACTTTGCAAATCAGAGTGCTTCAATAGACTGCAAATTTTAAACCCTTATTAAGAAGTATTATGAGGGACTGTGCATTCTTCTCTTTGTACATTGAGTTATGAACATCCAATGAGTTATATATCATTTTAAAGCTGAGAATCTGCTCTTTCAGAATCAGACCTTAACTAAAGTATGATGTGGTCTTTAGATATTGATTTACATGTGCTTACCAGAGAATATAGTGTGCATGCATGTGTTTTATTTTGGCATAAGATTGGAGTTCAGTCAATTTTGACATGTACAAGGTTTATTTAAAATTAAGTATTATAACACATGTATTTGCTACTTGATTGTATTATCGATATTACAAATGAATTGTTATTGTGTTATTATGTTAATTTATGAAGACAAATAAAATATTATTCAAAACAAAAGCTTCGCATGATATGACCCCTGTGCACAAACTTCCGCGCGTTTGACCATGCATACCAATAATACTCGGGTCACTCTGTGTGGCGCAGTAATTATTGTTTTGGCAGCGGGTGAGCGATGAATAGTCACGAGTGGGTGATAGAAGCAAGTCGATCACGGCCTGTCTGAACGTACTGGAAATATTTTTGAAACTTACATGGCATCGATGCTAACATAGCATCGATGCTATGTACTACGTGTGAACATAACTATAGTAACTTGAAAGATCTGTGTGGCGATAAAATACGAGCATTCAATTCAATGAACCGGACTTTTTAGGCGTTGAATACAATACAAAGGGAAAAGCGCCAGTCGACATGTTGAAGCAATTATATACGAACTTTATTGCATTTAAAGTATTTGAATGTTTGTATTCTTCATTCCACGGTTTACTCTGTATTTTTCATTGTCCCATGTTGAATGATTTCTAAATGGCATTAGTTCGAAAAACAAGAAAAAGGCAATGTGCATCTAAATTGTCATCCAACAATTTAAATAATCTTCTCATACATATATTTGCGTGGACGCGTGTTACCCATGATGTACTTCCGTTATCATTTACAATTATGTTCATGTATGGTACATGTATATATTTTTTAAGCAAATTTGCAAAGTTACACCTGCTAACCTTCAATTTTCTCAATATCTCATAAAACAGATAGTAGTTCCTTTATGAAACAAACCAAGCTACATTACTCTTCTTGTTATTTGGGTTATTAAAGCAAATTCTTATACTTTCACATGTTGCTTTTTAGCTTTTGTCTATGGAGTGTAAAATGTTGTTTATTCATAATTTTACAATTAGAGAGGACCCCAATATCCACCCTTTTCCATAAATGCTGAAAACATATAATTGCTGCTTTAACCAGTAATATAGGAAAAATTATTCTACTTTACACAAAAGCAGTCAGCATAAAATAAACACCCATTGGTTATAAAATATGTTGCTGTATTCATTTATCTGTCAAAAGTTCCCCCTTTGTCCACATTTCAAGCAGGACAATTCCAGTGCATTCTTATTTGTACTTTTCCATTTTACCACCATGATTATTTTGCATGCCGCCCTCGATCTCCCCTTCTACCTCACTTTGCAGATTTAAAGTTTCTCGATCAGTGATAAGTTCTGTTGAACGTGTTCATCGGATTTGTTTCGAGTAATGTTTACTTATGAAAAAGTTATTATTTATAATGCTATAATTTGTAATAAAACATAAAGAATTATGGATTAAAGGAGAATGAAAGTCAAAACATTGTAATCAAGCGTTTACAAACTAAAATTGTACTTGTTTGAATGATCCAAACATGTCACAAATCTGATGTACCATATTTGAGTAAATTCAATCCTAAAACATGGACTTGCGACGATCTGGCACGGACATGGGCGCCGCCATGTTATGCGGAAAGTGACGAAATTGCGCTATAGTGTCGGATTGGCTGTTACCATTCATAGCTATCATTCAAAATGATTTCTCTACAAAACGTGTACAAAATAATAATAATAATATAATTTAAAGCAGATCTGTATCTAAAAATATTGAAAAACTGTAATTTACGTATTTAAAAATTTGCTGTTGCTATGTCTGACAAGCCCCTGATAATTTTTTGAGTCGTTAAGAGAGACTTTGTTCAAGAAAAAAGCACAAAATTAGTAAATTAGTTTTCATTTCCTCATTTACTAATGTACTTAGATTTTTAAAGGATGTTTCTTTTATGAACCCTTGTTGACTAACTATTCGATTTACGTGTTATGAATAGAATTTGCATAGATCAAATTCATCTTGTACATGCATTATATGTTGCTATGTCAGACAAGTATCTGGCAAGCTTTCGGTTCGTCGGGAGCTTTTGTTCGATGAGTTATTTAATGAATATAATTTGTTTGAATTTAGTCATTGCAATAGAATTGCAAATTTTTTAGCCACATGATTCCCCCCCCCCACATACACACACAAACACGCACATATGCACACCCACAATCCAAACACCCCTGTATTAAAAGCGGCCTTCATCGCCACTGCACTGAGTCGCTATGTAGACAGAATGGCTCTTGAATAACGATCTTCATCCTCGCAATTTTCTGTCTAAAAAGGAAGAGGAGGGAACCTTCCATGTCCTGCTACTCGTTCATGATATCTTGTTTGAATTTACTCAAGGAAATAAAATTGCAGAGTCAAGCCAAATAATTCCATGCTACACAGATGTTCATCATCACGTAAGGATTTATACCAGATCACATTTTCTGCAGTACTACTGTAATCTAAATGGTATAATGAAATGATTATTGTAAGTGACTCTTTCCGTCAGTAAAAGTAGACTTTAATGCAGTTTTTTTTTTCCTCTTGCATTTATAATCCTTGATGTTGGAGGTCATTTTATATAATTTTAATATAAAAGAAACTGCAGTAGAATGAGAACACTCGTAATGATGATATTCTTGTTTGATCTTAAAGTAGAACTTTAATGATTTTAAATATTGGCTTAATACTTATTATTGCATAGATGGCACAAATTAAACAAGGTTATCCAAATTCAACGCTTGGAAACATTTGAAGTAATGATTATTATCAATTATAAAACGGTAAAATACAGCCCCCGATATAGCAGCTGAAGAGCTCCTCGAACGCTGCTGAGATATGTGACGACACACCAAGGACCAGTCCTGTCTAAGCAGACGATGTCCCATAACATCTTACACATTTTTCAGAGCCTATTTTGTCATCTCCTCTTCACTTATTTCTCTTCCTTCACTAGCGTCAGTCTTAATGTTAGTCTGTTGCCTCACTCTTAACTTCGTGTATGGTATTATTTTGATGAAAAATGCAGCGTTAAAAAAATAAAGGAATTATTTCATTGATCATTGACCCTTCTCCTGTGTATTTACAATCAAACGGTTTTAGCTATCAGAATCTGTTTCACTTTCCCTTTATAATGGTGTGAAATAAGGTCATGTTTAAATACACCAAACTCTTTATAATTTGATAAATAATTGCATTGCAATTACGTTCATTCATTATAGGACGTCGTCTGCTTAAGCAGGATCGATCCCGAGTGTGACGACATCAAAACATCGCTATATTTCTGGCGAATCCTCGGATATTCCAGATGCTGAGAAGAGCTTTTATTTGTGTTGTTTTTATAATCATCAGATACGCAGTTGACATAAAACCTATACGATTGCCATCTGTAAGCTTCCCAGTTTCTAGTGATATTTGCAATATTTGTGATTTTCTTTGAATAGCTACTTTAACTTGTTATGTATGTTTTGGGGAATACCAGCTGTATAACCATACTGCTTTGTTAGTATGCAGCATTGAAACTCGAGAAAAATAAGGGTAATATACGTGCATATACATGTCATTGCTTATTGTCAGAACCAAATGGAAAATATACTATTTTTTTTCTATTTATTTCAGTCGGGTCGTATATACGAGAGAGGGCGTCTTAGAAAATATTTAGCGTGTTTGTGTAAATCACATGATAGGGTGTGGTCGAGTGAAAGTGAATGTGTGTACGTGTGACCTTGACTGAGTGCAGTTGAATGAAAGACCGAGGTTCGAGTCGGGCGTGTGTGAGAGCCAGTATCCTAAATTGTGTGTCGTGGAATTGCTACCAGAGCCTTGATTTTGATTCGGCGCCAGCAGATAAATTCTACAGACGACACCGGTACTGCAGCATCCTTCATGCCAGAAACCTCATTTTCCTGCCATAAAACCAAATTTGTCGAGATAACTGTAACAATTTACTGCAATTTGGTTAGCTTGGTAATGATGTTAAAACGATTATGGCTATAATTTAACGTTATTTGGCATTGAAGTAATTGTTCATACTATTATAAATGCCATAAATTTTAGGATTAACATTAATATTATTTTGGTAGAAAGAAAACATTTCCTTTTTCAAGGAGAAAATGTTATTGTAAATTACTTCTTAGGTGTATTGGAATTAATTATGAACCCATTTAACTCAAGAGGTTCGTGCACAGTCATTTAACTATCGTTCTCACGATTGTCGATCGATAGAGATAATGTTGCGTTTATTCATGCAAATGCTTTAAAGTTTCATACACAAATTCTGAATTCTATTCAAAGTAAATTATATTTGTGTAATAATGATGTAATGTATAGTACATTAGTAATGAGGTTGTTAAACAAGTTAGAAATCTGGAGCATGTTGTGCTAGAAGGGACTTTATTTTCTTTAACCAGTATTTAAATGCATAACGGAATTTATATTACTGACCCTAGTTCCCTTTTGGACATAATTGCATGTATTTTGAGGGATGTATTGGTGATTTTATTCATAGCCGTTTACCAGGGAGGAGATAACTCCGTTACCAGGGACAAGATTGTCCATTCTTCATGATGCCCGAGTGGTACGCTGAGCTTCTTAGTGTTTTGATCAGCCGAGGACTATCTGGGTCTATCAAGTAAGGTCACGTGACTGAAAGCAGTGAGGACGTGGCAGGCATCATCTTTCCGACTTTTGTCTTCGTCGATCGACATAGCAAGGATCGATTCGCAAAAACCTACGTCGGTATTTTGATTATTTTAGTAGCAGCAAATCATAGCGAATAATAAACAAAAATGACTATTACTTAGTGAGATTACATCTCAACTTGAAACTGGAACTTAATCCAATAATTAACGGCACTATGATAAGATCTCATACTCTACGATATAAAAATTTTGTGTGTACACTTATATTTTATTAAAAATATATATATATATATGTGTACTTTTATTTCTTCAAGTTAAATCACTTGAATGTAACAAAAGATCCTACCTGTATTTGAGGTATACAGATTTATTTCTAAATTAAATTGTCATTGAACATTGATATAAAAGAGTCGCCTTGTTTATTTGTTGTATCCTTGAAAAATCCTGACACTTATTTTATTCATTGCTTTATAAATTTAAATCTTTTAAACTAGGACGAACGATATGTCTAACCTGAAGGAAGAAAAGAAGGAACACAAGCATAACAATACTGAGTATAAGAATACCTTACCCTACGCTATCAGTGAACGTAGAAGGATGAAGAATAAGACCAAAGATCCCATATTAAATCAAATAGCAATATGGAAAGCTCACATCTTGGTTATACAAAACATATGAATAAAAGTGACATAGATAACTATATATCTTACGGTGTTCCTATCAATCTGTGTATTATCAAGCAGATTTTGTGTACACTTCTAAGGAAAATTAGCAACAGCGGCAAATAATGTAAATATTAATTTAAATGCACATAGAAAGCATGGTGTGTCAAACATTTTGAAAAGCAAATTAGACATTTTGGAAATAACCAGAAAGGGCTTCGTGATAAAAACAACTTTGGTTATGCACATCTGGGCTGCTGAAACGTTTGTCTATACAAATCATGTTGTTGAAAGAAACCATTACATTAATTTTTATTGTGCATTGATTGTAGTCCAGTGCGTCATGTTTTATGGATCGTAATTGAAGTGTTAAACTAGACAGCTTAATATTGTCTTTGAAATTTGGATGCAAGTGAAACATGATGGCTTTTAAAAATGAGTTAAAGTTAACACCGTATAAGTAAAATACAAATACATGTATTGAATAAAATGTAAAATGTTCAGATTTCACTATCAAATAGCAATCGGATTATCACGATATGCTACACTCTAAAATTTAATGTTTTTTTAACACGCTTGGTTCAGCATTTAAGGTGTTGGCTCCAGCATGTTAAAAGTTTTAATCTGACATTTTGAAAACGTGGTCACTCCTCGACCTTTTAAATGGTGAATTAAAATCTTAGTATTTAGAGTGTAGGTGCCCTTAAAATAAGGAAGCTCGAAAACATATCTTTAAAGTAAATACAGGCTTAAGACTGGCACTCTTTCTATCTGCCGATGAAAAGTTTGGGACAGAAAACAGGTTTGAAGACCTACGAATCGAACAATTAAATAAATTTCGAATTACTACTCCATCGCCTGCGATGACACATTTACATAATATACCAATTCCGAGGGTTTTCAGGAACATAAGCGTCATTATCGTGAGCTTTGTTTTGGTTATTGACCTTCTTAGGTACTCTCCGACACCCACAAATCACAGCTATGATAACGGCAAAAGCGAGTACAAGCAAGGTTGCCGCGCAGGCAAGTGTAATGATAGCCCATTCGGGTAGGACAACTCCAGGAAATCGCGTGGCTGGTACTTCTGATGTCGTACTCAAAATTGTTGTCGGCATGGTCGTGGGAGGCCAAATTGTTGTCGGCATGGCCGTGGGAGGCAGAGGACGTCTTGAGATGGACACAATGTTCGATAACGGGCCCTCATTACCAACCTCATCCCAGGCTCTTATCATAAATGAATAGATAGCGTCTGAGTCTTCACCAGGCAAACGGATAGTGATGGACTCACGAAGACCAGAGGAAGCGACTAGGGAGAGGTTACCTAGCAGAAGATCAGTGTCGGTAATAGCAGTGGAGGAGGTGAAGTTAGTGCGGATTTTTGTGAAGTTTTCTGAAAAACGGAGCTCGTAGAAGGCAGCTGTATAGTTAAATGATTGAGGAAGAAAAGATTAAACCAAATTAACAAAATGCAAGGACATGAGAGCTTCTAAATTCAAGACAAACAGAATCCTTTAATAGACTATCTTCTATGCCATGATCTATTTCAACATAATTAAAATACGATCATACAAAGATACGGTACAAAGATAACAGGAAAATCAAGCCCGAAATACTTCTCACAGCAACTCTTTATAATTTTATAGCGGAGACCATGAGTAGTGTACAAACATTAATTAAAATCGGCCAGCTGTACAGTGAGTCAATAAAAAGGAAACCTAGTTTCAACCCGAAATATCGTAGCAATCAGTACATATGAATTTAATCTAACATACTCACATTGTAACATTGTCATGTTTCCTTTAATATGACACTTTGATCAATAAAATCCGAAGGTGGACAGCTGAACATTAAATATTTTCCGGATTCATTCATGTCAAATTTCCCTCTGCCCAAGGTTTGAATGAAATTGATGGACAACCCAAAGTTGGTTGAATGGTCGCCATTCCAATTTAGTGCACCCACCAATTTTTGAGGGTAATTCCTGAATACTATTCAGCCCAAACTTCGGCAAAGACGGTTTTGACATGCTTTTTTAAAATGGCCAGTGCTCAGTCATGCTTAATCATATTTTAGTGAGCCGCCTATCAAATGAAAGCATACATTATCAACTATGATACCATTATACATTTCAGCGCATCGATTTCACTTGGTTTTTAAGATTTTGGGTTTCCTGTTTTTATTGACTCGCACTGTCGGAATATTTGGCATTTTTTGGCAAAATTTCTTATCAATATGTATTATCTCATAGCAAGCCACTGTTGATTTAGAGAGGAGTAATTTACCTGTTCCTTGATCTAAATCGTCCCCTACAGCTGACCATGTCAGTGTCACATTTCTGTTCTCATCGTATGTTCTCTCCGTGCTAGCAAAGTTCGTGATCTTAGACGGTGCTAGGATGTCAATGTTCAGACCTGGAGAGTAGTTTTCGACTTGGAAGACACCAGCCGTAGTCGTTCGCATGAATGATAGAGACGCGATGGGATTGGTAGGAGGCGGAGTTTGTGTCGCCACATCTCGTTTTGATCGCACTGGGCCTGTAAAACAATAAAAACAATCAGTAAACTACTTTGATTGCGGACCATCCATATATTTGAAAGGTTATATGAGTCCACCACACAGATAAATCCTTCACAATAACAAATTTCCCCCATAAACACTCCACCATTTTATTGTTAAGATGGCTATTATATTACTTACGTACACACATGTTTTACCACTTTATGTAATCTGAATACAATATGGAACCTTGTGCAGGATTTGATTTGATGTGTGTGTATATGTAAATCGTGCAGTGCCCCCCCCCCCCCCCCTCCCGTTCCTCGGCGCATGAATCATGCTACTCATGCAACAAAACTTTTTTTTCTACGTAGAGAGAGACAATAAATGAGACCACTGTGCATACTCACCAGGCCTTACTGTAGCAGTGACCACTAAAACAGGTATGTGTTTATTTGTGTTCTTTTTCTTAAAGGCCAAGTCCACCTTAATATCAAGTTGATTTGAATAAACAGAGTAAAATTAAACAAGCATAACAGTAAAAAGTTCACTGAAATCGGATGTAAAATAAGAAAGTTATGGCATTTTTAAGTTTTGCATTATTTCATGAAACAGTGATATGCATAGCATGGGCGGTATGCAAATGAGTGAACCGATGATGTCACACACTCACTTTTCCTTATGTATTTTATTATATGAAATATCATATATTTCATATTTTTGCTTCAATAATGTAAAACATGGTTTGACTCCATATGGAACATGTAAAATCATCATTATTGTAACTTATTTTCATACAAGGAAGGGATTCTTTATTATCACATCTATAAAAATTGAAATATTTGAAATTTCATATAATAAAATACATAAGGAAAAGTGAGTGTGTGACATCATCGGTTCACTCATTTGCATACCGCCCATGCTATGCATATCACTGTTTCATGAAATAATGCAAAACTTAAAAATGCCATAACTTTCTTATTTTACATCCGATTTCAGTGAAATTTTTACTGTTATGCTTGTTTAATTTTACTCTGTTTATTCAAATCAACTTGATATTGAGGTGGACTTGGCCTTTAAGTTAAATATATTGTGAATACACTTTTACCAGGGAGGTGTAAGAAAGACCTCCGTGCTTCTTCCTTGATGATTAGTCATAAATACAGCTAGCGCCCAAGGATGTTCACGGATTGCTATTGCTAGTATACACACACACACACACACACACACACAAAGTCTTGTATGGCTTTATTTCCGAGGACAAGTATTGTTCCTCTATTGTTCCTCCATCCTCGGACAGTCGACGGAATAAAGCACAAATTCATTGTTCGACGTTCGAGGACTATTGTCCGGCTTCCGAGGACCATTGTTGTCATGATTTTTTTTTTGTTCTCTGTCCGAAAATGTCCTCGGACATACTGCTAAACACGCCCACACACACACACACACACACACACACACATATATATATATATATATATATATATATATATATATATAAACGGAAGAAAATTTACTTTGAACAAAACGAGGATGGTTATACTTATTTGGAGAGATATGGCAAAATAATTGAATTATGGATATGACTCGGTCGTAGCTCTTTATTCTTTTTATTAGTCAAGCTTTCGATTTTTGTCTCCGATTTTGTGTTTTCTAATATAAATCTATAAATTTGACGAACAAGTAAAGGGAGAATAAATACCTACGATCGCGTCATATTCATCATTCACTTCTTTATATGCTCTATAGTTGTATGACACAACTCACTGTTTGATGAAGAGACAGTGTTTCCATTGACATCCACCTTGACTCCATATCGTCCATTAGACGTGAAATCAAGGAAATAGGCCGAGTATATACCATCACCTGCAAGTAGGTCAGCTCCTGAATATAGCAGACAATTGACAACAAACAACTTAATTGTGTCACTTCCTAAACTAATATACATTCACAAAACATTTATTTTGAAAACTATAGTATACATTATAAACAATTCAACCACTTTGATGGCTATGATGTTGGAGTTAATGTTACAGTTCATATACTACCCAACTAAGTTCCCCTTCCATTCAAAGGACATCCTACCTTTGAGTGGGGCTTGATCAAGAATACTTGATAACCACAATGTTTTCTTAAGGAAATGATTATACTACATGTAATAATGATAATAATAGTAATAATAATAATAATAATGATAATAATAATAATAATAACAATAATTATGATAATAATGGAGATGATGATGATGATGATAACATTGATAATAATAATAATAATAGTGATGAAAATAATAATAATAATAATAATAATAATAATAATAATAGTGAGTTTTTGAACAACGCTCATATCTGTCAAATGTGACACTCCTGGCGCGTAAGTATATATCGGTATCATTGATTAGTAAAATAAAACGTAGGGCCCGGGGTTGTTCAAGCGGATATTTTACAGATATTTTTCAGCACATATAAGGGTCTGGATAGCAAAGGTGATCTAATAAAGCACAAACTCTCTCTCTCTCTCTCTCTCTCTCTCATCTTACTCCTCTATCTTTCTCTTGCTTATTTGACTCATTGACCTCTTGAACCTCCCTCACGGAAACGGATTAGCTGTCATGAAACATGTGAAATATTTATCCTTAACGCTCACTTGTCTGAATATTACTTTAACTGTTGTTAAAGTGATATAGTTATGTTCATTTCTTTATGATCATTTTATATAATTACCTTAGTTTTGCGTATTTCTTTGGCTCCCTTGTCTCAATGTTTCATGAATATCAATTAAACTTATGTCTGCAATATATGTATTTCTTCATAATTAGTTCATATACGTACCTAGTTTTGCTATTTCTTATTTTCACATGGTTTTCTCCAATGCTTATTTTCGTATTTTCGTATGCTGTTGTTGCATACGGATAGGATGTAATATACATGGGGGGGGGGGGGGGGGGTTGTTATACCAGATATAACAGATATAAAAATATTTTAACTAAAACAATACGATTAGCAAAGAAAAGATACTTTACGAACCAGTTAGCTTTATATAATAACGATATTCAAAACACTTGGAAGATTTTTAAAAAAGCAATGAACTTATCCAATAACAAATCAGAAATATAATGATGACATTGTTGAAGATCCTGAAAATGTCGCCAATGCTTTTAAAAACTATTTTTCTTCTATAAGAGTAAATTTAGCTGAAGGTATTCCTCCTTCAGCCAAACATTTTTCTGAATACCTAGGCACACCTAATCCCAATTCTATTTTTTTCACTCCTATAGTCAAAGAAGATATCATTGATATTGTATCTAGTCTGAACAACAAAAAGAGTCCCGGCTATGATGATATTAATAATTTCATTTTAAAAGGTGTAATATCTTCAATTGTTAATCCCTTAGTACATGTTCTTAATCTATCGTTACTTAATGGACAAGTCCCAGATAACATGAAAATTGCAAAGGTCATACCCCTGTACAAAAAAGGTGACAAATTGAATGTTAGTAATTATCGACATATTTCTCTAACTTTTTAAAAACTCAAAATATTTTTTCCAACTTTCAATTTGGATTTAAAGAAAAACATAACACAGAACATGCCTTTTTGAATTTTGTTGACAAAGTAGCGCATGCTTTAGACAAATGTTCTCATCTGGTTGGTATTTTCCTGGACTTCTCCAAGGCCTTCGACACCATCAATCACGACATCTTATTATTCAAACTTTCTCATTATGGGGTGCGTGGGAAGGCCTTGGAGTGGTTCAGGAGCTACTTATCCAATAGACGACAGTACGTATTTTTGAATGATCATACATCCAATATGCAAAACATAAATTGTGGAGTCCCCCAGGGCAGTTTGTTGGGCCCTTTACTGTTTATTTATATAAATGACTTTTGTAAATCATCCGATGTCCTTTCGTTTATTCTTTTTGCAGACGATTCTAATCTATTTTATTCCCACAAGAATCCAAATACTTTAGTCAATGTTGTAAACTCTGAGCTTGAAAAAGTCACCCAATGGATAAGAGCCAATAAACTATCCCTCAACCTCCAAAAAACCAAATATATGTTATTCAGTAATTCTATAGACACACTGCCCATGGATATAGTGTTTGACGATACCCCTTTAGAAGTTGTCTCATTTATTACATTTCTAGGCATAACTGTTGACAATAAACTTTTGTGGAAATACCATATAGATAATACGTGTAAGATTATTTCACGGAATATTGGCATAATAAACAAACTTAAATTTCATTTTCCGACATCATCCCTATTGATGCTTTATTCATCTTTAATTTTACCTTATCTGAATTATGGGATACTTGCTTGGGGCAATACCCAACAAATTCTAATAGATAGACTACTTTTATTACAAAAGAAGTCTCTCCGTATTATCTCCAATTCTGCTATACTCTCACACACAGACCCGTTATTTGTTGATAGCAGACTATTAAAAATAAATGATCTGTATCTATTTCATTTGGGACAATTTATGTATAACTACAGTAGAAAGACCTTTCCACATAATATTTGATGCCATGTTCCCCCAAAATCGGTCATTTCACGATTACCCAACTAGACGGTCAAACGAGTTTCATCTACCACTTTTTAGAACTTTATTAGAGAAGAAGAAATTTATGTACGATGGTCCTAAATTTTGGAACTTTTTAAGTGAAGATATCAAAAGTAGTCCTTCCCTAAATTCTTTTAAGAAAAAACTAAAAATATTTTTGCTCAAAAAATTAATCGTGTAATAATATACAATAATAACCTAATAACAGCTGGTATCTTCTTATTTTTCCATTTGGGTCTTCATCATCTGCTCAATTTACTGAATTTCTATTTGGTCTTACGATTTTAACTTGCCAGAATCACCAACATAATTACCTCCTTTTTCGGTCATGATTTGTCCTGCTTTCCCATTGTCCATCTTTCCTGTTCCTTTTTCTTTTATCTGTTTTCCTTTTCCTTGTCGTTTCGTGTTTGTTTGTTGTTCTGTAACACTGTTTTGTGTTTTCCAAGTCTTCGTAGGCACAATTTGAAACGATGTTATTTTCCCTGGGGGATCCACAAATTACAAGCACTGCTTTTTAGTGGGTCCCCCACATTTCCACATTTCCTCAGAAATTAAGAATTTTAATAATTCATTATAATAATAATAATAATAATAATAAACAAGCATTTGTCAAGCGCCATCAATCTAGTAAACTATTCCGAGGCGCTGTATATTATTACCCCGGTCATTGGATTCTGGCACGCCCGCACACAGTGTATGCATATTCTCCACTCCCTGGGGAGCATTACCAGCCAGTCGCCTGTTAAGCGCACACATGCTAAGCAAAGGACATTACCTTTCGCCATCCTACCGGGTACCCATTTAACACCTGGGTGGAGAGTGGCAAATGTAGATTAACGTCTTGCCAAAGGACGCTAGTGCTGTGGGATTCGAACCCCGGACTTGTGGTTCACAGTCCGGGGACTTATCCACTGATCCACCACACCTCTACATAATAATGTATTTATATATACTTCTACACTTATCAAGGTAAATTGAATTTGTACATATATTTTTCATATTTTCTGTAACAATATCTGTAATGCCATTGTCTATTCTTTCTGTTGGAAATGAAATAAATACGAATTTGAATTTGAATTTGAATTTGTGTTGCAATCCCTGTGATCTCCCTCTTTGCAATAATAATATTACCAACTTCAATTTTACCAATTTTACCATATGGTTTTCTTCAATGCTTATTCTCTTCCTATTTTTATGTTGTTTCTCATATTCTCTTATGGTATTACTTTTGTATGCAAATTTATTTCTTGACTACTATTGATATGCATATCATATTTTTGGTCTCCATTTCTTATCCCTCTCTCGGCTCTCTTCTTATACTCTCTCCTTCTTTCTCCATCTCTTTTTCACACACACACACACACACACACACTCTCTCTCTTTCTCTCTCTCTCTGTTTCTCTTTTTCTCTATCACTTTCTCTTTTCCCTTCTTCGTCTTCCCTTCTCTGCTTGCATACACTCCTTTTTTTCTTCCCTTCCTCTTCTCTCTCTCTCTCCGCTAATCTTTGCTGTCTCTCTCTTTCTCTCTTCTTCTTCCCTTTCTCTCTTCCTCTCCTTCTACACTTCTTGGCAAGACATTATTTTTACCGCCAAATGTATCCATTATATAAATTTAATTTGTATTTAATCTTTTGTTGATTATTTTTATATTATATATGTCTCAATTTTGTGAACTAAACAGTTTCAGCTTTTTTGCTGCACGTTCTTTTATTTCAATAAAACGAATGAATGAATGAATGAATGAATGAATGAATCTTTCATCACTTCATATTTGATTTTCATTGTTACAGCGCTCTCCACATCACCCACGAATATAATTAAAGGTTTTGATTTTGGATTTATTGCAACAACTGAAGATGACTTCTAGCTTTTCTTAATTGCTAACAAATAAATATTAGTTTGATGCAAAAAATGTAATATTTTTAATTCTAACATTTTTCTAACCTTGTCCATTATCGTAGAGAGGAATAGTAATCACATTTCGGGTTTCCGAGCTTTCTACCTCGGCAGTCACCGTAGCATCGAGGACGGGTACGTAGTTAGCATGGACATAAGCATAGATTTCGACCAAAGGAGCAGTGGTGTAATTCACCGTCTGGTCAAAACAGATTTAACGTTATACTATTTCCGGTAATCGATCATATATCATAAGAACATTCGCGTATCCAACCATGCTAAAGATTATGGTGCCCGGGGGAAACAATATAATTGCGCCCCTTGTCAAAACTTGTCCAACTATACACTGTAAAAGATTTTTGCCGTTTTTTCACGGAAAATTCCTGGCAGTCAGTATGCCGGGAATGCCCGTTTTTCCACAGTACATAGACCGCGGTTTATAAACCGGAGTTCAGAATACGGGCGATTGAGTTTTTCTCAGTCAGAGACCGTAGTAAAAAGAAGTTAACTGTTAACATACAGTCATCTATTTGTTAAATAGTAGAAACTTTATTTTCTAACAGGAAAATCTATGTAAATTAAAACGGAACCATGGAAACGATTTGTAAATAACTTGTTAAAATATGAGAAAATGTTTTATTTAACAGTGTTTTATTTCGGGCGTTTGTAAATATATGCTGATTTCCGGTAAACCAAAAAACAGGAAAAATACTGTATAATTTAATTAACGGCAATAATTTGTAATTTCAAGGGGCAAAAACCTGCAGTTTTACTGTTATCTTTTTTACAGTGTAAATACAAACTAGATTCATTCCCACTTTTAAATCAGAATATTTTAAATTAGGTTTGATGCACTTGGTTGCCAAATTATGATAAATCAATCTACTTTTCGAGCTAGGAAACAAAGTGACGGAGCGGTAGATTTAAAAAAAATTGACCCCTCAAAAAACGCTCAGGCATTTTACCCAATGAAAAACTTTCGAACTAAGAGTTAGTGTTTCTTTCAAATATTTCACTCCATTTTTCCTATATTTGAGGCCTTTATCTTACACAAGAAATTAAGCAAGGCAATCGAAATGGAATTCTTTGGAATGATAAACCTTGTAAAATGCTATTCTATGCACTTCATCCTATCATCGGGTGCATAATTCAAACTTATGGAGAGAAACTTAGGGAGAAAAGCAAGGAAAGTAATTTTCCCCGCCGAATTTTTCACTCATTAAAAACGCTATTTATGCTCTATATACATGTACAGTATTTGGGGCAAAAAAAACCCGAGCCTTGGACAAAATCCACATTTTAAATTCTTGAAAAACTCGATATCTTATGGACTTTACCCTGGATTTGGATGCATGTCATCTTTATGGAACATAATTTATATTCCTTTTTCTACCCTTTCCCTTTCTCTCTTTTTGGGCCACCCCTGTCAAGTTCCGCCCACATACCACTCCGGAGGAATGCTTATGAAGTTGATTTAGCAACTGTGTACATAGATTACTGGTTCTTCATAATCTGAGGCTCTGCTAGTCTGATTGAAGATCAAAATAATAATGAATTAATTTTAAATTAGTTTTCTACACATTTCACTATTTGAACTGAGTGTTGTATTTGGATAAAAAGACAACAACAACAACAGTTTAAATTCATTCAAAATGGCAGTCAAATCACTGAATCGCTGAGAATTAATTAATAATACCATACCATATAAGGATACCATCATTTTACAATGAAAATATAATATAATTGTTTGATCATTGAGCATGGTACAGGTATAAATACATCAAAGTAGCTTAGACATAGTGAGAGGTCATTGAATCTTCCAAGATCATAATTCTGTCTGCTCTAAGTTTAAAGTAATAACGTACAAAAAAGGTAGACCAGATTAATTTGTCTTAAATTATTAAATCTCTGAAGGACTTATGTAGCCCATGATTATAATGAATGCGTATAATGAACAACCTGACAATTCACCTGCCAATACATCGGAATGTCTACAAGGTGGCTGCTCCTATAAGCAATGAGGAGAAACAGAGAAGTACGACACAGCGACAGAGAGAAAAAGAGGTGTATATCGGCAGGGACAGTAAGGGGGATATTTAGGAGTTTTCGGATGGATCCTCCCAGCGACAATGGACTGCTTTGTGTTGACTACATACAAATTAGGTGAAGCATGAACTAACAGTGGGTGAGGCGAGGTTCACGTTTTAGAGAAGACGGCAAAACCATGTTTGACGCGTTCTTAATCTGATTAATGGACGAGGGAGAAGCCATTGGACGGGTGAGCTGTTCTTGCACAAAGCGCGGTATGCAGCTAACACAAAGCAGTCCATTGTAGCTGGGAAGATCTAGGACGGCGTTCAAGACCACACATTCGAAAGCTCACTATTGAGAGCAATAGAAAGTGAAAGAGGTAGGGTGATAGAGAAAGAGAGAGAGAGAGAGTGAGTGCGTTTGCGTGGGGTGTGTGTGTGTGTGTGTGTGTGTGAGAGAGAGAGAGAGAGAGATAGAGATACATAAAAAATAAAAGGATGTGAACACTGATGTACGTACCGTGGTTCCTAAGAAGCTATTTACAACTGGAGGATAAACATCGTTAGAACGTGGTTTAGAGTTCACTTCCACACTGACGTATTCCACAAGACTGTTACCGGCGTTACTGATTTCGATGCTCCAAATACCTGCCTGTTGATAGATTTGAACAAAGGTCACAAAATAATGAAGAGTCTCAATTCTACAATTTTATCTAGATATATAATGTAAAATTATTATATATCTAGATAAAATTGTAGATTATTATTTCCACGTGAGTTGCCAAAGCTTGTTGTTATGTTATTTCCTTACAATTAACAACAAGCTTTGGCAACTCCCGTGGAAATATAAATATAAATACAATGTGAAAGGAAATGAGAGAATAATGGTTGCGTAACTTAAATCAAAGTTCCCCAGAGCTGTCCTCCCTTTTTGAAATTCTTGCAAAGGTTGAAAAAATGTCTCCGCCGGGAATCGAACCTAGGTCGTTGACTTAGAACGAGAGAATAATGGTTGCGTAACTTAAATCAAAGTTCCCCAGAGCTGTCCTCCCTTTTTGAAATTCTTGCAAAGGTTGAAAAATGTCTCCGCCGGGAATCGAACCTAGGTCGTTGACTTAGAACGAGAGAATAATGGTTGTGTAACTTAAATGAAAGTTCCCCAGAGCTGTCCTCCCTTTTTGAAATTTATTCTTGCAAAGGTTGAAAAAATGTCCCCGCCGGAATCGAACCTAGGCCGTTGACTTTAGAACGCCAATGCCTTAACCACTAGACCACGGAAGGCCAGTGGTTTCGGCGACACCAGATTCAATAGACCGCTTCGGTAATGTATGCAAATTTTATACATACCTTTCAAACAAAGGTTGTTCTTGACAACCTGAAAGCTTGCTGGAAGCTTAATAATAATAATAACTAGAAAGGACGTCAAAGGCGGCAGACCCACGCCTTAGCGGCGCTATTATTCTTGAAACTGCAGAAATAGATATATTTTTACTGGTTGGTTCCCCTGTCGTGTATAAAAAAAAGTAAACCCAATATAGGTTTTGTTTTGTTGCGATTATTTTTGTAAGCAGTAGCCATTCAAAGGGGATAACAAGAGGCACATCCCCCCCCCCCCCAATAAATTTTGCCATATCCAGGTCAAAGCTTTGTGTGTCCCCACCCTTGAAAAAATTCTTCTGAAAAAGATATTTTATTATTGAAACATCCCTCCCCTAAAAGTAATTGATTAGACATGTCAGAGAGCGTGGCGTGGTGAGGAAAAAAATGTTAGCAATTTGTATTCAGTGTTCAGTCATGTCAGTGTTAGTAAATGTATTCATGTTCTATCTTTACATTGCAATTGGGGTTGTTGTTGTTTTTTCATCGGGCTTGGATAAAATAAATATGACGACAAAATAAGTTGGATCTCGACTTCAAAATGACATGCATGCGAGGCACAGAGCTTACTCACTCAGCTCAGTCACCACCCATCAACAAAGTCAAAGTGTATACTGGCGTACATTCGGCGAACCTCAGCCACCAAATTTTGCAAATCCACACGAATTTAAAAAAAATACATACAGTTTTTGTATATATTTTACAACTACGAAATCCACTCAAACAGACATAAATGAGTTATAAACTAACTCAAATCTCAAATGACAGGACCGTTATAACCCCCCAAAAAAGTTCAATCCTACTACAGTCAGCCACAGGCACTGTACTCCCTAGCCCGACCAGACGCCGTCACTTCGCGACAGCGCTGTGTATAGTTATGTACGTAAGGCTTTTGCTAAACAGTCGGGTAACGTCGCGTCGCGTTGGTAGAAATTTTCGAACATTTTTCAGGAAGGTGTCTTCAAGGGGACAAATTGAAAAAGAGTCCATCTCAGTATGATTTTTTCCCGTTTTCAGGCTAAAAACGACAAACAAGGGAATAAAGAAAACAATAGAAGGATAATGCAAAGAAAAACATGAACTATAAAGAGAGAATAGAAGGGTAGGAAGGATGGAAGAAAATATGATGAAAGGAAACAAAGAATACAACAAAAGGAAAGTTGGAAAGTAAAAATAAGTGGATAAAAACAAAGAATAACAAAGAAAGATAGAGACATAAATGATAGAAGGATAAAGATATTAAGAGTAACATAAGGAAAGATAGAAGAGAAGATGATAATTTGAATAAAGGAATAACATAACGAAAGAAAAGATGAAAGGAAAACAGAAATGCACAGAAGATAAGAAATAGAGGAGAAATTAGACGTGCTTGGGGTGCTAGGCCTAGCTAGGCCCTAGGGTAGCCTGAATCTAAATGAAGTTGTAGATCAAAACAAGATGAATGCGACTGCGTCTCCTATATGCCTCCGCCTAAATTCAGTTGATGGCTCAAATATTTGATAACGAGGCTAAAAACCAGTAATTTCATGTAATTTCATGTAAATTGACCTCTGTGACCTCTGACCTTTGACCTACTTACCCCAAAATCTAATCAGTTCATCTTTCTATGGGGATACATACTGGTACCAAGTTTGAAGTTCTCACCTCAGATAGTTCTTGAGATATCGCGGTAACGGTGCTAAAAACCAGTAATTCCATGTAATTTCATGTAAATTGACCTCTGTGACCTCTGAACTTTGACCTACCTACCCCAAAATCTAATCAGTTCCTCTTTCTATGGGGATACATACTGGTACCAAGTTTGAAGTTCTTACCTCAAACAGTTCTTGAGATATCAAGGTAACGGTGCTAAAAACCAGTAATTTCATATAATTTCATGTAAATTGACCTCTGTGACCTCTGACCTTTGACCTACTTACCCCAAAATCTAATGTTCCTACCTCAAATGATTCTTCAGACATCGCGGTAACGAGAAGTGGGACGGACGGACGGACGCACGCACGCACGGACGGACAACCCGAAAACATAATGCCTCCGGCACCCACCTTCGGTGGGCGGAGGCATAAAAAGGTATCGCGCGCGATAGCTATATAGCCTATACCGTAGCTAGCCGCTTTCGATTTCGCAGTAGTACAGTTCAAGCGCGCGAAAAATCCCTTGTTGCTGGGATACGTTGGCTTTGAATATTCATTGCAGGCTCCTACGGATTTGAAGTGAAATGGCAAATAATGGGTCTTCTAAAATTCATAAACCTGAAATAGATTTTTGGTGAGACGAAGTAATGAGTGTTTTGATTGGCCAAAATATTTCTGCATCGGCAGGCGAAGTTTGGGGTCATCAAACTTTCTAGTTTCTTTCCTGTCACTATCTGAACTGAAGTTCCTATACTTTACTACAGGGTCAAAACTTCAAGGTCACACAGAATTTGCAGGGGTCAACCAATCATCACCAAAATCTAATCGATTCTTTCCTGTCACTTTCTGAACATTCCCTGAAAATTTGGTGCAAATCCGTTCACCCGTTCTCTCGTTATCTTGTACACAAACAAACAAACATAAAAAAACAACAACAAACAAACAAACATACGGAGCCCTTTACATAACCCTGCCGATTTCATCGGCGTGGGTAATTAACAAATAACAATGCTGCTTACAAGAATATGCATAAACAAGATTTGCATCAAACCTGACTGCATGAAAGAGGTTGATTACAAATTATAATACAAAAAGTAAGAGAGAACTATGACAAAAGATCCAAGACGAAAGCTGATAAGCGGGTATTACTGAAAAGGTGTGCCTTAAATCCAGTGATGCGTTATTACCCACGCCGATGAAATCAACGCCGATGAAATCGGCAGGCTTATGTAAAGGGCTCCGTGTGTTTGTTTGTTTGTTTGTGTACAAGATAACTAGAGAACGGGTGAACGGATTTGCACCAAATTTTCAGGGAATGTTTGGATAGTGACAGGAAAGAATCGATTAGATTTTGGTGATGATCGGTTGACCCCTGCAAATTCTGTGTGACCTTGAATTTTTGAGCCCAACTTCAGTTCGGATAGTGACAGGAAAGAATCGATAAAGAAAAGAATCGATTACATTTTGGTGATGATCGGTTATAGGAACTTCAGTTCGGATATTTTTTTTTTGTTTTTAAGAATATTTTATTACTTCCTTTTTCAAAATAACATTTTTCACAATAATCAAGGTAAAATACACAAATATATTCACATGCAGTATCATTGTGCCAAATTACATAATAATAATAAGTAACCATAATATTTTACATGCATGTATTAAATAGCAGATTATGCCAAAATTTGTAAAATCAGCACTGATTTTCTTATTTACTATATAAATCTATATACCTACCTATTATGCCAAAAGCCTCGACTACGGGATCCCTTCGAGAATTTAACACAAATGAGTCACAATATTGTGCGCATCCCCCGTAATCCTATTGTCCCCTTCGCCACTCACGCGCGTCAACACGCCACGGCCATCTTCCTCTTTTGCGAGCAACCCCAAGTCCTCGCGCACTGACGAAAATCCAGAAAGCGGACAAAGAAAAATCTCCACAGGGCCAGAGACAGCCGTTTGATTCTTGGCCATAAAAGAAGCCTTAGGAATCAATCTAACTACCAAAAAGAGCGTCTTAACCGTAAGATGATGAAGCGGAGCTTCACCCAACGGTTCAAAGGAGGTTTCGCCAAGGCCTCCAGGATCTTAGGCAGACTCCAAGACGATACTAACCTAGAACAAGGAGGACGTTTCAGAAGAACGACCGAATCAAACCACTCAATAGCGGGGAATTGGAAATCCCCGAACCATCTGAGAAGCCTGAAGGAATGGCCCCGATCGCCGATCGGTAGCGTCGGATAGCAGTGATGGATCCCCCTTTGTCAAATAGCGAGATTAGATAATCCGAAATTGAACCAATAGGAGCCTTAGACGGGGTTTGATTTCGCTCTTTACACCAGAGGAAAAAGACCGAAAGACGGGAATTATAAAATTCCCCTAGTAGAACTCTACGAGTGGACATTAAAGGTTTACTAAATTAGAGAGAAAATGGGTGCTCTTTCCATGTAGTTTTGCCTTCTAATCACGATTCTGCAAATCGATTGTCCAAATTATGTCTCGTTTTGGCGAAAAAGGGGGAAAAGTAGAGGTTTTGGGACCGTTCCTTAAAACTCGTGAGCTGATTGGCTAACCCCCAAGTGACGTATGAAAAGTAAGAGGCACAAGATCTGCAGGCTGCAGCATATAATATTGTACACAGAATGCGGTATTTGACTCCTCTGTTCAACGGACAATTTATGAAAATAGGAAATTAATCAATATAATCTTAGGAGTGAATAATCATTAGCAATATATTTTCTACAAGATCAGAAAACGCTTTTGCCCAAATATACAGCACTTGTTTTGTTTTCTAGCTTTTCTTTTGAACAATGTTCTCATCCATCTGAGCTTGCCGAACGAAAATTTTGCATTGGTCATAAACGCGTGCACAGCCGTTTTCGTCTGTATGTACAATGTCCTACACATCTTTAATACGGCAGTGACTATGTTCCCCTCGTACATAGCGACTGGTGAACGCTTTAGTTTTGTTTATTTCACTTACGGCTTTTTTTTTACTTCGCTTTACATAGTACGTTAGTACTGACTTAGATTTTGGCTGAATTCGAGTAACTTATATAGAGAGAGGTGTCCGCGATTGCGAGTTGGAGGACTTTTCTGAGCCATGCAGATACGAACTCTGATTTATCAGATGATTTATCAGACCCCGAAGGCAACGAAGCTCGAGTGGCAAGGGGGAATTCGACCATATTATATGTTTGAACCCCTCGCAGAATACGGTGAAGGGCCGTGGGTGAAGTAACTCCAGGGAGCTCCAACGCGTTGGAGCTCCCTGGAGTTACGGGTGAAGTAGACCGAAAATGCTGTCTCTCGTTCGTTAGGTCGTCTTAGCTAACGAACGAGAGAGAGAGAGAATTTTCGGTCTACGGGTGAAGCTGCTGTAGCTGCTGTCATTGAAAAACAGATTGGAAGACTTGACTCCAAGTCTGATCGTTTGAATAGCTGAATCTTTTAGCTAACTTATCCTTCTCTTCATGCCAAATTCGGAATACAGGCCAGGGTCCTCAAAATCATCTTCGGCAAAGTGATCGCTGCAGATTGTACTCCACTCACTTGGCTGGCCCTTGCCACTCTGCCCGCGTGAGCTTTACATTTGCGACCCACAATTTCCGTAGATTTTCATCTTTAGGAAAATGATGTAGGCTTACACCATCTTTAGGGGTCTTGCTACAGCCCGCAACTATACACCGATTAGGCATTATTGATGAAACTGTGTCCCAAAATCAAAGTTATTGTGAGGAATTAAACACACGAAAATACGCAATGCAAATGGTCGATGCGGTGATCATGCTCGGCACCGGGCTGGGCCTGCCGGGGCCTCAGGGCGCGCACGGTATAGGTTAGTGGAATATTTCCCCTTACTTTTCATGCGTCACAGATCACGTGATCACGATGTCGCTTCGCTGTGTTTTTTTAGGGGCGGGGCTTATGACAGCAAAAATGTACTTTTCAAATGATTATAAAATATGACTGAACGCACACAAAATTGTGTTATGGATATTTTTTGGCTCCTGATGACACCCTCTTACGAAAAATGGGCAATTTTTTTTATTTTAGTGACCCTTTAAGAAATCCGCGGCACTATCAGAGAGACCCGACTGTCTTGCAGATTCCCCGACAGGGGCCAAGCAGTCAAAAGAAGGGACTCTGGATCGTGGTGAAGAATCCCCGAGAGGGGCTGCAACACCAGATCCGCTCTTAACGGAAGAAGGAACGGTTGAGCCACCAGAAGGCTCATTAGCTCCGGAAACCAACTCCTCCTGGGCCAAAAAGGGAGCTAACACAAGCACCCGAGCCCGATCTTCCCTGATCTCCCGCATGACTCGCTGGAAGGGAGGAAAGGCAAACCCTCGAAGATTCTCCCAACTGAGAGAGAAAGCATCGAGAGCCCAAGCTCCCCGATTGCGCGCACGGGAGCAGTATTTCGGAACTTGGTGGTTTAGAACCGACGCAAAAAGATCCACTTCCAGTGGACCCAGGCAACTGCGAATGCGGAAAAAGACCTCTGGATGGAGCATCCATTCTGATGGAAGACACCCGCCCCGAGACAGAAAATCCGCAATGAGGTTTTCCTGACCGGGGATGAAAAAGGCCACGGGTGTGAACGCCATGCGACACCACCTCCACAGCTGTGCTGCTAGCTCGCTCAGGATAGCAGAACAAGTGCCTCCCTGCCGATTGAAATAAGCCGCCACGGTGACATTGTCCGTGAGGATCAGACTGAACGACTGAGAAGTCGACTTCTGAAACGAAGCAGAACTAACAGAACTGCCATAAACTCCGGGCCACTGATATGGGGAAGAGTCCCAAGCTGAGACCAATCCCCCGCGACCGTGCTGTCATTGCAATGTCCTCCCCACCCCAACCGAGAGGCGTCCACCGAAAACGAGATCGACGGAAGAGGGGTACCGAAGGGCTTGCCTCGCGCGATAAACTCCTCGTTCGTCCAACGAGAGAGAAGAGACTTGATTCTTATTGGTACTGGAATCCCGACCAACAGAGAATCTTTTCCCAGCTTGAGAAACCAGAGGAGATGTCTCTGAAAAGGTCTCATGAGGAGCCGGCAGACCTTTAGAACATCGACTAGCCTGGCTAGAAAACCCAGGAACTGAAGCCACTGTCTGGCCTTGACCCTTCTGGCCAGCAAGAGCTTGCGAGCCGCAGAGACAATGATGAGAATCCTGTCCCGACTGGGCCAAGCTATGTCTAACACAGCCCCAGAAAAAAAACTGGGCTGCGAGTAGGAACTAACTCTGACTTTTCCCAATTAAATAGGAAACCTAAGCCTTGAGAAAGACAGACGAGCAAACGAGTCTCGTCTAACAAACGATCGTGTAACTCCGTTAGGAGAAGCCAATCGTCCAGGTAGCAAAAATAGCCGAAGGCCGTGTCGCCTCAGAGAGGCTGCCAGCACGGCTACAATCTGAGTAAAAACCTGAGGGACTGAGCGCAGCCCGAAGGGAAAAGCGCGAAAGCGATAAGTCTCTGAGAGGAAGGAAAACCCCAGAAGATCGCGCGAAGCGCGATGAATGGAAATGTGGAAATACGCATCTTCGAAAACTATCAAGACCGCGTAGTCCTTCCTCTTGATCAACGGGAGAATGGAGGCGAGAGTCTCCACCCGAAAATGTACTGAAGTTTTCCCGAGCGCTTGGGAATAACAAAAAGTCGGAGAAAAGGAAAAAGACAGCCAGTCTCTTACCTTCTATAGCTCACTTTTTCAACAGAGATTCGATCTCCGATGAGGCACGAGAACAAGCGAGGGCTTGTGAGGTGACCGAGTTCCTATAGCCCCTCCGGGGAGCGGGGCGGACAGATCTATGAAGAATCCGTCTCGCCCGTCAAAGAGAACAAAAGCGTCCCCGGAGATGGCCTCCCAAGCGGGGAGAAAGGAACAAAGACAACTACCAACCAAGTCGCGGACAGAGGCCCGCGTCGACTTCGGGTGAGCGCGACCAAGACTCTGCGACGGTACATGACCGAGGCAGCTACAGTGGAAAACTGACCACTGCAAACCAAACATGACGCTTAAAAAGAAGCGCCGCTTCAATGCGTCCATACTCCAGCTTGAAATCCTCCGCAAGAGAAACACCCTCGGAGGAAACCCGCTGCCTGAACCCAAGCGAAGTCGAACCCTGCGCGCGGGCTGACTGCAAGTCAGGGAAAAATCAGAACAAAACAATCGCTTCCACCCCACAAAGGGAGAGCGACCGAGGCTCTGCCTGCCCCAGCGATTCGGAAACCGAAGCCTGAGAGGCCGCCTCTAAATCTGGTTCCGCCTGAATTGTTCGTGACAAAGGATCACGAACAAAGGCCGAAACAGTCGGATTCACCCATGGACCACCATAAGACTCCTCACCCGACGGAGCCCCGAGGCTGCGAGAATAGGAGGCGCATGTGATCCCGTCACAGACAAAGAAGAATAAACCATAAAAGGTTAATTAGTCTCAATGTCCGACCCCAACAAAGGGACAAAAGCAGGGGATGTGGTGCCTGGTACAAGGGACCAACCCTGAGTCTGGGCAAAGCCCGCCTCACACCGAACATCTCAGCTTGAGAGGCCGGTGGGATAGGCTTCTTCTGATTGGCTCAACAAGAGCCTAAGTCGAAACCCGCCTTTTTAGAGCGTTTATTCGGTTTCGTTCGGATCCCCGAAGCCCTTCGGGAACACGAACCGAACCCTCCGCTGAGGGACGCTCACCTCCCTTTATGGGAGAAGTGCGCTGAGGGTATTGAACCCAAAGACGCGCACCAATTACCCATATCGGCTGAGCAAGAAGATGCAACAGCCATGGGCCGGGCGCTAAGGCACCCAGTGCAAGGGCAGACCGGGATGACCCGGCATTTGCCCACCGACTACTAAAGGCATGTGAACTCGCTATTGAACCACTAGAGAGCGGCGATAGGAGAGCACTAGCAGTCACACACACAGGTCAGCACACCTGTTGCTCCGTAGAGCACCCATAAAATGGGCTCAAGTCTACCCATCAGCTGGCAAAGCAACAGCCCGGGTAGCACTCGTTCCCCCATACGGCGACGGCCAGGGGCTATTCAATATCCAGGTGCGAGGGCAAACTGGGACAAGATCCCAGTATACGCCCACCGACTACTAATAGTATGTGAACTCTTTATTGTTCCGCCCGTGGGCAACAATAGGAGAGCACTAGTAATCGTGACCTCAGGTCAGACCGGAAGTAATCACTCGCTCCGGTGACCGCACTTATGGGTATTGAACCCAAAGTCTGAGCCGGGTGCTGAAAGCACCCAGTGCGAGGGCAGACCGAGATGACTCGGTATGTGCCCATCGACTACTAAAGGCATGTGAACTCGCTATTGAACCACTAGAGAGCGGCAATAGGAGAGCACTAGTAGTCTCGCACTCAGTGCGAGGGCGGACCGAGATGACTCGGTATTTGCCCATCGACTACTAAGTAGTCACGCACTGTTGCTCCGAAGAGCGCCCATAATTGTTAGCTCGAGCATTCCCATCAGCTGGCAATATAGACAGCCCGGGAAGTACTCGTTCCCCCATTGGCATCGGCCGGGGGCTAGGGTTTGAGAACCCAGACCAACATGGGCTGAGCCCGTGAGCTGCCCTGCAGTAGTGGGACGCGTCTCCCCTAACGGGTTTAAACGAACGAACGCTACCGTACGGGAAACACATCTCCCCCTCTGGTCTTAACGACCGGGGGATTGGATTCGAGATATCCAAACCACTAGTGGGACGCGTCTCCCCTAACGGATTTAAGCGAGTGAACGCTACCGTGCGGGAAACACACCACTAGAACCTGACGCCACCCACCCCGAAGCCACGGGCATCGGAGTTGACGTCCCAAGCTCAGTTAACGCCACCCGCCCCGAAGCCGCAAGCTCCGAGACTGGCAAACTCTGCAGGGAAACACCACTAGGCAACTTACCTGCAGCCCTCCATCCTCCCCCATGTACCGAAATACTCGGGAGAGTTCTGGAGGGCCGAGTCGTCTTGCTAGACGACTCTTCGGAAGAAGCAGGTCTCCGCGACCTAGCTGCTTCTTCTTCCGAACTCATAACACTGCAATAAAACAGACAAATATACCAAAATACTTTGACTGAGTGCAGGTAATAATAATAATAAATTTGGAGATACGCACAACAAATTTCACAGCAAATGACAACAAACACCGAACCCAAAGGCTCGGTGCCAAACGGAAACACCCATAAACACACAGATATAACTACGTGGGGCTAACCGTAAAAGTGAAAATAATTGCCAAGAAAAAGGAATCAAAATCCCTTTCAATCGGCAAAAGTGACTAACAAAACACAAAAGTACTATAATCTAGACGAATATAAGTACCGAAAAGTGCTTTTACGATGCGAAAAAGCGCGCTGAAAAGACCTGATTTCAGGAGCGCCGTAACTCGACATCCTAACTCGTCGGGGGCGAGCAAGAAAGAGGAAGATGGCCGTGGCGTGTTGACGCGCGTGAGTGGCGAAGGGGACAATAGGATTACGGGGGGTGCGCACAATATTGTGACTCATTTGTGTTAAATTCTCGAAGGGATCCCGTAGTCAAGACTACTGGCATAATAGGTAGGTATATATGATTTATTGCAGTAAATCTGGAGGTCTTTATTGCAATAAAAAAAAGGAGAAAAATATAAAATATAAAATATAGTGACAGGAAAGAATCGATTAGGGAAAGAATGCAACTACTCTGTAGCACCGCTAAGGTGTGGGTCTGCCGCCTTTGACGGCCTTTCTAGTTTTTTTTATAAAATTGGGTAGATTGTTCCACGCTTTGGGGGCGGTGACTACGAATGCCCGTTTACCAGCATTGGTACGACATCTTGGAATTTCTATCATTGTTCTAGTGTTGGATCTAAGATTATACTGAGACTGTGTAATATGAAGAAGATTAGTGAGGTACAAGGGAAAGAAACCATTTAGAGACTTAAATACAAGAGTAGTGGTCTTAAAGTAGAGTCTTTGCTGAATCGGGAGCCAGTGAAGAGTGTTCAGAAGGGGTATGGTATGTGTGCTCTTAGGTTGCTTGAAAATGAGACGTGCAGAACGTGAAGACGTGAAGCTTGCCGGACATAGCAACAAATAATGTATGCAAACTGGATTCCAACCATTGAGGCTCATTTATAAAAAAAGCAGGTTAATGGAATAGCTCGTCACTAGGTGCTCAGAGAATATATGTGGATAAATTTGTATACATTACAGAAGTGGTCTATGTTTGAAAAGATGCCATGATTTATTGAGACAATTGGTTGCATTTTCAAAATTTGAGTGGTTTATGTCATGCGATCCAAAAATTAAGCATTTTAGCACTCATTTTATTCATAAGCCGTAATATTTCAATACGGACCGGAAGTGAAGTTGCCAAGATGCGGACCATTTCTATGCATAAT
Source organism: Heliocidaris erythrogramma (assembly GCA_025617745.1). NCBI lineage: Eukaryota > Metazoa > Echinodermata > Echinoidea > Camarodonta > Echinometridae > Heliocidaris > Heliocidaris erythrogramma. The sequence continues at coordinate 41,867,969 of CM046866.1, forward strand.
ATTGCCCTCTGCGTCGAAAATTGCACATTTGAGGTAGCGAGAATTGAATCTGGTGTCGCCGAAACCACTGGCCCTCCATGGTCTAGTGCTTAAGGCATTGGCGTTCTAAGCCAATAACCCGGGTTCGATTCCCGGCGGAGACATTTTTTCAACCTTTGCAAAAATTTCAAAAAGGGAGGACAGCTCTGGGGAACCTTGATTTTAGTTACGCAACCATTATTCTCTCATTTCCTTTCATATTATATATATTATATGTATATATAATATATATCAAGTGATGTACACGAAAGTAATGACTATTTCATTCAAAGGCTGCACACTAATGTTCTATTTTAATTAAAATTAAAAAGAACTGATAATAAAACGATGAAATCAAAAACTTTCCATAATGCATTCGAATAAGATCGGTAAAAGATATATTTGGAAATTCAGAAGAGTCGGTCAGTATTATGGCTTAAGACAAACCGAGGTCACACGATCACAGAAAAAAAGAAATCGGGAACGAATGGCTTTTACTTAGAGGAGGCCAAATCTAAAGAACACTCTTGCCCAATTTTTCTCCCTATCCGCCTCGGGATATGCTTGACAGTGTGGAAGACGCAGCCTAACTAAGATAAATCAAATATGGATATGGTGCAAGAAAAGAAGGATGAGGTAATGATTAAAGTGGTATCAGAGAAAGGGCGACAACTGCTGCATAATTTACGACACCCCCCCCCCCCCCCCCCCAAAAAAAAAAAAAATAAAAATAAAAAAAAATGCTAACGTTTGTTAGATATTAAATACCTAACTAACCATGCTCTACATTTTTCTACAATAATTATATAATCATAATGACTTTAAGTCATCAAACATTTCGTTTCTCACAACTGGATTATCTTTCGTTTGTAAATGTAAAGGCAAAGTATATTTTTAAATTAAACAAACAATGGGCAGCGCAGGAGAATAACCTTCTAAATATTTAAATAAGAGATGGAAGATATCTTGTTCATGTACTAACACAAAAGAGTTGCTAAGTGACTTTACCTCTGCATCTTCGATGTTGATGGTAACAAGTTTTGAGCTGATGTCAAGTTCATAACGTGAATCGGTGCTGCCTATGACTGTACCATCTGGGCCTCTGACTGTGATGGAGATCATGTAGTTCACAGTCCATGTCAATGTCATAGTAGTATTCAGGCCCAGGGAAACGTCAATCAGGATATTGGTGGTGTTTGTCGAATAACGGGCAAGTGTGATCGTTGAGCTCTGGACCTGTCATGTGGATGGTAGTCAAAACAAAATAATGCAATATATTTTCTATGTGGATTAATAGGTTATTGCCATATTCCAATTGTCATTCCTGAACATGCGGAGGTGGGGTGAATTTTTAAATATTCCCATATTGGACACGATGTGTCATTTGATGAGGTAGGACACGCATCATGTGATGCCTGTTACAGACGAGGCATCATAAATTTTGTTATATATATTTACTTTAAGAATATTTCCTAATCCTGTAATCTGATTGGTTGAAAGTGATGTCGTGTTTTTAACTATGCCCGCAAAATTAACTATGCCCATGCACGGCAGTTCAATTTTGCTGGGCCAAACAATTGTGACGTAAACTGTTACTGCGCATATCCATTGTTTTAGCCTTTGTACACTTAAACGCCAATACATTCCTAATCATGTAAACGGATTACAAAAGCCCCTACATTCAATATCCAGAACTGCGTTGTAAACATCTACAACAATTAGTAGCATCATAATGGCAAAAGTTACTGTTTGTGTTAACTATTCTTCTTTTCCCTGTTCTACTGGAGCACAGTTTGAGGATAATTTTTAAATGTGAGGACCCTATGATTGGTAAGTCGCACATGATTGTATTGTCTGACTCTTATCTTTGTTCGGTATATATTAATTTAATAATCGAGGCATAGTTGTTTCTATAGGCTCTGGAGACCTTACATCCTGCTATGACACCTCGGCATGTCAGGATGCAAGGTCCCCTTGAGCCTGTAGAAACAACCATGCCTCTCATAGCAGTCAATACATCTATAATTTTATTATTAACCATATCAGACATCTGAGCAATGCAAGTTTTAGATATTATTGCCCAGGTTTGACAAGCCGACAAAACTGAGGCCGATAAATTGTGTATTGTCCGGTTTCGAAGGTCAATTGGATTTTGCCTGTTAAATAGTCGGCAATAAACTGTATTTTTTACAATAATTATTTTCGAGATCGCTCTGGATGTATGATTCTGTTGATAATAATCAGGGACCGCGGTAAACAGTAAACACGTGCAAACGTATGGCAGTGCAAAAATGTGGTTATACACGCAGCACCTGATAACGCAATCGCAACCTCGTGTTGCAAGGGGCATGCGCTTTTACAAAGAGCGCATGCTCTCTCTTTCTCTCTCTTTCTCTCTCTGCATCGAATTTTCATGGATTATTCCTTAAATATTTTCTAGTGTTATCATATTTCAGCATGTGCTGACCTGTATTGGTGCAGAACTAGCAACACTCTGTGACCTCTGCGCTATAATTGACGTAAATGCGGAGATGACGCACTGAGCGCTACCTCCGTCAGCACACGTTGACGATGTCCCGCCTGTCATTTGAGCTAGTTCTTCCATCTGGCTGTCGGCTTTGGAGAAGGTAATGGAATGTACAATAACACCGGAACTTTCGATTTCATCCAGAGTTTCAGCAATATAGGGTCTCACATTCTGCTGCCCGTCGCTAAGAAGAATGAAATAAACCCCTCCAGAATCCATGCCGTTGTTTTTGGCTACCTATAAACAATGAACAATCTGGTATGATTATAAATATCTTTAAATATTTAATTGATCAATATCCTATGATCATTGTAATACTGAGCTTGTATCGTGCATGTTCCAGATTTATTGAATTTCTGTAGAATATATTTAGTCAATGTTCAATTTAGAAATGTCCTTGATGTTACAGTTAGTGGTGAAGTAATCAATACTCATTGATAGAATGTACATTCGCAAGGGATTTTTATTGTTCTTGATGAAACAGACGACTGTCATAAAATCTGTGTGGTTAATTTGGTGACGGTACCGAATTCACCGAGGAATCTTGTCTGCCGTCACACTGAATTTTCTTGAGACTCCTATAAGCAGACCTACTACTCTAAGTTTATAAAGCTCCCAATTAGGAATCGTTTGGGCCTACATAGATTTTGCACAAGTTAGTTCACCACACATTAAAAATCATAAAGGAGTAACGTACCTGGATAGCACTTCGAATGCCACAGCCTATACACGTACCGCCGCCAGCACTGGGCGGAAGTAGAGACACCGAGAGATTCCTCGATGCCACATTGTTGAGTTCAATCATGTTAGAGCTGACACGGGCCAAGCTATTGAATTCAACAATGGCAACTCCACTTTTATCAGGTACTATACTTTTGATGAAGTTCTTGCTCCCCTTGGTCATCTTTTCAAAACGCTCCCCCTATTTAGAAGCAATTAAAGGAACAATAATTACCATTATGGTAAAGTCCACGGCGAATGAACCAAATAAGTAAAACTATTGCTATGACTGACAAAAGGATAATACGACTCAATATAAAATCTAAATATGGAAACTGCATCGTATTTCAAAGTATTTCAGAGTAATAGTACAAAAATATATGAAATCACAATAGAACTACCAAAGAGGTTAACCTGTGTAAATAAAACGATATTATACAACAGTATAAAAGTATTTGTTGCATAAGCATTACAAGCGCTTCTGTTATCTGTTTGAGTTTTACGTCATTGATATATAATAATAATAATAATAAGATTCATTTATATAGCGCAGCTACTATTTGAATATACTCTACTGCGCTTTGATGGAGACTCCTATATGCCTACACTATATAAACAGAACTAATCTACTTAAAAGCCTCTGAAAACAGATGGGTCTTCAGTAGAGATTTAAAAATGGGGACTGATTGTGCTTTCCTTATTACAAGAGGAAGTTGGTTCCAGAGTTTTGGAGCAGTATTAAAGTAAAAAGTAAAAGTCTTTGTAATTTTACTTCACTCAAGTCGTGACAAAAAATCTCTTTTCTATAGAAATCTGGTTGTAGTCGGTTCGTACGGTGTGTGACGGTCATTGGTACGTTCAAAAATCGAATCCATTTATTGTGATTATTTCTGCAATTTCCGGAGAGAGGCCTTCTTTTTAATATTGACTGGAATGAAATAATATGCTCTATGATACATGTATGTATACACATAGCTTGTACACCTACACTCATTGAACCACTGGTATCTAAAACAAGAACAATCTTCAGTGATCCGGCCGGCTGCACCACAGTGAAGTTTGATGATGTGTCAGTATGTTCTGGCAAGGGAGGACTGTTTCCATACCGAAAATCCAACGATTTCCTCATCACTTCCCAAACGCTTTGATAGTCACACTTCTTATTCTGGAGGTTCGGGGCCTCGTAATTATGATACCCCTCTTTGCCTTGTTGGTTGTCGCAGAACATGTCAATCTGTACATTCACAAAAGTTAGTAGAAATCTAACTATAGTTCATAATACTCAGCTATCTTTCACAAAGTCAATAAGTTACAGCCGGTTAGACGGCATTTTGCCATACGAACTTTGTAAACGACGACTTTTGAATATCTCACCAGGACGACTATCCATGAACTACACCCTGCAGACAACTAGTTCCACGGAAATTTACCCATAAAAATACTCTAGGGATACAGGTAGCTTTCTGAAAAAATAGAAGGAAGGATACATTGTGTTGACAATTGCAAAATTAATTGATAGTAGACTTTCATTAAAAAGATGGCTTCCCAAATAAACTTGTCCATTTTGAATAACTCAATAAAAAAGGCTATCCTTAAATAAGGTATGCGGATGAAACCGACATTGTGTCATCATGGCAAAGTAAGTATCCTAAATTTTGCTTGTAATAAACCTTTTCTTGAGTTTGAGTTGACATTAACACCTTTTCTATTTAAATGTACAAATCAATTGAAAAAAACTAAGCAATTGTTTTCAAACTGAAATAACAAATGCATCATTGTATTTGACCTACATTCGTTGCTTCAGCCCAAACTTGGTAAAAGAGGATTTTGACAATACATTTTGAAAAGCCTGCTGCTCAGTCATCCGTTGCAGAGCGATTATGAATAAGGTATCATTGGACAGGATATAAGTTTGTTTTTTTTACTATATTTAAAGATTTATATAGATCTTATGACTTTTTGAAGCTCCCAAAGTTGGGTAAACTGTTTGTAGGAGCAGGTCAAGCATCTTATTCAAATCTACATAATGTGGGTGTGCATGTGCGTAAGTGTGTGTGTGAGGGTGTGTGTGTGTGTGTGCGTTTGTTTAGCATTATGTCCGAGGACATTTTCGGACAGAGAACAAAAAAAAACTCATGACAACAATGGTCCTCGGAAGCCGGACAATAGTCCTCGAACGTCGAACAATGAATTTATGCCTTATTCCGTCGACTGTCCGAGGACGAGTAACAATAGAGGAACAATAGTTGTCCTCGGAAGTAAAGCCATGTAAATCTGCGTGCGCGCGCGTGTGTGTGTGTGTGTATACGTTTACTGGCTTTTACACTAGATGAACATATTGGTGCAGAAGTCTCATTGATAAGTAGCCTAATTCTCATGAACAATAATTTTGTTGTTAATTGCTTTAAATTTAAAGGGGAATGAAAGGTAACAAACATTAACCTACAATCATGTAGATAATTGTCAGCCTATTACAAATATCTTGAAATTACTCATATTCGATTATTTAAGAAGGATAACAGTGTGTCAAAAAGATGCAGTGTCCTTGTCATGGGGGCTGCCATTTTCTTTACAAAGTAATGTCCGAGGAGTTCTATTTGTGAGATACCCACTGACCTACATTAGCTACAATAACACTCATGATCACCTGTGGAATGCCTGACACTGACTGTCAACCTATTTGTGTCAAGATATTTGGTTCAGGTGTTTCTTTTAAGCACGATTTGGCATGCACAAGTTGTTGTTTGGTCAGACAAAGGTTTGTCATTTCTTCAAAGAAGTGACAAAGACCTACAACTCTTAGATATGACCTGTGCGAGACAATGGGGTTACCAAGATGGCTGCCATTTTGCATTGGTGGCTTTAGTTGTACAATAGCTATGCAATATGCAACATCTTATCCATTGTGTACAGGTAAATGGACATGTACCGCAATGACATCACAGTTTTTCAAAATGGCAGCCCCATGAGATTGTTCTCCTTAACAGGCTACCAATTTTCCACATGATTATGAGCTAATATTTGTTGGGTTTCATTCCCCTCTTTAATATAGATGTCCAACAAAATATACAGAAACCAACTTTATGCGTGATTAAAAGATAGAGAGAGAGGGGGGTGGGATGAACGAAAGAGAGAGAAAAAAGAGAAAGATAGAAAAAAGTAAGAGAGAGAGAGAGATAGAAAGAATGGTAAATATCAAAATAGGGATATATTAACAAAAATATTGACCAAACCCCTCGATTCTCCCTGAATTATCAAACTTTCGATCATCTCCTAATCTTCTACTACAGGCATATCCTTTTGAAGAAAGTTTTTGATAGAAAGTTCGCAATATTATTGGATGAGGCCACAGAGACGACACATGCTCAGTAGAGAGTGGACCCAATATCAAATGAGTTCACTTCAGACTCCGGGAAAATATATTTTCGAGTTGAGAGTATATTGTCACAATCAGACTTGGCTAGAGACTTCAACTCATTTTTGATATCATATCTTCAGGCTTCTTAGATATTTATTATTACATCTCTTTTCCTGTCTTCCCTTCTATCTCTCTTTCTCCCTCTCTCTCTCTCTCTCTCTCTCTCTCTCTCTTATACACATAATCTGTTTATTCCTCTCTCCCTCTCTCATAAACATAATCTATTTATTTCTCCGTTTTTCAGCTTTCCTGGTTTAAAGTGTTTAACGTTTATAGATGTAGCATATTACTAAGCAGTGGAAGGGGGCACATGGGGACACACCCTATTGAGCATTAATAAAAGAATTATAATTTCTAACTAGTACAAAAAAAGGTTTCCGTAAAGTTTATTTACCCTTTCAGATCTCCCATTGTGGCGCGGATGAAATATTTGACATTGCATGCTATATATATCACACTTCATTCCAAAAGGGAAAGTCCCTCAAATACCACCTTTCACAACTCCTCCCCCTTTAGAATATGTATTGTTCAAATAATTACTATTCTGCAGATCGTGACTTTAGCATCGATCTGAAGAAAGAGAGAGAAAGAGAGGGGGTATCGGCACATTTTCGTGGGGGGGGGGGGGGGTGACGCCTCTTGCCCGAATCCTGATTCTAAAGTTTGCGTGCGAGCAACCCGAGAAATCCCCCGAAAAGAATCTTTAGAATGCTTAAAATGTTATTTTTTCATCACAGTACACTAGATAAGATGTAAGCATAAAATTTTCGAGCACCTCGCTGCCGATATTCGAGTACCCCACTACCTGAATAAGAGGATATTCGGGCATCTCGCTACCCGAACCATCGTTTTCTCAATTTTGCGAGCTAGCGAAGAGAGCAAGCAAGCAAATGAAAAAGACATTATTGTGATAAAAATATTTTTAGTCATCGAAATACACTACACAATTATATGAATTATCATATATGGGCACCTCACTGCCCGGATATGAGAATATTCGTGCATCTCACCTCCTGAAACGATCCTTTTCTTTTAAAAATTTTGAGAGGGGACAAAGCAAATATACTAGACAAAACATAGAAATTATATATTCCAGCACCTTGCTGCCCGAATATCGGAACGTCAACAATCCTTGGGAAGGGGATGTACCCTCCCCCCCCCCCCCCCCCTCGTCGCCTCGTACGCCAATGACAAAAAGGAGAATTATGAATACACGCCCTTACATGCTAGCCTAATTAAAATCAAGCGGGAACAACTGAACTGTGTACGTAATAAACTCGTAAAAAGATCTGGAATATTACTTCCTTGCTACAACTTCACGTTTAAGATTTGAATATGACCTTTATCTGTTAAAAACACCAGTTTTAATATTGTTTACTTTTCAAGCATTAAATCTTACCGAGTGAATATTGGAAGCAAACATCAATGACGCCCTGGCAGTTTGCCCCGTGGCATCGGGGACGAATCTACAAGATTCGGGTAAATCCCCAAACGGGTCTGTCTGACATGTAGTTCCGTCTTCCTCAAGTAGATCCCCAATAACTTTTGGAGAGCACCTTGTTCCTTCAAATCCGCCAGTTATGGTGTTCGATCTGTAATAAGGTTCAGCATCGGTCCCTGTCACATAGTCTTCGTCGAAGACACCCCAACGAAGTTTGGCAAACTGACGAGCAATCACTTTGCCTTTATCCATGAAAATTAAAATCATAAACACAACATAAAAAATACGTACTTGAACAGTACCTCCAAATTTCGAAACAGGATATTTAAGGGATTGCTTATGGTTGAAATAGCACAAATTAAAAACAAAATGACCACCTTCCAAAATTCACTAAACGTATGACATTCCTTCAATTTATATTGAGAGGGAGTAAAAATTAATGCTCATTGATATATACATGCTCAACGCTTGTCCAGGTATTTTTTTTTTGGAAAGTCTTGACATTGTATATTTCTCATGGTGTTCATTAGTCTGGTCAACCCATTCTTGCCTCATGAGGGAATTCAGAGAATGCTGTGGCCTGCAAAAGTCACAAGATTTCAATTCTACCGTATATCGAGAATTTTTTGACCAGCTCAAGTGTTCAGTGATTTGATTATGGAAAAAAAAATGAGTGAAATTATTATGTTGATATATGTATACTAACTCACTGAATAATGTTCTACATAATTATGTCAAAGTTTGTTTATCTGTGGAAATGAAAATAAATTGAATTGAATTGAATTGAAAAAAAATCAGTGTATTGCTAGTATCAGCGCTTACCGGACACTGGGTGACTTTGCACTACATGCAGGAGGAATGATCGTTATCCCTCCGCAGTGGGTGATCAGACTCATGACTCCATGAAAAGACGGTACCATGATGTCATGGTCTAGCATGGTTAATGCACACATCACTAACACACGGTGTCTCTCAATAAACTGAAGTAATGACATTTCTGAATGACAATTTTGAAATGTGTTCATTTTGAGCTCAGTCACCGATATCAATGAAGCGATTTGCACCCATATCTTTCACACAAAAGTTATGTAAATGCCAATAGCAATATGTTTTTCTATATACGCAAACCTTAAAACCTTCTGACGAAATCATGAGTTGTTCATGAGGGGACTGACTTTTTGTGTTGTGTTTATATGAAAATAAAAGTAGCAAAGATTTTAAAGAAATTGTTTAAGCATTGCATTCAATTGATATTTCCTGCCTTTGGGGGCATACAATGATGATCTACTTGCATCGGTTTACATGTTCGATGAGAAAATACTATTGCTGCCTCGATATTAGCAGGCTAAAATGCTTGAAATCTGATCAACATTACCTAAGGACACTGACTAGATTAGAACCCTTATATAGGTTTTCCCGGTCAATTTCGCAGATTTGTCATTCAATTTGATAAGGGAGTCATTCAAATTCGCGAAAAAGATCTGTGCCATGAAATTTATCATTCAAATTCATTTTGAGGTCATTCAAATTCGCACTTCGGTCAAGACATTTAGCGTTTACATCATTCAAATTCAAATATGCGTGGAGAGCATTCAAATTCGCTACCTCGCTTGGAAGCGTCTTTTCGAGCATTCAAATTCGCACGTGGGCATTCGAATTCGTAATGAGTTCATTCAATTTAGCATGTATTACTTCCCTATCCCCAATGCGAAAAAAATAAATGAAATAAAGAGACACATTGCCCAACATGACATAGGCTTACAAAGGCATAGGCATACAAAGGAAACATTATATATAACATAATTCATGATAACTACATGTACGTTATGAATAACATTTTTCAGAGTATACATTGACAGCCAACACAGTGACACACTCACTATATATATATATATATAGTTAGACATGAAAAAAAAAACAGATTATGAAAAAGAATAAAAATCAATCAAGAAAATAAATGAAAAAAAAAAGATTATGAAAAAGAATAAAAATCAATCAAGAAAATAAATGAAAAAACAAGATTATGAAAAAAAATAAAAATCAATCAAGAAAATCTGCAATTCTGCAGGCACTATAAACGTTAGAAATGAAGAACAAAAATTCCTAGAACTAAATTTCAAAATGATGATAAATCAGAAGAAAATAAAATAAAAAGAATAAATCAGAAGAAAAATAAAAGAATGTTATTGATTATAGAAAAACACACCCATGTGTGCAGAAAACTCATAAGGAAAGAATGAAAATACCAAATAATTATCAACTGACAAAATTTACTGGAACTACATTTGATTTTGAATGCTCAACGTGTTAAGTTGAATGATCCAAAATGAAATTGAATGCTGGAATAACAGTATTGCGCAATTCCCTTGCCATTCTTTGCTAAATTGAATGAACGTTTTGCGAACTAGGTGCATTTAGTGCGAATTTGATTGACAAAAACTTAGATTCAAATGACATAAATACAAATTCGAATGATATGAAAATGAATTTGAATTACAAATCGGCTGTGCGCGACCTAAATCCTTGAAATTGAATGCACGCAAAATGAAATTGACTGACGATCTTACGAAATTGACCGGGAAAACCTATAGTATAAATAGCCGTTTGAGCATTTGATACAATATTATAGCTATTTTCCTCTCATAGAAATAACATACTTGCCCAGACCACACAGCTGCACGATGCCTGATTATTAATACAATACAAAGGTAATTAATATATATACATAATATAAAGCGGTTTAGCGATTCAACAGGTTTTAAGATACATGTACATATAAAGCACATTATATATATCATAAAAGTCAGTAATATTTATCAACCTCATTCACTTTATTTTCATATTTATATTAATCTCATATAAATTGAAATTTATATATCATTTGCTTCTCATTGTCAAGCATTGCGTAATGGCAAGCAATGTGGCAATATTTCGCGCGTGTGAAAAGTTCACGGATGGCCTTTGTTGGATAAGATTTCAAAATTCTGCCATTACCAATGGAAACAGTGGCCTAAAATTATCTTTTCATTCAATTTTCTCTTGAATATTAGATAATGAATTTTCGAAATATTGTAAAAAAAAATAAAATAAATAAAAATCGAATTTTGCGTTCTTTCCGGAAAAAAAGCGACCTGAGCGACATAGGTCTACAAACAGGCTGTCTACAAATTTTCATTTACCGAGACAATTTAATGTTAAAACTGAGATTTTCACAAATTCAGATTTGCCTTCGATGGATTCTCATTTTAAAACAATCACCTCTAATCTCTAGGGCACTAACTTTGGGGCCATTCTTATTTGGAACTTTTTTTTCCAAAATGATATGCGTTCCTTTTCGACATAACAATTGAGATCGCAACAATTCCGAAACTATTCCGTCGATTGATTTTATGATTTTATTGTTGTAAATTTGATTAAACAATATTTAGTAGAATGTTAGCTATCATGCATGATCAACATTGATTGTGTAAACACTTTAAAATGTTCACAAACTTTGGTCACCCCATCATAAATAAGTACATGTACATTTATAACTCAATGTATGTTTCCGACACTTTTTACTGCGGCTTATATCCATTTTGCGTGTCATTTTATCTATATTTCAACAGTTCATATTGTAAACTTGGTACTACGGTACTTCTCAAAATATCACATTATCACGTATGTAAAATAAAACATGATGAAGGCGTCTTGTTTTGTCTTTGACTTTATAGTGTCGTTTTAGAAGGGTTAATTTTTTTAGGTCATTCATTTCACATGTTTCATGGGTCCCAATTCTTTCGTCGACGTTTAGGGTCACTTTTTTGTTGTGGTTTTGGTAATGAATTAAATTTCATCAATTATCATAGCTTCCAGTAGGCCTATAATGTTACATGAAAATCGCCGAATTTCAAACTGTACTTGAATAAGGGACATCTCGATTGAGGAGCGCCGCGGCGCGCCGTTTAGAGGTCTGTCAGCAAGAAGGGTGTTCACTTAACAAAAAGTTTTAATCATGAATCCGCGGAAAGGGGGATATTAATTTTTGTCAGGCCACTCCACGTTTTTCGCGGACCTCGATAATCTAGAATCTGAGGTGCTTCTGTAACAAGATCCGCGATATCCCAACAGTAGGTGTATTTGGAATACGCAAAGCAGTGACACAAATTTAAGGGATGCTTGGGGAAACAGATCCCTCAGCCTTATGTGAGCCTCTTTGGTTCCTGAAGGGGCGAGTCTCCTTGAATAATGCTAAAACGGGCTGTTTTACAATCTAAATTTGTCATGTTCTCGTGTGAAATAGGGTTGATTTAAATGAAATGTCCTCGTTTTCTGTAATAAGGACGGTCATTTTAAAATCCTTCAACAGTCATGTGATAACCTTCTATTTAAAAAGTGAACACTCCGGGGTCTGTGAAAGTGTAGGATGATCAACATCATTGTGGTTTATTTTACGCCTATTTTGGCAAAAACCTTTTCAGCCTTACCTCTGATGTTAAGGATTATAATATCAACCAGTCGTCACAATCTTACTCCAATGGGGGTAAAATCTAGAACCAGTGTATAAGCCAGTTCGGGGTTAGCGCATGGTACAAATGACCCCAAATATCCACAGATATTTTAGACATGGAGGGTCCCTTTATGTGCACTTCAGAAAAATAACTCTGGGAGTGATAGAGGTGCCTCATGAATAGCTTTTGTTTCCCCCTTTAAAAAGAATACTTCCACCTGGATATCATGGAATGCACCATTAGTGCATAATTGAATAATGATTACATGACATTCATGAGCACATATCGAATATTAGTGTCAGTGGGTTTTAGAATTTGGTACAGATGACCTTTATCTGCTCATGCTCAGATTGCATCTCCGAAGTGGCTTATTCCATGCGTACGCTTTATAATGGCCTACCAATGAGACAGGTCTTCCCTCTAAAGTGAGATTGTTACTTTGCTTCGACGGGAGCCCGGATGCGAATTTTTTTTCCTCTACCTTTGGGGCTATCCAATATGAATATTCATGAATTGGGTCTTAGAGATGAGAGTACGCATGCGCATGACGAGTAATACGGTTTATTCCGTCAAGACTAGTCGGCATGAATATTCATGAAAACGAACTGTAGGGATATGATAAAACGAGCAAGACCATTGAGCAGCTGTTCTGTTGGCGCAGTCGGATAATCTGGTGCGCTATCGATGAAAGGACCACAAGTTCGAATCTCGGCAGAGGAATATATTACGAAATTTTCCATTTTGAAGATTTTTCGATGACTTACATAGTTACCCCCCCCCCCCCCCCACCACCACCAGGTTGCGGAACTACGCCAATAAGTTTATGCCCTTATTTAAATTCTTTATATATTTTAGGTTAAGTGACAAAATTACAGAATAGAATTATTCCAGAGCGCTCTGAAGCCTACCCTGCCCACTGCACCCTATATGATCGACTGCGATCCGATTCTGTAAATAAAATGCAATAATATCAAATATGAACATTTTAAGAAATAACATTTTCCAGATTCATGTTCTGAAGAATAATATGAATACTAAACCTACACCAAGGACATGAAGCATAAAGGCCGAACTGATAACCTTCAAATCGTAGGACTGCTCTGACCATGAACCCTACTACAGATGGACTTATAACGGGAGTCTTTCTTTGATCACATCATGACCGCCGCCACCTGATAATGTGTATGTTGATGAGCGCATTCATTTGTGGCGACAATGTTGATTACGTAATCACGAATGGTCACAGACAAAACAACATTTTACCTTTCTTCGAATTCATTTCGCTGAAGTGTAATTTCAGGATATTTGTTGTGATTTAAGACCAGTTAGAGGAGCAGCGAACCCCAAATTATGACAAATAGACCTGTTTACTAAGTGATTCAAATTTTATGCATACTTTTGAAACAAAGGTTGTTCTTGACAACCTGAAAGCTTGCCAGAGGCTTGTCAGACATAGCAACAAGTAATGTATGCAAACTGAATTCCAAGTATTGTAGTTCATTCATTAATAACAGGTTAATGGAATACCTCGTTACTAGGTCCCCAGGAAAGAAACATCCATAAATTTGAATCACGTAGTAAACAGGTCTATTGTATAATATGAGATTGATTATTACAGAAGTGGACACTTGTGGACATGCATCTGACCTTGCCTAACTCTGAAAAATACATATCCTCTACTGTCCTATTACCTCATAATCCTGGAAAATTGATCGGATAAGTTTCAAAACGAAGTTTAAAATAATTATGTTACAGCCCAATTTACAGGTCTCTCTTCTGCACAACTGCACCACAACTGCACATGCATTTCCATGATTTTAAGCGATTTTTTTTCTTCTGCGCATGCATGTTATAGATTTCTCAAGGCACAGTTCTGGTTCTTTTATGGCTGACTGGCAGCGGTCGTGATGAGATCAAAGTCGGGAAGCATGTTTGGAACGTCATTGTGATACTTTTGACAGAGTCAGGTGCATGCACTGGCGTATATAGGGATTCTGGCGCCCGGGGCAAATAAAGAAGTTGCGCCCCCTCCACCCCACCACCCCCCCCCCCCTCCACCCCCCACCCCCCCCCCTTCGTGCCCAAACATATTTGTACAAGCGAGGGAGCGAAGCGACCGAGCGACAATTTTTTTGCATTTTTAACCCTAAAAAGCACAATTTCTTACGTATTTTACCGAGGAAATTTTGCAAGTGACCACTGCAACTATGCAGTAGAGAAGTTCGAATTTTGTACATTGATAAACGGTTTTCTATTCACTGCCTTCTAAAATTGGAAGCGAAATTAACAAAGACCCTTGAGAAATAGTCAAGGATTTAGCAAATCGACTGAAAGTTAAGATTTATTTTAAATGTTGACCCTCTGCAAATGCTGTTTTATGCATTTTATCATATATTGGAGGCGCAATACTTAGCAAGAGGCAGATGAAACTTACATGACAGCGAGCAAAGCAACGACAATTACATCTTTATTTTTGAAATTATGAACCCTTAAAAAAAGCTATTTATTATATATTGGGGCCGCGAAATTACGAATTCCTGAAAGACAGTAATTATGCAAGGGAGCAAAGCGACTGAGCTTTAGAAAATTTTCTCATTTTAAACCCTCTAAAACTGTATTTTTAAAGTAGCTATCCAAAGAAAATCACAAATATGGCAATTAATGTATCACTAGAAACTGGGAAGCTTACAGATGGCAATCGTATAAGTTTTATGTCAACTGCGTATATGATGATTATAAAAACAACACAAATAAAAGCTCTTCTCAGCATCTGGAATATCCGAGGATTCGCCAGAAATATAGCGAAGTTTTGATGTCGTCACACTAGGGAACAATCATGCTTAAGCAGACGACGTCCTGTAATGAATAAACGTAACTGCAATGCAATTATTTATCAAATTATAAAGAGTTTGGTACATTTAAACATGACCTTATTTCACACCATTCTAAAAGGGAAAGTGAACCGATTCTGATAACTAAAACCGTTTGATAGTAAATACACAGGAGAAGGGTCAATGATCAATGAAATAAACCCCACTTTCAAATTGAAAAGCCCTCCGAATATATCACAGATTGTATTCGTTCCCTCTTGAAACGCCGAACATGCCCCGGTGCAAGCAGCTGAAAATACAATGGCGTCTTATTTTGTTTACAAGTGACTGATTCCTTTATTTTTTTAACGCTGCATTTTTCATCAAAATAATACCATACACGAAGTTAAGAGTGAGGCAACAGACTAACATTAAGACTGACGCTAGTAAAGTAAGAGAAATAAGTGAAGAGGAGATGACAAAACAGGCACTGAAAAATGTGTAAGATGTTATGGGACATCGTCTGCTTAGACAGGCTGGTCCTTGTGTGTCGTCACACATCTCAGCAGCGTTCAAGGAGCTCTTCAGCTGCTATATCGGGGGCTGTATTTTACCGTTTTATAATTGATAATAATCATTAATTCAAATGTTTCCAAGCGTTGAATTTGGATAACCTTGTTTAATTTATGCCATCTATGCAATAATAAGTATTAAGCCAATATTTATTTTGATGGAATTTTCTTGCAATGTGATCTTTAATACATTTACCCTACCGATGGAGAGGGGGGGGGGGGGGGGGGGGAGGTGGCGCATAATCCTTAAGGATTGTGTTTTTTCTTCATTTTCCCTCTTTTTCTTGCTCTCTTTTACGTTTTTTGCGCCCCTCAAAGTGCCGTCCGGAGCACGTGCTCCCCTGCCCCCCTGCCCCCCAGATATGCCACTGGGTGCCTGAATTTATTATTGTACCGATCAGTTTCCATCTGAAGTAGGGTCCATAATTATATGCTCTGACTTAGTCCACTGCCTGGACTGTTCGCGCACGACCTCGATCTGTTGAGAAAATAATACACCCTCAACGCTAAAACTGAGATAGTCCTTTCATTCGACCCTCGACCGATCTCCACCTTACCTCGACGGGTGAAATTTTGGAGATCGCACAATAAGCCATTTCGGAGATGCAATCTGAGCATGAGCAGATAAAGGTCATCTGTACAAAATTCTAAAACCCACCGACACTAATATTCGATATGTGCTCATGAATGTCATGTAATCATTATTCAATTATGCACTAATGGTGCATTCCATGACATCCAGGTGGAAGTATTCTTTTTAAAGGGGGAAACAAAAGCTATTCATGAGGCACCTCTATCACTCCCAGAGTTATTTTTCTTAAGTGCACATAAAGGGATCCTCCATGTCTAAAATATCTGTGGATATTTGGGGTCATTTGTACCATGCGCTAACCCCGAATTGGCTTATTAGTGGAGAGTCGCGCTCTGTGAGGGATATGCATGACAGAGAAAGAGCAGCGTAAGGGAACAAACCAAATATAAAAAACGGATAGAATCTAGACATCTAGACTAGCTGTGACTACGATTCGGAGCCGATTTAGCCTTTCCTCCGACTATAAGGCTTGCAACAGGCCGCAATTCCCTGGGGACCACTCAACTATATTACTGTACACAAGCGCGACCACAGGTTTTCCAAACACCCCCTAAACACGTTTTATCCATTCGAGTATTTTCGCGTGCTTTCTTGAAATTTTACCCCCTAAACAAGAGACTCATCGCACAAAATCCAGACAATGGGGGAAAAAGATCCCTAAAACGGCTTTTGCTAAACAGTCGGGTAACGTCGCGTCGCGTTGGTAGAAATTTTCGAACATTTTTCAGGAAGGTGTCTTCAAGGGGACAAATTGAAAAAGAGTCCATCTCAGTATGATTTTTCCCGTTTTCAGGCTAAAAACGACAAACAAGGGAATAAAGAAAACAATAGAAGGATAATGCAAAGAAAAACATGAACTATAAAGAGAGAATTCCCAAAACGAACGCATCTACACTATATACAAATTGTTCTCATATTTTGGGTTAATGTATGCCGACATCTTTGACTCGTGTCTTGAAGATGTCGATCGATGGTAGTCAGTAGACGTAAGTAAAGGTAACAAAACTAGATTAAATTAATTGAAGCTACTAACAGACTAATATAATGCTTACCTGTCACCATCTTCCCTTTTAGCAAAAGCCTGATGGCAGCATGAATTAATTATTTGATTTCTTATGCCATGAATAAATTGATTGTTGGATTAATTAATTAATTATTCAATTAATCACTGTTTTATTGAACTTTGGATTGAAAACACAGAGATGTTTAATAATTTTAGCTGTGTTTACGTTTTCCGGATTCGTGGAATGGCCTGAGCTGCGCATGGCCTAGCCTAGCCTAGCCTAGCCTAGTTTGCAGGCACAAACCCTGGTCAGTCGTAAAAGAGTGCCTGCACTGTAAGACTACTATAGGCCATGTACTATAGCTGCTCCTTCCGACCAGAAGGTAGCTGAATTAGGCTTCTGTCAAGACACAATGATTTTCTGATAAAGTGTCAAATTAGGGTCTGTGCTTGCAGACTAGGCCTAGCCTGCCTATACACGTACGGTACGTGTAGGCTAGTCATGCTCTGGTCTACGCTGCATATCTTTTCATGCGTAAAGTGCTTTGCACTGTGTCACGATCATCGTCATCATCATCATCAGACATCATCCGTGAAAGTACAGGCCACCGGGATGGTGTATCATCGCACGATGGCTTCAAGTTCAAGCTCAGCCTCAGGGTCAGGGGAAGACGGTGACAGGTAAGCATTATATTAGTCTGTTAGTAGCTTCAATTAATTTAATCTAGTTTTGTTACCTTTACTTACGTCTACTGACTACCATCGATCGACATCTTCAAGACACGAGTCAAAGATGTCGGCATACATTAACCCAAAATATGAGAACAATTTGTATATTGTAGATGCGTTCATTTTGGGGAATTCTCTCTTTTTAGTTCATGTTTTTCTTTGCATTATCCTTCTATTGTTTTCTTTATTCCCTTGTTTGTCGTTTTTAGCCTGAAAACGGGAAAAATCATACTGAGATGGACTCTTTTTCAATTTGTCCCCTTGAAGACACCTTCCTGAAAAATGTTCGAAAATTTCTACCAACGCGACGCGACGTTACCCGACTGTTTAGCAAAAGCCCCTAAAACCCCTAAAACGCGTATGACAACCTGAAACATACCCTTTTCCCAATATTTGGCCTTTTTGACATCCTATACGCGTCAAGCGCGTGACGCGCCGTAACCGGCAAAAACTATCCTTTTCAGGTGTTTTTGTTTTTGTTTTTATTTTTGTTTTGTTTTGTTTTGTTGTTGTCGTTGTTGTTGTTGTTGTGTTTTGTTTTGTTTTGTTTTGTTTTTTTTTTGTTGTTGTTGTTTTTTTTTGTTTGTTTTTTGTTTTTTGTTTTTTTTTGGGGGGGGGGGTCGCGCTTGTGTATAGCAATATAAGTTGAGTGCCCAACCCTTCCCCCCAATTTCAATTGTGTTATCTATATGACTTTTCAGAACCTCGGCCAAAAAGATTCAGGTTCTTCTATTGTGTCTAAATGTTCATATCAAAATCTTATTACAGTTTCTTCCAAAATTGGATAGCAGACCGACCGTATAATGCGCGGTGGGCTTACCAGATTCCCCAAATTCATTTTCGCGCAAGTCCTTGTCTGTGAGGAAAGTCTTTGACAGATGGATGTAGCGTCCTTGACGTCCGCAGCTGAAAGGGTTATCAACGAAAGGACGATGGTTAGCCTGTTGATCAGTTACGAGGACGTTGGCGTTCTCATAGGCCTCGCGCGTTGCGACGTGATACTCGGAGTTCCTGGACCAAGTGGGCGGGACTAAGATCACGATTTCCCCAAAGTAGACGCGGCGATTGGTGGCGGAGAATAGGACAGAAGACCCAGCCCTGAACATATCCTGTATTTACAAGGGAAAACAAGTTTCAGGGAGTTATCAAAATGAAAAACGATTATTCTACTATTGAAAAAAATAGTTCTATCATTTTGACCATACTCCAAAAATAACTCAGGTTTTAATAATACCCATGATCGGTTTTTGTATCAATCTTTGCAAGTCATAAAAACTATAGGGGTCATGTAACCCATCACAGGTTAAAATGTTAGCATTCATTCATTCAGTACTGCTCGAGGCTAAATATACCCATTGTACATTAGGATGCGTTTCAATATCACCATAAATTTGAATATAGATGTTCAAAGAATATACTTGTTATATCGGTTTCCACTTTAAAAACAACCCTACCACTTGCTTTCATGATGGTTGACTTGGAAACGGCATGCATATTATTGAAGGGCCGTGGTTGCATCAAAATATTCTACATTTATAAAAACACATGGTTCGTTAATCTGAGAAGCTGCAAACAAGAAAGACGATACAGAAATTATTTTTCGTATCATATCTCTCCAATGCTACTGTATATAATCACATATCGGCTCAACTGTTTTATGATTTAACTGTTCTGGATGATTTTAAACCGTTTACATGTTTTATGACAGGAATTATTTAAGGGCTAAATTGATCACATCTTCTTCAAATTTGCAAAAATAATATTTTTCTTTTAGTGCTAGATGATTCTAATAAATAATGTAATGTCTTTGAAAAAATATACATGGTTAGGCACTTCGTCGAAAAATTGAAAAAAATTCATAAAAAACTATGATTTCGAGCTTTTCAATGTGTTGCCAAAAATTTTAAGGATTTCAAAGCTTCTTCTCCTTCTTTTCAATTCCTGGCATCAAACGCAATATGGCCATGCAACAAAAATAGACATTGCGTGCGCAGATTTTTTTGCTCATGCATCTAGTATACCTTCGGAAAACGATAAAGATGAAAACGAGATTTTCGAATAAAGGTACACCTTAGCTGTCCCACTATTAAATTACACGAGCAGTGGCGAAGCTACATGGGTGCACATGCCCCCCCCCCAAAAAAAAAAAAAAAAAAAATTAATAAATAAATAAAAAATAAATAAATAAAAAATAAATAAAATAAATAAATAAATAATTAATTTTTAAAAATCGCACGGTGAAAAAAAAAGATGAAAAGAAAGAAAAAGAAAAATTGAAAGAAAATGAAAGAGAGAAGCGAAAAGGACGTGAAAGAGTGGGCGATAGGACCCTTTCCCACAGCCTTGCCCCTCAATGGTAGACTCACGCTACGCCACTATACACGAGCATGATGTACTCACACAATTATGGCTCCAGGCTTTATAAACCCCTCAAAAAAAGTTCTGCGATTTAGGTTTGAGCAAAATTGTCTTGTTACTGTATCATCATACACATGAATTTAGTATCATTGAAATGCCTGTTTATTCCCCTTTACAATTATGCCCCATTTGTATTGATTGTGTAATTATGGAATGTGCAGTACACCCGAATATGGGCTTTGGCAAGACATTAATCTACATTTGCCACTCTCCACCCAGGTGCAGTAAATGGGTACCTGGTAGGAATTTATTCCTTGAAATGCTTTGAGCGCCTTATAGGGCAGCTCGGCTAAAGCCAGGGTAATATTGGAGCGCCTTGAGCACCATTGGTGGATACGAGCGCTATATAAATATCCAATATTATTATTATTATTATTAAGTCAAAAGTGAAATGTTGCAAAATGCATTGTTATTGTCAACAGTAAATTCTCCTTTCTTTGGAGGATTGATTGTGTTTTGAGTGATTTTGAGGTGATCATTCATGAACAGAATGATGTTTTCTTCTTTTGTTTGGAAGATGCAATGTGCTTTGAGTCTGTATGTAACTCAAACACAGTGATAATCCTACTATCTGACTATCGTTCGATTAAAACACATTCTACTTCATGAATCACCACCTCAAAGTCATTCAAAACAAAATCCATGCTCCAAACCAATGAATAAGTCAATGTTGACAATAACAATGCATTTTGAAACATTTCACTTTTGACTTGCGTTTAATCAGTCGATCAAAACACACTTCATCTTCAAAACAAAAGAAGAAACGTCATTGCATCATGAAGGACCAACTCAACATTACGAAAAACACAAATTCATCCTCCAAACATTACAAAGAAAGGAGAATTCACTGCTGACAATAAATGCATTTTGGAACGTTTCACTTTTGACTTGGCCCCGTATTCGGGTGTCCTGCACATTCAACGATTAAATCATCCGTACAAATGAGGCACCATTAATTTTTTGTAACGGGAAAAACATGCTTTTAATGATACCAACTTAAAATGTGATAATATAGAAACAATAGAGAGAGATATCAACGCTCAAACTGGACTTGCAGAACTTTTTAATAGGGTTAGGGTTAGGGTTTCGACATGCACTCATCAGAGTAAATTCGCATGAATGAACAAGAACGCCAGAAAATGAAACAATATACTAGTAAATTCGCATGAATGAGCAAGAACGCCAGAAAATGAAACAATATACTAGCATATTGAATATGCTAGTATATTGTTTCATTTTCTGGCGTTCTTGCTCATTCATGCGAATTTACTAGTATATTGTTTCATTTTCTGGCGTTCTTGTTCATTCATGCGAATTTACTCTGATGAGCGCATGTCGAAAAGCTTTTGTATTTTAGTATATTATGTCCGTGTTTAACGCTATTTTCCGATTTTGCAGTACCAAGCACTTATTTATTAATTCGGTTAGTGCACGAAATTGATGCGGTGCAAAAATTGTTATAAAACGGGTTCAAGAATGTAGCCATCCTGATTGGTCAAATAACACCACGTGACCATGCAAAGAAAAGTGACAACTTACGGCAAAAAGGCTGTAAAGCACGGCTGAGCTGCGTGTACGCGTACCGAGTACCTCTGGTGCGTGTAAACTTAGCGCAGGGATTACATGCGCGCACTGAAACGCTCATGACTTTTGTTGGCTGCGCTTCTGTGATGTCATCCGGGAAAGCAAATGGCAGCCTCCATGACTGTGCGACACTTGGCGCTTCTGTGGGGTTGGTAACCATTTTTATAGACTTCATAATCATATTGCCGACCCGTTTTATAAAACTATTAATTAATACATGGTTGTGAGTTCGTGCGTTAGTGCGATCTGGCAGGTTTTTATCGTGGTGTCAAACACCATAGTACACCACGATAAAAACCTTTGTGATGCCAGATCGCACCAACACACTCCCAACCATGTATTAACAGTATACTAGAACAAGTGTCCTAAAACCGACGGAATACCCACAGTCTCCACACCCTATTTTTCCATTTCGATTTATTCATTTTCCACTACTATGTTATAAAAAGACATAAAAATAGACAAAATACAAATCACATGCGAGCGTTGACAAAACTGAAAAAGGGTGAATTAATATCTGACCTCGGCCTACAGCCTCGGTGACATATAATGCACTTGAGAGATTCTAAAGCTATGGATGCACATATTACGGTATATAACATGAGAGAACGATGTAATATTTTTTATTTAGGTATATGTAATGCCACAGTATTAGGGTAATTGATCACATGTCAATTAGAACAGATTTTTCTTTCTGGAAAGATTGTAAAGTTGCAAACCAGTTACACCGATTATATGAACATTCAGTTATTTATCCAATACTCCTCACTACTATTCCTCATTCAATTTACTGATTCTGTTTGAAGATAGATAAGCACATATTTGTCAAAAGTATATGGAACGAGAGAGATTTATTGTTTAATTATTCTAAAGGCCAATAATTACATTATTCTTTTATATAGCAACATGAAATCATGATACTAATGTTCAGGGTTCATTTATAGTTCAGCTCAACCCTTAATACACACAAACGTTATTTCCCAAGTTTACTTAATATGAACCAGGATGAAGTTATCTGCCCAGTAACACCTGTGTTTCTAAAGATCGCTTATCCAACCACTATTCTTTTATACCAAATACAAAAATAAACACTCAACCAAAAAAGTAAGTTCCCCTAGCTTTTCTTCATCTATCTCAAAAAATATATTGCCTATTTGATCTCGCAAATGGTAATGGATGATGCGCAATTTTCTTACGCACAATCTGAATGGTAAATGGTCGCCATAGAACTACGTTTTCATCATCAAAAAATGTTTTTTTCTTACACAAAGTGAAAAAAGAAAGGTTGCACTTTAAGTTTTACATGGCATATTGGGTACATTGTGTATACGAGTAAGCATCTTCGTTTAAGATGACCCGACATACAAATCTGTTATGTAATTCAGTACTACTGCTGCATTGTTACCCACGCCGATAAAATGGGCAGGGTTAAGTAAATTAAAGGGCTCCGTATGTTTGTTTGTTTGTTTGTGTACAAGATAACTAGAGAACGGGTGAACAGATTTGCACCAAATTTTCAGGGAATGTTCGGATAGTGACAGGAAAGAATCGATTAGATTTTGGTGATGATCGGTTGACCCCTGCAAATTCTGTGTGACCTTGAAGTTTTGACCCAAACTTCAGTTCGGATAGTGACAGGAAAGAATCGATTAGGAAAAGAATCGATTAGATTTTTGGTGATGATCGGTTATAGGAACTTCATTTCGGATATTTTTTGTTTGTTTTTAAGAATATTTTATTACTTCCTTTTTAAAAATAACATTTTTCACAATAATCAAGGTAAAATACACAAACAAATATATTCACATGCAGTATCATTGTGCCAAATTACATAATAATAATAAGTAACCATAATATTTTACATGCATGTATTAAATAGCAGATTATGCCAAATCTGGAAGTCTTTATCGCGATAAAAAAAATATAAAATATAAAATATAGTGACAGGAAAGAATCGATTAGGGAAAGAATGCAACTACTCGATCTGTAGCGCCGCTAAGGCGTGGGTCTGCCACTTTTGACGGCCTTTCTAGTTCTTAGTGGAACCATTTTTCAAAAGCATGCATTTTTCTGAAACAATAGGCCTTGCAATATGAAATTGTTGGCAGGCACGGCGGAACATCGGGTTCGGATAATGGAAATGTGGGGGGGGGGTACCATTTTTTTGGCGGAAAGAAAGGTGCCCCCCCCCCCCCCCCCACTTTCATTGTGCTATTGTTTTAGAAAAAATGCACGCTTTTGAAAAGAAATCCACTAAGAATAATGCAGCAGTAGTTTATTAACATTGTAGCTCATGGAGTATGCATATTGTAACGAAATTTCGTTTTTATTGTAGACAGCTTTAGTGTGTAGGATGTTAGCAAAATAGGGCGATTCCATGCAGAGTCTCCCATACGACTTATTTTATCCATTTCGTCCATGGTAATGACTAGTCTTGTAGGGATACCGGATATAACCATTATTTAATAGTTATGTCAAGATATTTTTTAATTTCTTTCTGAAATATATGGATAAAATTAGACATATTATGTCGTACGGGGGACACATTGCACGGAATCATCCAGTAGCAGATTTGAGTTAATGTACAGCCTATAGCTTTTGTTTTATAATGTCAAACAAGTTGGCATCTCCGTGACGTATCTTGCGAGCTTCTCTCCCATATGCTCAGTACATAAAATTTCATAAATTTCTTAGTTTTTGATCAATGAATAGATTTGTTTCATACAGGTTTTGTGTAAACATATATGGCAATGCTTATATCTCAGGTGCATGTACGATTGAAATTGTCTTTAGAAATAATGGAAATTAATGATTTTGGGGGTACAGGGCGAATGGAAGAGGAGCTCGCAAGATACGTCACGAAGTTGCAATTGTATGACCGTTATCGGTTTGCGTTTCCAACCACTGATGAAAGGGTTACGTTAATTTTCTATCTGACCGACAGGATGCAGGACAAATGGGCCGTAAGACTCCCTTCCCTCCCCTTTTCAGAAAAGGAGGAAACAAAACAAAAACAAAACCCCTAAAAAGAAAGAACAAACAAACAGGAAATAACTTTACCTTGATATTTTCGATGATACTTGGATCTTCTTCGACATCCTTTTGTATAGCTATGAGTATGTTGCTATAAGCTCCATTCTCTAGCTCAATTGGGTTGCGATCTTGTGCCTTGCACAGATTTGCCAGCAACAGGCAGACCAAAAAGTGAAAAGAAAAACCAATGCGTTTGATCAGCATAGCTTAGTAGTTTTCGGGTGTCCACAGAGCAGAGAACATACGATCTTCTCTCAACGAGTTTACTTTGAATAATCAGCAGAAACTGATGTGCTTGTGGTATTTACACAAAACTTAGAAATCACCCGACACGATTATAGGCGTCGGTAGCGGGGACAATGAGGGGGTCGATTTTTGACCCCCCCCCCCCCCCCCCGGCAATTTGTCCCCTTCAAAGGAGCCCCTCGCAAGAATAATTTTACATCTACATGTAATAATTTCGCATTACAACGATGCATGATAACTTTCAGAATTTCTAAGATCAAGACAATAAATAATCTTGCAGGATATCAACCAGTTACCTGACTTTCTCTGAACAGTCCAAACCCCAAATTTTCTCACTTGGTCACTACGCTTCCTAACATTCACGTGCGGATAGAAGCAGTATCTCAACACTTCGTCTACTAATGTCATTACCCCATAAGTGTCGCTAATCCCCACTGCCATTTACTATTTTCACTGGTGAAACTTTTCTCATTTAGTTTTAAAGATCACATTGGAAGAAAATCACAAATATGGCAATTAATGTATCACTAGAAACTGGGAAGCTTACAGATGGCAATCGTATAAGTTTTATGTCGACTGCGTATCTGATGATTATAAAAACAACATAAATAAAAGCTCTTCAAAGAATCTGGAATATCCGAGGATTCGCCAGAAATATAGCGATATTTTGATGTCGTCACATGAGGGATCGATCCTGCTTAAGCAGACGACGTCCTATAATGAATTAACGTAATTGCAATGCAATTATTTATCAAATTATAAAGAGTTTGGTGTATTTAAACATGACCTTATTTCACACCATTCTAAAAGGGAAAGTGAAACTGATTCTGATAGCTAAAACCGTTTGATTGTAAATACACAGGAGAAGGGTCAATGATCAATGAAATAAACCCCATTTTTAAATTGAAAAGCCCTCCGAATAATAGCTGGATGGTATTCGTTCCCTCTTGAAACGCCGAACATGCCCCGGTGCAAGCAGCTGAAAATACAATGGCGTCTTATTTTGTTTACAAGTGACTGATTCCTTTATTTTTTTAACGCTGCATTTTTCATCAAAATAATACCATACACGAAGTTAAGAGTGAGGCAACAGACTAACATTAAGACTGACGCTAGTCAAGTAAGAGAAATAAGTAAGAGGAGATGACAAAACAGGCACTGAAAAATGTGTATGATGTTATGGGACATCGTCTGCTTAGACAGGACTGGTCCTTCGTGTGTCGTCACACATCTCAGCAGCGTTCAAGGAGCTTTTCAGCTGCTATATCGGGGGCTGTATTTTACCGTTTTATAATTGATAATAATCATTAATTCAAATGTTTCCAAGCTTTGAATTTGGATAACCTTGTTTAATTTATGCCATCTATGCAATAAGCCAATATTTATTTTGATGGAATTTTCTTCCAATGTGATCTTTAAAAAAGAAGCTCTTCTAATATCGGAATGTGTCATATTCAATGTGCTCTTTTAAAGGGATCGAAACGTTTCCAATCGTGGTATTTTGGAGTTTGGCCCGGCTCGGGTAATTATTCAGGAATCTCCGACGGAGATTCCTGAATATTACCCGAGCCGGGCCAAACTCTTCTCCGTCCATCTTCGGCAAAAGAGCACGCAATAGACCGCTTCGGTAATGTATGCAAATTTTATCCATACCTTTCAAACAAAGATTGTTCTTGACAACCTGAAAGCATGCCGGAGGCTTGGACATAGCAACAAATAATGTATATGCAAACTGGATTCCAAGCATTGAGGCTCATTTATAAAAAGCAGGTTCAAGGAATAGCTCGTCACTAGGTGCTCAGAGAATATAAGTGCATAAATTTGTATACATTACAGAAGTGGTCTATTGCGGTGATACGCATTCGACCAAAGAAAGACGAACTAAACAACCCAACTGACAAACTACCCCACCTTCGACGGCAATTTTGTTCGCTGCTCCAAGATTGTTGTTATGCACGGCCTTGCAATAGGGGCAAGCGATATCGAGCGGTGGCTCCCTTAACTTTTAAAATTTTGCTCTAATAAACTGATGAAATATGCTTCATTATTTATCAAAATTTCGATCCAAATCAGTTGCGTAGATACGAACACACTTTCTATTGTTAGTGGGGGATATTGAATAGATCATCCCCCCACTAACAATGGATAATTATGCGTGTCTACGCCCGTGATCCAAATCCAATAAATATCTTTCACCAAATCCTCTTTTAAGCTATTAGTTTGGAACTAGCTTAAAGCAAATGACAAGTTAGATAACTGACGGTGCCCTTCTGAAATAAATTTTTCTTCAATAATACAAGAGTTGGACAATGCAGTGCATTTTGAAGGGGCAAGGGGACAATTTGGCCCCCCCCCCCCCCCAGCCTACAGATTTTTCAACCATGAAAAACAATTTAACACGGACTTTAAACTCATTATATGCAATTATTATAAAGTATATTGTAACCAAACTGCTCTTAAAACCTCTTTTTTTCTCACTCGCTGGCAATGCGAACTCGTAAAAAATAAATTTTCAGTAGACTTTTTGAAGCCAGCCGTTAAAGGTTAAGCAAACTAGCTTTGGGGATTTCAGAGCACATATCAAGCCAAGAATTTAAATGCCACTGTATGATTATGATTTGAAATAAAATCTGAAATAATTAGGTTGAAACATACAAATCACAGGTTTATACATTATGAAGATATAAACCTGTCCAAACACTGTCAATCGTAATGGACTAATTTTTTCTGCTCACAAATAGCTATGATTTAATTGTGCTGTTGCTAATGATACTACTAAGCGTCAATAAAAAAAAAGTCAACAGTTGAAAAGGAATCTCCCTTTATATATACTTCAAAATATTTGGAGAAAATGTCCATACCTGCGGATTGCTTAGGGTCTCTTGACTCTCTTGTATTAAATAACACCATTAATTTGGCGATATCTCACGCTTTCGTGAGCAAAGTCAAATTTATGAATGGGTGCAAAATGCAGTCTTGACAAAATTTTGCATTTGTTAAGCATGTTGACGCTGGCCCATCAGCGATATTGGGGGTTATAAAAAGGCTTTGAAATTTTCATATTCAGATCATCAAGGACAGTTTATGAAAAAGAACAGGAGTTGTTAAGAACAGGAGTCTTAACCGATGTCTCGAAATGGTTGTCTCCCGCTCTCTGTTCACCCTCTCTATAAAGGTGCCCTTGTTGATGCCCCCTTCTTCGAGGACGCTTCTGTTCTCTGTATATCCTTAAATATCCCATCAATGAGCAATTAGCCACTTTATTGAGTATTTTGAAATCTTACTTTTTGGTGGTTTTTTAACATTTAATCATAAAGATGAAATGAAATGAAATGAAATCTGGCTTGCTCACTCAACCATAGGTTTTGATGGGATATATCAATACACACGGAGAAATAAAAGCCTTTCTATAAGTCTTTTAGCGAACAGAAAGAAAATTTCCCAGCCTTTTCACGACTCTCAACTTTCCTGACACCAGTAAGAACAAATCGATTTCTGGTCAAGTATGTATTATAATATTTTGGGGTCATTTGATAGAAGACATCCTATTAAGCTATCGATAGGTATTAAAATTTCAAGCAAATATTTCGAAATATTTATTTTCCCAACTGTCAGGTTTTAATGGTTCGCAAATTTGTGGACACTAGCCAGATTCCGATTCTTGTCAAGTCTGAATTCGGCACCCTTTCTCAAAATTGGCTTTTGCTCACCCGAGCGTAATATATTGTCACATTTGTCCGTATCATATCACAAAAGAGACCATAAACTATCAGCTAGAATGAACATTTTGTAAAATTATTTTGATGTATTCATGTTTAGGAAGAATTTTTCCAATTGTTAACTTTTAGCCGGATTCATTGTATAATTATCTTTCTTCTTCTTCTCTTTCGTCTTTTTCGTTTCTTTACTCCACATTCTGAACTTTGTAAATCTGATACTTCTAATCCGTCTCACCTTTTTATTGCATCCCAATCAGAATTAATTATTCTATACGGGAGCCTAATCATTTACAAGCAATGCTTTTTATTTAGGCTCCCCACATTTTACATTTTTTCTTCTCTTTGCCAGTTGTTCATATACCTCTCAAACTTTCTACCTATTTACTGTACATTGTACTTGACTTGAGTTCTTTACCCCTATGTTTTGATATGGATATGTGGATATGTGGATCAAAGGAATATCCGACATCCTTCCCCTTCCGATGCAAATTAGGGAGTGGAAAATGTTGGGTTTTTTCTGGATCACCATTGGCTCGGATGTTTGCCCCCCTCCCCCCCCCCCCGAAGCCAAGGTTTAAATACACCGATGTAGATCAATTAACCATGTTGAAAGGGGGCATATTACTGCTGGTGCCACAACTATACATGTTGCCCCTAAAGCTTTCTTATTCCCATCACTCTAATGTGCCCCTAAAAAAAGGAACAGAGGGTAGCTTTTTTTTTAATCTCCCAAAGCTCACTTGCTGGTGAGCTTTGGAATTTATAGTGTATCAAATTACTGAACCAAGCAGATAGCATCAAGTATTTTAATATCGGTGCACTCTTAACATCAGTGCATTCATTTTTTTTACCATGAGATTGTGAACAGAATCTCACTAAATTGGTCAATTAGTGCCATGACCAACTTCCTTGATCACAATGTCACATAGCACTGTGATACTAATAAATTTTAAATTATTTTTAACAATGATATAAAATAATGACAGACTTCAGGTATGAAAATAAAAGCAAATGATTAAACATGCCCTAAAATATGAATTGACGATTGTCATTATCATTATCATAATCATATCATTTGCAAATTGGTACATAATTCACAAAAACCGTGGCCTTCAGCGTGAGAAAAAAATCTAAATCGCTCGCCAATAAATGGTCAGGCCGGGGTGATCCCAGAAGACCGAAAGCCCACGAGACCAACAACCCAATAGACATAAGAAAATATAGACAAGAAGAAAGTTCCGAACGGTCCACTAAACGGACAGTGTCTATTCCATGGGCTGTAGCACATCAGGCCATTAAACGCAACACCAAAGTATAATGTTGAGGCAGTATCTATATGTAGAAGACACATGAAGAAAGAAACAATAAGATGTCGAATACGATCTTCGATTATATCTTAAACAAAATAGATAGGTTTACCGATGTCTCGAAATGGTTGTCTCCCGCTATCTGTTCACCCTCTCTATAAAGGAGGACGCCCCATCGACCCTGATTCTCCTTGTTTTTACATAGAATGAAGGCTCAGTTGAATCAGAATAAGTTTGAATTTTACTTTATTAAGTATGCATTCATAACCGCCAAAACCAGTACATTTAAACAAGAACGAAGGAATTGCCTACCTTGAAGTAAGAAAGAAATGGCAACTTAATTGTATAGGATATATTTCCGGCCTATTTGTCGCATGTGCAAAAGCCTAATTTGATTTGATTTCATTTGTTTCCACGATCAGTTTACATAATGTACGTACAAAGAGAAATAATATACAGTTAAAAAATATTTAGTTTAAAAACATATAATTTACATTTCCTCGTTACACTCGGCTATCAGTGAAGATAGTAGAATAAAGACAAAGTATCAAGATCCTAAAAGCTATATGATATCAAAATAACAAAAAAATGGATATACAAGATATATGGGTAAAAAAATGTCATGTAACTTTATAACTGACGGTCTTTGAGTGAGTTTCTCCCAACAAACTGTCTATTAACATACACATTTCTAGTATACTTTTAAGGAAAAATAACAGCAGCAATAAATTATATAAACTATAAATGCATAGCATGGGCCAAAAACAAAATGAATTAAGCAAAATAGGTATTTGTAAATACCCGTAAGAGGGGCGGATCTAGATTTTTTCCAAGGGTTTTTTTTTTGCTATTTTGAACTCCCGTAAGTGATGTTTTCCTGGCATCTACTAACGCAATGGAGACCATAAAAAGCAGTCCATGATAACGTGTGGTTCTGGACATATTGTGATGGCGTTTTTTAAATTTTTACTTGCCAGGCCAAGGGGGGGGGGGGGGAGCTTTAACCCCCCCCCCCCCCGTAGATCCGCCACTGCGTAAACATGGTAAAATGCTTCGTGATAAAATAGCTTCGGAATTGTTTGTAATCCTGTGCTTCTTCTTGTATGAATTATGATTGAAAACGAAGTATTAAACTAGAGATAACTTTTTCAAACTTTGAACTCGGTGTGAGTGAAATAAATGTACATGCATTGATGTAAATTGCCTGATAGGAAACATCTCAATAATATTGATTGATT
The DNA here is from genome assembly GCA_025617745.1 of Heliocidaris erythrogramma. Classification (NCBI taxonomy): domain Eukaryota; kingdom Metazoa; phylum Echinodermata; class Echinoidea; order Camarodonta; family Echinometridae; genus Heliocidaris; species Heliocidaris erythrogramma. The sequence goes on from CM046866.1 coordinate 41,899,834, forward strand.
GATTGAAATTAACATTTATTTCCTTCTCATCGGTACAATGTTATATACAAAAGATACATGCGTAGCAAAGTGGTGAACATAGAGTGCAATACAGCAAATAATTCAGAAAATATAAGGAGGTAAAAACCAGAAAGCAAAGCTTGTGTTGGGAACGCCCTTAGCAATTGAACACAAGTTACTAAAAGAACATTTTTATGTATAAGTACGAGTTTTGCAGATACAGAAGGAATCGATTATAGGGAAGAGAATACAGCAGATGGAAGAAATTGAGAAGAAAGTTAGGCATTGGAGCCTTCTATACAAGGTGTCTACAATGACATCATCAAGGATTGGAGTACACTAGTGTGGCTATTCAGGTATGTCATTGACGTGAACTTTTATTCAAACAACTACATCCTTATGTGTACGACGCCCACATACCATACTGATAATAATTGAAAAAAACGAGTATGCCAAGAATGCGACGCAGGCAAGTGTAATGATAGCCCATGTGGGTAGTGCAACTCCATATGATCGCGTGGTTGTCGCCATGGTTGTCGCCATGGTTGTAGGAATGGTAGTTGGAGGCAGAGGACGTCTTGAGATGGACACGATGTTCGATAACGGGCCCGCATTACCAACCTCATCCCAGGCTCTTATCATAAATGAATAGATGGAGTCTGAATCTTCACCAGGCAGACGGACAGTGATGGACTCGAGAGTACCAGAGGAAGCGACTCGGGAGAGGTTACCTTGGAGGAGATTGGTGTCGGCAATAGCAGTGGATGAGGTGAAGTTCGTGCGTATTTGTGTAAAGTTTTTTGAAAAACGGAGCTCGTAGTACGCAGCTGTAGATAAATGGTTGAAGAAGAAAATGTTAAACCAAATTTTAAAGTGGAAGAACCTGGACACTTCTTAGTCGAAGATTGGTACAATATTATTTACCAAACTATATGCTAGACCAAGATGACAATATTATGTAATCTATGATCGGACAAGGGTAACAGAAATACAGGCCGGAAAGACATGATACTCACCTCAATCTTGATGTCAACGGACATGAGTAGTGTAATAACGAAATTTAATCGGATAATTATATGTAGTTGGAATGCCAGACAGAACGCCCTTTGGTATATTGGTAAATATGAGAAAGTGATTTTACGCTGATTCCCTTGCTTGTCGGAATCTTTGGCTTATTTTCTGGAAGATTTCACGGGCAACTCCCTCATCACCATTCAAATACTATTGTCTAGCAAAGCCACTGTTTATTTAGAAAGGAGTATTTCACCTGTTCCCTGATCTAAATCATCCCCTACAGCTGACCATGTCAGTGTCACACTTCTGTTCTCATCGTATGTTCTCTCCGTGCCAGCGAAGTCCGTGATCTTAGACGGTGCTAGGATGTCAATGTTCAGATCTGGAGAGTAGCTGTGGACTTGGAAGACACCAGCCGTAGTCGTTCGCATGAATGATAGAGACGCGATGGGATTGGCAGGAGACGGAGTTTGTGTCGCCACATCTCGTTTTAGTCGCATTGGGCCTGGAAAACAATAAAAACAATCAGTAACCTACTTTGAATGGTAAACCTAGCCCCTTGTACACTGAAATATAGTTTAATTTGCTAAATCCATCTCCATAATTATTTTGCGATCATACACTGTAAAAACTGAAGTGCTGAAACACGAGTGCTAATTGGAAGTTTGCACTTGACGTGCTATTTCTAACACCTCACATGCCATTTGCGTCTGGGAGATGATAAGGTGCAGAAAATTGAGTGCTAAAAGTAAGTGCTGAATGTTAGGACGCTTGTTTTACACTTCAAGTGCTGACCAACGTCCCGTGATTTAATAAGCGATTTCGTAATTAGGATTTGCGCATGAGCAGATAAAGGTCATTTGACATAAACTGGCATGTTCGTTTAAAATGCACTGAGATAAGCATCGACTGTGTAATGATTATTCATATATTCATTTAATTATACTTTTCATTAAATCCACTGAAAAGCAACAAAGTGTTCATTGATGGTTGGTATTTGACAGTCTTCCAAATGATAGCCAACTTGCAAACAATGCGCTTTCCACAAGCGTTCATTGACGTGCTATTCTAGTCACCTGATCTATGATGTCCTTCTTTCATAGAGTTTGAATTCTTTAGGTTGCTATGTCGGGAAAGCTTACGTATTATCTTTCTTTGAAAAGATGCCTATCCCCGTGCCTATCCTAATGAAAAAGGGAAGGTCAATTGCGAAAAGTTGCTCATGTGCCAATAGACCTGTTTACTCAGTGATTCAAATTTATGGATGTTTCTTTCCTGGGGACCTAGTAACGAGGGACCTAGTAACGAGGTATCATTAACATGTTATTAATGAATGAACTACAATACTTGGAATCGAGTTTGCATACATTATTTGTTGCTATGTCTGACAAGCCTCTGGCAAGCTTTCAGGTTGTCAAGAACAACCTTTGTTTCAAAAGTATGTATAAAATTTGAATCACTTATTTGTAAACAGGTCTATTACGAAATCTGTAGTGCAAGAGCCATCATCTGCTGCACAGGCATGGCGTGGTAAGTAAAACTTTAAGACATTAAATTTAGAACTTCTGTAATTTTATGCGAATAAAGGTATCAAATAATATGATAATTACGTTAATTTTTGTGATGGTGGATATGAAACATGATGAAAAGCAATGAAGTGGAAATGCCATGTTTCAGCGTGTGGCCAACCGTCTACGGTACGCGTTGTCGACGTTGACATGAAGATTGTTGATCAGCCAGGCATGGGGCGCGATCGACCGCACGGGCCGGGGCCGGGCCTGGGAAGTTTGGAAGGCAGTGTGTGTGCTTTTTTTCGTCACGATTGTAGATTGCCGAAATGGAACAATTAAACCTCCGAAATTGCCACTTCTTGGTCTAAAGTAATTCTCAGATGATTAAATCCACATGCCATGGTTTTAGTCCATAATAGTTCATATCAATCTAAAAACAAAATCTAGACCTTACTGTAAGGCTGTTTAACAGACTATAGAAGAGTGAGTTTTCAGCACTACAGGTGTGATTTTGTTCATACTGTTTGTGTGTGTTCTTTAGCACTACTTATTGGGTGCAAAAGTGTTAGCACTAGTAGTGCCGTTTTGGGGGCTCTAAAATGAGTTATTTAATGCACTAGAAGTGTTGTTTTGGCGAGGTGCATGCGTATAATAGCACCAGAAGTGTAAAAGGCTTACACTTAAAGTGTTTAAAGTAGCACTTGGACTGGTGTTGAATTATAGCACGTGTACAAGTGCTACTTTAGCACAATTTGTGCAGTCCCTATGCGTGCCCTTGCAGGTGCTGCCTCCAGATCTCGAGGTGCTAAAAATAGCACTTCATTTTTTACAGTGTATCGATCAGTGTACAAATACATGCACGCACATGTGGCTGATTTATACTAGATTTCATCCCTGTTCCAAAGTATTTGATTCGTGGCAGCTCCTTCACGGCGAAAGTAAGGTCTTTCTTTTTTTCAAAACAGAGCTTGTGAGGGTGTCTAGAATCAGTCGGATATTTACAGTATATCAAGGCCACCCTATACGGAAATTTATATTTATATACAAATTCTACAGGTTCTAAAAGTTTTAGACAGGGAGACAATGTAGGTGGCCACAAGACAGGTTTCACATACATATAGTGTGTGTGCGTGTGTGTGTGTGGGTTTACATATATCAGTTGTGGGGTACAGAGAACAATAGAGCATAATGATAGCCTTTATTCCGTCATGCTCGTGGGGTACAAAATACAATACAAGTGCTTGCGGGGTACAAAATACAATAGGAGAAGACAATAAAGTTCCCCACAAATCAATGTGTGTGAATGCGTGTGCGTGTGTGTGCGTGTGGCTTTGTGTGGGTGTGTGGGCGTGTTTAGCCGTATGTCCGAGGACATTTTAGGACAGAGAACAAAAAAAAAATAGAGGAACAATACTTGTCCTCGAGTCGGAAGTAAAGCCATGTAAAGCGGTGTGTGCGTGTGTGCGTCTGCGTGTGGCTTTGTGTGGGTGTGTGTGCGTGATACATGTATATATGTAAAAACTCACTGTTTGATGAAGGGTCTGTGTTTCCGCTGACATCCACTTTGACGCCATATCGCCCATTAGACGAGAAATCGAGGAAATAAGCTGAGTAAATAGCATCACCTCCGATTAGGTCAGCTCCTGAATACAGTAAATCATTGAGAACAAGAAGTCCATTGCTTCCTTTCATTGGATCATTTCGTAAAATGACATACTGTTTTATATCATTATTATATTATATACTAATATTGATTTACAACCACCCACGTATAGGTGTCTCTGATTTTGGTGTTCAGGTTGCTCTTGATATCCAAAAGTAACCCCCCCCCCCCCTCTAAAAAAAGGAAAAGCAAAAGAAAGGGAAAAAAAGAATACTTGAATACTTGAAAACCATTGTTTTCTGAGGAAAATGCCTGAATCAGAATGCCTGCACTGGAAGAAGAAAAAAAAATTGGCTACCCCACTGTGATGAGATAATGTTGCTATTTATATTATGTTTACTAGCTCTCTCTTCTCTCTCTCTCCTCTCTCTCTCTCTCTCTCCTCTCTCTCTTTCTCTCTCTCTCTGATTTTGATTTGATTTGATTTATTCGTCAGGTATATTGCAATACAAACATAACCAGGTACCATGACAGGATAGCCCATGAAAGCCGAAATGGCTTATTTCCAATGGGGTCCTTACCTAAATAACTGATTAAAAAATACCCTAAGAAAACACATTAGTACGGCTACAAGACTATCGTACACGTACGACAAGTAATAAGAATGTACTAAAGTAGCAAAATAAAACATAACATTTTTATAAAGTAGGCGAAGATTACATAAACGTGAAAACAAGACTTACTCAACGGAAAAAACTATATACAGAAAATCATAATGAATCTATAGATAATAAACGTTGGTTACATAAGTCATATAATATAGGAAAAAAACATCTGAGCTACAAAAAGGAGAGGAGAAATATAGTTATGGAGTAGACACATTTTTCAGATGATGCTTCAATACCCTTTTAAAATGTAAAAAATTCTTAGCTGACTTAACATGATTTGGGAGGGAATTCCAGAAAAGAATACCGTTAAAATAAAAGGAATTTCCAATTTTACCTTTCCGCTTAGGCACTACGAAATTAAATTGACTATTTCTAGTGTCATGCCCATGAACACTTGAAGAGCGAGTAAAATTATTTGAAATATAGTGATCTGCATTAGAGTCAAAAATATTATGTACATGGTGAATTCAAAGTTGTTGTGATCTAAGGTTTACATGAAGAAGACCAGCTGTTTCAAGTTCACTCTTCCCAATGTGTGTTCTAATTATATTATATTGGATGGCTCTGGGATACCAGAGAATATTCCACGAGTTAGGGCCAATATTGATGAGTGCAATAAAGATGAGTGCAATATTGGCCCTAACGAGTGGTATTCCATGAAATAAAGCCATCCAATATAATTATTATCTATACCCTACAGGAAAATGATTTAAAACTTAGTAAAAATCATTTTAACCGACCACATTCAGTTAATAGAGCCCCTCATCATACTTCATTGTGATCACACAACTTTAACTTAACCTCTTTATGACGTCATGTGCGTATGTGTGTATCTGCGCGCACGCAAACAGACCAAACAAAATACGGCATATTATTACACATATAGGTTATTTTTCCGATAGAATAAAACCTTGTATTTTTCCGTTCTGTGAGATTTCTGTTGTTCAGTTTGATTGCATACAATACAGTTAGCATATTAACTGTCTTGCGTGTATTACGTTACTCTTGTCAATGTTGTAAAAGGGTGGAATATTGTCACGATATTCAACGCTTGCGCTGATATACCATTGCAATTTTTGTCCGACGCATGCGCAGAAGCACGTTCGGTGGAGTCTTGCTTTCATCAATCGCTCGCACAAAAAGATTGCGACGAAGCGCTAAATGCCATAGGTTTACACGTAAATTTTCAGTGTTGTATGTTTAGTTCTCATACCTTTAGTTTTGTGTATGGCAGCGCAGCGCAGCCTCGATATTGCAAGCGGTAAATTCGAAACATTTGTAAACAAACATGGACGTTGGAATTTGCTGTTTTGGATCATTATATTGAAGGATCATTTTTACTCTGTATATTGGATGTTGGTGAGTACGTAAACCAATTTCATTGTTTTTTATTGTTCCAACTGGCCTGCTTTACTGTGCTAGTTTGAGGTAGCACATATTTTCCATAGACCTGCACGGTCTGAGCTCTATCTGTATCCTGACTTGAGCTGTTGGGTACCATCTTCTCCAGGCCATTGTAAAGTTGTATGTTTCCTCGAATTTGTATGTATAATAATAATAATATTAGATTTCTTTCGTGGTATATCAGATATATAGCATTCATCTAGCATAAATATTGCACGAATCGAAGATGAGTGCAATATTCATGCTAGCTGAATGCAATATATCTGATATACCACTCAAGTGCATCCAATATTATATAAATATTGCACGGCAAGTTTAGTAGTGTAGCCTATGGGGAATTCAGCGTTGCGTGTAAATCAAGCGGATAAAAATATGCGTTTTTAATGCGCAGCTAAAATACCTTATATAGTATACAAATAATGAATGTTTATGAGTGCAATGGAAAGAATATTTTCATGAGTTGAAAGATGGAATGTTCCATTCAATGAGGCGAAGCCGAATTGAATGGAACAGATTCCATCTTTCAACGAATGCAAATATTCTTTCCATTGCACGAATGAAAAAAAATAATTATTTGTTTTATACAACATCTGAGTAGATCCTATATAAGTGCGTTGTATTATTATTATTATTACACATAGATCTATAGGCAAAGTCCGGTAGTATCATTACGTGCGCTGTATCGCAGCCGCGCATTACACTGAAAAGGTCGAGGCGTTGAATGGAAAAAATCGTATGGAACAAAAATGCACGCCAGCTAGCGCTAAACCATGGAATGGAACAAATATTTAATAACATGTGACCTATTATTCTCCAATCAAATTACAAGGATCTACTCAGGTGTTGTATAAATAATAATATTGACTGGCCTTGAGGGGGGACATCGAAAATGTTGCCCGCAACAGAATCATATTGCCCCGAGTCGAAGACGAGGGCAATATGATTCTTTTAAGGGCATCATTTTCCATATTCCTCGAAAGTAGAGCCAGTCAATATTATTATTATTACCTATATCATCATGTATATGCCTATCTTGTAGCAATGACGGACTCGTCTGTTTGCCTGTCAGTCTCTCTGATTTCAGATAATTCATGCACGTATGTAATCTGGGCCAAGCAATTGTGACGTAAATTGTTACCGCGCGTATCCATTGTTTAAGCCTACAATTTAACGCGTACACAATACTGCGCGTATGCACTTTAATAAAAGCGCACTGACAAGGTTGATGTCATGTCGACCGCACTTTTTGTACACAAAGTGAATGGTGCAACCGGCCGGGAGGAGGGAAAATACCAGGGAATGATGACCGCTCAGAATTAGGTCATTTGCGCACCGCGCAAAATATGAATACACCACCGGGCGGCCACGGGGAAAGTCAGGATTGCGTAAGCCCCATTCACTCGTACACAAAGTTTATGCGTCGAACGCGTCCGTTGGACTAAGCGGGATTACATTTCGACTGCACGAAGCCGACCGAATCTCGCACGAAAGCTCGAGCTCAGGCGGAGCGTGCATGTTGTGCAGAGACCGGTCTGTGCGAGGTTTGCGCCTCGCGGGGAAACGGCATGATCAGCTCAGGTAACGATCACGGTGCCCTCTCGCGGCATTAAAACGTCCACAATCTGCGGTTGAGTATCCCTTTAATTGCCCTGTAAAAATGCCCCATATAGGTAATAATCTGACTTTATTGACTCTCTCTGTGATGAATATGCTTAAGCTGTCTTGATTTAGTATTTCTTTCATTACTTAAAGGGATACGCCACCAGGCAGCCGTGGGGAAAGTCAGGATTGCGTAAGCCCCATTCACTCGTACACAAAGTTTGTGCACTGAACGCGTCCGTGGGACCAAGTGGGATTACATTTCGACTGCACGATGCCGACCGAATCTCGCATGAGAGCTCGAGCTCAGGATGAGCGTGCATGTTGTGCGGCGACCAGTCTGTCCGAGGTTTGCGCCCGTGGGGCAACGGCATGATCAGGTAACGATCACGTAACGATTACGGTGCCCTCTCGCGGCATTAAAACGTCCACAATCTGTGGTTGAATATCCCTTTAACAGAGGCCTGGGAACGATTTTGTTACTGGGGGTGCTGTGAGCAAAAAAGGTCCTCTGCATTTTAGTGTCTCTTTTTAAGTCCAAAAATCTCTGACAAGCAAAAAAAAAAACAACGTCCTCAGCATAGCACCCCCGCACCCCCGGCTCCCAAGTCCCTGTTACTTAACATTTGATATAATACTCACGACAATTACTTTTTCCAACGCTGTCCACATCGTCCAAATAAATTTGACTTTTATTTCTTATCAAATTAATAAAAGACGAGCAATAAAATGTCATACCTTTAGAATGTCCAAATCGTCTTTTAAAATAATTGAGGATTTTCCCCCCTTCTCAGGTTCATCGCAACGATTGTAGATAACTGAAGATAGCTTTTTTGTAGAAAACACAGAAAACATTAGTTAGATTCAAACATCTAATATTTTTTCTAACCTCGTCCATTATCGTAGAGGGGAATAGTAGTCACATTTCCGGTTGTCGTGCTATCTACTTCAGCAGTCACCGTAGCGTCGAGGACGGGTACGTAGTTGACGTGGACATAGGCATAGATCTCCACCAAAGGAGCAGTGGCGTAGTTCACCATCTGATACAGATGATTAAGAGATTAAACGTTATACCGGTATTTAGTCATATATCATGTACATTACATGCAGAGGAACACTTTTGAGGGGAATTTACCAACTGTTCGCATGGATTTCTAGTTCTTGTTATGACGCTGTGCTAGTCTGATTGAAGATCAAATAGAGGGTGGATTTAAAATATGTTTTTCGCATTTCACTATATCTAGCACATTTAAAGTGTATACGAGATAGAAAAGTCAGCGACAAATCAGTATACTGAGTATAATGATTTTTATGTCTTTGCAACGGTATGGGCTCCTTACAGAGACATGGGAATGAGAAAGAACAGAGAAATGAGACACATAGATCCGGGACATAGATATGTGTCATGACAGGGAGTTACGATCTAGTGGCTATCTTTATTTCTTGAAGTATATAATGATGGACAGAGGGTGAAAGATTGAGAGCAAAGGAGGAAAAGAGAGGTAGGGAGGCAGAGAGAGAGAGAGAGAGAATAGGCAAACTGGCGGAAAATTAAAACAAATGAAAAAAATAAAGAGATATAGGATATACAGACAGAGGGAAAGGACGTGAACACTGACGAATGTTTGTAACGTACCTTTGTTCCTAAGAAGCTATTTACAACTGGAGGATAAACATCGTCAGAACGTGGTTTAGAGTTCACTTCCACACTGACGTATTCCACAAGACTGTTACCGCCGTTACTGATTTCGATGCTCCAAATACCTGCCTATTTATAGATTTGAAAAAAATGTCACAAATAAAGAGTCTGAGTTTTAGCATTTTATACTAAGAATACAATCTAAAAATGAATATTTGGTGTTTTTCACGAAAATTTGACAATAGTCATGATAGCAATAGGCAGGGATGTCGATCCGTGTTTATGACGGGGGAGGGTGACCGGCAAGGGAGCGAAGCCAGTGGCGTATCTAGGGATTATGGCACCAGGGGCAAAAAATGAAGTCCCCCCCCCCCCCCCCCCCCCCCCTCCGAATGCCCAAACTTATCTACGTTAGCGAGGGAGCAAAGCGACCGAGCGGCAAATTTTTCAATTTTTAACCCTAAAAAACGCAATTTCTTGTGCATTTTACCGAGGAAATTTTGCAATTGAGCCGCAGAGAAGCTCGAATTTTATACATGTACATTGATAAGCGGATTTCTATTCACTCACTTCTACAATCGGGAGCAAAACTGACGAAAACCCTATAAAGGCTTGAGAAGCGTCGAGAAATTCAGCAAGGCTACCGAAAGTTGAGATTTCTTTCAAAAGTTTAACCTTTGCAAATGCTGTTTTGTATACCCTTTATCCTATTGGCGGCGCAATATTTAGCAGGAGTCATATGAAACTTACATGATATAGCGAGCAAGGCAAATTCATCTTTATTTTTTTTCAAATTTTGAACCCTTTAAACTATTTAAGAACTGTTTAAGCCTACTGGGGGCGCGAAATTACGAGATCATGAAAAAAAAAATAATTATGCGAGGGAGCAAGGAAAATGTTCGCATTTCAAACCTTCAAAAACTAGATTTCTAGTGCATTAACCCTGCGGATTTGGGGGCGCGTAATCCTCATAAAGATTATGATTTTTCTTCATTTCCCCCTATTTTTTTCCTCTCCTTATGCTTTTTTTGCGCCCCCTCCAAGTGCCGCCTGGGGCACGTGCCCCCTGCCCCCTCCCCTAGATACGCCACTGAGCGAAGCGACCAAGCGGCGGGGGGGGGGGGGGGGTTATCCCACACAAGGGACCTTTTCGAAAATCTGTCTATAAAACTTGCATTTTAGAGCATCCCAAAATGTTTTTTTTTAATGAAAAGAAGGAATGCACGGATACGCCAATGGACGGAGCTTCTCAATTGAGAATAACACTGCGAGCGAATGAATTTTCTTCGATATTTCGCATTGAAATTATGGCATTTCTTATTTCCTTACTTCTAATCATTAAAGAATGTGATGGTATTTCAAGATCAAACATAGTGAGTTGGGATAATTATTAGTTTTAAGTTAATGTATCATAATTGTTATTCATTTTATCCAAAAATATTTGGGGATGATAATACAGACCATCCCCCACCTCATTTTTTTAAATATATATTTATATATATATATATATATATATATATATATATCAACACCCATGGAAATAGGTCCTTTTATTCAAGTTGTTTTATAGAAGTTGGAAGTTGGAAGTTTTGAAGCTTCAAGTCAGTATTGTGGCTTAATGGCCGTTATGGATACAATTGACAGAGCGTCTAGGGAGTTGATCAAAAGAGAGAATGACAGAGAAATGGCGCTAACTGCATAAGAATTGAAGACCAAAACAAATATTCTAAAGCTAAAAATTATTTTTTTTCTGTTGGTAAATGAAAATGTAAAGCAAATAATCAATAAATCAAACAAATAGACAGGAGAAGTGCTACCTTTTCGGTGCTCGTATAGTGACTGCACCTGAAATGCTGTTTTAGCACTGTCTTACAAGTGTGCTAATTTACCAGCAAAAAATAAATGTGACCGTGGCGAGCCAGACCTCGAGCCAGATTCCGCTGATTGAGAGGCGCTGACGTTACCGATAGCTTCTACAATCCAGTTTAGTCATGGGAGTCAAGTAGATAACATGAACTATGTGGTGTCGTAAATTCACTATGTAACAATACGATCTGCTTTAAATCATACGATGTGAGTTAGTCTAGCGGTAATGCCAGCAATTCTCGATCAGCGGACCCTGGTTCGAGGCTCGCCAGAATCACGATTTTTTTATTTATTTTAGGTATCCAAAGAAAATCACAAATAAGGCAATTAATGTATCACTAGAAACTGGGAAACTTACAGATGGCAATCGTATAAGTTTTATGTCAACTGCGTATCTGATGATTATAAAAACAACACAAACTAGAAAGGCCGTCAAAGGCGGCAGACCCACGCCTTAGCGGCGCTATTATTCTTGAAACTGCAGAAATAGATGTATTTTTACTGGTTGGTTCCCCTGTCGTGTATAAAAAAAAAAAGTAAACCCAATATAGGTTTTGTTTTGTTGCGATTATGTCAGTGTTAGTAAATGTATTCATGTTCTATCTTTACATTGCAATTGGGGTTGTTTTTTTTCATCGGGCTTGGATAAAATAAATATGACGACAAAATAAGTTGGATCTCGACTTCAAAATGACATGCATGCGAGGCACAGAGCTTACTCACTCAGCTCAGTCACCACCCATCAAGAAAAGTCATAGTGTACATACTGGCGTACATTCGGCGAACCTCAGCCACCAAATTTTGCAAATCCACACGAATTTAAAAAAATACAGTTTTTGTATATATTTTACAACTACGAAATCCACTCAAACAGACATAAATGAGTTATAAACTAACTCAAATCTCAAATGACAGGACCGTTATAACCCAAAGAAAAAAGTTAAATCCTACTAGTACTACAGTCAGCCACAGGCACTTCGCGACAGCGCTGTGTATAGTTATGTGCGTACAGCTACACAGCCCACTCACTCAGATCAACACACGCGAACACTCGTGAGTGCGATAGACTCACTCACGTCGAACAAACTCACCAGATTTTCACCGAAAACAATTAAAATCACGTACTACACGTCCACCAGGATAAAATAGGGACTTTTAGAAGCAGTGGACTAGTACTTCGTCCCAGTCGACTAATTCGCGCATGTCAACGTCGTCGACTGCCCATGTTGACTACAGTTCTGATAATTTTAGATTTCACTCGACGTGTACGTACCGTCGACGTCAACCGGAAGTACACACTCAACGGATGAGCATAATACACTATGAACACGATGACAAAGAGAGCGGACAATTTATGCAGCTCCTCATCATTCTACCCTCCACAATAGCTCAAGTAGACAAAAGGACATCCCTTCACTGCTATTATGTGACACCTGTTCTACATATTTTTACAGGATAGCAATGAATGGATGTTCTTTTGTTAACCAGTGCAATTGTGAAGGGTACAATGAGGAGCTGCATAAATTGTCCGCTTCTTTGTTCGTCATGTTCATAGTGATAGTTGAGCTGTTCTGATGACGTCATATACGTGAACCTCGTCGAAGATTTCGGAGCACCGCAAAAACGAAGTGAACACGTTCTCGATTTTGGAGGACAGGGAGAGGGCGAGTGGCGCATGCGCAGTGGCGTAGAATGATGTCCTTGCGTACCAGTCGACTAAGTGGACGTCCCTATTAAATCACAAAAACTTCCACAACAAAGTGGAAAGAACCGGGGAAAACAAACAGAAATGCACAGAAGATAAGAAATAGAGGAGAAATTAGACGTGCTAGGCCTAGGCCGTAGGGTAGCCTGAATCTAAATGAAGTTGTATTGTAGATAAAAAAAGGTATCGCGCGCGATAGCTATATAGCCTATATGATATACCGCTTTCGATTTCGCAGTAGTACAGTTCAAGCGCGCGAAAAATCCCTTGTTGCTGGGATACGTTGCTTTGAATATTCATTGCAGGCTCGTACGGATTTGAAGTGAAATGGCAAATAATGGGTCTAAAAGTCTTCTAAAATTCATAAACCTGAAATAGATTTTTGGTGAGACGAAGTAATGAGTGTTTTGATTGGCCAAAATATTTCTGCATCGGCAGGCGAAGTTTGGGGCCATCAAACTTTCTAGTTTCTTTCCTGTCACTATCTGAACTGAAGTTCCTATACTTTACTACAGGGTCAAAACTTCAAGGTCACACAGAATTTGCAGGGGTCAACCAATCATCACCAAAATCTAATCGATTCTTTCCTGTCACTTTCTGAACATTCCCTGAAAATTTGGTGCAAATCCGTTCACCCGTTCTCTCGTTATCTTGTACACAAACAAACAAACAAACAAACACACAAACAAACAAACAAACAAAAAAAAAAAAACATACGGAGCCCTTTACATAACCCTGCCGATTTCATCGGCGTGGGTAAAAAAACATACGGAGCCCTTTACATAACCCTGCCGATTTCATCGGCGTGGGTAATAATAAAAGCTCTTCTCAGCATCTGGAATATCCGTGGATTCGACAGAAATATAGCGATATTTTGATGTCGTCACACTCGGGATCGATCCTACTTAAGCAGACGACGTCCTATAATGAATGAACGTAATTGCAATGCAATTATTCATCAAATCATAAAGAGTTTGGTGTATTTAAACATGACCTTATTTCACACCATTATAAAGGGAAAGTGAAACTGATTCTGATAGCTAAAACCGTTTGATTGTAAATACACAGGAGAAGGGTCAATGATCAATGAAATAAACCGTTCCCTCTTGAAACGCCGAACATGCCCCGGTGCAAGCAGCTGAAAATACAATGGCGTCTTATTTTCTTTACAAGTGACTGATTCCTTTATTTTTTTAACGCTGCATTTTTCATCAAAATAATACCATACACGAAGTTAAGAGTGAGGCAACAGACTAACATTAAGACTGACGCTAGTGAAGGAAGAGAAATAAGTGAAGAGGGGATGACAAAATAGGCTCTGAAAAATGTGTAGGATGTTATGGGACATCGTCTGCTTAGACAGGACTGGTCCATGGTGTGTCGTCACACATCTCAGCTGCGTTCGAGGAGCGCTTCAGCTGCTATATCGGGGGCTGTATTTTACCGTTTTATAATTGATAATAATCATTACTTCAAATGTTTCCAAGCGTTCAATTTGGATAACCTTGTTTAATTTATGCCATCTATGCAATAATAAGTATTAAGCCAATATTTAAAATCATTAAAGTTCTACTTTAAGGAGCCGGTCCAGCTACCGTGGAAGTGCTGAAATAGCACGCTGTTTGCATTCCATAGCACTCTGAGTGCAGTCCCTATGCAAGCCCTCAGAAAGTGCTAAATTCAGCCGTCCTGGTCCTGAAAACAGCACTTAAGTTTTTAGAGTGTAAATATTATCTCCTTCTCTCCTTATATACAAGGCTTTGTCTGCTGTACAGAAAAACAAAGTAATACATAATTAAGTCATAAAAGGCTTATTTTTAACAACACAACTGAGATGGCGTAAATATTCATATTTTGAATGACAGCGCCGTAAAAAAAACCACATACACACTATGAACACGGTGACAAAGAGAGCGGACAATTTATGCAGCTCCTCATTGTACCCTCCACAATAGCTCTAGTAGACAAAAGGACATCCCTTCACTGCTATTATGTGACACCTGTTCTACATATTTTTACAGGATAGCAATGAATGGATGTTCTTTTGTTAACCAGTGCAATTGTGAAGGGTACAATGAGGAGCAGCATAAATTGTCCGCTTCTTTGTTCGTCATGTTCATAGTGACAACGACTATACCTCTGCATCTTCGATGGTGATGGCAACAAGTTTTGAGCTGATGTCAAGTTCGTAACGTGAATCGGTGCTGCCTATGACTGTACCATCTGGGCCTCTGACTGTGATGGAGATTAGGAAGTTCACAGTCCATGTCAATGTCATTGTAGTATTAAACCCCAGGGAAGCGTCAATCAGCAAATCAGTGGTTTGGGTCGAATCAGGGGCAAGTGTGATAGTTAAACTCTGGATCTGTCATGTGGATGGTTGGCAAAACATAATATAATCTAATATTTTTATCAAGAATTAATTGGTTATTGCTATAATTATTATGTACACTATTCCTAGTTACTCCTGGGCCCTGTTACATAAAACTTGTCATCAATGACAAGTTGCAATAACTGTTATAAGCTACTGAAATCCTTGCATCTCATTGGTTGAAAGCAAATTTGTCGGTAAAAATCACCGACACTTGATGAAACGCCCCTCTGAACAATGTTTTATGCCCAGTGCACACAATGTGGTATTTGCTGACGTCAGCGACAAACGCCCATACGCTATTAAACTGGATATTATGCGTTCAATCATGTAGGATGTCACTTTCACATTATCAGTGATCTCAGTCAGTCATACACTGCCACCGTCCTACGTCTAGCAAATGACGCCTCACGTGCAACGGACAAAATCGTATGGTTCTTTGCCTTTATAGCTGAAATTATTGACGTAGATAACGCAATTGCAATATCGTGTGCGACTGGCATATCCTTCTCAAGCGCGAGCCCCCCCCCCCCCCCCCCCCCTCTCTCTCTCTCTCTCTCTTTGCATCGAACTTTATTCATTCTTCTTGAATATTCTCGAATATTTTCATATTCAGCATACATGTGCTGACCTGTATTGGTGCAGAACTAGCAACACTCTGCGCTACAGTCGACGTAAAGGCGGAGATGACGCACTGAGCGCTACCTCCGTCAGCACATGTTGACAATGTCCCGCCTGTCATTGGGCTAGTTCTTCCATCTGGGTGTCGGCTAGGTGGAAGGCGATCGAATGCACAATAACACCGGAACTTTCGATGTCATCCAAAGTTTCAGCAATGTGGGGTTTACGATTCTCCTCCCCGTCGCTAAGAAGAATGAGATAGACCCCTCGAGAATCCATGCCGTTGTATTGTGCTACCTATAAACAAACAATAAACAATCTGGTACAATTATTAAAATATCATTTTCAATATCTTATGATCATTTGTAATAGTGAGCTTGTATATATAATTCATCAACTTGATAGAAGTGAAAAGGACCAAGAAGTAAAGCAAAGAAAGTATAAGTATACGAACTGTGCATTCGTTTTCATCTGAAATCAATACGAAGTGAATTCGGTTTAATAACTTAAGCATTATGTTCACTTTTGTGTTTAAGTATTTTAAAAATATATAACCAATGATGAATAATGTACAGTTATCCGTTACTGGTACTTTCCGTTTCTTTTCTGTTTTACATGCATTTTCATACTTACCGTATATTCTGTTCTGTTACCCGCATTTATTTTCATGCATATAATTCTGATAATGTAATGTTTGTGCAATGGACCTTGTTGAAAATTATCCTTGTGCTAAACAAGTTATTCAATAATAAAAGTCTACTACTACACTGTAAAAAAAAAATTGCCGTTTTTTCCTAGGAAATTCCTGGCAGTCAGAAGGCCGGGAATGCCCGTTTTTCAACAGTACATAGACCGCCGTTTAAATATGAGAAAATGTTTTTTAAACAGTATTTTATGTCGGGTCATAGTATATATATGCTGATTTCCGGTAAACCAACAAACTTGCTATTGTTTTACAGGGAAAAGACTATAAATTGAAATAACGGCAATAACTTGTAATTTCAAGGGCCAACAAACCTGTAGTTTTGCAGTCATTTTTTTTTTACAGTGTACTATCTTGTGTGTTAAAAATGAGATGAATTTCGGTAAAACATATTTAGCAGATTTTCAGTCAAGTCTGCAAGGTGAATTTGTTTACGGTATTATCCGCTGAAGCACTGCATCTGCCGTAACATTAATTTTGACTACAAGCCAATAGTAATACCGACCACTAACCTATTCAGTCTAACCTTTTCAAAAGTTTCCTGTTGTCCGTTCAACCCCTGACAGGCAGTTCGTAAACCTACTACTCTTCAGTTTCTAAAATTCCAAATCAGGAATAGTTAGGCCGACATAGATTTTGGTCACTGCACATCTCTATGTAAAATCATAATACAAGTAGCGTACCTGGATAGCACTTAGAATGCCACAGCCTATACACGTATAGTCGTTAGCAGAAGGCGGAAGTCTAGACACCAACAGATCCCTCGATGCTACATCGGTGAGTTCAATCATGTGAGACCTGACATGGGCTCGATCGTTGAATTCGACGATACCCACGTAACTATTATCTAGTACGACACTCTGGATGAAGATCTTTGCTCCCCTGATCATTTTGTCAAAACGCTCTCCCTATTTAGAAGCAAAATAAGAAGTGTCGTATTGTATACTGGGGTAACTTTCAAGCGTGGAAGCGAAACATGATAAAAGCAGGGGTGGATCCAGGATTTTGTATAAAAGGGGGAGGGGCACACAAATGCAGGTTTGTCAACTTTTGGAAAAGGTAGACCCGTATTTTTTTTGGTCTTGCGAGCTTCTCGAAAAGTCGATCAGAGTGGGGGGGGGGGGGGGGTTATGGGGGTCCAGTTTCCATCCATAATTCTCTGACAAGCAAAAAAAAAAAAAAAGGTCATTCTAATAAGGGGGGGGGGCACATCAAAAAAAAAGCGGATCCAAAAGGGGGGGGCACGGACCGGAAGTGTCCCCCCCCCCCCCCCGGATCCGCCAATGATAAAAGTAATGTCTACAAAAATATTTATGAGATAATCACGCTTGTATAACACAAGTATTTTGCTCATTCACATCAATATCAAGTCTTGATTTAAATAAAATAGAAATAGCACTATAGCTATGACAAAAAGATAATACGACTCAATATGGCAGTATAAATCAGAAAACTCCATCGTTTCCCGAAGTAATTCAGAGTAATCACAATACAAATGAAACTACCCTAGGTAAATAACAACTTATTATACAAACTGTATGTACTAGTATTAGTTGCAAAAGCTTTTATTAAATCAATTTTATCATTAAAGAAGGAATCATTATTTCATTTATCCAAATATCGTTGAGGCAATATCTAACAAAATGTTTGGTCATAGTTGCTTTGTAATGTTTACGATGGCTGATAATCTATTCGATTATCCATTTTATTTATTTCTCCGAGTTATGGAGAGAGGTCTCCTTTTTAATGATCACTGTAATAAAAATAATGTACGCTATATAATACATGTTTACACATAGCTTGTACACGTACATCCATGGAACCACTGGTATCTAAAACAAGAACAATCCTCAGTGATCCAGCCGGCTGCACCACAGTGAAGTTTGGTGATGTGTCAGTATGTTCTGGCAAGGGAGGGCTGTTTCCATACCGAAAATCCCACGATTTCCTCATCACTTCCCAAACGCTTTGATAGTCGCACTTCTTATTCTGAAGATTAGGAGCCTCGTAATTATGATACCCTGCCTCGTCATGTCGGTCGTGGCAGAACATATCAATCTGTTATTCAGAATGGTTAGAATAAATGAGGGAAAATGATCATACTCCGTCATTCACAAAGTAATATGGCCAAACGCCGGGTAGACGGCATTCTGACCTGTCCGAAATTTGTGAACAACGAGCTTTGTTTATTATCGTATCTGGAATAGACCCAGAAAACTAGTACCATGCACAATTATCCATGGAAAATACCCTGGACAAAGTATCCCCTAAAAAAACTGGCACACATGACAATGATCTCCCGGACAACTATAATCCAGACAACTGCCCCGGACAATTTCTCTTTAACGAGAGTACCCAACTCCTTTGGACAACGGGTATTTTAAATTGTGGTAATTTTCCCAGGGGACAATTGCTGACCTTGGAATAAATGTCCGAGAGTAGAACTTAGAGAGGTAATTGTCCGGGGCTATTCAATATGAATATTCATGAAAGAGACTACAAGTATCTGACTTGTATTTTCTTACTCAGTTTCACCTTATTTTTAAATCAGCAAAAGAAAATTTCATAATATATTCCTCTGCCGAGATTCGAAGTCGCGGTCCTTTCATCGATAGCGCACCAGATTATCCGATTGCGCCACAGAGAACAGCTGCTCAATGGCCTTGCTCGTTTTATCATATCCCTACAGTTCGTTTTCATGAATATTCATGCCGACTATTCATGCCGTATTACTTGTCATGCGCATGCGTACTGTCATCTCTAAGACCCAAGTCATGAATATTCATATTGGATAGACCCAAAGATACAGGGAAAAAAATTAGCGTCCGGGGGCAGTTATAAGTCATTTGATATACGAGCATGTCGAGTTATGTCTATCATCCTTTTCACACAAAAAATGTGTTTGTGTGTGTGAGGGTGTGGATGTGTGTGTGTGTATGCGCGTTGTTTAACAGGCCTTTACATTGGGTGAACCAAGGATATAGTAGGCAAGCTTGCCTAGTAAATCCTATCCTCTTGTCGAGGACCTGGCGCTGTTGAAATTCTTGGCGATATTGAGGCAAAATTTCTGGCTCGCTTCGCTCGCCAGAAAGACCGAGGCGCTTGCGCCGAGGGCCTCTTGACACCCGATCTGAATTTCTTTTGTATTTCATTGTTTTGACGAATATTCCGACCAAATTTTGGTCGGTGAAAATCAACCAATAAGCGCGAGCTACCATGACGTAATGTTAAATATTCATGACTCGACTGCACGCTATTTCTTACATATTAATTAATCGCAGCCCAAAATGGCGTTCAACGTTTCTTCCACGACGAGTGATGACGATATTTGTAAGAGCTTAGAATATGCCGCTAGAATGTTGTAGATTGACAGATTCAAAGATTTGCAAGTTGATGCAATCAAATCTGCACTTAAAGGACAAGATATTTTTGTGAATCTGCCTACTGGCTATGGAAAAGGTGTTATTTTTCACGCGCTCCCGCTCTGTGCTGACCTCCGTGGGCCAGTGATGGAGAGTGAGACTGCTGCTTACTAATAATTCGCGAGGGCCTAGGCCAGGCGGATCCCCCGGGGCCTTGCCGGGCAGTGAAGTTGCTGGTAACTCCTTGGTTACATCAGAATTGATGGAGATGCATCTATTGTTGAACGGTGACTTTTATTGCCCATTCTTCATTATTTGTAAATATATGATGATCTCTTGAGAAATATGTACATTTGTCTTATTTCAAATTACCATGGTTTGTAAGCTAGAGATCGAATTCTTCATAATGTGCTTGCCTGTGAATGTATTTTGAGCAAGAGATTTACGTAATCCCCCCCACCCCCCCAAAAAAAAAAATATTCACGTTTCATGCATAATTCAGTAGGAAATCGTGCCTCATGAATATATAATTCAGGTCGGGTGTCAAGAGGCCGTCGGCGCCTCGGTCTTTCTGGCTCGCTTTGCTCGCCAGAAATTTTGCCTCCATATCGTCAAGGATTTCAACAGCGCCAGGGCCTCGACATGAGGCTATAAGTACATCCTTGGGTGAATCATGGACCCTACTACAGATTGACTAATAACGGGAGTCTTTCTTTGATCACATCATGACCGCCATCACCTGATAATGTGTATGTTGATGAGCACATTCATTTGTCGCGACAATGTTGATTACGTAATCACGAATTGTCACAGACAAAACAACCTTTTTCCTTTCTTCGAATTCATTTCGCTGAAGTGTAATTTCAGGAAATTTGTTGTGATTTAAGACCAGTTAGAGGAGCAGCGAACCCCAAATTATGACAATTTGTACGATATAATATTCTATTCAAGTGGGGGGGGGACACCCCATTGTTGCATCCAGGTGTGTCTCCCCCCCCCCCCCCCCCCCACTTGAATAGAATTCCTGTGAGGATTGGCGCCCATTTATTACGGAAGTGGACACTTGTGGACATGCATCTGACCTTGCCTATTTTTGAAAAATACATATCCTCTACTGTCCTATTACCTCATAATCCTGGAAAATAGATCGGATAAGTTTCAAAATGAATTTTAAAATCATTATGTTACAGCCAAGTTTACTGGTCTCTCTTGTAAACTACTTATAATTTCCTATTTAAAAAATGCATATACGATAATTTTCATTTGTACACCACAACTGCACATGCATTTCCATGACTTTAAGCGATTTATTTTCTTCTGCGCATGGCATTTTGTAGATTTCTCAAGGCACAGTTCTGGATCTTTTATGGCTGACTGGCGGCGGTCGTGATGAGATCAAAGTTGGGAAGCATGTTTGGAATGTCATTGTGATACTTTTGACAGAGTCAGATGCGTGAATTCCTCTTTAATTCAAAATTACACCCCAGTTACTTCCAGTTCTCTTGTGATCCCTAAAGTCGCAAAATCTTGGTAGGAAAGATCATTTGCCCATGCGTGTCCTAAATTATGAAATAGCCTTCCTGAAGACATCAAAGAGTGCATAATATCTGATTCTTTTAAAAATCATGTAAAAACATTTCTGTTCAATAGACCCGTTTACTAAGTGATTCAAATTAAATGCATACTTTTGAAACAAAGGTTGTTCTTGACAACCTGAAAGCTTGCCAGAGGCTTGTCAGACATAGCAACAAGTAATGTATGCAAACTGGATTCCATGTATTGTAGTTCATTCATTAATAACAAGTTAATGGAATACGTCGTTACTAGGTCCCCAGGAAAGAAACATCCATAAATTTGAAGCACTTAGTAAACAGGTCTATTCTTAACTAATTCCTACATACTCCCTGAGCAATCCACAGAGTGGATTTGGCGCTATATATATAAGTTACATTTATTATTATTATCATATTATTATGGTACCGATCAGTGTCCATCTGTAGTAGGGTCCATGGGTGAACATACCGGTGCGAAAAGTTTTTCTGTAGTGAGACTGTTTTCATCCCAATTTAGGAACCAGTATAATGCATGATTACAGAGAGAAAGAGAGAGGAGAGAACGGGGGAGAGATAGCAAATAAGAGAAAAGGGAACACAAGAGAGAGAAAGAAAATGATAATGTCATAGATTGAAATAGGCCGGAACTATTGTTTCTCCTTGAGAATACCATGCTTTGCTCATCTCCAGAATCATCAGAATCGGCGTCAGTGACAGGAAGATGACATACTCACCACATTGTGAAACAGGAACAATTTTTCACAGTGTCATGTTTAAGCTGTATGACAAAGTAAGACAATGATGTGACAACAGAAGGAAAAAATCACAAATTATAGTTTAGCACCACGGGGTAATAATTGGAACATTTTCATAATCAAGTGTATACTGGGGTCACGATGTCTCCTTTCCGGCCAGTGTCTTTCTCTCTCTCTCCCCCTCTTATTCACTCACACAGACACACACACACCCACACCCACAACTGTGTATAGCTATATTTCCGAGGACAAGTATTGTTTCTCCGTCCTCGGACAGTCGACGGAATAAGGCACAAATTCATTGTTGGATTTTCGAGGACTATTGTCCGGCTTCCGAGGAACATTGTTCTCATGAATTTTGTTTGGTTCTCTGTCCGAAAGTGTCCTCGGACATACGGCTATACCGATCACACACACACACACACACACACACAACCATCCAGTACCAGGATACTGACTAGTACTTCGGGGGGGGGGGAGTGGACCTAACCACCCCCCCCCCCCCCCCACCATTACCGATCCCTTCCGGAAACTATGGTTGGTACGTAGTAAAACTGATATATGACACTCCCACCCATGGTAAGAGCGAATACACTCGGAAAAAAGCCCACCGCAACCAGGAAGGACGACGTTTGGTGAAATAAAGTAAATACGATAAGTATATTTTGTATATTGTAAAGCTGGGGATACATAATTATGTACACTGGTTATAGCCATTTTACGTCTGATGATGCATGTGTCTATGAAGCATCTTTCGCATTGATGAACCCTGGAATAAGCGTTTTCTTTAGAATCGTTTCTTTGAGATGTAGCTGAATTTGTGGACACAACTGTTTTTACTCTGCGTTATATTGCCTAATTATTAGAGATAAGACGCCATATCAAGGTAAATTTGAATTGTAACCTTTATTCTCATCTTTTGTTGATATTACGCGTGATTATAAAGTATTTGTCTTTGTGAGGGATTGTACAGCTTAAGCTGAATAAGTAGACTAAAATTTAGTTTTTTTCGATGGATGGAGTGTCAAAATATTGACCGGTATGAAAATTTTGCCCAACTTTGTTTAAGAATATTTAACAATTATTTGATATTCAAATAATTTCTTGGTACTACAAAATTTCAATATGGCACGAAAAAGAGACATGATAACGAAGCTTTTCGA
This sequence comes from Heliocidaris erythrogramma, assembly GCA_025617745.1. Classification (NCBI taxonomy): domain Eukaryota; kingdom Metazoa; phylum Echinodermata; class Echinoidea; order Camarodonta; family Echinometridae; genus Heliocidaris; species Heliocidaris erythrogramma. Next base: position 41,923,371 of record CM046866.1, read on the forward strand.
CCTGCACTCATCAGGTGATCACGCAGGTATATAATAAATTACTTGAAATCAACTATATTATACTCGATGAAACTCGATGAATTATTTGATATTCTTCGAATGACCAAACAGAACCTGAGTCGTAGATTAAAACATTTCCTCATTTAGATATTCACTTTTTTTCTGACATTTTATATTCAGATAAGGAGTAATCCTACTCGAATCTGGTGTGGGGTGGGCTGGAGTGATTAGCCGGAATCCAGAAAATCTAGTTAGAGTTAACGTTTTGAGATATAGAGGGAATAGAAAATCTATAAGCAATTTCCTGGCTGATTTTTACATAGCGAAATCTTTAGCAGTTTTCATATTGTTCAAAGTAATTTTCCTGGAAACTGATAACTTCTTAAGAGGCCATTACAGATCCTCACCACACTACATCCTCTTGTGTTAAGAAGCCTGTTCATAAAATATCATTATATTATTGATTTCATTGATATATTGGATTTTTCATTTAATGTGTTAGGGTTTTCAGAGACGTCGATAACAACACTTGACGCTGCCAAACCCACCTAGTTATTCATGTAGAGGTGTTGTGGATCAGTGGATAAGTCCCCGGACTGTGAACCACGAGGTCCGGGGTTCGAATCCCACCACAGCACTAGCGTCCTTTGGCAAGACGTTAATCTACATTTGCCACTCTCCACCCAGGTGTTAAATGGGTACCCGGTAGGATGGCGAAAGGTAATGTCCTTTGCTTAGCATGTGTGCGCTTAACAGGCGACTGGCTGGAATGCTCCCCAGGGAGTGGAGAATGTGCATACACTGTGTGCGGGCGTGCTAGAATCCAATGACCGGGGTAATAATATAAAGCGCTCTGAGTACTTTGTAACTAGATATAGCGCTATATAAGAAATTACTTATTATTATTATTAGCAGTAGTAGTGTGTAATAAGAAAAGTAAGAATATATTTCACGAACGCCTATTCCCGTTGTTGTTGTTGTTTATTTTTTCTTTCTTCCACGGGAGCTTCTGAAAATCCACTGGGTTCATTTCGTAGAGGAAATAAATCTGTTTAAATAATGGAAACTATTTATGCTGATCAGAAATATATCCCCATCCATTCTGTAATCAGGGGGGCGTTTCATGAAAGGACTTGTCAGATATTTTATCCGACAAATTTACTCTCAGCCAATCAGATGCAAGGATTTCAGTAGCTTATAACAGTTGTGGGATAAAATATCCGACAACTTCCTTTCATGAAATGCTCCCCTGTTGATTTTAATCGTGAAATCCATAAATTATCAAACAAGGTACATTGGAGATATCGAGATTTCTATACACAGTTACTTTCCAACAAAATGATCCTTTACTGGACCCAAAACCTGAATTGATTTGAATGACTGTCTTAATGCATTGCTTTCGCTCTATGCATTGACTTAAACTATGAAAATAAAATATTTGTGTACAATATAGTCCGTAGCACATCATACGGAAACGATGAATGTTTTCTTCTTCGTTTATATGTACGTATATACATACATGTAATTTTATTTCAATGATCATTATTTTTATTTTTATTTCACTCACTAATAACTCATGAATCATAAATCAACAATTCAATGAAAGTGTAAAATAACATATAAACACATAAGCACATTATCATGTACAATCTTCTATAAATGAATGCAATTCAAAACTGTAAATAAAGCATTAATTGAAAAAAAAATACCTTCCCCCCCCCCCCCCCCCCCCATTAACAAGGGAAATAATATATATCATATTACTCTACATCTTTTGTTGATATTACGCGTGATTATAAAGTATTTGTCTTTGTGAGGGATTGTACAGCTTAAGCTGAATAAGTAGACTAAAATTTAGTTTTTTTCGATGGATGGAGTGTCAAAATATTGACCGGTATGAAAATTTTGCCCAACTTTGTTTAAGAATATTTAACAATTATTTGATATTCAAATAATTTCTTGGTACTACAAAATTTCAATATGGCACGAAAAAGAGACATAATAACGAAGCTTTTCGACCTGCACTCATCAGGTTATCACGCAGGTATATAATAAATTACTTGAAATCAACTATATTATACTCGATGAAACTCGATGAAACTCGATGAATTATTTGATATTCTTCGAATGACCAAACAGAACCTGAGTCGTAGATTAAAACATTTCCTCATTTAGATATTCACTTTTTTTCTAAACGGTCAGTCGATCTGAAATTTCATGCTCAGATAAGGAGGAATCCTACTCGAATCTGGTGTGGGGTGGGCTGGAGTGATTAGCCGAATCCAAAAAATCTAGTTAGAGTTAACGTTTTGAGATATAGAGGGAATAGAAAATCTATAAGCAATTTCCAGGCTGATTTTTACATAGCGAAATCTTTAGCAGTTTTCATATTGTTCAAAGTAATTTTCCTGGAAACTGATAACTTCTTAAGAGGCCATTACAGATCCTCACCACACTACATCCTCTTGTGTTAAGAAGCCTGTTCATAAAATATCATTATATTATTGATTTCATTGATATATTGGATTTTTCATTTAATGTATTAGGGTTTCAGAGACGTAGATCACAACACTTGCCACTGCCAAACCCACCTAGTTATTCATTAGTGTGTAATAATAAAAATAAGAATATATTTCACGGACGCCTATTCCCGTTGTTGTTGTTATTTTTTTCTTTCTTCTACGGGAGCTTTTCAAAATCCATTGGGGTCATTTCGTAGAGGAAATAAATCTGTTTAAATAATGGAAACTATTAATGCTGATCAGAAATATATCCCCATCCATTCTGTAATCAGGGGGTGGGGGCGTTTCATGAAAGGACTTGTCAGATATTTTATCCGACAAATTTACTCTCAGCCAATCAGATGCAAGGATTTCAGTAGCTTATAACAGTTGTGGGATAAAATATCCGACAACTTCCTTTCATGAAATGCTCCCCTGTTGATTTTAATCGTGAAGTCCATAAATTATCAAACAAGGTACATTGGAGATATTGAGATTTTATATACACAGTTACTTTCCAACAAAATGATCTTGTACTGGACCCAAAACCTGAATTGATTTGAATGACTATCTCAATGCCTTGCTTTCGCTCTATGCATTGACTCAAACTATGAAAATAAAATATTTGTGTACAATATAGTCCGTAGCACATCATACGGAAACGATGAATGTTTTCTTCTTCGTTTATATGTACGTATATACATACATGTAATTTTATTTCAATGATCATTATTTTTATTTTTATTTCACTCACTAATAACTCATGAATCAGAAATCAACAATTCAATGAAAGTGTAAAATAACATATAAACACATAAGCACATTATCATGTACAATCTTCTATAAATGAATGCAATTCAAAAATATAAATAAAGCATTAACTGAAAAAAAAATACCTTCCCCCCCCCCCCCCCCCATTAACAAGGGAAATAATATACATGTATATCATATTACTCTATATACATCGTAATGCCCTCACTGCACCAACCCTCCCTTCTTCACACACACACACACACACAACCATCCAGTACCAGGATACTGACTAGTACTTCGGGGGGGGGGGGGGGCACATCATACGGAAACGATGAATGTTTTCTTCTTCGTTATATGTACGTATATACATACATGTAATTTTATTTCAATGATCATTATTTTTATTTTTATTTCACTCACTAATAACTCATGAATCAGAAATCAACAATTCAATGAAAGTGTAAAATAACATATAAACACATAAGCACATTATCATGTACAATCTTCTATAAATGAATGCAATTCAAAAATATAAATAAAGCATTAACTGAAAAAAAAATACCTTCCCCCCCCCCCCCCCCCATTAACAAGGGAAATAATATACATGTATATCATATTACTCTATATACATCGTAATGCCCTCACTGCACCAACCCTCCCTTCTTCACACACACACACACACACAACCATCCAGTACCAGGATACTGACTAGTACTTCGGGGGGGGGGTGACCTAACCCCCCCCCCCCCCCCCCCCCCCCCCCATTAACGATCCCTTCCGGAAACTATGGTTGGTACGTAGTAAAACTGATATATGACACTCCCATCCATGGTAAGAGCGAATACACGCGGGAAAAAGCCCACAACCACAACCAGGAAATACGATAAGTATATTTTGTATATTATAAAGCTGGGGATACATAATTATGTACACTGGTTATAGCCATTTTACGTCTGATGATGCATGTGTCTATTTATCTTCTTTCGCATTGATGAACCCTGGAATAAGCGTTTTCTTTAGAATCGTTTCTTTGAGATGTAGCTGAATTTGTGGACACAACTGTTTTTACTGTGCGTTATATTGCCTAATTATTAGAGATAAGACGCCATATCAAGGTAAATTTGAATTGTAACCTTTATTCTCATCTTTTGTTGATATTTCGCGTGATTATAAAGTATTTGTCTTTGTGAGGGATTGTACAGCTTAAGCTGAATAAGTAGACTAAAATTTAGTTTTTTTCGATGGATGGAGTGTCAAAATATTGACCGGTATGAAAATTTTGCCCAACTTTGTTTAAGAATATTTAACAATTATTTGATATTCAAATAATTTCTTGGTACTACAAAATTTCAATATGGCACGAAAAAGAGACATGATAACGAAGCTTTTCGACCTGCACTCATCAGGTTATCACGCAGGTATATAATAAATTACTTGAAATCAACTATATTATACTCGATGAAACTCGATGAATTATTTGATATTCTTCGAATGCCCAAACAGAACCTGAGTCGTAGATTAAAACATTTCCTCATTTAGATATTCACTTTTTTTCTAAACGGTCAGTCGATCTGACATTTTATATTCAGATAAGGAGTAATCCTACTCGAATCTGGTGTGGGGTGGGCTGGAGTGATTAGCCGGAATCCAGAAAATCTAGTTAGAGTTAACGTTTTGAGATATAGAGGGAATAGAAAATCTATAAGCAATTTCCTGGCTGATTTTTACATAGCGAAATCTTTAGCAGTTTTCATATTGTTCAAAGTAATTTTCCTGGAAACTGATAACTTCTTAAGAGGCCATTACAGATCCTCACCACACTACATCCTCTTGTGTTAAGAAGCCTGTTCATAAAATATTATATTATTGATTTCATTGATATATTGGATTTTTCATTTAATGTGTTAGGGTTTTCAGAGACGTAGATCACAACACTTGCCACTGCCAAACCCACCTAGTTATTCATTAGTGTGTAATAATAAAAGTAAGAATATATTTCACGGACGCCTATTCCCGTTGTTGTTGTTATTTTTTCTTTCTTCTACGGGAGCTTTTCAAAATCCATTGGGGTCATTTCGTAGAGGAAATAAATCTGTTTAAATAATGGAAACTATTTATGCTGATCAGAAATATATCCCCATCCATTCTGTAATCAGGGGGGCGTTTCATGAAAGGACTTGTCAGATATTTTATCCGACAAATTTACTCTCAGCCAATCAGATGCAAGGATTTCAGTAGCTTATAACAGTTGTGGGATAAAATATCCGACAACTTCCTTTCATGAAATGCTCCCCTGTTGATTTTAATCGTGAAGTCCATAAATTATCAAACAAGGTACATTGGAGATATCGAGATTTCTATACACAGTTACTTTCCAACAAAATGATCCTTTACTGGACCCAAAACCTGAATTGATTTGAATGACTATCTCAATGCCTTGCTTTCGCTCTATGCATTGACTCAAACTATGAAAATAAAATATTTGTGTACAATATAGTCCGTAGCACATCATACGGAAACGATGAATGTTTTCTTCTTCGTTTATATGTACGTATATACATACATGTAATTTTATTTCAATGATCATTATTTTATTTTTATTTCACTCACTAATAACTCATGAATCAGAAATCAACAATTCAATGAAAGTGTAAAATAACATATAAACACATAAGCACATTATCATGTACAATCTTCTATAAATGAATGCAATTCAAAAATATAAATAAAGCATTAACTGAAAAAAAAATACCTCCCCCCCCCCCCCCCCCCCCATTAACAAGGAAATAATATACATGTATATCATATTACTCTATATACATCGTAATGCCCTCACTGCACCAACCCTCCCTTCTTCACACACACACACACACACAACCATCCAGTACCAGGATACTGACTAGTACTTCGGGGGGGGGGTGGACCTAACCCCCCCCCCCCCCCCCCCATTAACGATCCCTTCCGGAAACTATGGTTGGTACGTAGTAAAACTGATATATGACACTCCCATCCATGGTAAGAGCGAATACACGCGGGAAAAAGCCCACAACCACAACCAGGAAATACGATAAGTATATTTTGTATATTATAAAGCTGGGGATACATAATTATGTACACTGGTTATAGCCATTTTACGTCTGATGATGCATGTGTCTATTTATCTTCTTTCGCATTGATGAACCCTGGAATAAGCGTTTTCTTTAGAATCGTTTCTTTGAGATGTAGCTGAATTTGTGGACACAACTGTTTTTACTGTGCGTTATATTGCCTAATTATTAGAGATAAGACGCCATATCAAGGTAAATTTGAATTGTAACCTTTATTCTCATCTTTTGTTGATATTTCGCGTGATTATAAAGTATTTGTCTTTGTGAGGGATTGTACAGCTTAAGCTGAATAAGTAGACTAAAATTTAGTTTTTTTCGATGGATGGAGTGTCAAAATATTGACCGGTATGAAAATTTTGCCCAACTTTGTTTAAGAATATTTAACAATTATTTGATATTCAAATAATTTCTTGGTACTACAAAATTTCAATATGGCACGAAAAAGAGACATGATAACGAAGCTTTTCGACCTGCACTCATCAGGTGATCACGCAGGTATATAATAAATTACTTGAAATCAACTATATTATACTCGATGAAACTCGATGAATTATTTGATATTCTTCGAATGCCCAAACAGAACCTGAGTCGTAGATTAAAACATTTCCTCATTTAGATATTCACTTTTTTTCTAAACGGTCAGTCGATCTGACATTTTATACTCAGATAAGGAGGAATCCTACTCGAATCTGGTGTGGGGTGGGCTGGAGTGATCAGCCGGAATCCAAAAAATCTAGTTAGAGTTAACGTTTTGAGATATAGAGGGAATAGAAAATCTATAAGCAATTTCCAGGCTGATTTTTACATAGCGAAATCTTTAGCAGTTTTCATATTGTTCAAAGTAATTTTCCAGGAAACTGATAACTTCTTAAGAGGCCATTACAGATCCTCACCACACTACCTCCTCTTGTGTTAAGAAGCCTGTTCATAAAATATCATTATATTATTGATTTCATTGATATATTGGATTTTTCATTTAATGTGTTAGGGTTTTCAGAGACGTAGATCACAACACTTGCCACTGCCAAACCCACCTAGTTATTCATTAGTGTGTAATAATAAAAGTAAGAATATATTTCACGGACGCCTATTCCCGTTGTTGTTGTTATTTTTTCTTTCTTCTACGGAGCTTTTCAAAATCCATTGGGGTCATTTCGTAGAGGAAATAAATCTGTTTAAATAATGGAAACTATTAATGCTGATCAGAAATATATCCCCATCCATTCTGTAATCAGGGGGTGGGGGCGTTTCATGAAAGGACTTGTCAGATATTTCATCCGACAAATTTACTCTCAGCCAATCAGATGCAAGGATTTCAGTAGCTTATAACAGTTGTGGGATAAAATATCCGACAACTTCCTTTCATGAAATGCTCCCCTGTTGATTTTAATCGTGAAGTCCATAAATTATCAAACAAGGTACATTGGAGATATCGAGATTTCTATACACAGTTACTTTCCAACAAAATGATCCTTTACTGGACCCAAAACCTGAATTGATTTGAATGACTATCTCAATGCCTTGCTTTCGCTCTATGCATTGACTCAAACTATGAAAATAAAATATTTGTGTACAATATAGTCCGTAGCACATCATACGGAAACGATGAATGTTTTCTTCTTCGTTTATATGTACGTATATACATACATGTAATTTTATTTCAATGATCATTATTTTTATTTTTATTTCACTCACTAATAACTCATGAATCATAAATCAACAATTCAATGAAAATGTAATATAACATATAAACACATAAGCACATTATCATGTACAATCTTCTATAAATGAATGCAATTCAAAACTGTAAATAAAGCATTAATTGAAAAAAATACTCCTCCCCCCCCCCATTAACAAGGGAAATAATATATATCATATTACTCTATATACATCGTAATGCCCTCACTGCACCAACCCTCCCTTCTTCACACACACACACACACACACAACCATCCAGTACCAGGATACTGACTACTACTTCGGGGGGGGGGGGGGGGGGGGGGGGGAGTGGACCTAACCCCCCTCCCCCCCCCCCATTACCGATCCCTTCCGGAAACTATGGTTGGTACGTAGTAAAACTGATATATGACACTCCCACACCCATGATAAGAGCGACAACACGCGGAAAAAAGCCCACAACCACAACCAGGAAATACGATAAGTATATTTTGTATATTATAAAGCTGGGGATACATAATTATGTACACTGGTTATAGCCATTTTACGTCTGATGATGCATGTGTCTATTTATCTTCTTTCGCATTGATGAACCCTGGAATAAGCGTTTTCTTTAGAATCGTTTCTTTGAGATGTAGCTGAATTTGTGGACACAACTGTTTTTACTGTGCGTTATATTGCCTAATTATTAGAGATAAGACGCCATATCAAGGTAAATTTGAATTGTAACCTTTATTCTCATCTTTTGTTGATATTTCGCGTGATTATAAAGTATTTGTCTTTGTGAGGGATTGTAAAGCTTAAGCTGAATAAGTAGACTAAAATTTAGTTTTTTTCGATGGATGGAGTGTCAAAATATTGACCGGTATGAAAATTTTGCCCAACTTTGTTTAAGAATATTTAACAATTATTTGATATTCAAATAATTTCTTGGTACTACAAAATTTCAATATGGCACGAAAAGGAGACATGATAACGAAGCTTTTCGACCTGCACTCATCAGGTGATCACGCAGGTATATAATAAATTACTTGAAATCAACTATATTATACTCGATGAAACTCGATGAATTATTTGATATTCTTCGAATGCCCAAACAGAACCTGAGTCGTAGATTAAAACATTTCCTCATTTAGATATTCACTTTTTTTCTAAACGGTCAGTCGATCTGACATTTTATACTCAGATAAGGAGTAATCCTACTCGAATCTGGTGTGGGGTGGGCTGGAGTGATCAGCCGGAATCCAAAAAATCTAGTTAGAGTTAACGTTTTGAGATATAGAGGGAATAGAAAATCTATAAGCAATTTCCTGGCTGATTTTTACATAGCGAAATCTTTAGCAGTTTTCATATTGTTCAAAGTAATTTTCCTGGAAACTGATAACTTCTTAAGAGGCCATTACAGATCCTCACCACACTACCTCCTCTTGTGTTAAGAAGCCTGTTCATAAAATATCATTATATTATTGATTTCATTGATATATTGGATTTTTCATTTAATGTGTTAGGGTTTTCAGAGACGTAGATCACAACACTTGCCACTGCCAAACCCACCTAGTTATTCATTAGTGTGTAATAATAAAAGTAAGAATATATTTCACGGACGCCTATTCCCGTTGTTGTTGTTATTTTTTCTTTCTTCTACGGGAGCTTTTCAAAATCCATTGGGGTCATTTCGTAGAGGAAATAAATCTGTTTAAATAATGGAAACTATTAATGCTGATCAGAAATATATCCCCATCCATTCTGTAATCAGGGGTGGGGGCGTTTCATGAAAGGACTTGTCAGATATTTCATCCGACAAATTTACTCTCAGCCAATCAGATGCAAGGATTTCAGTAGCTTATAACAGTTGTGGGATAAAATATCCGACAACTTCCTTTCATGAAATGCTCCCCTGTTGATTTTAATCGTGAAGTCCATAAATTATCAAACAAGGTACATTGGAGATATCGAGATTTCTATACACAGTTACTTTCCAACAAAATGATCCTTTACTGGACCCAAAACCTGAATTGATTTGAATGACTATCTCAATGCCTTGCTTTCGCTCTATGCATTGACTCAAACTATGAAAATAAAATATTTGTGTACAATATAGTCCGTAGCACATCATACGGAAACGATGAATGTTTTCTTCTTCGTTTATATGTACGTATATACATACATGTAATTTTATTTCAATGATCATTATTTTTATTTTTATTTCACTCACTAATAACTCATGAATCATAAATCAACAATTCAATGAAAATGTAATATAACATATAAACACATAAGCACATTATCATGTACAATCTTCTATAAATGAATGCAATTCAAAACTGTAAATAAAGCATTAATTGAAAAAAATACCTTCCCCCCCCCCCCCATTAACAAGGGAAATAATATATATCATATTACTCTATATACATCGTAATGCCCTCACTGCACCAACCCTCCCTTCTTCACACACACACACACACACACACAACCATCCAGTACCAGGATACTGACTACTACTTCGGGGGGGGGGGGGGGGGGGGGGGGGGGGGGGACCCCCCCCCCCCCCCCCCCCCCCCCCCCCCATTACCGATCCCTTCCGGAAACTATGGTTGGTACGTAGTAAAACTGATATATGACACTCCCACACCCATGATAAGAGCGACAACACGCGGAAAAAAGCCCACAACCACAACCAGGAAATACGATAAGTATATTTTGTATATTATAAAGCTGGGGATACATAATTATGTACACTGGTTATAGCCATTTTACGTCTGATGATGCATGTGTCTATTTATCTTCTTTCGCATTGATGAACCCTGGAATAAGCGTTTTCTTTAGAATCGTTTCTTTGAGATGTAGCTGAATTTGTGGACACAACTGTTTTTACTGTGCGTTATATTGCCTAATTATTAGAGATAAGACGCCATATCAAGGTAAATTTGAATTGTAACCTTTATTCTCATCTTTTGTTGATATTTCGCGTGATTATAAAGTATTTGTCTTTGTGAGGGATTGTACAGCTTAAGCTGAATAAGTAGACTAAAATTTAGTTTTTTTCGATGGATGGAGTGTCAAAATATTGACCGGTATGAAAATTTTGCCCAACTTTGTTTAAGAATATTTAACAATTATTTGATATTCAAATAATTTCTTGGTACTACAAAATTTCAATATGGCACGAAAAAGAGACATGATAACGAAGCTTTTCGACCTGCACTCATCAGGTGATCACGCAGGTATATAATAAATTACTTGAAATCAACTATATTATACTCGATGAAACTCGATGAAACTCGATGAATTATTTGATATTCTTCGAATGCCCAAACAGAACCTGAGTCGTAGATTAAAACATTTCCTCATTTAGATATTCACTTTTTTTCTAAACGGTCAGTCGATCTGACATTTTATATTCAGATAAGGAGTAATCCTACTCGAATCTGGTGTGGGGTGGGCTGGAGTGATTAGCCGGAATCCAGAAAATCTAGTTAGAGTTAAAGACCTCAGCCTGACCAAAAACAACCATATATTGACGTAAAGCTTAGTAAACAAAGAATATAATTACCCTGGTTATTCATAAATTTTCGTCTCCGTTTATCCATAAAAAATAAAAAAGATAATTTTTTTGGTCCGCCCCCTCCCTATGGCGTAACACTGCAGGGGGTCGCTAGACGTGTGACGACATGTCATGTATACAGCTCCGAGTGCGTCTACACGATATGTCGTCATCAAATTTTCACCCCCGCAAAGTAGCGTTCCTCAGAGACGGGGCCCAAACCACCGGGGCTCAACATTCGGGACGCTGTTACTCATTCCACAGGAAACGGAATCTCATGAAGTTGGTTTCAATTTGTTCAGAAAATATATAGCTCACCGTGGATGAATAAAGGGTATATTTCAAAATTCGGTCAGGCTGAGGTCTTTAACGTTTTGAGATATAGAGGGAATAGAAAATCTATAAGCAATTTCCTGGCTGATTTTTACATAGCGAAATCTTTAGCAGTTTTCATATTGTTCAAAGTAATTTTCCTGGAAACTGATAACTTCTTAAGAGGCCATTACAGATCCTCACCACACTACATCCTCTTGTGTTAAGAAGCCTGTTCATAAAATATCATTATATTATTGATTTCATTGATATATTGGATTTTTCATTTAATGTGTTAGGGTTTTCAGAGACGTCGATAACAACACTTGCCACTGCCAAACCCACCTAGTTATTCATTAGTGTGTAATAAGAAAAGTAAGAATATATTTCACGAACGCCTATTCCCGTTGTTGTTGTTGTTGTTTATTGTTTCTTTCTTCCACAGGAGCTCCTGAAAATCCACTGGGTTCATTTCGTAGAGGAAATAAATCTGTTTAAATAATGGAAACTATTTATGCTGATCAGAAATATATCCCCATCCATTCTGTAATCAGGGGGGCGTTTCATGAAAGGACTTGTCAGATATTTTATCCGACAAATTTACTCTCAGCCAATCAGATGCAAGGATTTCAGTAGCTTATAACAGTTGTGGGATAAAATATCCGACAACTTCCTTTCATGAAATGCTCCCCTTTTGATTTTAATCGTGAAATCCATAAATTATCAAACAAGGTACATTGGAGATATCGAGATTTCTATACACAGTTACTTTCCAACAAAATGATCCTTTACTGGACCCAAAACTTGAATTGATTTGAATGACTGTCTTAATGCATTGCTTTCGCTCTATGCATTGACTTAATAAAATATTTGTGTACAATATAGTCCGTAGCACATCATACGGAAACGATGAATGTTTTCTTCTTCGTTTATATGTACGTATATACATACATGTAATTTTATTTCAATGATCATTATTTATATTTTTATTTCACTCATTAATAACTCATGAGTCATAAATCAACAATTCAATGAAAGTGTAAAATAACATATAAACACATAAGCACATTATCATGTACAATCTTCTATAAATGAATGCAATTCAAAACTGTAAATAAAGCATTAACTGAAAAAAATACTGCTCCCCCCCCCCCCCCCCATTAACAAGGGAAATAATATATAACATATTACTCTATATACATCGTAATGTCCTCACTGCACCACCCCCCCCCCCTTCTTCACACACACACACACACACACACACACACACACACACACACGTTTACATGGCTTTACTTCCGAGGACAACTATTGTTCCTCTATTGTTACTCGTCCTCGGACAGTCGACGGAATAAGGCATAAATTCATTGTTCGACGTTCGAGGACTATTGTCCGGCTTCCGAGGACCATTGTTGTCATGATTTTTTTTTTGTTCTCTGTCCGAAAATGTCCTCGGACATAATGCTAAACAAACCCACGCTCGCTCTCTCTCTCTCTCTCTCTCCCTCTCTGTCACTCATCGATATCGCCCTCAGTCCTGCTGTTTTCATACATCTCCCATTTTAACAAATGCTTGTCTAACTTATTTCTTTTCATAGCTATCGCCTTTTCTTCATCTCAATATTCTACTATCCTTTGAAAAATTTCCTGAGTAGGAACTACACCTTCTGATCTTGACCTTAAAATAATGTTTTTTATTAAAAAGATTACCGTATTACAAATTTTGATTTCAAGGTCCTTTCCAGTAATCCCCACATATATTTCTTTCCTTTGCATTTTACAGCTTTACCAAACTAAATTTCTCAATCACCCTTTTCCATAGGGCTTTGACATCATCACAATCCCAAAATATGTGTTCATGAGATTCTAACTTTTGCTTACAGAAGGAACAATAATTATTATCAACAAAACCAAAGTTAAATAGATGTTAGTATATATTGCTCCATAAAGTTATTTATACTGAAATACACTAACTTTTGATAAACTTGTTGTGATTCTAGGTCTTATGAAAATTTCTGCGATTTAAATTTTAGAGAATTCACAGTCATTGTGACCATCTTTTACTCGTAGAGTATGTAAATGTTGTAAATTTGTTACCAAAAAAATGTAAACCTTTCTGGAAGGTACATTTTTCAATAGAATAATATTTTCAAAAATCTTCAACGAAATAATTGTGTATATCAACGGAGTAGAAATTGTATAAGTTCCCTCCATACTTTTCGCTTTTCAAAACTGCATCACTTATCTTTCAAATTTCCATATTTTCACTACTTAAACCTAAGTTATGGAAATAATTTATTGTTTTCACCTGCTCTTTCTCTAAAATATGATCCACTAGATAAATATCCTTCTTTTAATCAGTAAGTCTTTATAAGAAATCATTTTACCTTTAGAAATGTAATCTTTATTATTAAAAATTATTAGATTAGCGTTTCCTACAAGAAAAGTCCCGTTTTCTCCATATGCTGCCAAGCCTTTAAACTCTCTAAGCAAAACAATGGTGTTTTAAAAGTCAATAATTCAATTAGTTTACACAGGGATATATACTTTGCTATTAAAAGCTATAGTCAAAGTAAAGCTTCCATCCCATATTCCTTTCCCCATACAGTAGCCGTTTTAACCACATTACTCTTTGCGTTTTCACAAATAATTCAAACTTTATCGTTATTAAAGGGAAATCCAACCTTAATAGTAAGTTGCTTTGTAAGAAAGAGGAAAAATCGGAGAAGCAGATTGGTGAAAGTTTGAACGAAATCGGATAAGCAATAAGAAAGTTATGAATTTTTGAAAGTTGTAATCATTATACATTATGGGAATTTCAAATTGGCCGAATAGGTAATGTCACTGTGATGTAGCTGTGGACAACTCCCCCATTCGCTCCAACACACAAAATGACTAACATGTCACTTTTATAAAAATGTATTACTCAGTAGGATCTTTTTCTTTCAAGAGGACCTATAACAATCTCCAAATATATTTAGAGTACTGCCTCGAGGGTAAAAGCGCCGCAAAGAAAACCGCAAATTAATGATATTTTTGTGCACGACAAATGGGATGGTTGTCCACAAAGATGTCACCTCACAATCGACTCACCAAATTGCCAATTGGAGATTCGCATAGATGTTGTGATCTCATTTTTCAAACATCCATAACTTTCTTAGTCCTTGTCCGATTTCTTTCAAACTTTCACCATCCTGTTTTTCTTATTTTTCTGCTTTCACACAATCATCTTATTACCAAGGTTGGATTGCCCTTTAAGCCACCATCCCCGTAGTCATGATAGCAGATGGCTCTTTTAAGTCGGTCTTTTCCATTCCATATGAAATTTTTAAAAAATCTTAATCTCTGATACTATCCACTTTCGAACAACTTATGATGAGGACTTAGTTCAATTTTGACAAAGCATAGATGTATGTTTTAAGCAAATATGCTTTCCCCATCACTGTCAAATCTCTCTGTTCCACCATCCTCAAAAGTCCTTTAATTCTACTCAGAATCTCTTTGTAATTTAACTCTTCTCTCATTTCTATATCCAGTGAAAAATATACTCCTAAAATGTTAATTCTAGTTACTATATTTCCCATAGGTAACATACATACACCCCCACCCTCTCTCTCTCTCTCTCTCTCTCTCTCTGTTCATAATAACTGGTGCAAACCTCTATCCTACACCCTTATAAGTTATACATTTCAAAGCTAAATTACTGGCTCTCCTGGGTCGGACAAAGTGAAAGCGAAAGTCCGAATTGTGGTCAAGGGTGTCGGTAGGGGGGGGGGGATGTGACCACAAAAAAAAATCGTATTTTCCATTTTTTTCTTCGTTTTCTCTAAACAGAGCTAGAGCCCACCTGCATCCGCTCTGCTTATATAACTATGTATATGATAGGAGTTACAAAATAAAAGAACAAACTCTTTTACCATTGAAATGACAACTCCGGTCTCAAAGACTTAGATTGTGATTTGTTTTCTTGTCACTAAGAGCTATTCTATCTTGTTCAAATCAACAGTCGGCCGTGGAATCAAATGTTCTGGCCTCACTCGCAATTTTAACAACGCGTTATTAATTGTCCATATCATACGTTTATGTTGGAAAATAATTGTCATATGATTTTTATGACGCAGTACGTTTAAACGAAATTAATCAAGATAATATTGTTGCCCTGACGCTTCCGTTTTCATGGATCAGAAGCTGAAAACATGTAACGAGTTCCATGTCAAGAGATATCCATATACCTGACTAGAGAAAGACTACTGCAAAGTGCCTTTCTTATCGGCATAAGAAAAAGACCGGGTTCGAACCCCGTATCTTTTGTTAGGAAGTCAAAACAGTGTCAGACCTACGTTCCTACAGTTAATCTATGTACCCATATATAAAGTTATTTCATATGATTTTTGTCTTATTAGGTGAGGGACGATCTTGGAAAATGCTGGTCAGATGTTACGAGATGTCAACATGACGACGATGTTAGATCATCATTATTTCTTGTTCGTCATAATTACAATTACATCAATCATTCACCAACGGGAGACTGTTTTTGTCGTTGATGCAGCATCATGTGCACAAGACTTCAATCTGAAGGCTGCCTACTGTTCTGGACAAGGCCTTAAATCCGTTCCTACAGATCTTATACCTGATCTCAGACAACTACACCTACAGGACAATCTTCTAACCACGCTTAAAAATGAGACATTTGCAAAATATCCCAGCCTTCGGGTGCTCGCACTAGATGGTAATAACATATCTCGCGTTGAGAGAGGTGCCTTCAAACCCTTAAAGAACTTGTTCCGTCTGTTCATCGGAGATAATCCGTATTTGCCTACCTTTAAGAAGTCTATTTTTGACTCTGAAAGCCTGTCGAATTTGAATGTAATATCGTCCAATTTGGAGACATTTGCAGGTGAGATTGTAGCATGCTTGGCCAAAGGGACAATCTTAAGTCTGTCTGATAATAAGCTGAGAAAAATAAATTGGACAAGTTCCAATCGTCTTCATCATGTTTACCTTGACGGAAACAGATTTCGGCACATTTCCACGGATATGTTTGTTTTTAACAACTATGTTAACAGGCTGGATTTATCTAGAAACCCAATAGAATTCATAGAAGCCCTTGTAATTTCTTCGCTCCATGTTGAACGGATTGATTTGATAAATACGCACATAACATTTCCACAACTGTCGAATCTTTTCCATGGCGTCAGATTGTCAAGGTTCATCAGGGACTTTGATCTAGCAGCTGCCATACTCCACATAGTCGAGAATGGACTCTTTACACCTCTCAAAGGAAAGAATCTAGACAAAATGAGCGTTGAAATGAATGAATTCAGTGTGACTCATGATAATGCTCTAGATGGTTTGGCCGGTGTCTCACAGCTCCTACTCGGATATAACAATCTGAAAAAAATAGAACCAAGCACATTTAACGGAATGGTTGCTCTTCGTACTCTCTCACTGGAAGAAAACAGTATTATAACTCTCAATAGTCAAGTAACCCCTTGGAATCTCTCACTCATACATCTAAACTTGGCAAGCAATGAACTTAAAGCAATAAACAGCTCGGCATTTCATGGTCTAAAAACTCTAAAGACATTAGACTTAAGTGACAATTTTAAGCTTCAAGTAATTGGAAATACCACGTTTGCCCATTTTCAATCTTTAACAGAGTTAGATCTGTCCAACACACGTATTCGTGACCTAGCTTTTCATCATCTTCCTTTCCTCACAACTTTGATCCTAGAGTCTGCATATTGCCCTACAACATTGATTCAACCTGGCAACCTGGGGAATGGAGCGCCCTCTTTGACAACACTTGATCTCATCGACAATGCACTTGTACCTGACATAATGTGGGATGCAATCAACAATAAATCTTCTTTTTTTGGTTTGCGAAACCTATCGCGACTCGAACTTTCAAAAAATCAACTGACTAGAATCCCACTTGGCATATTCCAAAATTTATTGAATCTACAGATTTTACGTTTGGATGAATGCTCACTTTTTGTATTAGAAATCGGTATATTTTTAGATCTTGAAAGCCTTGTCTTATTGAGTTTGCAAAACAATTACTTAAACGTTATTTCCACTGGGATGTTCGATGAATTGAATAATTTGCAAGATCTAATTTTGTTGGGAAACGCATTGACATATCTTGATTCCGATTTGTTTAAGTATTTAAATAGTCTTGTGTATCTTGATGTTTCGGAAAATCGTATATCTAGCCTTAACCGTAGCACGTTTGAAACCTTATCACCCCTCGCTCGGATTAAACTAGCCCTATCTCTCAATCCATTGGTCTGCAATTGTGACCTCAAATGGCTACCTGGTTGGTTGAAAGGGTCGGTAGAGCTCATTGATTCGCTCCATACGATATGCCTCGATAATACAGCGACTATGGAGCCTTTTAGGGGCAAACAATTAATCACCTTTGACCCTGGTGACGAATGTGATCCAACCATCACCCTCTACCCTTGTCTGACCCTGTTAGGCGTGGCACTGATCCTGACTCTAAGTTTGATCTACTACCAGCGCTGGTGGATCAGATATCGGCTGTTCCTCTTCAAGCTCTGCTTCATTGGATACGATGAGATACATGATGATGTCAACCGAAGAGAATTCCAGTACGATCTCGCCATAATGCACCATGAAGTCGACTATGAGTGGGTCAATGAAAACCTGAGACCAGCCCTGGCGGAGCGAGTCCCAGACTTCGATCGGATTGTATGCGGTGATGAAGAGCTCATGCTTGGTATGTACTATCTAGACGCAGTCAACTACGCTACCGAACAGAGCTTCAAGACCATTGTCGTGATCAGTCGTGAAGCCCTGCAGGACCAATGGTTTATCATGAAGTTCCGTACCGTTCTCGATCACGTCAATGACGTCGGTATAGAGAAGATGATTCTCGTCTTCATGGAGGACATTGCGGATGACGAGCTCCCTTTCCTAATCAGACTGTTTCTTAGTGATCATCGACCGTATCTGGTTTGGACGGACGATGAAAGAGGGCAGGACTATTTTTGGAAGGAACTTATCAAGGATCTTACGGTCAACCGCAGGTGTAATTATTTGATACCCCCGAACTGAAACGAATCCATACACAGGGGCGTCGCTAGAGAGTGGTGTTTATGGGTTTGCTGCCGCAGCTGCTTTTATCTGGTATCAGTATCACAAGTTTTCTTTTTCTCTTTCTCTCTCATTCTCTCGTGATTCTCATTTTTGCCACTCAAAAAATTGTTGTCGGCAAATGCGGCACCTCTGTCGGAAGAAAGGAGGGGAAAAGGGAGAGGGAAGAGGAAAGAAAAAAAGGAAAAGGAGAAAAGAGAAAGGATAAGAAAAAAAGAAAAGAAAAGGGAAAGAAAAGGAAAACAAACACAGAAAGAAAAGAAGGAAAAGAAGGAAAAGAAAAGGGAAAGAAAGAAAAACAAGGAAAAATCTTTTGCTCGCTCGCAAGATTTTTAAAGTTCCGATATTCATATTCGGGCAGCAAGGTGCTAGAAATATATAGGCCTATCCCAATATTTGGGAAGCAATGTTCCCAGATAATAATATTATAATACGGGCTGTATGTAACTTCTCTTCACTTTCAATACAAATAGTTAAAAAAGAACACTGGAATTTTAATTTTAATATTTGGGCAAAGGTGTCCCCCTTTGGCAATGGGCTACTGCACCACCCCCCCCCCCCCCCCTCCCCCTTCCCCGAGGATTTTGAAGGTTCCGACATTTATATTCGTGCAGCAAGGTGCTAGAATATAAAAATATTTGGAAAGCAAGGTTCCCATGTAATAATATAATGTAACTTGTGTAACTTCCGTACATTTTAACTACGAAAAGTTTTTTAAAAATTGCTCGCTCCATTCGCTCTCTCGCAAGAACACTGAAATTTTAATATTTGGGCAAAAGGCGTCCCCCTTCGGCAATGGGCTGCTGCCCGCTTCCCCTGAGGATTTTCAAAGTTCCGATATTCATATTCGGGCAGCGAGGTGCTGGAATATCCAATATTCGTGAAACATTGCAAGGTTCCCAGATAATAATATTATGTAACTTGTGTATGCAAATTCTGTACATTTTCACGACGAAAATTTGTTTAAAAATTTGCTCGTTCGCAAAAATTAAGAAATTGAAAAGTTGATATTCGGGCAAAAAAGCGTCCCCTACGGCAATGTGATTTTGTCCATATATATGTCGGTAGTCAGTCACCAAAAAGAAATCAGCCTGGGAATTCCGGTATTGAACTCTCTACTTTGAACATCATCACGTCTTTCGACCATCACATTCTTTTAAGTGTACATGTATTTTCAAACATACATGGAAAAAAGTCAGTAAAAAAGGTGAATTAAATATTGCTGGTGACAACACTGATACATGTATCTGGAATTTGAAATATAGATTATATGAAGATGACAGCTATGATGATAGCTATGATATTAGGCCATTCTTACCGCCGTACGAAAATGACGACTAGAATTCTTCTCATTCATTTTGTAGGGATATTACTTCGAAAATGAAATCATAATTGTAGCATCAAAAGTCAAACTGCACCCTCATGGCTGTAGAAATATCGTTCTATTTGCATAATCGTGTGGAACGTCTTTTCCTTTTTTTTAACAAAACCCATTCATATGATCTGCCTGTTGGAATGACACAATATCAAGGAGGTTGAAATTCGCCTTATTCATTCCTTCCCTGGCTATCTCTTTCATTATAAGCTAATACGTGAAGTTCACGTGCAGATGATCTGATTTGATTTGAATTTATTCAGACATTATAAAAACATGTCTCGGGAAAACAAAAAAGGTTTGACCAACCCATACAAGTCTGTTTCCGGATATAAACAACAAGTAGGTTCAATATCATAAACATATTATTTAAAAGATGTAAGCGATAGACAATAATGATTGCAAGTAAAATCACTGTATTATTGCAGAGTACAAAATTAATTAGTTGAGGTATAGCATCTGTGAAATTAACTATGTGGGTTGAGATGGTTATTTAACGCTTTTTTAAACATGCTAAGAGTTTTCATATTGACTACATTCTTCGGAAGTTTGTTCCAATCATTCATGGTTTTAGGATAATATGAGTTCATATAATAATCTGTTCTTGCGAAGGGTACATGCATCTTTAAGTTATGATCGTTTCTTCCAATTCTGTTCGCAGGTGTGCACCTGTCTTTATGTCCTATAACTATTAAACCATTAACAAGCTTATAATAAAACACCAGTCGGAAGTACTTTCGTCTATTCTCTAATGTATTCATACTTAACTTTTGTAATAAAGTATCATAACTAGTGCTCCAGTCTTTGCACATCATTCTTAAATAGCGCTTTTGAATTCGTTCAACCTGTTGTTTTTGTGAATTTCTATATGGATCCCATGCTATACAACAATAATCGTAAAAAGCGTACTAAAGATTCATAAAGATTTGTTAAAACAGATTTTGGACAGTCAATAAAGTTCCTCCGTATGATACAAACAAGTCTATTGCACTTCACATGTAATTCAGAACAATGATCATTCCAATTTAAAGTATTGTTGATCATAAGACCTAAATATTTCTCTGACATTGTATTTTGTAGCTCCTGACCACCAATAGTATATGCGTAAGTTATATCATGAAGCTTCCGAGACATCGTCATGATCTTGCATTTAGATAAATTAAAATCAAGCATCCATGTCTTAGACCACTGATTTAAAACTTCCAGATCATTTTGTAACATTTTACAATCATCTAAAGTAGAAATACGACGATATAAAATACAATCATCAGCATATAATCTAATGGTAGAGGCGATGTTATTAGATATATCATTAATAAAACATAGAAATAACGCCGGACCCAAAATTGTACCTTGAGCAACACCAGATTTAACATCAATCCATGAAGAAAATTCACCATTAATAACAACTCTTTGCGATCTTTTTTGTAAAATATTCATTATCCAATTTAAATTAGTTGATTTCACTCCGTATACTTGTAGTTTTGTTCTTAAAAGTTCATGGGACACACTGTCGAATGCCCTAGCAAAATCAAGAAAAGCAATATGAACACTTGAACCCGTTTCCAAAATATATGACCAATCATCGATAGCCTCTACTAATTGAGTTTCGCATGATCTCTTTTCACGAAAACCATGTTGGTTATCACATAAAATGTTATTATTGTTAAAATGTTGAAATAGGCGTTTACAGACTATTCTTTCTAAAATCTTACATGTGACAGACGTTAACGATATTGGCCGGTAATTACTAGCGTCTTCTTTGTTGCCCTTTTTATATATAGGACAAACATTTGCTCTGAGCCAGTCTTCTGGTAAAATGCCGGATGACAAAGACATGTTAAAAAGTTTACAGAGAGAAGGCGTTAATTGGTCTGCACCTTCCTTTAACAAACGTGGAGATATTTCATCAGGTCCCTGTGCTTTTGAAACGTCTATACTTTTCAACAATTTTAAAACCTCAGTCTCTGTACATTGAATGTCCTTCATAATAGGTGCTTTACTGCTATATTCAGGTATTGAGAGGCTTACGTGATCTTTAAAAGCTTGATTAAATTGTACATTGAAAGCATCAGCCTTTTGTTGATCTTCTGTTATAAGCGTACCATTGACCTTTAAGCATTCAACCGTACTATAATCACATTTTCTAGACTTGATAAAACTCCAAAACAATTTCGGGTTATGTTTTAAGCTTTTACACAAATCATTCTTTAAAAAAGACACATAGTTAGATTTAATTTTCTTCTTTACTTCTCTCCTTAATTGCCGATACCTTTCCCAGTGAGATTCTTTACGTGACTTTTTAGCTATGTTAAACATTCTATTTCGTTTTCTAATCATTTTTTTACAGACTATTCTTTCTAAAATCTTACATGTGACAGACGTTAACGATATCAATGCTTTTTGAAGTCCTATTGTTTGGTGTAATAGCGCGTGTGTTACTGAAGGATCATTAATTTTCTTTTTTCTTTCTTCACATTTTAGAATCTTTATATAAATATTACTTGCGTGAAGTCACAATTGGTGCCCCTAACTTCGTATTTCTCTTCTCTTCTCTTCCTCTGTCATTCCTTCTTTCTCTTTAAACTCCTCGATCCCCCCCCCCCTCTCTCTCTCTCTCTCTCTCTCTCTCACACACACACAAACACAGAGTCTTGTTTTGCTTTATTTCCGAGGACAAGTCTTGTTCCTCTATTGTTCCTCCGTCCTCGGACAGTCGACGGAATAAAGCACAAATTCATTGTTCGAATTTCGAGGACTATTGTCCGGCTTCCGAGGACCATTGTTGTCATGATTTTTTTTTGTTCTCTGTCCGAAAATGTCCTCGGACATACGGCTAAACACGCCCACACACACACACACATATATACACACACACATGCTCTTTTTTAGCTCACCTGAGCCTAAGGCTCGAGTGAGCTATTGCGATGGAAATTTGTCCGTCGTCCGTCGTGCGTCGTCCGTCGTGCGTCGTCCGTCGTGCGTCGTCCGTCGTCCGTCGTCCGTTAACTTTTTACATTTTCATCTTCTTCTCCAAAACCCATGATCGGAATTCAACCAAACTTGGTAGGAATCATCCTTAGGGGTAGGGGACCCAAAGTTGCTAAAATGGTACATGTGGCCCCCAGGGGGGCCCAGGGGGAGGGCCCCCAATTGTAAAAGCTATGTAAATTTCAAACATCTTCTTCTCCAGAACCAGGCATAGCTCAGATTTGGTATTTTGTATGGAGATACCTCTATAGATGAAGAATGAATGTTGTTCATGAAATTTCTCTGAGTGGCCCTATAGGGGCCCTGTGGGGGTAACATACTGGAGGGGGGGCGCTGCCAGGCAAAATGTACATTCTGATCTTCTTCTCCAAAACACATGATCGGAATTCAACCAAACTTGGTAGGAATCATCCTTAGGGGTAGGGGACCCAAAGTTGCTAAAATGGTACATGTGGCCCCCAGGGGGGCCCAGGGGGAGGGCCCCCAATTGTAAAAGCTATGTAAATTTCAAACATCTTCTTCTCCAGAACCAGGCATAGCTCAGATTTGGTATTTTGTATGGAGATACCTCTATAGATGAAGAATGAATGTTGTTCATGAAATTTCTCGGAGTGGCCCTATAGGGGCCCTGTGGGGCTAACATACTGGAGGGGGGGGCGCTGCCAGGCAAAATGTACATTCTGATCTTCTCCAAAACACATGATCGGAATTCAACCAAACTTGGTAGGAATCATCCTTAGGGGTAGGGGACCCAAAGTTGCTAAAATGGTACATGTGGCCCCCAGGGGGGCCCAGGGGGAGGGCCCCCAAGTGTAAAAGCTATGTAAATTTCAAACATCTTCTCCAGAACCAGGAATAGCTCAGACTTGGTATTGTGTATGGAGATTTTTTTCTGGGTGGCCCTATAGGGGGTCTGTGGGGGTAACATACTGGAGGGGGGGGGGGCGGGGGGGGGGCAAGTTGTCCGCCATCCATAAACTTTTTACATTTTCAGCTTCTTCTCCAAAACCCATGATTGGAATTTAACCGAACTTGGTAGGAAGCTCAGACTTGGTATTGTGTATAGAGATACCTCTAATAGATGAAGAATGAAAGTTGTTCATGTGCTAGAGAGAACATGCACCAGATGTGAATTGATCCACCTCAGGTGAGCGTCGTGCCCCTGGGGCTCTTGTTCTTTCTCTCTCTCCCTCTCCCTTTCTTTCTCTTTCTCTCTCTCTCTCATAGGCTCTCTCTCTTTATTTCTATTTCAGTTTCCTCGTTTAAAGTGTATATAGGCTACACGGTTTTAAAAGAGGATTACTGAAATCCTTTCCTTCTTTTCTCATCTCCTATCGATAGCCTTGTTAATACCATTTCATCCACCGTGAAGACCACAACTAGTGTCCCTGTATTAAAGAGTTGCGCCCATGGACGTCCCACTTTTCTGGAAACAAAATGGCGTTCGAATTCTTTCTATTGAGAACACCAGGTGCTCATCGGAATTGAATAGAAATGTTACGTAATAGTGGAAACAAAATGGCGTTCAAATCCCCAGTTGTCGCAACTCACTCTAAGGTCGTGTTTATCATCTTTCCCCAGTTTGAAACGGCTTTCCATACCCACTATCAAAAGCCCTTTCCAAAGGCCTTTGACTTTGCAAACGGCTTTCAAAATAAGTTGCGTTTATCATCTCATCGACAAGTCGAAAACCGACGTTGTCACTGCGCAGATGCATTGCGCAGTTTGACCCGAGGAGAAGGGGTCATATCACAGAACTCCTAAAGACGTCTTTAGGAGTTCTGTGGGTCATATAGGCCTACGGCGCGCGCTTTTTTTTTTTTTTTTTTTTTTGGGGGGGGGGGGGGGGGGGGGGGGCTAACGTCTATTCAGAGCACAATATCGGTACCACGTACGTACGTTATATAGTACTGTGCTGTGTACACATGTACTTGCCTGGCGCGCGTCTTTTCAGAAACCGGAAACACTTAGTTCGTGACCGAAGTATAAAGTCGTTTGAACGGCTTTAATGCGTTTATCTCGCTTTTTGTAACCTGTTTTTGCAACCTGTTTCTGAAACCTGTTTCTGAAAGCACAAATTTGTGACTTTCAAAAAGGCTTTCCGAACCCCATAATCAAAACAGCTTTGCGTTTATCATCTCAAAAAAAATCACTGAAAGCCCTTTGGAAAACCCGTTTCTGCCGAAAGAAAGAGTTGATAAACGCACCCTAATACACGGACACTAACCACAACCAGTGCCGTATATAGATAGAGTCTGGCCAACTCGGCTCCAGTTGGGTAACAACATGGCGCATATTCCTTTGTTGCAAGCTTATATAACAAAGGAATATACGCCATGATGCTACCCAACTGAAACCGAGTTGGCCAGACTCTCTCTATATACAACACTGACCACAACCATGCCTGTACGCCCTCAACGGACAGACCCACGCTACTTTCCTAGGCAACTAATAATAATTATCAACTTGGTATAGTTTTTATGATGTGTAACTAGACTTTGCTTGTTGTCAATTATTATTCAACGCAGACCCCTATGAAAGACCAGTTCTGTTTTTATATGTTGAAGTTATATTGTGTAAATAAACAGGCTACTGAAGATACGAAATAAAATAATTGTGGAGGATCCAGGAATTTGAAATGGGGTGGGGGCGCCAGTGGCGAGGAAGCAGAGGATGTGGAAGGGGGGAAAAGGTTTGTGTTTTTTTAATCACAAAACAGACAATGAATTAAAGGGGGCGCTCGCCTTGGCGCCCCTGCCTGCATCCGCCACATAAAACAAAATAAAATGTCCAAGAACTTTACGAAAGCGGATGTCATTTCATGAAATTATCCAAGAACTATACAGTGTCTAACCCCGATAAATTCATAGATGAATCTGAAATAATTAATTGTACTTTGCGCCTTAGTACATCTACTAGGTGTTAAAAAAAAAACAGTGGGCACTTTTGATCTTTAATAATTCAAAGTATCAGACTGAGTTTTTTACATTGTCAAGTTGAAGGATGTACAGTTTATTGGGAGCAAATTTCATTACATTTTTCTGAATACTTTTCTTAAAATATAGCTCTCAATATTGAATTAGATCTTTCAGGGCCACAAAATATGTGTGCATCAGTAATTAATTCAAAATACACCAATAGCCATTGTGTATTGCAAGTAAAATTCCAGAACAGCTTTTTAACCCAGAGTCATGAATCATTAATGACACTGGACAGCACTATAGCGTAGCCAGGGGTGGGGGCAGACTGCCCCTGACAACTTTTGACTTAAATAAAATGGTTATCGGGCAGTGGCGGGGGCAGTACCGACTTTTGGAGGGCTGGCGAGAAGAAAAAAATACGGATCTCCCTCCAAGCAGTTCCCCAAAATTCACATCCCTGCATGTTTGCTTCCCTCTTTTTACAAAATCCTGGCAGAAATGACAGCTGCAACACACAGTGGCGATTGTTGTGTTCTGAATGATTACTGATACACACACATTTTGTGCCCTTGATTTTTCAAAAAGTGAAAAATCTAATTAAAATATTCAGAGCAATATTTTAAGAAAAGTATTCAGAAAAATGTAATAAAACTTGCTCCCAATAAATGTTACATCTTTTAACGTTACAATGTAAAAAACTTAGTCTGATACGAGGTATAATTTTTGAGTTGTTAAAGATCAAAAGTGTTATGTCCACTGTTTTTTTTTTAAACACCTAGTAGATACCTCTTTATATACTGTAGGCGCATGAACCTTTAAGCTCCTCTCTGCCCTGATAAGGCGATGGGGCATTATTCACGGAATTCCTTCGTACCGATACCCATAATGTGGAACGGGTGTGGCAAATCGGTGGCAGGGATTCCATTCCCGCACTTTGTGGCCCACCATCCATGATTTATTCACTAAACCGCATTACCTCTTGACGTTTTCTTCGCGCGTTTGCAAAAGCGGGCTTAGAAGGACAACAGTTAGGAAGATAGATATTAATGATAATCATTATACTTTAAACTTTTCAAAAGGTTTTTTTCCCCGCACTATGATCGGAATTATTTGACCTAGCAGATATCCTATTTTGTCGCTGTGCAAATATTTGACTTTACATGCTCTTTGTTAAACTTCCTTTATGTAAAATCAGACAAAGGGTCTGGTCATAAACGTTTTTAAACATATAACTACAAAAGGGAAAGCCCCCAGAATGCCCTATTCGTAATGCATGCAAATGTAATGCTTATACCAGCCTCTTTGTCAAACTCCGAGTAATGAACTATTACATCCATGTGACAAGTCATTGTCAGAATGCAAATTGCATTCATCAAGTGTTGCTAGTTCGGAAAAGCAAAAATGTTTGCCAGACCTAATAACGCCTAATACATGCAATCGCATTCTGACTATTGAAAAGGAATAGCTTTTTACAAGTGATTTAATTGTCTGCATGCCACTATAGGCAGGATATAGGCAAACCTGTATATATTTGAATAACTTACGAAAAAGGCCTATTAAAGGTAGGTCCATTGCAACCCAAGTACAAGTTGATTTCTTTTGATTTGCAGGGATGCATACAACTCATATTTTGTTATTCAAACATCTAAATATGTTTCATAGATGTGTAAATAGTTTTTTTTTTAATCATTTTCTCAAACACGCTAAGCTCTACTCTAAAAATATGCTCCAGCGGTATCTCATTCCTCCTTTGACATCATCTGTCAATCATTAGTGAGCTAAGGAGAGACAGTGGTATGTAGCTTTGCCAGAGATGACCATAATGTTCAAAAATAGCAAACAATGTCTACATACAGACATAGTAGGCCAGTTGCTACGTCATACATGCTGTAGCATCACCAAGAAAAGAATGGTAATGAGGAGGTATTGTTTGAAAGCATGCAATTCTATTGTGAGCATGTGCTGAGCTGTGGGAAGTTACATTCCACTGTCTACTATAGAATGTTAGTGTAGCTGACTGATGATTGACAGATCATAAAAACATGTCATTGTAGGAATGAGATCTGGAGCTTTTTTTAGGGTGGAGCTTAGGGGGTTGGAAAAAATATATCAAAAAACATCCCTCCACATCAACATCAATAAACTTCCATTTGGGTTGCGTTTTGGTTGCAGGTGCCCCTAAATTACGTTTCGATTCTCGACTTTAGCATCGACTTGAAAAGAAAGGGGAGGGGTGGGGAAATAATGAAAACTGGAATTAGAAATGCGGGCAAATACAAGCTTGCAGCATTAGAAATCATGACAAAACAGTTTAACTTTACAATGTAAAAACCTTAGTCTGATACGAGGTATAATTTTTGAGTTCTTAACGATCAAAAGTGTTATGTCCACTGGATTTTTTTCAAACACCTAGTAGATACCTTTTCATATACTGTAGGCGCATGAAGCTTTAGGCTCCTCTCTGCCCTGGTAAGGCCCTGGGGCATTCACGGAATTCCTTCGTACCAATACCCCTAATGTGGAACGGGTGTGGCAAATCGGTGGCAGGGATTCCATTCCCGCACTTTGTGGCCCACCATCCCATGAATTATTCACTAAACCGCATTACCTCTTGACGTTTTCTTCGCGCATTTGCAAAAGCGGGCTTAGAAGGACAACATTAAGGAAGATAGATATTAATGATAATCATTATACTTTAAACTTTTCAAAAGGTTTTTTCCCCCGCACTATGATCGGAATACTACATTGAAGGTATTTCTTAAGGTTTATTTGACCTTTCAGATATCCTATTTTGTCGCTGTGCAAATATTTGACTTTACATGCTGTTTGTTAAACTTCCTTTATGTAAAATCAGACAAAGGGTCTGGTCATAAACGTCTTAAAACATATAACTACAAAAGGGAAAGCCCCCAGAATTTCCAGATTCCACGACTCAACTTGTAGGCCATATTGTTCAATAGGCCATATTCGTAATGCATGCAAATTTAATGCTTATACCAGCCTCTTTGTCAAACTCCGAGTAATGAACTATTATATCCACGTGTGACAAGTCATTGTCAGAATGCAAATTGCATTCATTAAGTGTTGCTAGGTCGGGCAAGAAAAAATGTTTGCCAGACATAATAACGCCTAATACATGCAATAACAAAAACATTTACCAGGGAATTACAGACCTATTTCCGTCCTACCAGTACTATGAAAAATCTTTGAAAAAATGATAAATAAACGTGTAATTGATTTCTTGGAAGCGAATAATGCTCTGTTTCAACATCAGCATGGTTTCGTAAAAAACATAGCACTAAATTATCTTTGATTAATCTCGCAAACACATTATTGCAATACTTAGATGAAGGTAGAGGAACATTTGGTATCTTTATTGACTTTCAAAAGGCCTTTGATACTATTAACCATATAATTCTCCTTAAAAAATGTCACATTATGGAATCCGTGGAATAACTTTGAAATGGTTTGAAGACTATTTGTACAAACGATCCCAGTTTATACAATACAAGGATGTGATGCCTTTAAATTTGAATATAACATGTGGTGTCCCTCAGGGCTCTGTTCTTGGTCCAACATTATTTCTAATGATTTACCTAACTCCACAAAGTTTTTCAATTTCAGATTATTTGCTGATGACTCAAACCTGTTTCATACCTTTGACACTAAACAAAAGGAAATTGACTTAGAACTGATAAGTGAACATTTAGAGAAGGTCCATGAATGGTGTAATGCAAATCAAGTCACAATTAACTTACAGGAAACAAATTACATGGTTATTAAATCAAAAGGTCGTGCAGTACATCAGAAAGGATCTGTGAGAATATCAAGGTCAGACATTAGTGAGGTATCTGTTGCACCATTTGTAGGCATTCAAATTGATTGCCACCTTTCATGGAAAGAACATATTCAGAAAATAAACAAGTGCATACGCAAAAAAGTAATAGGCATTCTGTTTAAGTTAAGACATTTTGTACCAAAGAATATACTTTATACATGTTATTATACTTTTATACAGCCTCACATCTCTTATGGAATAGAGGTGTGGGGGAGTACTTACAAAAGTAATCTAAATTGTATATATATTTGTCAAAAAATGGCAATCAGGGCAATCACTTTTAGTCCGATTAGAACAGACTCAAAACCTCTTTTCCAAAGCCTAGGAATACTCGATATTTTTCAACTCCATGAACTTTACGTATCAACATTCATGTATGACCTGGTGAAAGGTATATTACCACACTCACTAGTAGAATATTGTCAGATCATACAGCACAGATATGCAACAAAAGGGAAGGAAAATGCGTTACTCTGTGTACCAAAATGTAAGACAAGGCAAGGACAGTTTAGCATTTCGTTTGTTGGAACAAAGCTGTGGAATAGTCTTCCACATGAAATCAGATTTACATCTTCAAGGTCAACCTTTCGTAGACAACTATCAAGCAACCTTCAACGTAATTGATATTGTGAGCTTAATTTTTTATGTACTCCATTTATCATATACATGTATTTGATGATCTTTATAGCTTAGGATTAAGCTTTAATGTTTGTTTAATTGCATCTCTTTTTATCTTTTTTTTTTAATTTATCTATTCATGTATTATTACTTGTAATCTGCAATACTACATTTGCTATACAATTTTCACTCTACTGTATACTTCATACATCTAATAGTGAATCTTATTTGTGTAAAAATATATTATTTTTTTAATCAAACTTTATTTCTGTAATTATAATTTGAAAAAGAAAATTCACTGCTTTTGACATTTTCTCTCCTCAAGAAATATAAACTATACTGTATTGTCTTTTAATATTTGTGAATACAAGATGAAATTAAAATGTTGATATAAAGAAAATAAAGCAAGCATCTTGCCAAAAGAATGGAACTAGGCTCGACTAGCACTTGTGCTATAACTTCTAGTTCCAATTAGCAACTATATCTTAGTATAAATAGTGCAACTGTATGACATTCAGTTAAAGTAGAACTTTAATGATTTTAAATATTGGCTTAATACTTATTATTGCATAGATGGCATAAATTAAACAAGGTTATCCAAATTCAACGCTTGGAAACATTTGAAGTAATGATTATTATCAATTATAAAACGGTAAAATACAGCCCCCGATATAGCAGCTGAAGAGCTCCTCGAACGCTGCTGAGATATGTGACGACACACCATGGACCAGTCCTGTCTAAGCAGACGATGTCCCATAACATCTTACACAGTTTTCAGAGCCTATTTTGTCATCTCCTCTTCACTTATTTCTCTTCCTTCACTAGCGTCAGTCTTAATATTAGTCTGTTGCCTCACTCTTAACTTCGTGTATGGTATTATTTTGATGAAAAATGCAGCGTTAAAAAAATAAAGGAATCAGTCGCTTGTAAACAAAATAAGACGCCATTGTATTTTCAGCTGCTTGCACCGGGGCATGTTCGGCGTTTCAAGAGGGAACGAATACCATCCTGCTATTATTCGGAGGGCTTTTCAATTTGAAAGTGGGGTTTATTTCATTGATCAGTGACCCTTCTCCTGTGTATTTACAATCAAACGGTTTTAGCTATCAGAATCAGTTTCACTTTCCCTTTATAATGGTGTGAAATAAGGTCATGTTTAAATACACCAAACTCTTTATAATTTGATAAATAATTGCATTGCAATTACGTTCATTCATTATAGGACGTCGTCTGCTTAAGCAGGATCGATCCCGAGTGTGACGACATCAAAACATCGCTATATTTCTGGCGAATCCTCGGATATTCCAGATGCTGAGAAGAGCTTTTATTTGTGTTGTTTTTATAATCATCAGATACGCAGTTGACATAAACCTTATACGATTGCCATCTGTAAGCTTCCCAGTTTCTAGTGATACATTAATTGCCATATTTGTGATTTTCTTTGAATATCTACTTTAAGTGTAATCACGTACTTGATTATTCATTGATCTACAAACATGATTACATATTATTGTAAATCCATTTATATACATTTCATGTAGAAACTAGATAAGTACTTTTTTATGTATATGTATTCATGTAATATTATTACTCTTTATATTAATGATTATACTGTCATTCATGTGATGTGTTGTTAATAAACTCAAACTCAGCATTCTGACTATTGAAAGAGAATAGCTGTTTACAGGTGATTTTAATAGTCTGCCACTATAGGCAGGATAGGCAAGCCTGTATATATTTGAATAACTTACGAAAAAGGCCTATTAAAGGTCCATTGCAACCCAAGTGCAAGTTGATTTCTTTTTATTTGCAGGGATGCATACAACTCATATTTTGTTATTCAAACATCTAAATATGTTTCATAGATTTGTAAATGTTTTTAATATCATTTTCTCAAACATGCTAAGCTCCACTCTAAAAAAATGCTCCAGATCTCATTCCTCCTTTGACATCATCTGTCAATCATTAGTGAGCTAAGGAGAGACAGTGGTATGTAGCTTTGCCAGAGATGACCATAGTGATAAACAAACAATTAGGTACGTTCACACGTAGAGCGATAGCATCGATGCTATCTAGGTTTCGATACTATTTTGGTGAAGACCAGAGAGTTTTAAGACCAAACGCTGTCTGAACGCAGATAGTCACGAGATAGAAGCGAGTTTCCAAACTATTCTTGCAACGAGTTTAGCAGGAGTAAATCTCAGGATCCAGCGACAAAGTATCGACGCTTTGCGTAGACCACCCACAGCGCTTGTGACTATTTGTAATGTGAGCGCAATCGCTGCTATCTTCACTCGCTGCTATTATAATTATGTCTGTTTCACGTGGTGCTATAATAAAATGCAATGTATGTATTCATGTGATGTACCCTAGCTCTTCCTTACTTTTTTTCAATTATCATTCTGTCTGTTTCATATGGTACTGTATATGTATTCATGTGATGCATATAGGGATAAGTAGGCTAATGTGTATACTGTGTGGTAAGGAAGGGGGTTGTTTTTGTTTTTGTTTTGTTTGTTGTTTTTTTTGGGGGGAGGGGGGTTCCTTCTTTTTATCTTTTTCTTTTTTATATATGTGACCAGGCACCACAGAACCACCCAAAAGTCGCACTGTGTGATTTTTAGTTAGAGCTCAATCAATGTGTTTTGGTTGGCATGCATGGTCAAATTTTAGTTTTGGGTATTTCCTGAAAGAGTATACTTTTTTCTAAGTAATCTAAAAATGTGGAGGCACCAAACAATCTAGAAGTGGTATTTTTGACAGTTTTTTTATCAGACTTATGTGTGTCTTCTCTGGATTTTGTTGTATTACTTTTCTTTTTCACGACCCTGAATACTTGTCTCATTTTAATCTCCCATAAATCTCCCGGAGTATGTTCTTGCATTGATACTTGTGCACTATGATAAACAGGATATGTCTAAGTAGTATGCCAAGTTTGAGGACAATCTGATAATCCCTTCATAAAAATTTTCATTGAGTCCTAATACTCCTTTTGCCACCTTAGCACAACACTTTGCAAGTCAGAGTGCTTCAATAGACCGCAAACTTTGAGGGACTGTGCATTCTTCTCTTCTCATTTAAAAGCTGAGAATCTGCTCTTTCAGAATCAGACCTTAACTAAAATATGATGTGGTCTTTAGATATTGATTTACATGTACTTACCAGAGAATATAGTGTGCATGAATGTGTTTTATTTTGGCATAGAATTGGAGTTCAGTCAATTTTGACATGTATATTTTACAAGGTTTATTTTAAATTAAGTATTATTACACATGTATTTGCTAGTTGATTGTATTATTGATATTACAAATGAATTGTTATTGTGTTATTATGTTGATTTATGAAGACAAATAAAATATTATTCAAAACAAAAGCTTCGCATGATATGACCCCTGTGCACAAACTTCCCCGCGTTTGACCATTGTACTCGGGTCACTCTGTGTGGCGCAGTAATTATTGTTTTGAGTGATAGAAGCAAGTCGATCATGACCATTATACTCTGGTCACTCTGTGTGGCGCAGTAATTATTGTTTTGAGTGATAGAAGCAAGTCGATCATGGCCTGTCTGAACGTATTGGAAATATTTTTGAAACTTACATAGCATCGATGCTAACATAGCATCGATACTATGTACTACGTGTGAACATAACTAATGCCTACATAGGAGTTGCTACGTCACACATGCTGTAGCATCACCAATAAAAGAATGGTAATGAGGAGGTATAGTTTGAAAGCATGCAATTCTATTGTGAGCATGTGCTGAGCTGGGGAAAGTTACATTCCACTGTCTACTGTAGAATGTTAGTGTAGCTGACTGATGATTGACAGATGATGTCATCTGGAGCTTTTTTTAGGGTGGAGCTAAGGGGGTTGGAAAAATATATATCGAAAAACATCCCTCCACATCAACAGCAATAAACTTCCATTTGGGATGCGTTTTGGTTGCAGGTGCCCCTTAATTACGGTTCGATTCTCGACTTTAGCATCGACTTGAAAAGAAAGGGGAGGGGTGGGGAATGCACCCTCCCCCCTGGTATCTCGACCGTCGACCGCGCGATCGCGCCGAAAATCGGCACGCACGTCGTCCACAACGTAATCTACAAAACTGTATAGTTAAATGCTCCGACAAATTTTCATATTAATTCATTATGCAAATTTATGCGTGAAATAAAAATTTTGCTCTAAATCATTAAATAAAGCTCAAAATATGCTATTTTTGGTCTAGACACTCTTTCCAGTATTCTTAGCAAATATACTTGAAAAAAAGTCGGTATCAAAATTGATATCTTATGTATTTTATTGTATTTAAAATTTCTTATGTATTTCTTTGGGTTTTTTTTACTTTTTGTTTTTTTATTGTTTTTTTGGATGGAATTTGTCAGGGACACTTTCGCGAACTTAAACAGCCTAAAATAAATTAATTTCAATCAAGAAATGTAAAAATATTCATAGATATCTAAATTTTGGCTGAAAACACATTTTGTATTGAAATTATGCATGAAATCACGTTTTTGAGCAATTTTCGCTCTGACGTGCAAGTACGAAATGTTGCGTAACTTCAGAACCGCATGCCCGGACATCGCGAATTTGGTCTCAAAAGATGCGTGAGATTCAAAAGAAAAAAGTCATGAAACGCCGCGGCGACTGCTTTGCGCGTTGCGGACATATCGCGAGAAACGTCTAGGGGGGGGGGGGGTGGATTCCACCCCCGGCCCTTTTAGGGTTAAGGAAGATATATATTAATGATAATCATTATACTTTAAACTTTTCAAAAGGTTGTTTTCCCCGCACTATCATCGGAATACGACATTGAAGGTATTTCTTAAGGTTTATTTAACCCTTCAGATATCCTATTTTGTCGCTGTGCAAATATTTGACTTTATATGCTCTTTGTTAAACTTCTTTTATGTAAATTCAGACAAAGGGTCTAGTCATAAACGCTTTAAACATAAATATAAAAGGGAAAGCACCAAGAATTTCCAGATTCCATGATTCCACCCCTTTTCAACAGGCCATTTTCGTAATGCATTCAAAGTTAATACTTACCAGCCTTTTTGTCAAACTCCTAGTAATGGACTTTTACATCCACCTGTGACAAGTCATTGTCAGAATGCAGATTGCGTACATTAAGTGTTGCTAGGTCGGACAACCAGAAATGTTTGCCAGACCTAACAACGCCTAATACATGCAATTTGCATTCTGACCAATGAAAAGGAATAGCTTTTACAGTTGAATGTAATAGTTTACCACTATAGGCATGATAGGCAAACCTGTATAACTTTGAATAAATTACGAAAAAGGCCCGTTCACAAATATATTCAACCTTTATGCATACTTTTAAAACAAAGGTTGTTCTTGACAACCTGAAAGCTTGTCAGAGGCTTGTCATACATAGCAGCAAGTTATGTATGCAAACTGGATTCCAATTTTGTAGTTAATACATTAATAACAGGTTAATGGAATACCTCGTTTAGGTCCCCAGGAGAGAAACATCCATAAATTTGAATAACTTTGAACAAGTCTATTTCGGTTCGATTCTTGACTTTAGCATCGATTTGAAAAGAGATGGGAGGGGATGGGGAAAGAATCACTATGAACACATGACAAAAAGAGCGGACAATTTATGCAGCTCCTCATTCTACCCTTCACAATAGCTCTAGTAGACAAAAGGACATCCCTTCACTGTTATTATGTGACACCTGTTCTACATATTTTTACAGGATAGCAATGAATGGATGTTCTTTTGTTAACCAGTGCAATTGTGAAGGGTACAATGAGGAGCTCCATAAATTGTCCACTTCTTTGTTCGTCATGTTCATAGTGAATGAAAACTGGAATTAGACATGCGCGCAAATACAAGCTTGCAGCATTACAAATCAAGACAAAACAGTTTGCTCATCATAATCATAATATCTTAATTATCTTAATTATTTCTCTTCGACATGCACTCATCAGAGTAAATTCGCATGAATGAACTTTATGAAGCTTTAGTATTTTAGTATATTATGTCCGTGTTTAACGCTATTTTCCGATTTTGCAGTACCAAGCACTTATTTATTAATTATTTCTATCTAGAACATTCGAAACTTCGAAATTATGTCCAAGCTGGTATTTTTTTCATTTGGATAAAAGCAGAAAAATGAGAGGGTTAGTGAAAGTGTGAACAAAATCCGACAAGAAATAAGAAAGTTATGAATATTTGAAGTTGTAATAAATAAAACACAAATTGGTAACTCCGTGACGTATCTTGCGAGCTCCTCTCCAGTTTGGTCTGTGCAGAAAATTTCATTTTCTTAGTTGCTGATTAAGGAATACATTCGCTTCATATAGGTTTTGTGTAAAAACATAATTCATGTGTAATGATTAGATCTAGGTAGCATGTATATCATTAAACATTTCATTTAGAAATAAATTGGAGACAATACGTCACGGAGTTGCCGACTTGTGTTTGATTTATTTCAACTTCAAAGATTCATAACTTTCTTATTTTTCATCGGATTATGCTCAAACTTTCATTGATCTGTTTATTCAGTTTTCTCGTCCTTCTCTTCAAACCAACTTTATATCAAATTGGACTTCCCCTTTAAGAAGAGGAACTCTAGATCTCAACATTTATTTGTTTATGTATATCTTGATGTTAGTTTAACAGTTAATGTGCTTATGTATCGAACCTTTATGTATTATTATGTATCGAATATCAATGTATTATGTATAACGTATCAAACATTTATGTGTTATGTGTATATGTATTGAAGCTTTATGTATTAGGTATTTGTATGTTTGCTTACAGTTCTCTTCCCATGTTTTTAGAACCGCAGATGCATGCTAAAACTCTCGCAATAGCATCACATAAAATTTTGGTCAAATTGTGGTTGTCCAAAACATCTTAATTTAGTAAAAACCGGGAGTAAAATTCATAATTTTGGCTACCGTTGTTTCGTATTACTTTACAAGCGTTCAATCTTACCGAGTGAATATTGGAAGCAAACATCAATGACGCCCTGGCAGTTTGTCCCATGGAAACGGGGACAAATCTGCAAGAGTCGGTTAAATCCCCAGACGGATCTGTTTGACATGCAGTTCTGTCTTCATCAAGTAGATCCCCAATAACATTTGGAGAGCATCTTGTTCCTTCATATCCGCCGTTTACGGCGGCATTCGATATGTAATAAGGTTCAGCATCGGTCCCTGGCACATAGTCTTCGTCGAAGACACCCCAACGAAGTTTGGCAAACTGGCGAGCAATCACTTTGCCTTTATCCGTGAAATTAAAGAAAAGAAAAGTGTAAATAAAACGTAGAATAATTGCTTAAATAAATATATTAAATACATAAATAAACTTTTTTTCTTTTTTTTTTTTGCTTTTGTCATGTTTGATAAGAAATTGTATTTTGTTGTCTTGATACATGTTGACCTGTAAATAATGCTTCAAAACTAGTCAATATTACCTAAGGCAACTGAATACATAATCATGTTTAGATAAATATCTATTTCAGTTCACTGTATTCCATAATTTGAGCGTCTGAAGTAATAAAATGATATCACATGATACATAGTAATACCTGGAATATTTATTTATTTATTTATTTATTTATTTATTTATTTTTGCATTGTACTGGCATTGCATAGTATGATCATTATGTAAAAAATGAGAATAAGTATAGGTGAACATTAACAGAATTAAAAGGCAAATATGATTATAATACAGGTACAATATATGGATAATGTAATAACATGCAGAGGTATGGCAATATAAGCTTAAAGCTTGAAGCATTGCAATACCTTTTCATTTCGTAAATAATACATATAAAAGGAAACTAATGACTAATCATGACACTGAAACATAACACTATTTACAAAATAACATGAAAACAAAATTATATGAATAGAAAAAAAAAGAGAGAGAAAGGGAGAGTATATTTACAAGGGAAAGCAGAATCAGAAAATATGAATCAGAAAGGTGCAGGGGTGCCATATCTGAAGCACTTTTAGCTCTTAAAGAAATTCGATAATTCATTGCCCAGAACACACATTCACCAGAATTATTGCAGAAAGCTCTTTGTCTTACCAGATTCCCCAAATTCATCTCGGCGTAAGTCTTCGTCTGTGAGGAAAGTCTTTGAAAGATGGATGAAGCGTCCTTGACGTCCGCATTTGAAGGGGTTATGAACGAAAGGACGATGGTTAGCCTGTTGATCAGTTACGAGGACGTTGGCGTTCTCATAGGCCTCGCGCGTTGCGACTTGATACTCAGACTTCCTGGACCAAGTGGGCGGGACTAGGATGGTGATTGGCCCAAAGTAGACCCGGCGATTGGTGGCAGAGAAAACGACAGAAGACCCAGCCCTGAAAATATCCTGTATTTATAAGACAAAACATCCGTAAATTCAGGGAGAACGGCTATAGCTACTAAGAAAGTCTGCCATTTTGAGCACATTCTGAAAAATGAGTCAAGATTGATCCAACATGATTGTAATCAATGCGGGTATCGCACTTTGGGAAGTCATACAAACTTGGGGTCAGTATAGGGTTATATTATGGAGTATATAATTGCTCTTGTCCAATGAATTCTAGAGTGTACAAGTCACGCAAGAAAGTTTCGACAAACATTTAAGAAAGATCTTCTTCAAGAATATATCCTTATACATTAAAAAAAAATTCAGTGATTGTAAAATATTTACAAATTTTCCTAACAAAATTGTGTAAATAATTCTACTGTAAATAGTGTTGCGTATAATATACAAATGTAGAACTCAAAAATATTATGTTTGAGTTCTACATTTATCTTCATGATTTAGTTGTATATTTATTACAGAAATACTTCGATGTAAACGATAAACTGAAATAACGCTTATTTTTCAATGATAATCCTAATGAAATTATTATTCTCTTCAAATAATGATGTATTGATTGGGGAAAATATCGACTATATCCATTTATTGAATTCTATTTCATATACTTATACAGCAGACATTGCCATTTTCCACATTTTTTTATCCAGAACATTTCTTTCCTTTTATAGCGTTTGGTCACCCTCGAAACTTGAATTTTGAAAAGTTTTGAGACTTCCTAGTACTACACGTCAGTGTAGTGGATCATTTTCAGATATGAATCAGCGTTGAAAATACAATAATGTCCCACTCTTACGTCGGATAAATCCAGATGATAACAATTATTTTGCAAGCACTGGTGTAGACAAAGGCCACAAGGGGGCCATGCCCCCCCCCCCTCCCTATTCAGCCCCTGATAAAAGAGCAAAAAAACGGGGAAGTGAGAGAAAAAAGACCAAAAGGCGCTACGAGCCGTTATCTTTCTCTCAAAATTTGCTAAAACGTCGAAGTTGTCGCGCTTTGCGCGGGAAGGGAGAAACGCACCCTCTCTGCACCAACCCCTGTTACATACAGTGCAGTATTGCGTCCATATAATTGAACATCAGTCCGGGCGTCGAACTAACTTTCCGCCTGGAAAAAGGTGCTACGAGCCGTTATCTTTCTCTCAAATTTGCTAAACCGTCAGAGCTTTCGCGCTTCGCGCAGGAAGGGGGAAACTCCTGCACCCACCCATGTTGCATATACAGTGCAGTATTGCGTCCAAATAGTTTTTCTATAAAATGTCAAAGCTTTCGATCTAGGGGCCCTGGCCCCCTCCCCTGGGAAAATAAAAGACAACCCAAAATGCTTTTCAGAGAATTTTGGAGGAAAACTGGACCCCATAAAAATCTGAAGTTCAGGAAATACATTTGTAGCAAATCATGGATTCGCTCGAAATAGACAAAGCACGTACCGGAGGGGCAGAGCATTGTTCATAAACAATTATGACTGCCCCTCCAACTGAATGGCCTATCCATGCATACTAGACGAATCGACGCCTCTGGTTATCATTTTCAGATTTTGAAAGTTCGAAAGAAAATTACGGAATATTATTGATTCCTAGGAAAATTACAAAAATAGGAATCGGAGATTTGAAGGAAAAATCATTGGCAATGGCAACATCAGTTAAATAATACATAAATTAAACTCAAGAAAAAGAGAGAATTGTGAGAGAAATCATTTAAACAAACTTTAGAAATGGAGGGGGTAATCGGTAAGGAAATTGCTGCGTGAACTCACACAATAATATTAGACCATGAAAAATCATGGATACATATCAAGACGTGAGTTATTCTGTGAAAGACAAAAAAAATATGAAAACAAACTAGTATGCTTCTACAAGGGGAGGCAATTCAAACAGGAAATTTCGGAAGAGGAGAAGAGGAAAAGCATTGGTATTTAGACACAAATCTTTGTCTTCCTCTGAGAGGTGCTCCCAAAATCTGGGGAAAACATAGAAACATGAAAATCTCAAACATGACTGAACATTGTATGAATTCTTCTCTGAATTGGGATGGGTAACATAATTATTCGGGCATGTCATAAAATCTGTGTAGGCATTTAATAACGAAAGACATAGATAAGTACCCAAGTCTGTTATACAAAGGGGGCATATTTAGGCGAGACACGCGTTCCGTGTATGATAAGGCATTAGCAACTTCGTACGAGAAGCAGAACCTATTGTAAATCGCCTTTGTACACTTTCGATAGCTCTGATATGATTTTTCTGATGAGGAAGCCATGCTGGTATGCTGTACTCAATCACTGGTCGACATATTGAGCAAAAGAGTTTTGTGAGAATAGCTGGGCTTCTAGACTTTACGGTATGTTGGATAACCCCAAAGAGCATAGAACATTTGTTAACGACATAATGAACATGATTCTTCCAACTCAGATCTCGCGAGAGTGTGAATCCTAAATAGTTATACGACTCAACTACATCTAATGGAGTTCCATCAAGGGAGTAAACAGAAGGTACTACTTTACGAGATCTAGTTACGTGCATTACTTTACACTTAGATGAATTCAGGACCATGTCATTGTTAACACACCACAGAAGTATGTTATTCAAGTCATCTTGCAACAAATGAGAGTCGTTTCGGTATAGACTTCACGATACAAAACTGTGTCATCGGCATATTGTGGGAGGGGGGTGAGACAGTGCCAGGTAAATCGGCTATAAAGTAATTAAACAGGATTGGTCCAATAACGGAACCCTGTGGCACCCCGGAAGATACTGTCTTGTATCCAATCGGATTTTACCCCTTCAAACAAGACACACTGTTGCCGATCTTAGAGGAAATAACGTATCCAACGCAGCAATTTGACGCAGATACCATAATTGTGATGTTTTTGGATAAGCTTGAAATGATTCACTTTGTCAAATGCCTTGGACCAGTCCAAGAAAATCGCATCAACTCTTGGTGGCTTGGACTGGTCCCGCTTTTGCCCAGTTGTAAAAGAGGGTAACGGCTTGTGTTGTGCATGACCGCCTTGGGAGGAAACCATGTTGCGAATCGGGGAATAATCTTGAAACTTTGGGAATGATTAGAAGCTTAATCACAATTAGACGCTCAAGCATTTTGCAAGGTATTGAGCAAAGTGATATTGGTCGACAATTTTCAATCCGGTTACGATCACCGCTCTTATGGAGCGGGGTCTCGTAAGCCTAGTCTCCAAGACCTGGGTACCGAACCCAGTTTGGAGTGGAATGATAGTAGCGTCGGCAAGTTTGAGAAAGTTTGGGGAGATGCCATCTGGGCCTGGGGGCTTGTTAGATTTTAATCTCATTATATCTTTAAAGATCACATTGCAAGAAAATCACAAATATGGCAATTAATGTATCACTAGAAACTGGGAAGCTCAGATGGCAATCGTATAAGTTTTATGTCAACTGCGTATCTGATGATTATAAAAACAACATAAATAAAAGCTCTTCTAAGCATCTGGAATATCCGAGGATTCGCCAGAAATATAGCGATGTTTTGATGTCGTCACGCTAGGGATCGATCCTGCTTAAGCAGACGACGTCCTATAATGAATGAACGTAATTGCAATGCAATTATTTATCAAATTATAAAGAGTTTGGTATATTTAACATGACCTTATTTCACACCATTCTAAAAGGGAAAGTGAAACTGATTCTGATAACTAAAACCGTTTGATTGTAAATACACAGGAGAAGGGTCAATGATCAATGAAATAAACCCCATTTTCAAATTGAAAAGCCCTCCGAATAATATCACAGATTGTATTCGTTCCCTCTTGAAACGCCGAACATGCCCCGGTGCAAGCAGCTGAAAATACAATGGCGTCTTATTTTGTTTACAAGTGACTGATTGCTTTATTTTTTTAACGCTGCATTTTTCATCAAACTGATACCACACGAAGTTAAGAGTGAGACAACAGACTAACATTAAGACTGACGCTAGTCAAGTAAGAGAAATAAATGAAGAGGAGATGACAAAACAGGCACTGAAAAATGTGTAAGATGTTATGGGACATCGTCTGCGTAGACAGGACTGGTCCTTCGTGTCGTCACACATCTCAGCAGCGTTCAAGGAGCTCTTCAGCTGCTATATCGGGGGCTGTATTTTACCGTTTTATAATTGATAATAATCATTAATTCAAATTTTTCCAAGCGTTGAATTTGGATAACCTTGTATAATTTATGCCATCTATGCAATAATAAGTATTAAGCCAATATTTATTTTGATGGAATTTTCTTGCAATGTGATCTTTAAGGACATCTCCCTCGCCTATC
Organism: Heliocidaris erythrogramma; assembly: GCA_025617745.1. Taxonomy (NCBI): domain Eukaryota; kingdom Metazoa; phylum Echinodermata; class Echinoidea; order Camarodonta; family Echinometridae; genus Heliocidaris; species Heliocidaris erythrogramma. The sequence goes on from CM046866.1 coordinate 41,966,760, forward strand.
TCAAAACCCTTAAGAGGGGTCATTCCAAAGTGGGACACACAAGACTCAAAATCATTCCAAGTTTCTGACTGTGGTACAGAAAAGTTTCCAACAAAGTGATTGTTAAAAGCCTTAGAAATCATTGATACAGTTTCTACTGGTTAATCATTCTTTGAGAGTTCACGAAAGACCAGAATCTTTTAGGATCACGAGCTTAATTCAGTGCCAGGGACTGCAAATAATTATTGTAAGATTGTTAATGAGTTTATTCATATCCTTATTCAGCTTTTGAAACCTCTCCCACAATGTTCTATTATGTTTTTTTGAAATCGCTTTGCGGTAGGCACGTTTCTTTTTCCGGGAGAGATGAACGATATCTGCGGTGATCCATGACTTGCGTCGCCGAACTTTTGCCTGTACGGAGGGAACTACATCACTGACGGCCGCATGCAATAGCGTTGTAAAGTTATCCCATGTGACATCAATATCATTTTCATCGACAAAAAGGTCCCATGGAATTGTTTGAATTGTTCTTTGAAAGTCATGTTTGTCTGCCTTGTGAAATTGCCAAAACGAGCGAGGCAGTGATTGCGCTCTAGAACAGAGTGTCAGTTCAAACCGAACTGGATCATGATCACTCTTTCCAATTCCTGGTCCGGGATAAGATAACGCTATTGCAGAACACAAGATCAAGGATCGAATCACGTTGGTTTTTTCCTCGTCTGGTTGGGAACTGTACAAGCTGGGACAGTCCAAAAGATCGAGGATGTAATATTCAGGACTTCCTCAGAAATTTTGCTAAGCGCTATTGAATTTCCATCTTTATCAGTGGAGAGATGTAAATTGAAATCACCAACCTTTGCAAACATATATATATATTTTACTAAAGGGTACATTAGGTCGACACCTAACAATGCGGTTTATTCCGTCATAATGGCGACCCCTACATTAGGTAGACAGTTGGTGTCATTAGGTCGACAGTTGTCTATAGAAATGAGACAAAAACTGTCCTCCTAATGTACCCATTAGGGGTATGTATATATATATATATATATATATATATATTATTTGAAAGGAAATGAGAGAATAATGGTTGCGTAACTTAAATCAAAGTTCCCCACAGCTGTTTGCAAAGGCATTGGCGTTCTAAGCCAACGACCTGGGTTTGATTCCCGGCGGAGACATTTTTTCAACCTTTGCAAAAATGTCAAAAAGGGAGGACAGCTCTGGGGAACTTTGATTTAAGTTACGCAACCATTATTCTCTCATTTCCTTTCACATTGTATTTATTTCCACGAGAGTTGCCAAAGCTGTTGTATATATCTTATAAGCAGGGCTTCCAAGAAGAACGGGGGAACGGTTACATTAAAAGATGGAGCTATATACACTCAAAAGAGTGGAGGATGAGAGAAAAAAAACATGACAGAAACCAAAACAACATTAAAATGAACAAATAAACAACAACACAGAAACTTTACCTTGATATTTTCGATGATACTTGGGTCTTCCTCGACATCCTTGTGTATAGCTAGGAGTATGTTGGTATAAGCTCCATTCTCTAGCTCAATGGGGTTGCGATCTTGTGCCTTGCAGAGACTAGACAGCAACAGGCAGATCAAAACGTTAAAAGACAAACTGATCAGGCGATTGACCAGCATAGCCGTTTTCTGATGTCGAACAAATTAAAGAACTTGTATCTTCTCGCCGAGTTTAATAAGCATACGAAACTGATGTGCTTGAGTTAATCAAAATGAATATATTTCCTTTACCAATCAATACAGAGTACGAGATGTTATATTTTGAGCTGAATTTTTAAAAATTGGCGACTACAAAACTCTTTTTAAATATGCACCTCGAAATGAAGCCGTTTCTTTGAAGATGGTTTATTAATAAGGAATAATTCCCCATAGTTCCTTGTGTGTCGAAATACCTCTATTGCAATTGTTGCATGACGCTTTGAATATTGTAGTCCCCCCTTTACTTTTGTTGGGAGTGAACCTTGGAACCCTTTGTCTCTAGTTTTGTGAAATACAAAGGTGCACAGCTTGGGTGATTACATTTTCTTTAATGTTTCATAAATTTCTGCCTTATGGTTGTTGTTTAATATGTGTGGTCCGTGCTTTCAACACAATTCTAAATACATGATCAAGTTTCAATGAAATCCAATCATACACAAAGCTACAGGGGAAGATGTCAAAAGGGTACAATGGGACACAGTAAGACATTGAGTAAAAGCCCATTTTCATCACCTTTGACGCAGTCCTGATTTTCAACGTCATGACGATGAGATAAGAGGCCAGTTATATGTTCTTGTTAACATCTTGAATATCTTAAAGTACATTATAAAGAAGGTTAAAAAAGTGTGGTTTCGTTTAGTCCTGGGGGATGCACGGATACCCCTTCTTATAATACCTCGGGGAATTCTAACAGTTATTTGCTCAGTCTGCCTGCATGCATGTATGGGAGTGGCGCAGAGTATCACAAAAGCTTTCCGCATCGTTCTAATTCATACGCCTATCTCTGCATGCTAGCTTATTTTTTTTCCGAGTCGACGCACATAAACAAAGGGGACCAACGAAGAGTGGCTTTAATACGCTAGAACAATTCATGTCTGGATATTTAGTTTTTTAGTGGTGCTCTACCTCCCCCATCCCCACTAAAAGCCCAGTCTCGGGGGGGGGGGGGGAGACTTTTGGAAGTTACTCAAAGTTAAACTTCCAAGCTTAAAGATAAAGTCGAGTTCGGGTCATGCGATTACATTGCGAAAGAAACTGTCTCAAACAATTGGGAAATATTATATCTTAATTAAAAATGGTATATACTGTGAGGATTTGTAATCATCCAAAATGTCAAGAAATTGACCAAATCTCACAGGTGGCGTGAATGTTCGGCCTGAACACTTCAGCTATTTCTAGTCATATTTTGAATATACATGTGCATTTTATGAGCAATCTTTTTTTACGGGACATTTCTACTATGATGTTCTTCCATGCTGATGTAAAAAGAATGAGAAAGCTTCACAAATTATTTGTTCACCTTTACCGGAACTGCTTATCGTTAACAAGTACACATTTGACAAACTGTGAGTCATTTACAAACAAGTTTAATTCGTAACCAACAGAGCAACAAAGACTCCGACGACTAAACATTGAATAGATCTTTCCTTTGTAATAATAGCTACATTTATATTGAGCATGTATCCATCCCAGAGGATGCTCAAGGTGCATACAAAGTAATATTATATTACCCTGGCTTTAGCCCAGCTGCCGCAAGGCGCTGAAAGCATTCAAGGAATAAATTCCTACCAGGTACCCACTTACTACACCTGGGTTGAGAGTGGCAAATGTAGATTAATGTCTTGCCAAAGGACATGAGTGCCGCGGCGGGACTCGAACCACGAACCATGAGATCCACATTCCGGTGACGTATCCACTAAACCACGACAACTCTACGTACATCCATCACTGCTAAAAGAATTATTTTTAAGGCATATAATCACATAGAGTCATATTTAATATATTAATTAATTAATTCACACAGCAAACTGTACATCATAATTAAGAAATATCTACATAATACACATGCTATACAAAATTTTCAAGGTGTATTTTACATATATTGCACTTCATCAAAAGATTTGAAAACAATCTTATTACTGAAAAGAATTCAGAATTTAAAAAAATATCAAGTAACATAGAATATAATTAAACATCCAGGAATACTAGTAATAATCAGCTTATACAGCATTAGTAATTAGTCCCTTTCTTTTTTGTATGTAAGCATTACAGATACATGTATTTTTATTATATATTACATTACTTTATATAACTTCACATATAGTATAACCCCAGTTACCAATATCATTTATGTCCTACATGTGTATGTGCACCATCTCCACTCCTTATGGAGTATTTCTATCATGTGATCAGTGTGAAGGCACTTTGAGAACATAATTTATGGAAAATTGAATTTGAAATCAATAATATGTAGTATCTTTCTTGGAGAATGAAGCCTTTTGAATAAAATATGCATGAAAATACAGGCTGTAGCCAACAAGAGTGACAGCTAGACCATGAGACCGACAGCCCACAAAACCCACATTTTTCTACCTTCCCTTATGTTTTCTTTAGTTTTGTTGGTCAGGTCTTGCCATACATCTTGTGGACCTTTCTGAGCTTTCTTCTTCTATATATTTTCTCATGTATTTCTTTGCTTTTTTCCTTTTTGAAATGTCGGTATCATGGGCTGTCGGTCCACTGGAATGATCCCGAAAATAAACGTTGTAAATTCTGTAGCCATGTACTGAACTGATGAGCAGTAAATGCATGAGCAAGACATGTCCAAGGTACATATGAAGTAGTCTTCATTTAGAATTTCACCTTGTGGAACACTGAGCTAACTGGTGTAAATAAAGCACTATTTACTCTATATTCAATGAAGTTTTTTATATTAACTTCACAGAGTGTATGATTGGGGGGGGGGGGGACCTAAAGCTATGCACTGTTTTCAGTGGATAAAGAACATTTAATTCATTGGTTTATTCTAATTTGTTTTATCTACCTTGGTTCTACATATTCTGAAGTTAAATCGTAGAGAAAATTGGAGTGAACAATTGTCAATAAGCAACATTGTCAAGTAGATATCGAAGGCAGTGTTAAATTTTGTTCGAAAAGATGAATGGTCCTTAAGCTACGCACACCTAATAAATGAATGAAAATCTTGATTTTGAAGCTGGCTGATGTGAATTTCACCCTGACTTCCAGAAATGATATCACAAAAATAAAGGAAAATTACTCATTCTTTTTGGCAAACGTAAATGATGCACATCATTGCTCAGTCACAGCAAACGTTTGGCGCATTGAACATGTCGCACTGCGCATATTTGTGGGGTGCGTAGCTTTAAGGACCCCTGGACCATACATAGACTTGCATATCATATATGAATATTTCAAAATATTTGTAAGGTATTATAGTCCAGGCTAGGCCCCATAGAAAGGGGACCTAACCTTGTTTTTGGATATATACAATGTTTTTTGATGGTTTCTTGCTAATTCGAGGGTGCTGATTCCAAATCTGAATGATGCCACTCGCGTAACCTTGAGCGTTTTCCGCAAATTGGCAAAATCCAAGATGGCCGCCAAAAATGCGAATTTGACCCTGATAATCACAATTACTTGCATTTTATGACGAATTATTATATTTAACTTCATACATTTTTGTTCCTTGAGTTATTTAATATGCAAATACAGGTCAATTTTCATTTCTAGTAGATATGTATGGGAATTAGGGTGCAATTTCAATTCAAAATGGCCGCCGTTCATATAATACTGTACAATATGAAAGCAGTCAATATGCGTAGAAATATGAAATTATTTTACTGTTTTTCTTACCTCACACTGACACTCTTATCAAGTTTCCCAAGCTGATTACAATTATCAAGGCTCCACTTACATAAGGCTGTTCTTTTTAAATACGAAAATCCAAAATGGCCGCCAAAATCATGATTGCCACAAAGAACCGCCAAATAGACACATTTGACCAGTTGTTGCGTATATGCCACTGTTTGGAACATCCTAACCTTCATTTGCTTTATAATACATCTAATCAAATAAAATGTCCTTTGGACTTAAATCAAATGCCTGTGATAAGGGCATAAATTGAGCACCTACATGGAAACAGTGTAAAATATGTTACACATCACCAACAAATCAAATCAAAGTCTCGTCTTCAAAGCTTGCACTTTCATCGTCTTCTGAAGGTTTTTTCATTGGGTTTTGGCAGCGGACATCAGCCCCACATCGACAGAATTCAGTGCACGCTAAAGATGATTTGGTGCAGCCACATAGTGCAGACCTGCAATCTCCCTTGCAACCACATTTGATGATGTTCAGAACTTCCTCAGGAGCCACTGGGTGATCATTTGCCAGGTAGATAGGTTGAAGAGATGATGACTTCATTGACAAACCGTTTTGCCGAGGATCCAAAGTTGGAGGTTCAGCCATCCACAAAGCTGTTTGATAACTGGCGTGCTGACAATGTGGTCGAAATGCAGCCATGGTAGGTGGAAGGCTGCACAGTTTTGTTGGTAGGTGACACTTTCCACCAGTCTTCTTGGTGAAAATATTCTTGCACATGGTGTCAACGGAGCCTTGGAAATCTCCTCCGTAAAGTGGTGCTGCATACTTCAAGCAAGATTCCACTACCTCATCCAGCCCCACTGATGGATCTCCCAGGAAGAGAGTGTCCGAATATGACTCCAGGGCTTTCAGTGCTGAAGCCTTTCCCATACCTGAGAAGTACGACACTGTATCACATCCGGTCAGAGCATGCGCGGCAAGAAGATTGGGCATGATTTTCTGATGTTTCTTGATTACCTCATTGATGTCGAAGTGGAAAGTCAACGTAACGAACCAGTTCCTGAAGTCGTAATTTTAGATGGTTGTGCTCTTCTCTGGACTGTTCCATGGCCTAGCTCTCCGGCAAAAGTATCCACCTTCGTTAATGCTGCAGGAGGTACAATCATGAAATACGCTGAAAGTCCATCAGTTCTTCATGTGGTGTTTGACAGATACTACGAGAACAGCATCAAGTCATGTTGTCGGACAACACGTGCAAAGGGATTCACCCGTGTCTACAGGTTCTTCAGCGAGTCCCCTCTGCCAAAACAGAACATCGTCCTGAACATCTCTGCAAACAAAAAACAAGTTATAAAGTTGATCGTTGACCAGTTGTGCACCCAGAGAATACCGGAGGGCAAGAAGGTAGTTGTGACAGGACCAGAACTACATCCAATAGATGTTGGCATTGAAGTACTACCGGAAGCAGTGACGCGTGAAGGAGCTGATGTTCTAATGGCTTACCACATGATACAGGAGGCCAAGAATGGGCACTCAAGTGTGAAAGTTGTGTGTGATGACACCGATGTGCTTGTTATCCTGGCACACCATCTACACTTCCAAACGAATGGTCTGCCACGCATAGTGAATATGGTGATGGAATCATGTTCTCGGAAACGAACAGTCATCGACGTCAGTGAGGTAATAAAGAAACATCAGAAAATCATGCCCAATCTTCTTGCCGCGCATGCTCTGACCGGATGTGATACAGTGTCGTGCTTCTCAGGTGTGGGAAAGGCATCAGCACTGAAAGCCTGGAGTCATATTCGGACACTCTCCTCCTGGGAGATCCATCAGTGGCACTGGATGAGGCAGTGGGATCTTGCATGAAGTATGCAGCAGCACTTTACATTACGGAGATTTCCAATGCTCCCTTAACACCATGCGCAAGAATACTGGTGGAAAGCGTCGCCTACCACCAAAACTTTGCAGCCTTCCACCTACCACGGATGCATTTCGACCACATTGTCAGCGCGCCAGTTATCAAACAGCTTTGTGAATGGCTGCTGGTAAGCCTGAAACTTCAACTTTGGATCCTCGGCAGAACGGTTGGTCAATGAAATGATCATCTTTTCAACCTATCTACCTGGCAAATGATCATCCAGTGGCTCCTGAGGAAGTTCTGAACATCATCATGTGTGGTTGCAAGGGAGATTGCAGGTCTGCACTATGTGGCTGCACCAAATCATCTTTAGCCTGCACTGAATTCTGTCGATGTGGGGCTGATGTCCGCTGCCAAACCCCAATGAAAAAACATTCAGAAGACGATGAAAGTGCAAGCTTTGAAGACGAGGCTGAATAAAACTTATGTTGCCAAAGTGCATCTAGTGACAGAATTGGTGAGATAACCGAAAGACATGCCTTTCACTTTGATTTGTTGGTGATGTGTAACATATTTTACACTGTTTCCATTTAGGTGCTCAATTTCACTTATCACAGGTATATTTGATTTAAGTCCAAAGGACATTTTATTTGATTAGATTTATTATAAAGCAAATGAAGGTTAGGATGTTCCAAAACAGTGGGCATATACGCAACAACTGGTCAAATGTGTCTATTTGGAGGTTCTTTGTGCCAATCATGATTTTGGCGGCCATTTTGGATTTTCGTATTTAAAAAGAACAGCCTTATGTAAGTGGAGCCTTGATAATTGTAATCAGCTTGGGAAACTTGATAAGAGTGTCAGTGTGAGGTAAGAAAAACAGTAAAATAATTTCATATTTCTACGCATATTGATTGCTTTCATATTGTACAGTGTTATATGAACGGCGGCCATTTTGAATTGAAATTGCGCCATAATTACCATACATATCTACTAAAAATGAAAATTGACCTGTATTTGCATATTAAATAACTCAAGGAACAAAAATGTATGAAGTTAAATATAATAATTCGTCATAAAATGCAAGTAATTGTGATAATCAGGGTCAAATTCCCATTTTTGGCGGCCATCTTGGATTTTGCCGATTTGCGGAAAACGCTCAAGGTTACGCGAGTGGCATCATTCAGATTTGGAATCAGCACCCTCGAATTGACAAGAAACCACCAAAAAACATTGTATATATAAAAAAACAAGGTCATGTGACCTCTAGCCTGGACTATTACAACTGAATTTTCAAGGAATCACAGGTTTTCTGTTATGCATGTACATATATATGATGGCAAGAATGGCTACACTAAGTAATATTACTACACACACACACACACACACGCGTTTACATGGCTTTACTTCCGAGGACAACTATTGTTCCTCTATTGTTACTCGTCCTCGGACAGTGGACGGAATAAGGCATAAATTCATTGTTCGACGTTCGAGGACTATTGTCCGGCTTCCGAGGACCATTGTTGTCATGATTTTTTTTCTGTCCGAAAATGTCCTCGGACATAATGCTAAACAAACGCACACACACAGACACACACACACACAAACACCTACAAAGTATTGAAGATCCAATACCTGTGAACAGACCAATACATTCTTCATACCAGTGAAGTTGCTACTGAAGACCTAACAGCTTAACCAACATAGCAACAAGTATTGCATGGAAGGGGAATTATAGTCTGAGCTCTAGGAAGAAATGTCCATGAATTTGAACAAATTAAACTGGTCAATCAGGGTCAAACACAAGTTCAATAAAACAAGATAACTTAAGTATGTCTCTGCTTATATAATTGTGATTTACATTTTGCCATTACAAATATGACCAAAATTTCACATAAATTCATTGATCTATAAATATAAATAAGAACAATTAGAAAATGGTACCAAATGATCATATGGATGTTTAAATCGTTTAAATCGACCTGCCAGAAATCACCTTGGATTTAAGCAGTTCCTCTCTCAGTGGTGCACAATATATATACACGTATTACAAAGCTTGACGATGATACCTATATATATTGCTTCTTTATCCATGTATAGTAGGAATTTGAAATAACAAGACTTACAAAATTACGAGTACTAAATTGACCACTGACTTTTGACAAATGATTCAAAAGTCTAATCAGTTCATTGTCTATAAAGCACTAATTGGTCAAGACCCTGGTTAAATTGTAGAACTTTTACAACACAAATCTAAGAAACATACCCACAACCTGCGCAGTGCTCACGATAAACTACTATTGCAAACTCAATCATTTAAAGGTAATGTAGAGTTTTGATATGCCCTTTGAAAACTTTGTCAAGTTTCTTCAATTTTTGTTGATAAATAGCAAGATACTAGCAATACTATGACACTGTGAAGATTTCGCCTCCTAAAGTTTAATTATTAAACAAATAAGAGGCAAAAATGAATTTATATGCCGGGACAGGCACGTAAACTCCCAACAATGGCAGCATGAGCTATACACACACGTGTAAAACCAATGAGTAGCTACACACAGTGATACACATGCTGTCGTTATGCGAAGCCCCAAGATTGCTGTGCGGGGAGCCGTCGGGGTGGAAGGGTCCTAGTATAATGGCAGTGATCGAGCCATTCCTTACAGATATTTACAGTAAAATTCACCAGAAATCATAGATGGAATACCAAATGATCTCTTACAAACATCTTTTGATACAAGGAGAACAACATGAGACTACATTTAACACGTTTCTTTCCAATTTCCTTTTTGCTACCAATACTGTACATGAGCTTTAAGACAGGAAACCGAGCATTTGCATGTGCAGCTCCCGAACGGTGGAATAACTTACTGTAATCAGGAAATCACCAACTGTACATACATGTACTTCCAAATCAAAACTAAAAGCATATCTTTTCATATAATGACTTATTGTATTCATAAGCACATCAGGAGCTCTTGCAGGACAGTAGAGTATCCATAGTTTCTGCGCTTTATAAATTATTATTATTAATATTATCATTACTATTATTATTATCATCTCCCAACGGTGATGTAAACTAGTGCTAAGTTCACCCTCCTAACCATTCTTGAAAAGTTGAGACATTATACCTCTATGAAATGATCTCTATAACCTTTAACCTTATCAATCCACAATACAGTCCCTTCATCTCCCTATAAGGACACATAAAATGAGCAAAGCAGCAAGCTTCAAGGTCATACTGAGAACAGAAATTGAGATATCACCATAACAATATATAGTGCAATGGATGACTGACAAATCATAGACAACGTGACAATGCCTCTTCTAGCTTTTTAAAGAGAAGGTTGAGTTCTAGGAAAGGTGAAAAATAATTTGTGAGATTTCTTATTCTCTTTATATCAGTTTGGAAGATTATAATAGAAGAAATGTCCCCTGAAAAGGATTGCTTTTCACATGCCCTCATATTCCAAATAAGAAAGAAATAGCTGAAATGTTCTGGCCGAACATTCATGCCACATATGTGCAGTCTCATATACCCATTTCTGTGTGCAGCAAGATTGGGTCAATTTCTTACCATTGTGATGATTCCAAAAACCTCACAGTATACACCAATCCTTACGTAGATATGATCAACCTTTCCTAATTGCTTTCAGACAGTTTCTTTCACAATGTAATTACATGACCAAAACTCAACTTTATCTTTAAGATGCAAAGGTATAAATACATCTATGATCTCTGAAAATATTAAAGGGATACGCCACCAGGCGGCCTTGGGGAAAGTCAGGACTGCGTAAGCCCCATTCACTCGTACACAAAGTTTGTGCGTCGAACGCGTCCGTTGGACTTATGGGGTGTTGCAAGAAAGTTGCAATCAATTGCAAATTGTAAAGCAAATTAGAACAACCATTCTGAATGGTTCAGGGTCTGCCCATTCAAGAAGATGCGCTTGCAACAATGATTTTGATTGGTCAGTACCGATCAGTTGCAACTTGCAATCAATCGCAACTTTCTTGCAACACCCCATAAGTGGGATTACATTTCGACTGCACTAAGTTGACCTCGCACGAGAGCTCGAGCTCAGGCGGAACGTGCATGTTGTGCGCCGACCAGTCTGTCCGAGGTTTGCGCTCCGAGGGGCAACAGCCCCAGGGGGGCCACTCAGATATATGGGTGTACACATGCGCGTCCAAGGGGTCCTTAAAAGGGGTCCTTTTTTCAGGTGGAACGCGTAAAACGCTGATTTTCAACAAAAAGGAGTGCTTTGGACTAATCTGGCCGAAGTCGAACCTGTTAATAGGGGGGTTGGATGATGAAAAACCGTGCAAAACTCCTTGTTTAGGGGTCTTTTTTCATCCAAGTATAAAACCTGTTTAGGGGGTATTTTGAAAACCCATGGACACGCATGTGTACACCCATACATCTGAGTGGCCCCCCCCCCCCCCCCCCCCCCCCCCGGGGCAACAGCATGATCAGGTAACGATCACGGTGCCCTCTCGCGGCATTAAAACGTCCACAATCTGCGTTTGAGTATCCCTTTAAAGATCCACCTTTCTAAGTTTGGTCCAAGCAGAAGTTTACAGAAATGGAATCAAGGAATATAAAAGTACATAGGGTACCGGTAGTCCTAAAAAGACCATATTCACAGGAACTCCTCATCATCCTCAAACGAAGGCAGCGGACGACTGGCCTGCATGCGACAAAACACACACATGTGAGTCTCCCGTACATTCTCTAGCTGGGTAATGGAAAACGGCTTACCGCATTCATCACACTGAAAAGGAAGTGAAATAGGTGGAAAAGTTACAGATGTGTTGTTGTTTACTGCGCTTCTAATCAATGACAATAATGGATCTTAGGTTAGGCACAGTCGAACCTGCTTTAGCGACCACCTGTATAGAAAGACCACCTGCATAGAAATTTTCGTTTCCCTTGAAAAACATTTCTCATTGATATATTAAAGCAACATGTCCATAAAGACCACCTGCTCATAAAGACCACTTTTCTTGTCTCCCTTGAGTGGTCTTTATAGACAGGTTCCACTGTATATTGCATTTGTTTTAAGCAAAAAGCACTACATGTACTCTGTGTTTATCAAACTTCCACTGAATAACAACTGCCACAACACCGAAACAGATTTGCTCACCGCCTATGAAATTCAATGATTTTAATAGCTCATATAAAATATAGTAACCTGCATTGAAACAGTGCTCTGGTGTTTGGTTGAAATCACCCACTGTAGCCTAGGGTCTACATTTGGGCCCCATTTCATAACCCTTGTTATCAATAACAATTGCCACATTTCTATGACAAATTCGCTTTCAGCCATTCAGACTCAAGGATTTCAGTAGCTTATAACAATTATTGTAACTTGTTAGTGATAACAAGTTTTATGAAACAGGACCCTGATTGACTTGTTTAATCTCTTACCTTGATGATCTTGAGCCCCATGTTCATCTTGTTCTCCATCACAACTGGAATCCTATCACTGTCACCAATGTGCCACAATCTCACTGTCTTATCACGTGAGCTGGATAGGACCCAGTTAGAATCCTGTGATACGTCCAGTCCTGTAACCCAATCTTGGTGACCCTGAACATGAAAAACAAAGCAAGTCACTCAGAAATAAATAAAGATAGTATATCAATGTTTTGCTTATTTCTGAGCATATTTTAATCTTTTTAATATTTGTAAGAAGATATAACGCCACTGAAAGTCTGTAGTCATTAAATGAACATAATATGACCATGAGTCTAAAGTTAGATTACAAGAAAGTAAACAGTTACATTGCAAAGAAAAATAAAATATTTACAAGGATTTTCACACTTTGGAATTGAGAATATATCTTGGAAACACAAGTTACCAATCATTTTCAGGTAGATAGAATTTCATGATTCTGAAATTAATTTATTAAAATAATTAATTAGTAATTAATGTTTTTGTTAATTAAACTCTTGAAAATTACAAATGAATATGCAGTTTGCAATTGATGAACAATACAAAAGAATAAAAATCAGCAATTCAGATATATCTATTTCCTATTTCCTAAGTCCATATCATCAAGTTATCAAGAACAAGCAGACTGTTTTAAAGTCTCTCAAATATACACTAAAAGAAAAAAGAATTCAAACTTATAAAAGTTCAAGAGATCACCAAATTAAATTCTCTGCATGGAAATGTACCAAATTTGGATATAATGTTGGTTCAATGCATGGCTTTAAATGACAGTCAATAACAAAAAGTTTTCTTCAATGCCACAAAAGAAATGTGCACTGAAGCAAAGGACTCTCTAATCCCCAAATCACAAAGACAAACTGCAGCCTTGTACACCATATGCATGTCAATGAATGAAACAAAAGAATTTCAAAAGGGATTTGCACCCCTCGAGCAAGAGGATATTGATGTTCTGCCATGGTTCGCCCGTTCACCAGACCTTTCCCCAATTGAACATCTCTGGGAAGAGCTTGGTCGACGTGTGTCAAGGCGTGACAATCAACCCATCAATAGGGAGACGCTCATTGCAGCACTGCAAGAGGAATGGAACAATGTTCCCCAGGCTACCATCGCGAATCTGATCGGAAGCATGCGAAGACGGTGTACAGCTTGCCAGCAAGCTAGAGGTGGACATACTGGCTATTAATCTGTTTGGATATGAACTTGCAAATCCCTTTTGAAATTCTTTTGTTTCATTCATTGACATGCATATGGTGTACAAGGCTGCAGTTTGTCTTTGTGACTTGGGGATTAGAGAGTCCTTTGCTTCAGTGCACATTTCTTTTGTGGCATTGAAGAAAACTTTTTGTTATTGACTGTCATTTAAAGCCATGCATTGAATCAACATTATATCCAAATTTGGTACATTTCCATGCAGAGAATTTAATTTGGTGATCTCTTGAACTTTTATAAGTTTCTTTTTTCCTTTAGTGTATTATCAAAATAAATTATCAAGGAGTTCCTGTGATGTACCTTGAGTGTGAGTTTTGGTCCACCATTGTTAGCATCCCATACGACCACTGTGCGATCATATGACCCAGAGAAGAGTAAGGTACCTGCAAAAAATAAAATTGAATTTAACAATAAGCAGATACAGTCTTGATGTTCTCTGTAGGTTTCCATGGTGAGTGACTCTTCACAACTGAAGGCTTTCAGTAATTTAATTTCATTTCATATTTTCATTCCATTATCATATCTTTCCTTTCTTTCCTTTCCTTTCACTTTTCCAAAATTCCTCTAAACACCCCATAACTCTGTTATTTTTCACAAAAGAATGTATCAATAGCCTTTTCACAGAGGCTCACACATGGTGTTACCAAAATCCTTCAATTGTGAAGATACAGACTTGTTAATACCTTTCTCGTGCATCATATTTATATAGAAAGAAAACAACTACTTTACTGTTAATTCACTTCATGATTACAAATTATGGTAAGTATGATGAAGAAATTGAAATAATGAAAAAGAAAGAGAGAGACTGTGAGAAAGAGAAAATAAATGGATGAAAGTAGGTAGGGATAGAGGGAGTAACTGAATCTGGAGCATTATTGCTTGAGTATAATTATATAATATATTTTATTATATAATTGTTAACAAGCACATGGAAGAGAATGAGAGAGAGAGAGAGAGAGAAAAAAAAAAAGATGCTCACATTAGAGTAAAAAGAGGAATACATGCTGAAAATGAATCCAATGAGTGGAGACAAGCATATATTATCCACAGGGCTACTAAACCACTGATGTAGTCATTGTTCTTACCTTCTGGGCTGAAGCAGCAGGTACTCACTGAACCCTCATGACCTTTATTGAACGTCCTGGGACCCTCTGAGCGAAACATCCCCGTAGAGACATCCCACACCTGAAGGACCTTGTCCCAAGAACCTGTGCAGAGCTGTCTCTCATCACGACTGAAGCAACAGCATGATACCACATTGATATGACCTCTGTAAAATGATAATGAAAGATAGAAAAGACATATTAACCATTGTGAAAATGAAAGTTTTCAAACTTAATTTTAACATACAACTTAAGTAAAATGAATATAAGCAAGAGATTAAAACAACCCATGTGACTGAATCTGGATCTCATTTAACTTCACATGGTGATAACTCCCTTCTGGCTCTCAGCAGGCATAACATTCACATAAAACTTAATTTTATTCCATAAAAAAGATTTGAAACTGCATCTTAGTACAAGAAGAAGAATGTTTGATAAAACAATAGAAGTATGTAGCTAAATTAGAACATTCTAAAGCTCTTCCGACTCCCACACTGAAGTTGGGTCACTCTTAAAATAGAAAAATATCAAAACTGCATTCAAAGTAACTTTCAAAAGATCAATAGGTCCGAGGCTCTCACATTATATCTTTCTAAATATTGTAGCATTCTCCATGACCAAAAAATCAAGGAAATTAACCCTGCCTCAGATTAGATTTTTTAAAATTATATTAGCATAAAAAGCATAAAAATGTGATATACTCACTCTAGTTGGAGAGTGACTTTCTTGCTGTTCCTATCCCAGAGTTTAATGGTCTTATCCATAGAGGTGGTACAGAGACGATTATCATCAGGGGAGAAACGACAGCATGTGATGGTACTCTTGTGTAGATCTGATTGTAAGATAGGGAGAATATACAATCACACTCGGTTTACTTCATATAAATCCTGGACAAGCCAATTCTGAATCCTGTAGCATAAAGAGCTGCAATTATTACATCATAGGTGTAACAATTAATGCAAGACTTGCAAGTGACAGAAAAATAGTTTCTAACAATTTCGAATTGTGTATTTAAGTAAATTTCATTTTTTATGTCAACACTGATTACAGTATAGAATACCACCAATAAGTATTATGTAATTTGGACGACCGAAACATAGGGTTAGGGTTAGGGTAAGGGTTAGTGACAAAACTCTTCAGATTTAGCTTCATAGGCAGTGCATTGGTCAACCAACAGACATGGTCACTTTACAATACAATACAATACAATAAGCATTTAGTACGCCCTTCCCATAAGGCTCGGAGCGCCTTGTGGTGGGGTATCCTAATGTTGCTTCACCAGTGCCCTTAAATCTGACAAGTTTCTACTTGGTCTCAGGTTCAGCCTTTACGCAAACACAATGCTCTCTTGCCCCCCAACATCCCTTATGAGCATCATAATACAAAGACACTTGGCATTGCATACTTACCATTTAAGGTACTAACTAGACTGCCGTCCTGTATAGACCTCACTGCAACTACATTATCGAGGTCTGAGACGGAGACTGCGTACTTGCCATCATGAGATATTTGACTACACGTTACAATGCCTCCATGAGTCGCTTTCCACTACAAAAAAAAAATTTAAATAAAAATAAGAATAGAGTCCAGTGCTTTTTATCTTATTCCATTATCAGGAAAGAAAATTATTGCTTTCTTGGGAACCATAACTACATTGCTAATGACAGAACAACATGGCAAGCAAATTATCTTTTTCCACTATTCTTATTAAGAGTGCTGCCAATTCACTTTCCTGATTCAGGTAAATCTGACATAAGTCTATATCATTTGCTTGTATTATGTTCTATGAAATAACAAATTAAAAGATAATAACAATCTCCAAAACAAGTAGGACAACACTAATTTGTTTATTATTAATAAATTTCACTTATATAATTTAAGGTAGGTTTCAGGAAAGTAGTGAATTTTCTTCCTTCAATGCTTCAAAACTAAAAGTAGAACAACATGATCTTACAATCCTGCCTTAGAATAACTTACAAGAATCTTGCCTGTCTCAACATCCCACAC
Organism: Heliocidaris erythrogramma; assembly: GCA_025617745.1. Taxonomy (NCBI): domain Eukaryota; kingdom Metazoa; phylum Echinodermata; class Echinoidea; order Camarodonta; family Echinometridae; genus Heliocidaris; species Heliocidaris erythrogramma. The sequence goes on from CM046866.1 coordinate 41,983,733, forward strand.
CCTGACATGTTTGTCCCAGCTTGCTGATACTAGCTTGGTATTATCAGGACTCATATGACATTCACTAACAATAGATCCATGCTCTTCAAACTCCTGCACCTTCTCACCCGTTTCCATGCTCTGAAAATAGTCATAACACCTGAAGTCAATTAAGTCATGAAAAGGGACAATTACTCCCCTCTTCAGTTACAGTATTCTGAAAACTGTGTTAACTTTTATGTTAGTAAAACGATGTTAATTGTCATAACAAATCAAAATCAGGACAAGTCATTGGTTAATGATTGCGCAAAGATGGCTGTGCCCGCATAAAGTTAACAGAGACATCTGCGCAAGCAGCAATGATTAGTGTTTATTGCGCGCAATTTCAATTTGTTATGACAATTAACACAGTTTTCCTTAACACAAAAGATAACAGTTTTCAGATTACTGCCCCAGATGGCTAATGTAGAACAGTAGAGAGAGAGAGAGAGGGTGTGGAGAAAAGGGAGAAGACATGTAGAAAGATGAGGCAGAAACCTAACAAAAGAATAGTTTTTAAAAAGTTTGATATTGAATAAAATAAACTGTGATAAATGAAGGAAAGGATGAATGATTAAGATGAGACAATTACAGAGAAGGAAACAGAAGGATAGGGTGAAATTGAGAACAGAAAAATGAAATAGTACGAGAACATCATTGACAGAAAATGTGAATAAACAGAGGCCAAATAGCACATTCAGAGTTGCTGAGTATAGACTATTATATTAATCAAGGGGATGACATCAGCAACAAGAAATTCTAAATTAGATCAAACATAAACCAATATTATGTGCATGCATGCAAAACATTATGTTCCTTATTTTCATTTTCATTAATTCTTCTAAATTGGGAATATTATTTTGTTTTATATAAAAAGCAAACTCCAGTGATAAAACTTTCTACACTAATTAATTCAATCAACATATATGCTGAATAGTACCCTTTGGGGGCCTAAAATAAATTTTTACAGAAACTAAATGAATTAAATTCATTGCACTTATCCAACAGGACCGTACAATATAGGTAGATGAACATTTTTTCTTACCCAAAGAACACATGTCTTGTCATCTGATGCTGTAACAATGTGTGTATCATTCATACAGAACTGCACTGAATTGATGCCTTCATGGTGTCCTCTCAACACCTTGTATTTTACCTGAGTGAGAGAAAGAACAATCAAATAATTGTTTTGGATATTAGAAAAGATTTCAATGTAATCAGAAATCTAAAATTTAAGTGATACTAATGAAAATGACTAATCCAGACAAAAATACACATCAGTTTGACAATGACAGTGTCTCTGAAAAGCTCTAAAAATCGAACAGAAAATTCAAGAGTACTGATAAAAAAATAAAACAATAAATTAAAGTGACAAGGGTCTTGACCTATGACTTCATTCTTTTAAAAAACATGGAATAAGTATAGCATAGCAATTTTCTACGCATTTTTTTTTGGGGGGGGTATGCTTGCTACACAAATTTACAGGTGTGTAATAGCTGGAAAAATTAAAGATACATTGAATTGTGTAGAATTTTTTACAAAATATCTGAGTGAAAATAAAATTGCTAATTCCCTAACAAATATAGACCCTAGCCTAGGCTATACTATATTAGGCCTAGTAGTACTAGGTTAGTCGCACCCACGGACGCTAGATGGCGCTATCGCGCAAGTACACAGATAGTCAATGCGTGATTCGGCCCGCTATGCATACACACACTTCCGATACCGCTTCCGATACCACAGGCATAGGCGAATGAATCTGAGATTTTTTCTTTCTGTGATTGGTCCCCCTATCCTATGTTTATCAATGACGTATTCTGCATGTCTGTGTGTTCATCGACCCGGGGTGCCCTTTGCATCCCACCAAACCCAGGATTTTTTCCCTGAAGGAGCTAAGAAGTGGCGGTATACATGTATATGCAATTTTATGCATTTTTAATTTATCGCTACTTACCTTGTTCTTGTATAGTTTGAGTGGTTGATTTAGTGAAATGTGTCAGAATCTTTGTATTTTATTTTTATGGCAGTTGAGTTTGTTATCTATCGATGCGTCATTGAATAACCGTGCCGCAGTGAATCGCCTATGCCTGTGAGAGGCATAGAAATGGGATTGTCATGCAGTCAGCCCTTCGATTTTGGGTTTTGACTATCGATAGTGCATGCCTAATATAGTAACGTACGCTACGCGAAGAATATGTCAACATATTTTTCATCACATGATATGGACTATTTAGCCCTCATTTTTCACTATTTATGAGATTTTCGGGTAAGTTTTGAGCCATCTGTGTGATAATTGGAATATTAAGCATTATTTTAACTTAAGTTAAGGCATGATTTGTGACTGTGAGTGCTGACACTGCTGTTTTATTTTTTTTGTGGCAGTGGCTACCTAGACTAGGTCTAGCCACTCACGGGTACATTCCTGTAAAATAGTTGGTATTTTCTGTCGCATGTACTAAAGGTATGGGGGAAAATAAGATAAATATTTTAAATACCTTGCTTTCAAATTCAGCCCTTAAAAATCTCACTCCTACTTCAAATGGCCGTTAGGAAGAACTTTTGATATTTTCAGCAAAATCCAAAGTCAAAATCTTGTCCAAAACCGGAGAAATCCCCGCCGATTTGTTTCGCGATCGCGTGTTGTTTACATACTGCCGATGTCTTAGACTAAAATCGGCCAATAAAATTTTTGTCCACGAAGAAACTCGGGATCGCAAGCGCACAGCGATCTTTACGATCGCGCACACAGAAAATCGGGACTTTCCGTGTATGCCACATAGAGACCGAATTTTTAAGGACAAAACTCTTTTGGGGAGATGTCAGCGCCCGCGGCGACCAGGAAATGTACACAATGACTCCGATAGCTCGTTTCGCGAGAATCAACAGTAAATTACGGATTTGATTTTTGGAAATATCTTTTCCAACATCGGTGAGTTGAATTTATTGTATTTCTTGGATATTTAGTGGTCGGTTTTTGTAAATTAAATGCCGATTTTGAGTGAATGTTTGTGACTTTTGTGCAGTGGTGTTTTAAAAAGTTGAGGTGTATGACTGCCTACATTATACACACGAAGTATAGGAATGTAGCTATGAGTGGGTCTAGCCTAGCCTGCTAGTACTAGTAGTAGTAGGCCTAAGTTAGGCCTACTAATTTGTTAACAACAAGCAGCAGAAATCTACACATTGTCATTACATTTACAGTTTACACAACAATGTACACCTAAGTGACGTAGAGTTATTATACACAAAAAGAGATAGAAGAAAAATATGCCGTAACTCGTTCGGCCTTCATGCCATGGCCTTGGCCATGGCCTTGGCCTTGGCTTGGCGGCATGCAGTAGCAGCCGACAAGCCAAACGGCAGTGGGCACTCGAGTCACTCAAGGTGAAGGAGCGGCTGCTCAGTTCTAGGAAGCCGCGTCTACCGGCCGTAGGCGACGTTGACAACCGAGCACGAGCCCGGCCCACGTACCGAAGCATATGTCGCTGTGCATAAGTTGAAGCAAGATCTGTGCAGCTACATACCTGAGCAAGGTCCTCATTTTCCCATACACCAGATTTGCTCCTTATATCTGGAGTTACTTCTACTATTTCTAAGGCAAGTGGGTCTACCGTAATCCTGCTAGAAGTCAGACAGTTTATTGATTTTTGTAAATAATTTTTCACTCGGTAATTTTTGCTTGGGTATTTACCAACTATCGTGAAGCCGATATTCTACTGTTGATTTCTGTGGTTATTCGCATTCGAATAGAGTTCGCGGTCCAGCGTAGCGAAAGAATCGCCAAACCCTTGCGCAATGTCAGTTCTCAGACAGCAATTTCAGAAGTCAGACACTAGAGGGAGGCATTATGTTGGGCTATCGCTTCGATGCGACGATCGTTCCGTCATTTTTTATTTTCAGTGAATTTTCATCGAAAAGTTTTGAATTACTTCTCCACATAATAACATGGGTTTAAATCAGTTGATATTTGTTTAAGAAACTGTGAAATTAAAAGAAAATTAATGTTAGTAAATTGGTAGCTATATTCTAATTGACGTTAATAATAATAGATGACCACCGTCTTGTTCAAGATGCCAATGATGTGATTTTTAGATGTGTTAAAATTTGGCCTATTAATTTGATATTGTCATTAGGCCTAAAGATTATACCTTTTCAAATTATATTCTTTCATAATTTGTAGATCCAATGAACTGCCCTTTCATTTTTTGTTTATTTATTTATTTATTTATTTAAAATTTACTACAAATTATAGTTCCTTGAAAAAATGTAATTGTCAAATTTTAAACCGATTGTTTTCAAATTTATTTTTATAAACTAGACCCTACATCCGTTTTTTAAATGTGCCCCAAACCGACCCTTTTGAAATGAGAAATTATTCAGATAATAGTTCATTCTTATATATGGATACATTTAACTGTGACAATGTATTTTTATTAATACAAAAAAGGAAACAGATGACCTTGAAATACTTGAAAAACACTTGATGTATACTTTGATAGTTCTATGTTATTGATGAGTTTGTAAAATATCATCAAATATATATTTCTACCTCTTCCTCCTTTTTATCCCATCTATCAATAGTTCACATCATACCACTAAGATGTGGAAATATTAGTATCAACCTGATTAGTAGGCCCTATATGTAAGAGAAAATGAGAAATATGAATCAAATATTATATATCTATTCCTAGACTCACCAGGAAAGGGCATTATTTTTTTAATGAATATATCACTTTGTGTTCTTGTATTTCCAGTCAGCAGAGAATATGAGAAAACTGAAACGCATCGTCAACAGAAAAAAAAGAGCAACCTGCATGAAAGATAGGATGGAGAAATAAGCAAAGGCAGTTGCGGCTTTAAGAAAATGTTAAAGTATTTTTTTTTTTGTGAATTCCTTCTCAGGCCCAGTTAAGGAATGGAACCTCACACTTCTTCCAATATTATTCGTTATTATCCAGTAATACAGAACTTGTTTTTCTCATTCCGAATTGATATATATAATTTTATCTGAGGCTATTATAGCACCATTAAATGCTAATTATTTTACACAATTATTATGCAAGTTTAATACCAAATATGAACCTACTTACTATGCTATTGATAATTTTCATAACAGTAATAAAAAGGGGAGATTTCAGTTGACCGACTTCCAAAGTGACCCAAAATGTCAGTGTTGTAGAAATTCTGAAAAGTTTCTGAAGTTCATTAACTTAACTGTAGGATACATGTTTTATAAATACCAATGAAGAGGTTACTACTTTAGTCTTTTTAAAGCCAAATCTATTCAAATTTTCTGCCATTTATTCATCAAAATGTCCATCGATGTATACACAAACTGTGAAGCCACTGTCCGTCTCTGTCTGTTTTCTCTTTCTTTCTTTCTCTCTTTCCCTCTTTCCCTCTCTCTCTTTATCTCTTGAAAATCCATAATTATTGCAATAAAATGTAATATTTTAGTACATGTATTTTCACTGTTATAGAAATATAGAACAAAAGGGAATGAAATTGTTACTCTCTTAGATAAAAAGATTGAGTTTTCTATGTCAAATGAAATAGGAATGATCACTTTCTTTCAGATATGGATCAGTGAGTCAGCGTCATCTCTATCTCTCTCTCCTGTGTGTGTGTGTGGGGGGGGGGGGGGGTAAGACTTCAAATTTAGTTTAAACTCATGATTTTAATTCTTCAAATGTATCATAAAATTTGTATCTTCTTCAATAATTATGCAATTTTTTCATATGTGAAGTGAATATCTTGGAACATAAAATAAACCACAACAGGATGATTCGGAGGTTCCAAAGATGACCTTGCTGGCCAGCTACGGTCTGCACTTGTAGCTTCTTAGAGTGGACTGGCAAGGTAAGGATTGTCTCACTAAATATTGACGACAGGAGGGAATGCATGCCTTTGCTCAACTGCAAGGTCCATTTTATGATGCCTTCTGTGAATTCAAATTAAAGTGAGTCATGTTCATTTAGGTATAAACAATTATAGTTCCATGGCTGCAGTTTATTTATTGAAGAAAAAAACAACAACCCCAAAACGGGCACTTCAAAGTATTACATTATTGACATTAACCCCCCCCCCCCCCCCAAAAAAAACAAAAACAAAAAAACACACAAAACAAAACAAAACAGACAAACAAAACAAACAAAACAAAAACAAAACAAAAAATATTCTTCTCTTAATCATAACTTTTATTTCATCAATTATACGTGGAAGAATAGTTTGGCTTTAAGTTGAACATTATAAATGGACATACTTCATACTTGGCCTAAAAATGTATTTAAAAAAAAATCATTTATTTTTGTATTCACTTTGTTTAACTGCTTTCAATCAACACTACGCAACTATAGGCTATTACTTTTCACAAACAAAAAGAACAAAATATACTTGTATGAGGGCTAATAATAATATAAGCATACATTAAAGAAAATTGTCTTCTTTTTAAACATAACTTTTTCTCATCCCTCCCCCTTTAAAAGGGCCCTCAATGGGGGGGGGGGGGGAGAGGGGTGTTGACACATTATTCAGACAAAAATCGAATTTCAATGTGTACAGACAAATTTGATATCTTTAGTGATGAGCAAAATATTCAAACTTGGACAGCAACATAATATGGAGGGTCAGTCTTGTTTCAAATCCAGATTGTTTTTTTTTTTTTTTTTTTTTTTTTTGGGGGGGGGGGGGAGGGGGCAGAGTTCTTAAATTTTGTTTAAGGGGTAATAAGGGAATATGAGTACACACTTGCATTCAAATATGTAGTTTTATTGTTTTCTAGTTAATATAATAACTTTGACTGGTACGGTGCAAATGTGCCCTCTTCGCGTGCCCCCTCCCCCCACTGGAGATACGCCACTCTTCAGGGTTCGACCACATACTACACAAAAAATTAGTTTTCCCACACACCAGATATTAATTTAAATAAAAATTATGATCTAATTTTAAAAAACTTTTAAAAACTTTATTTTTTATTTTTTTAATTTTATTTCATTTATTTATTTTATTTTTTAATGAGTACGTGTGATTATGTTTCAGCTCCCCCCCCCCCCAAAAGCAAGAAACAGAAAAAAATTTCTCAACCATTTTTTTTTGGGGGGGGGGTGGCTGAGGAACGTGCCCACTTCGGACCCCCACCCCGTATCCATTTATCCACAACTGATTTTTAAAAATGTAGAGATGTCTTTTTTTTTTCACAGGGCATTGCAGGGGCACATGGCCCCTTTGCCAACCCCCCCCCCCCCCCACCCTGAATATCCACCACATATTACAAAAAATATATATATATACATGTATTATTATCTCTGTCATCGAACCTGCCAACTGCACAATCCATTAACAAAAGAGTTTGAGAAACCTACCCTCCCCGTCTCCAACTGACAACATGATGACCTGTCACGAGTGCATGCAACAACTTCAAGTTTAACCATACACAGAAATCAATAGGTGGGAATGACTGTCTGACTACTGACGGATTTCTTGTTTGCATACCGCGGGAAGTTAGCGATCATTTTTTTGTAAATATAGACGTAATTTTTCCGTGCATGATTGGAGAAATACATGCCCCAGGGATCATTCTCCTGGGAAATGCACTGAATTTCAACCTTTTTTTGAAGCTAGACATAAAAAAGTGAATTTTACAGAGAGGTAAGACTTACGGTATCGTGCTAATAAATATCGAAAATCAGCACTCCAGAAATGTTTATAAATTTCAAACTTGAATAAATATCTGAATTGACAAGATTTTTCAAACAAACTACACATGGAGACAGTACAAGAACTGTGCTACATTATAAGCGTCAGTGGAGTGTGTGTCGAGCAACATCGTACTAGTTCTAATACGATCAACGCATCGACGTCCGAAATTGATTGACTGCGCGCACTGTCTGACTTCTGGCAGGATTACGGTATATCACTTTCAGCAATCGGCATGATTAAGCTAGTTTTCCGTAAATTTTCAGATCAAACGTTACTCAGTTAAAATATTAGGCTCGTTCGTTCGAAGAAAAATTTAAGCCTAACAAAAACCTTTTTCATGAAAATTGGAATAAGATTGCTTTAATTTATTATACATAATTATCTCTAAATATTACTTTCATAAATATACCGGTACTTATATTCTAAAATGTTAAAATTAATCAATATTTCGAAACAAACATCTGTATTAATCAGATTCATAGCAACTGAAAAAGCGTCAAAATGGCCGACACTCTGGTCCTGAGAGCTCTGAAAGGACAGCCTCAAACATTAAATCTATCCAGCAAAAATCTGAGTAATGTACCCAAGGCGGTAGGAATGCTCTATAGACTTCACAATTTGCAACTTAAAAATAATAAAATTGTCAAGTTGCCAAAAGAAGTCACCACTTTAACGACGGTAAGTCAAGTGTTTGGAAATTGGATTGCACCTAGCATGCCTAGCCTAACGTCCATGCGCATTGAGTCGCCACCCGACGGCCTTAAACTTCCTATACTGCTAAATTAAACTTTATTCCTGCCAAAATCTTGATTTAATATGAAAAATCAATGTATCCCCTAAAATATCTCAAAAGCATGATTCATGAAAATGCTCCATTTTAAAGAGAATGACGTCACTATATACGTACTTCCGGGAAGGCGACACAATAGGTGGCTGCTGTTGAGTCGCGCCCATCGATCTCTACCTGTAGTTACAAATCCAATAATGCGCGCATGCGCACACCACACAGGCACGTCATACATACACACAACACGTGTGCCAGATCTACGTGGACTCGCCACCTTCTTGTAGAGAGTTCTACGTTAAAGCGCCACCCCCTTCTTTTTTTTTAGATCACACCACCCCCTCTTTTAAAATGGTACCAGCTTGATCAGTATATTTTAATCTTCATCTCGATAGCAAATTTTGTCAACTTCCGTCATCATATTGGGCTACAACTATTGTTGAGTAGGGAAGTCTCGTCTTTGTCGCCCGAGCTCCATCCACCGGCTATTGCAGGAGTGTGTGTGCTAGTTAAACTTTGATCGCACCCCACTCTTATTCATGCGCCGGATCTTACAAGAGACTTCCAACGGCGGAAGAATATTTTTTGACCTATTCACTGTAGCCACAACAAAGTCTGAAGCGATGCAGATAATTTTTAGAGGACGATTTTGGGGAGTAAAGTGACAGGTGAGTGGCGAGTTAACAAAGGTGGCGAGTCAATGTGCACGGACGTTAGGCGGCTATAGTATAGGCCTAGGCATACTCTATTATACTATAGGCTAAATTATTAAAACTTAACTTGTCTTAAAAAATTAAGACAGTAATTAACTTCCTAACTCCAGTCCAACGCTGCGCGTTGGAGCTCCCTGGAGTTAGGAAGTTAGGTGCAATCCAATTTCCACATTTCAAATCTTTAGAAAAAATAACCAAATTCACAGCCATAAATACCCGGACGGGCTTCTGCTCTCCATTTACCATATGCAGGGACAACGTTACTTAGAGTTTAGACCAAAAAATCAGTCTATTTCGTTCGGGGATATGCTCCGCTGAGACTACGTCTGGCTTCGCGGAATCCCTGTCCTACACACTCATAGGTACACGCCATTCCATACCTAAACTGCATCACTGTGCATTTTTGGCTATATTTAAGTGAAACTCATATATTGCAGTTTACTTAAATGCAAATAATTATGTTGAATAATAGATGATTAAAACTTACCAGGTTGTTTTGTGACCTTTGAAGAGGGTTTCCTGAAATTTTGGGTCCTTTTTGTCGATAACTGCTATCGAGACTGTCCCGTCAGCATCCAGTTTGTATTTTTCACGATTATGATGAAGGGAGCCCTCAGCGCTCGTAGTAGTACCGGCGCGATCTCCTACGAAGACCTGGAAGGGCCAAACTGACGACGTAAAAAAAATAAAAAATATTACGTACGTACGTAATAATTACTACGTACGTACGTAATATTTTTTATTTTTTTACGTCGTCAGTTTGGCCCTTGCAGGTCTTCGTAGAATAGCTTGTGTGCGTAACATTCTGAGTACGTATCTACGGTGCGTAACCATGTAGAGCGGCCTCACTAGTGCGCAACATTATTGAGAGCAGTCGTCATCCGTATGGAGGTGTGGGTAACAAGTACCAAAAAGAGGGCTGTAAATGTAAGTTTTTATAACTTTCTACATTTTGTATCTTAACAAACTGATAACTTAAAATCTAAAGAATGATACTTCAGTATCAGTTTGCCCACAAAAACCTCCATTTCAAACAAAATTACATCTGTATCCCCAATACCCAGTATACACACATGTATATGATCCTAATGGTCAATATAACCATTGCTTGCTGATGTGGTCCTACATGTCTTGGAGGAGAGCCTCGAAAGTCAAAAAATGTTATAAAACTCCTCCATGCAAACAGACAGTTTTTTCTGTCTAGGACAACGTTCACTCTGAAAACTATAATGTCCACTGGCCCCAGGTTCTGGAATTCACTTGAGTCTAGTCTCTAGACAACAGTAACAAATGCTCCAAGCATCTCAGTTTTTAAATGTAGACTCAAGTTATATTTACTTGACAAGTATGTGGATGACACATTAATATAAAAATACTGATTTATTTCATTATTCTTTATAGTATTGTAGTATAACTTGAATATTTTCCCCTCCCCTCCAGTTTGCCAGCTTCTCTCCACTTTCTTTTTCTTTCTTTTTCCCCTTCCTTTCTTCATGTTGACTTGTTGTCAGTTATGTCTGCTTTCTTTCTTTTCCTATATTCCTAGTGCTCTCTCCCTCACTCTACTCTCTATCTATCGCTATTTCTCTTCCTTGACGAATCCCTTTTCTTCCTCTTCTTCTTTGCATCCATTTGTAAATATGCCATATATTCCTGCTTGCCTTATGCACCCAGAGAGTAATAACTCATCGATGTATCGATGTTGGTGTTAGCTTGGGCCTGTATTTTGTTCTTGCCATGGGTGGGTTGTTCCTGCTCATATGACATTTATTTCACACACACACAATGTTTGTTATAACTCACCTGGTGTGATGGGGATGTGCCGCATGTGCGCATCTTCGGGTATGGTAGTTATGATCAAGAACCTGGATCATTAGGTCCATGCTGTGGTCGATGCATCGTTGGGTGGTTGTTTTCTGGGTGTATTTTGTAAATAGCTGTATATATTTCACATTTTATACACTCCTGTTGTTGTTTTTTTTCTTTTTATGGGTAAATCATGAACCAGTTATCTTTGTCATATCAATTGAGGGGCCTTAATTCAACAAGCTGTGCTTCAACCAAGGTCTCCTCGTCTCTCTTCACTTTATTTTGTATACTTTGAAATTGTGTATTAGAAGATAATTCTTGTACTGTTATGATTACACTCTATGTTTTGTTACATGTGTTTTCTGAAAGACAAAAATAAACTTGAAACTTGATATGTGTGAGTGAACAGGGTCCTGCTTTTTATGCATCTAATTGTTACTGTTAGGTTCAAATTGCTGTGCTTGTTACATGATTTGTTCTAAACAGTTAACTACTAGGCTAGTTTGATTACAGTCTGTGTGCATGCTAGATCTAAATAAAATTTGAGTAGGTCTATTAACAGTCAGATATTAAAATGATAGATCTAGTCTGGATTTAAAATTAATCTACCTACTGTATATTTCAAAATGAAAAATGAAGTCTCTTTCAAGTTCAACCAAGAACATTTTTGTAATTATTTTTCAGCTTGTTACTCTAAATCTGGGAAATAACTGCTTAGAGGAGATACCTGATGAGCTCAGCTCATTACATTCCTTAGAAGTTCTTCATTTATTCAACAACAAAATACAGAATATTGAGTCTAAGGTTTTAGGTAAGTGGAACTGGAAGATGTAATTTGAGAATACTTAAAGGAGAATTAACACTAGAATATTCTAAGGTGTAATATATTCTTAATCATTGACCTGTATCACTTTAGAAATAAAATATCAGAGAAGGGTTTAAATCAAGACATTCTAGCACACGGTATCATCTGCTAACACTTCATGGGGGCTGCCATTTTCTTGATGACATGGAGTTGTACATGAATCATAGGAGACCGTTCCGGTCAGGAAGATATTTTTAATCCACAAGCTAAATTGCTTCTATTCATTATAAAAAAAAGCCCCATATATGATGGAAAATACATAACAGGTGTATACATTTATTTTAAAATTTGAAATTTATAAATTTCTTTTTAAATTCTCCGGTTTTGCTAACTAGAAATCGATTTCTTGGTCTTGCCTGGCAGAGCAGAACATAATTTATACAACGCGCATTCTGACTTTTGAAGTCCATTATCTCAAAGCAGGTGAATGCATAGTTGTCACTATTGAAGCTCGGGGAAAGTCATCCATAAATTTGAATTAATTTGCTCTGTCACGTACGTCATATGATATTTAGTAAAATCGTAATTTTCAAAGAAATATAAAACACATTTTCGTTTGTAGAATATATGTATATATCTGTTAAATATTTTAAATCTCAGATGGAATTTTGTATCAGGAAGAAAGACATTTTTGCATTCGGGTTAAAAATATCTTTATGTACACATCAAGAAAATGGCAGCCCCCTGGTATCGCTAGCAGAAGATAAATCTTGCTGAGAAAATCCTGATTTATACCCATCTTGTATATTTAATGCAAAACTACGTAGGGCAACAAGAAGGAATAGATTACATCTTTGAACATAAGTTCATTTATATTTCTAGTGTTAATTCTCCTTTAAGTATGTACGGTAATTATTACTTTGTTAATTTTGTCTGTTATTAATTTTTTTGTTGTACAAAATATCGCAAACTGATTTTCATCAGCAGAAGGATATTTCTCTCAGTGTACGCCTAGTATGAACAGGAGAGACCTTAAGTGACATTCTGAGCTAAGTTTTAATGGTTTTGATCAAAACATTTCTTTAGAATGATTGTGCATTGTTAAGTTATATTTGATATCCTTTCATTGGATTACATGTAAAACTTATCACAAGCCAGTTATGCATCAAAGTTGAATAGTCTTAATTTTAAAGTAAAATATATTTTGTTACTTTTTTACTTTTCGACAGAAAGATAGTACATACATTTTAAAGTGTTGACTGTGACTGCAAAATTGCAAATACATGTATTTATACTTTTGTTTCACTCTTCTTGTGTTTTTCATTCTAGGAAGTTTAAGACACCTTAAACTATTAAACTTAAACAGCAACCAAATCAAATCTCTTCCTGTGTCCATTAACAAGTAAGTATCAAAACCTTGACAACTCTTTTGTTATTACATTCTTTCCTTGCTCTGGGCCCATTTCATAAAACTAGTTATCAATAACAAGTTAACAATAATTGTTATAAGCTACTGAAATCCTTGAATCTGATTGGCTGAGAGCGAATTTGTTATAGAAATGAGGCAGTTGTTATTTATAACAAGTTTTATGAAACAGGGCCCTGATATTGACTAGTTTCTACTTCTATTTTCAAATGATCCTGCTGCAATATTGAATTACCTTTTACTATTTATTTTATCTACCCGACTTGAAAACTGCTTTTTCATGGTCTTTCTTTCTTCATTTGACATCACTGCATTATTTGAAATAGAGTGGATAAACCTTCAACTTCTATACAGCATTATTTCTCATCACATTTCTGAAAAGGATATGTTGTGAGAATTTTCTGAAAATAATAATATTCAGTAATAAAATTGCTATGCCTGTCATATATTATTTCATAGTGAAATAAATACATTTTAGCATAAATTTTTTCTGTGAGAAATGCAGTAATTAAGTGAGTTTTTACGAATATTTCATATTTCATACCTGGTTATTTTACATCCAAGACTGTATTAGATACAAGTTATGCATTGGACTGTCCAGTTAACACATTATAGCAAATATCACATAGAAGGTCAATATATAAATATATTGGCCATGTGGTAATAAAGGGGTTAATTTTCTGCTTTTAAGTTATAATTTCATTCTATGATTTTGATATTTTCCCCATTTGATATATTAATTATGTGATATACTTTCAATATCATTTATTGTCTTTCTGTAAAAGAGTCAAATCAAATGAATTGAACTCATTCTTTACAGTAGTAGACCAGCCAAACATCCAAAAAGGCTCTAGAAAAAGATTCGACGGCATTTTTGGGTAATGCTCGGCATCCATGCTTAAAGTCCTGTAAAAATACTGACGAATAACGTACGGGCGGATGCCACGCGCATTTTTGCCTAAAAATGCCATTTTTGGCTCAAAATTTTAAAGAATGTCAAAAATCACAATTTTTAATTTTTTGACCTAATATGTAATACCTGATTAAGACTTTTCAAGTGATATCAGATTTTTTTTTAGTTTCAAGTTATAAACCCTATTAATACACAATTGAAAGTTGGATATTACACACACATGTATGGCGTAATGAAACATAAAACTCTGATTTACTCAAAATCATAGGTTGTGAAAACTACCAATATTTCAAAGTTTTTTACCCAACGTAAATTTGTCATTTTAAACACTTTTTCTTGATTAAACATATCATGTATATTGTCATGTCACACACAGAAAAGAAATCATCCGAGAAAATGATAGATAACTCATTTTATGTTATCCCAAATGGAACGATGTGTTTTTACTGGATGCGCATTTTGACTGAAAAACACTATTTGAAGGTACATCTAGAGTGTATATGTACATGAGGCAATTATCCCATGTTTATCAGTATAGTCTATGGGCCAAAAACTGAAATGTCTCCACCCCCTTAAAAATAATCTTAAATGATTTTTTTTGCTGTTAGATGGGACCATTAAATATCAGAATATGCTTCTTTGCCCTAAAATAAGAGGTGGGCGTGGCCACAAGGGCTATTACCATGGCAACGGATCAAAAACAGTAGAATTTAAGAAAATGTCATGTATTCGTGATTAAGAAAGGACAAAAACACATTGTAACATTTTCAAATAATGTATCAAAAGTTTCTCACTTGATAAAAACTCATAAGAGTTACAAAATGTGTCCATCGTGTTTGAAAATGGCTGTTTCCATGGAAACAGTAAGAACAAAACCGATATTTGAGCAAAATCCCTTGATGCTACCTTAAAAAGAGGTAAGTATTGATATTGACCATTATTATTTTCTCTTTTACAGGACACTCACTTATAACTTATTTTAGTAAATGGGTGATGCATGTGACTACTACATGTGTAGGCCGTTACCATGGTAACAAATATATTATTGTGTTGTATTTCTAACAAAATACTATGGTTGTTTTCAACATGAAATAATGGTAAACATCTAATAACTTTTGCCGTCTGTTTGATTATATTAAACATTTTAGTTAATTGGAGTATAGAGCTAAATTTGATTTATAAAAACTGTTTCCATGGAAACAGAATGTTAATGAAGATGAAATCTTTCAAAGAAAGAAATGTGACCTACCAATACAAAATAAACTGAATTTGAACAATATCAAATGAATCTTATATTATTTTTCACCGTAGCTATCAGAATCAGCTTGTTTGTCTTAAAGGCCAAGTCCACCCAAATAATGAGTTGAGTGGAATCAGTAGAGTTAATTTAAATAAACGAGACAGTAAAAACATATCAAAATCGGATAAAAATAAGAAATTTACGGCATTTTGAATTTTTGCATTGTTTCGTACAACAGTGATAATCATAACATGGGCTGTATGCAAATTAGTGATCCGATGATGTCATGAGCTCACTTTTCCTTTTGTATTTTATTACATGAAATTTCAAATTTTCCATTTTTTTCGTAGATGTTTATAAAGATTTTCTTCATTGTATCACAATAAGTTATAATAATGATGATCGTATACATTCTACGAGGAGTGAAACTGAAATATTTGAAATTTCATATAATAAAATACAAAAAGAAAAGTGAGCTTATGGCGATATCGGCTCAATAATTTGCATAAGCCCATGTTATGCATATCATTGTTTCATGAAACAAAACATTAACATTAATATTTTAACCGTTTTTTGTTTAATTTAATTTTATTGATTTAACTCAGTTTTTTTTTTTAGTTTTTTTTTTGGGGGGGGGGGGTGAACTTGGACTTGAAAGTTGGTTGCAGATGTGTTCCTCATGGACGTTGTCATGGTTAATAATGAGTTACACATCACGAAACTATTGGAATTTGAAAATTATCACACATTCCTAATTGAACAACATGCAAGCAAATGTCCATTCTTAATATATATATTCTGAGCTTTCAATTCAAATCTTTCTAGATATTAGAAAGAAGTGTTTTGACTAAACAGTGTCAAAATTGTTGCTCGCTCACAAACTTTACTGTCAGAGACACAGAACTTATGGATGATAAAACCCCTCTCTGTTAACATGTTATGTATGCAGTTTGATGCTAATGTGAAGCTTATTATCAGAGCAACAAAATACTATCGAAGTACACTAATACATCAAGTTCAAAAAATAAATGAATAAATAATAAATTAAAGTCTACAAATGAAATGATTATACGCATTTTGCAAAATTATTCAAGGATTAATCATCAGTTTTTAACATTATAACTTGTGATTATTTAAATAATGCTGAATCATATTTACCCCAAAATTGTAAGTTACAATTTGCGATATTGCATATACTAAATCAATGGTTGAAAAATTCTTTGATATCTCGTTTTTCTTTTAATTTGTCGTGCAAAAGCAAAACTTTATTTCATTTTTATAATATAAGTTACCGTTACCTATAACTGGCAAAATGATATATGAACATTATAACATTAATACAAATCATTATTGTTCATTATAAATTCACTGTGCGGTCCACATAGGATTTCCATTTAAAAAAACATAAAGTCATGTGAATGCAATGGGTTAATTTCTAGGAGGTGGAACATCATATCAGAAAGTGAGAGAAATAAACAACAATATTCAGTGATGATGTGTCCTGTATCCATACAGAGATAATGGAATTATATCTTGGGAAGAGCAAACTTAAGTATTAAGAGGGTTATGTGAAGACAGTACTCTGTATGATATTGTGTATTGTATTATGTAAACACAGTAAAACAACCGGGACTCTAGTGGAGTAATGTACATTTATTCTAATATGCAAGTCAATGAATGTGCAAATCTGTGCAAATAAAAATCACCACACAGTCAGACATTTAATCTTTGATGGGATATGATTTTATATTTTCATAATGAATAACAGAGATGATTTTTATCTTATAATAGATCGTATATATTACAAAATAAATCCTTAGTTGTATACATGGAATTTAATTTAAGGTCAGTTATTCTGTATGATTAAATGTTGTTAAATAATGAATTTAGATAATTATTAGTTTTAAGTTAATGTATCGTAATTCTCACATCCAAAAATATTGGGGGATTATACAGGCCATCCCCACCTCAAATTTCAGGGGGAATATATAACCCCCAGCCCCCCCCCCCCCCCCCCCCCCCCCCCCCCCCGCCCCGGATCGACACCCATGTTTGGAAATCTCGATACCACTTAGCTATCTCTTCCCTTTACATGAAAAATCCCTGATAATTGTTCCATGTTCTAACCAATGTTGTACATCTGACAGTCGGAGACATGCAAAAGTGGTACGTTCTGGGCGTGAACAGTTTCTCATCTTAAAAATATCCCCAAAGTACCCCTTTTAGTTAGGAAAAATTAACCCTTTTACTTCAGAAAAGTGTCACCTTTTCCTTCTAACCGGTGCCAGTTCAACATTATTATCAAAGTCTCCCTTACCTCCTATGATAAAAGCCACACTTAACTGGGATTACTACCCTATTCAAATCAAACAGGTGCTACATTTACTCTTGCAAGTACCCCTCCCCCAATAGTTTCTTTATAATGTGTGTTTATTCAGTAGAATTGTTGAGAGTTCTGTTGCATTACATCACAGCACAGCAGAATAACTAATATAGTAGCTATGTAAATTTATCTAATTATTATTTAAATGTTCCCTTTTCACCTCTAAAAATGTCCCGTTCGTAAATATAGGTTCCTTTTTTATAAAACCCCTATTCATATCTGATACGTACCCCTTTTCCTTCGATAAGTGCTTCTTTTCCTTTGCAACAACATTCTCATTCTCATAAGCTGATAAGTACCCCTTCATCTATTATTCCCCTATTAATTCTGAGAGTTACCTGTTTTACTTAGACAAGTACCCCTATTCATTTTTTTTTCAATAAAGTGATCCTTTCTTTCTAATAGGTGCTCTTTTTCATCTCTGTTGAGTGCCATATTTATCCTCAATATTATTGCCCTTTTCATTCTGATACATGGCGTTTTCCTTCCATTAAGTGCCCTTTTGACCCCTAAAAAGAGTCATTTATTTTATAAAATATCTTATTCTTTTAATAAGTGCAGCAGTTATCCGGGAGTAGTTTTCCAAGGGGTAGTTGTTTTAGAATCGGTCATAAGGCATTTTATGTCGTCAGAACCTAAAACTTCCGTTAAAAAACAAAACATAAAAACAATATAAACATTCCCTTGTAAATAAAATGAACTTTCCCTTAGAAAGCAGATCCCGTTTATTCTATACGTTATTATCAAAAGACAAGTGTCAACAAAGTTTAATCGGTCGCTACGCTCGCTCGCTCGCCTAATCAAAATTAACATTCCCTTTAACCCGTAGACTACGGGAACCGGGTGGTCCCTGTACAGAGCCTATGGGAATTACAGAATTCAGTATTCAACGGGTTAATACGATCGTGCCCGCCCCGCCCCTTACCAAGAAAATTCCGTTCCGTGTTGCCAATTTCTTTCAATGAGAGTTATTACTATTTTTTCCGCTCGTTCTCTACACTCGTTCGCCCAGTCAAAACCTAACATTCCCTTAAATATGATAAGTAGTAAAATCGAACATTAGAAGGGGCTCGCTCGCGAATATGAAATTAACACTCATTTGATGTGGAACAAGTGATTGTAGGTGGTGCTTTAATTAGAAATTGGCAAGGAAAAAAAATTATTCGAATTAGATTTATCAAATAGAGGTGTGGTGGGGTCTAGTGAATACGTCACCGGACTGGATCTTATGGTGGATCTCATGGTTCGCGGTTCGAGTCCCGCCAAGGCACGAATGTCCTTTGGCAAGACATTCATCTACATTCGCCACTCTCCACCCAGGAGTAGGAAATGGGTACATGGTATAGGAATTTATTCCTTGACTGCTTATAGGGCACCTGGGCTAAAGCCAGGGTAATAATACTACTTCGGCGCTTAGAAACATATTCAGCGCAATATAGATGTTATGTATTATTATGGAAATAGACTCACGGTTGATATAGGCTGAGAACAAATTATTCTATTACTTGCTTCTGCACATGCCCTCCCCCCCCCCCCCCAAAAAAAAATAATGTTCACAAACAAAGGTTTATCGGTTATCGGTGGCACACAGACTCGGGTTCGTCGGTAAATTAGTGATCTCGACACTCCCCCCCCCCCCCCAACTCAGAAAGGCCTAGCGACGCCCACGGGTCTATCCAGTCTTTCATGATGACAAAATTGTACTTTGAACCCCACTCGGATGACCTTTTTTCCTCTTCATAACAATCTGATGTCACCGGCGGATCCAGTGGGGGGAGTCTCGATGTGAAAGAGAGATATGCGAAAAAAACGAAAGAAAAACGAAAGGCCAAAATAGGGGGCCGAAGTCCTAGATCAGGGATAATTTTAAAAAGCTCCACCAAAACCCCCCCCCCCCCGATCCACCGCTGGGTGTCACAGCCCGCTATGCTCGATTGGAAATTAAAGGAATATACAGACCCTCACACTCAACTGGACACTGTGATGTAAAGAGAGAAACAAATAGGATTATTTGAATCTTTCCCGAGATGGCTTCAAAATGTAGGGTATATAATGTGTAATGTGTAACTTATGTATTCACTTCAACGTTTCCATTTATGCCTTTCCCTTTTCTGTTAATGCCCCCTTGTGACTTTACCCCCCCCCCCCCCCCCCCCCCCATCACGAGACGCTTTGCCCCCCTGGTCTGTGACCAATATTTATTAGTTGCCAACTCGTGATTTTAAGTCGCTACCCTCTACATCAACACTAAATTTGTAATTATACCGTATTTAGTTGCCAGCTAACCTTAATGAATATCATCGATATAATATGTATATGATCTTTGTGTGACTTTCAAAAATAAATTTCAAAAGTACTCTGACTTTTTACGGTTCTTATTTTAGATGACAATCCACAAAGTTACGGGTCAAGGGTTTTTTTTTACAATCCTGTAGTCTCATCAGTACATGGATGTTATCCACATTCCACATTAGGCTTAACATTACTCAATCGGTTAGTTTTGAAATATTCGTAGCCGTTTATTATTGTTGTTTCTACTTATTTTATTACTTATATTTTTATTATGTAACTATATTACTTTTATTTTCTTATAAAATTGTTACCAATTTATGCTATACCTTATTGTTTATTCCTGTTGCATCAGGAACTTGATGCAAAATAGTTTTATACTGATCATGCTTTTATCCTCTATGAATAAGTTCACATAAATAAATAAATGGATACATAAATAGAGTGCGTATCAAAAAAAGTATACACAACTCTGATAGCTTCTAATTAAAATGTTGTAATCGATGTGACTTTGAAATTTATTTCATGGTGAAGAATAGCTTATTGTCTGTCTAGTGGTACCTCATTCATGACATGTCTGCCATGGATGACTGAGCACCAGGGCTTTTTAAAAAAAGTCAAGCAATCAAAATCTCCTTGTTCCAAGTGTGGGCTGACGCTGATGCAACGAATGTTGCTACTTTAGTCTAAAATAATTTTTAAGTTAAATTCTCCTTTGTGCTTCAATGCTTCATTGTTTAAAGTGATCTAAGCTTCCATATGACCTTGTTTCAATCCACATGACAATATTTAATTTATTTCAATAGCCTTATATCTTCTTGTCCCGTGATAACTAAAAACTGTCTGCTCATTCGTCAATAGCACCATCCCACCTGCATACAGTGCACACGGTGTTTTTTTTTTTGCGAATAACACATGGACTGAAAGGTTTACTGACCTAACGACTAAATAGAAGAAAAGGAAGGATAAGCGTTGAGAATTAACAATGTCCATTTTGATGACTCCGCAAAAGGCGTTCCTTAAAAAAAGGATGCAGATGAAGCCAAAATTGTGTTATCAAATGGCAAAAAAATCTTAAATTTAGCTTGTAATGAGCCCATTCTTGAGTTTGAGTTGACTTTAACACCTTTTCTATTCAAATGCACAACATCAATTGAAAATAACTCAGCAATTGTTTTCCAACTAAAGTAACTAATACATAGTTGGTTTGACCCACACTCGCTACTTCAGCCCAAACTTGGTTCAAGAGGAGTTTGACAATACTGTTTGAAAAGCCTGCTGCTCAGTCATCCGTGGCAACAAAGTTATGAATATTGCACAGAATATAAGTTGTTCTTTACTATGAAATAAATTTCAAGCTCATAGAGGTTATAACTTTTTAATTAGAAGCTACTTAATTCGGGTATAATTTTTTTTAATACGCACTGTATATAAAACAAATTTTCAATGAATCAAGTAGCAGGTCTTGTCATCATGTTCAATGTGAAAATTTTGGTATCACCCTTTAACAGGGGACACAAATCTTCTGGATCTAGATTGGAATCAAGTAAACAGAAATGTTGGTAGAAAGACAACACCACTTTTGTATCAGCTACCAAATTTTGGTAACAGCTATGATATGATAGTGGTCACATTCACAGCCAACGAGCAGATTCTATAAAATCACTGACGGTGTTTGTTAATCTAATTGCTATATATATTGTATTGGTTAGTAACATTTCCTTCTTTAGTTGAAAGATGTCATGTTCATTAATTCTGTTTCCATGGCAACAAATTTTTTTTAATAAATCAAATTCCAAACTCTATTCCAAACTAAACTTTTGAATATAATCAAACAGGCGGTAACAATTATTAGATGTTTACCAGTATTTCATGTTGAAAACAAATATAGTTCTGTATTTCATTAGAAATGCAATAAATTTATTTGTTACCATGGTAACGGCCTACACATTTAGTGGTCTCCTCCATCATCCCTTCACTTAAACAAATTTTGATAAGTGAGTGTCCTGTAAAAGAGAAGATAATCATGTACAATACAAATGTATTAATATTTACTTTTTTCGGTAGCATCGTGGGGGTTTTTCTGTTGCTCAAATGTGGGTTTTTTCTTACTGTTTCCATAGCAACAGCCATTTTCAAACATGATGGACACCTTTTGTAACTCTGAGTTTTTATCAAGTGAGAAACTTTTGATACATTATTTGAAAATGTTACAATGTGTTTTTGTCCTTTCTTAATCACGAATACATGACATTTTCTTAAATTCTACTGTTTTTGATCCGTTGCCATGGTAATAGCCCTTGTGGCCACGCCCACCTCTTATTTTAGGGCAAAGAAGCATATTCTGATATTTAATGGTCCCATCTAACAGCAAAAAAAAATCATTTAAGATTATTTTTAAGGGGGTGGAGACATTTCAGTTTTTGGCCCATAGACTATACTGATAAACATGGGATAATTGCCTTATGTATATACACTCTAGATGTACCTTCAAATAGTGTTTTTCAGTCAAAATGCGCATCCAGTAAAAACACATCGTTCCATTTGGGATAACATAAAATGAGTTATCTATCATCTTATCGGATAATTTCTTTTCTGTGTGTGACATGACAATATACATGATATGTTTAATCAAGAAAAAGTGTTTAAAATGACAAATTTACGTTGGGTAAAAAACTTTGAAATATTGGTAGTTTTCACAACCTATTATTTTGAGTAAATCAGAGTTTTATGTTTCATTACGCCATACATGTGTGTGTAATATCCTACTTTCAATTGTATATTAATAGGGTTTATAACTTGAAACTCAAAATAAATCTGATATTACTTGAAAAGTCTTAATCAGGTATTACAAATAAGGTCAAAAAATTAAAAATTGTGATTTTTGACATTCTTTCAAATTTTGAGCCAAAAATGCGCGTGGCATCCGCCCGTACGTTATTCGTCAGTATTTTTGCAAGACTTTAAGCATGAACGCCGAGCATTACCCTAAAATGCCGTCCAAAGTAAAAATAATCTTCTTGGCTGGTCTACTACAGGTTAATCAACCTTGAATACCTGAGTGTAGATGGAAACCAGCTGACTACCCTCCCTGGTGAGATCTGTGCTTTAAGTCACATGGTTGAGATCCATGCTGCTAATAACCAGCTGACCTCACTACCCATGGAGCTGGGCTTCCTGGTCAAACTTAGGAAGTTCCATGTCCAGCAGAACAGGATCAAGGAGCTACCTGAAGGCATGGGAAAGCTCAGGAATCTGGAGGTCATTGATGTCGCAGCCAATGAATTACGCATCTTCCCAACTGAGGTTGGTGTTAATGAAATTGATTATCGTATTGAAAAAGAACTTTTAACCTGTTGCGAAGAGGTTCATTGTAATAAAATCCAAGTTTATATACAACTTTTGCACTATAAACCAGTCATGAGCTACGTTTGACGTGACTGTATATGAAACCTCAGTGTCTAGTGGCTAATGTGAACAGATTGTACAACCCTTGTGAAAAAGTACTGCAGTACAAGTACTACATTACTACTGCAGTACTCGTAGTAAATTGGACCCAAGTACTGCAAGTACCTCAAAAATATTGCGAGTACTGTAGTAAATTGGACCGAAGTACTGCAGAAGTACTGCAGTACTCCTGCAGTACTACTGCATTACTTTGCAGTACTTTTTTACAAGGGAAGTTAATTTGATTGTAAACTTGAAGTGGTTGTGGAAAAACTTTTTTGCTCTGTATGCTGTCCTTCATTTATTAGATATTATTGCCAAATAATTATATTATTACATGTGTTTAACTTTTTATTTTAATTTCAAACTGTGAATTTATATAAGTTAGAGCATGGCACATCACTTGATTAATTTTGACCTATTTTTTTTCACTTTTATTCATTTTAGTTACACAAACTGCCTCTAAAGGAGCTTTACTGTGAAGAGAATCCCCTCCTTGACAAGATTCCTGTTCAGTCTATCCAAGAAGATGAGGTTCTCACACTCAAGGTATCTAAGCTAAGCACAAACTTCCGTTTTGATATATTTCATTTCATTTCCATTAACACAAAGAGCAGAACAATAACAAAGAATGCTTGCTTATTTGCTGAAGAAAGTGTAATTTGATCGTTGTGCTGTATAATGGACATTGGCAGTTGAAGCCTATATTTTTCTTATGATTGCAGAATACAAACTTTGTATTATCAAACAGATAATGTAAAAGATTTTACTATGTTACATCGGGTATATTTAAGAAGAAACAACATTTTCAGTTTCCACTTTCTAAAGTATGGTAGCCATATATTCTTAATATCATTCAAAACCTGTATACATGTAATTAGCACTTATGTTAAAATTACTGAACAAAATTAATTGAATTTAATTGCTTTATTGTACTACAATATTGTTTTGTAGGAACTAACAGCAAGATACGTCATGAAGCAACTGAAGGACAGGTAAGTAAATGAAATATTAAATGGTTATGTTTGATCAGCTGAGTCTTTTAATTTCCATGATAACTTAGGCAGGTTTCAATATAGCTATCAGACTACAAGTAGACAATATATCTGCTAAAATATTTGTTTGATCTGCCAAAGTTTAATTTCATGAATTGTTACTATAGACATGGAAAAATACTAGTATAAGTTTGTGTTTATACAGAATATGATTTTGTATTTTTTTTTAAAGATTGACAGATGCAATCACTATAAAAGCTAAAATCATTTATTCTATTTATATGTGATAATTGCCGACAATATCATTGGACTTGATATCTATTTTCAGTTCATGGTTGATGCTCCCGTATTGACATGAATTATTCATGTTATAATGTCATTACAACAATTCATTTTTCTTTTTAAAGTAATATCAGCATGTATATGTCATTTTATGTGGGATTGAAATGTGCTACTGACAAAAGCATGATGATGCTAACCAGTAACATTATTTTTTGCATGCTGAAACCTAAAGGCGTAGATTGGTGAAGGTCGGTGGCCAATTATTTTATGAAGAAAATCCAGCGTAAGTTTGTGCACTAATGCCCTTCAGTGCTGGCGTAATCAAGTTTGCAGTGAATAATAGATAGACCTTAGTAGATTTTAATTGTACACAAACATCTCTTGGTACTCTTGGGATTGTGATTAATAAGAATTTAGACATCAGAATAATTGGTTCCATCGTAACAGTATTTCTATTTCGAAGTTTGAATGAGAAATAGAATAGAGTCAGATCTTTATAAAAACCAGAATTGCATGCAAGCAGACTTTTATAAATGATTTTCCTTTCTGAACTGGTCTATGACATATTTCATGTAAATCAATAAAGATGAAAGCATTACAAAAACAACATCAAAACAAATTTGAGGATGCATATACATGTATGACAATGATAATTTTGTTTTGGAGCAACTTCAAGAATTTCTTTTCATTGTGGGCTGCACTTTAAATGTAGTGTCATGGTTGATCAGAAAGTAATTGTCCCGTTCCTCTGATAGAATCTGAAAATGAATAAAACAAAGACACACTGTTTAATGTTTTTGTCTAGCTGGAATGATAAATGAAAAAAAAATATTTGTTTAAGAAATATTCATCATAGAAGTATGAAGAA
Source organism: Heliocidaris erythrogramma (assembly GCA_025617745.1). Classification (NCBI taxonomy): domain Eukaryota; kingdom Metazoa; phylum Echinodermata; class Echinoidea; order Camarodonta; family Echinometridae; genus Heliocidaris; species Heliocidaris erythrogramma. The sequence goes on from CM046866.1 coordinate 42,009,403, forward strand.
AGATGTATTTTTTACCGAAAACTGTGATCAATCTTGACCAAGACATTACAATATCTTGGTATAGAATAAATGGATTATCCACATGCTACCTACAGGAGTTGTTATTTCTAGGTTTAGCTATCATTACCTTCCAAAGAATATCTTTGACATTTTCATCTCCGGAGTACCAAATCAAATGCACAAATAAGTGATCATCATATTTTCACTATGTCTGTTTTCACCTTTTACTCTTTAACTTGCATACATTTAATATCTTGTCTACAAATCTGTATAATAGAATAGAATAGAATAGAATAGATCAATCTCTTTATCTACGGTGATGATGAAGAGGTAGTAGCAGAGAAGTCTTACTTTATCTTTTAAAAAATGTCATAGGTCACACAATTATTGTAACCAATGTTTTTTAGACTTGTGTTAAAGTCTGTTACAACCTATATATGATTTTTAGTAGGAAACAAATTTATAATGTTCTATAATGCTTGAGATATTGATTTGCCCTTGTCTTGTCAACTTTGATGGTATCATATAAATTAATCTTGGTCTTTATCAATAATTGTGGAACTGAAGTCTCATGGTTAATATAGTTTACATGATACGATTTTGAAAATGATGAAACATATTTATTAGTATCTTAGTTATCCTAAACATGTATAATGAACTAATCAATAACACAAAATTAATTTATGTAGTGAAAACCATTCATTAATTTAATCATTCATCACTTAACATTTAATATAATAAGATTTGTGATGTACTAGATAAACAAGTAACAGTCTAATATCAATTCATCTCTAAACCATAATCATATATGAGTTATACTTTAATCCACTCTTGTGAACATATTTTGCTCTAACAAGTATGTAATGAGCATTGTATTGAAAATTGTATGTGACCATTTTCTTACCTAGATTGATATTGTGTATCTTTATCAAAGGTTTTATCATATCATATCTTGTACATATAGTAGTTTTGTTGTACAGAGTCTGTGATCTCACTTTGGTGAGGTGAAGTGTTTCACAAGACCTGGCTGCTATGATTTGGCTGCAACATTTTCTCAACAATTTAGCTCGAGTCAAGTCTTCAGATGTTTGTGAAAATGTTAGATGTTGTATCAGGGTCCTTATGAATAGTTATGAATAGTGGTCCTTATGAATGGAGGTCCTTATGAATAGCAAGGTAATTTGTCTATGGTTTGCTCGCTATTTAGAACGACCGCTATTCATCCAAAACCGCTATTCATTTAGTCACATGTTCTGGATAGCGGTCCTTATGAATAAGTGCTCCTTATGAATAGCGGTCCTTATGACTAACGAGGTTACCCCGTTGTATCTTGGTGCAGGTTTATTATTTGATTCTTACAGATCTGTAAACAGTTATTCGGTTGTGTATATGGGGAAAATGTTGACATAAAATTGTCAAATGATTAATTATCAACAATCTATGATGAAATAAGGGGACAGAGTGTATATTATTAATAGTATTCCTACAAAGAATATGGCTTTGGGTTAATTAATAAGAGGTACAAGGTATACTAGACTGGATATAAATCCGTTGGGTTTTTCTTCCTCATTCTTTATACTTAAAGACCTCAGCCTGACCCGAAACAACCATATATTGACGTAAAGCTTAGTAAACAAAGAATATAATTACCCTGGGTATTCATAAATTTTCGTCTCCGTTTATCCATAAAAAATAAAAAAGATATTTTTTTGGTCTGCCCCCTCCCTATGGCGTAACGACAGAGGAAACTGCAGGGGGTCGCTAGACGTGTGACGACATGTCATGTATACAGCTCCGAGTGCGTCTACACGATATGTCGTCATCAAATTTTCACCCCCCGCAAAGTAGCGTTCCTCAGAGACGGGGCCCTCGTCAGAAAAACCACCGGGGCTCAACATTCGGGACGCTGTTACTCATTCCACAGGAAACGGAATCTCATGAAGTTGGTTTCAATTTGTTCAGAAAATATATAGCTCCCCGTGGATGAATAAAGTGTATATTTCAAAATTCGGTCAGGCTGAGGTCTTTAATTGCTGTTTGCTTCATTCAGCCTCTCTGAATTTCTTTTGAATTATTCAAATATTTTGTTGTTGGAATTGATAGAGAGTACATGTATATTCAAGGTTATTCTATACATTAGTTTCAAAATTCTAAAGAAATGTATTTCAGAAGAGTTTATTTATAATAATTTTCCCAGTAAAATTAACAATTTCCCCCCATATCTTGTATATACACATATCTTTTCAACAAAAAAAATATTTTGTTATTAATAACTAGACAGGCAATCTGACTTACGTATAAGACACTTTTCTCCTACTCCCATATTCTCTGTTTCTTCTCTAGTCCCCTCCCATCTTCTCTTTATTTTTATATAAGAAAATTACTTTCTTAAGGAGGTTGAGAAGAGAATATAGTGAACAACATATCTGCCACATGATACATAGAAAAAATTAGCCTGTTTCATTGATAGATTTAATCATTCTGATTCAATCTGTTAGGTGGTCTTATCTTCGTCGAGCCATTAGACACTACCCCAATGTCCGCGACATGCTTGCACAAGCTAGTAAGTGTGCCTTCTGTGGTGAATCCTTCCTCAATACCTGGCTGGAGTGTGTGTGCTTCGTAGACGGCCATAAGGTATAGTATTGTTGTGTCTCATGTGGATTAATTAAAAATGCAATATTGAGTAGACATTGAATTCCTTTTCCACTAGTGATTTGGATCCAATCGCCAAATAATCAAGGAACTCCATTTTGAAAGCGAAACAGTTCTTTTGTTGTTGAAAGAGTAGAAGTTAGCCTTCATGTTAAAAGAAAACCAAGTCAACATACATATCATGTCATTTTTCTTTGCATTATTTATCTTTCAATATCAGCCTTTTCACCTCTGACTGCCCTTTTCCTGTACAGCAAAATTCACAAGTGTACAGAAACACTGAAATACATGTACAGTTTACCTGATCTAATGTTTCTTGATATAGGCGCCACCGGGCGCCACAGCAATTGATATTATATGCCATGGAGATTGGCAACCTCTGTATGAAGGTCACTTGCATGCCTGAAAGAAAATAAAATTGCATTAAGTAATAAGTTCTCATGTACCACTGAGACAATCTTGGATTGATATACTCATTATGCTTTTCCTTCTACTTCGACCTATAGGATTTAAAGTTGGGAAACTCCCCTGGCAAGATCCCGATCCGAGCTCTGCTCTGTTCTTACAAGTGCTTCAACCAACCTGGACATGGGTTCTATGGTGTAGCATTCCCTTGAAGACAACTGCAACACAGAACATTTTGAAGATGTATATCACCAATGGTGTGGCGAGAGACTTCAAGTTGAATGATGCAGGATGCATTCGATCGATAAGTTTCTCCTGCATATTATATCCCTGCTTACTAGAAAATGTGAAGTATATGGGTCTGCATGACACGATTTGACTTGGTTGATCGGACATTATATGAAGTAAATGTACTTTGGTACAAATTATTTCTTCACGTTTCTCTTTTCCACTGTGGATCATGTCCAACAACTCTGGATACCTACTGCAACCTACAGGTGACTTGAATAGTGATTGCTAATGGGCAGCTTCCACTTTTATTTATGAGTTAGTGTTTAGTGTAATACCTTTTCAAAACTACATGTATGCAACTTGAAACAGCTTCCATTTGCATTCCTTCTCTACTATGTAAAGTAGCTTAAAAGGAAATCCAACTTTAATTTTTTTTCTATTGATTTGATTTTTCTGAAAATGTTCCGGTCGCTCTTTCCGATTTGGGGGATCTAAAACATTCTATAACTTTCTTCATAGCTGTCCAGTTCTGGTAAATTTGGTATCAAATTAATCAGCAAGTTATGCTTCTATAATATCAATAAAAAAATAGAAGAAAAAATTGCAGTTGGATTTCCCTTTTAATAGCGACGGGTAATACTAATGGATTTTTGCACCTCATATCGTGATGGTGGTATATGTGATGTATGAGATTAAATGTGATTTTGATATATTTATGACATTGACTGACTTTGATCGAGAGGATAAGAGACTATATTGTCAGAGTATGATCAAGCATGAAAGTATTGGTTGTGATATCAGAGAACAAGACTGTCATACAACCATTAAAGCATGGCTGACATGGGCACACAAATTAATTACAAAATCTCTTTAATTTGCTTCCAAATTGTTTTATTTACAAATTTAACAAAATAACTTCAGGTCATTGTTGAGAATTCACACAATTTCCACAGAATAAGAACCATTAGTTTCTTAAGGTGCAACCTGCTTACAGAGCAATGTTCCTTATCAAGAAGCATGAAAAAAAGGTTTGACAGAAATCAATGATTATTCCATTTCTCTGATGTGCAAACTAATCCCTACTCACTTCTTTTTCAAACACTTTCCTGCAATTCAATATCAAGTATTGCTGTGTATGCTGCATATTATACAAATAATGAATGTCTATGAGTGCAATGGATCGTTTCATCTTTCACCGAATAAAATATTCTGTCCATTGCACGAATGAAAAAACATTATTTGTTTTATATGACACCTAAAAATAGCTATCCTTCTCATTTGATATTTTATGAATTAAGGAACAAGAGTGAAAGAACTTACATTTTGTTGCTGAGCGCGCGGCTGCGGCGGTCCGTCAATGTCCATCAATGATAGTCGCATGCGCGCTGCAAAGGCAAGTCGTTTTTGTGTATGTAGACGTGTTGGTGGTCGCGAGTGCAATGGACAATTTCGTATGGATCCAAAATTGCACGGTGAATGGATCAAATTTGCACGATTGATGACGTAATTGTTAAATGGGACAAATGATCAACTTCAAACAAATGGCAAGGATCTAATTAGGTGACAGAAATCAATGACTATTCCATTTCTCTGATGTGCAAACTAATCCCTACTCACTTCCTGCAATTCAATATCAAGTACTGCTGCGTATGCCGACATATATACAACTAGCTAGCAGCATGGCTTGCTAATATTGACCAAGAAAGTTATTAGAACGGAGGTATATGATCATTAGATTCCCTAAAATGCACCATAAAATAACCAGTAACTGACTTTGAATTTGTACCTGTGAGTTGGCAGTTCGGCATGGGACTTGACATTATTTTCTAAAAGCAGCACATGTTACAGTATTTCATTCAATTCACCAGTCAGAACACCTTTGCCATAGCAACAAGTATTTTGTATGAATCACAAGTTTATATGCATTTTTTTATCTGATTTCCAACAGTTGTCTTAGGATAATGATAAATAGAACGCATACTTTACAGAGCTAACTATTTTTGTAGCGACACATAATATAAAGACTATGCAATTTCAATTATGTTGAGTATTTCATACCATCCAGTATTCATCTAATCAAAGGCTTCTTCACATACGCCGTTGTAAACAGCATTTGTTTTCTTATGTGTAAATTAATGGCAAGTTGGGATGAAAAGTAGTAGCTGCACGACCAAGATCCCTCACTCATCTGTGTGTTAGAAGATATACAAATGTGAAGTGCAGTACGCTTAAAATATATCGTACAGTAAGCCACTGCGGTTTACTGCAGCATATGTGAACAAGTCTTGAACTTCATCCTTCCTGACTATTTAAAAAATGTGTTATTTAACATAATAGCGTAAATTATACCGGAATTCCATTTTTCCACGTTGAGCAAAATGAACATGTCATTTGTATATAATACCATATTTATGCAATATTGTAAAATAAAGAGAAATCAAATGTATTCATGTACATAAATTATCATGTAATAATGCCCTTGCTATTTGTTTTGCTTTTACGGTTGCTCAACATTGCCCTGTTCCCAATTTGAGGCATTCTGTTCAACATAGAATGAATTCTACAAAATTTTGTCTTAGTGGGATTACATATTCGCAGATCACCCTACGGATGACTGGATGAGCGATGTACAGTATTTCCACTGTCAACTTGGGAACATCGTCCTTTCATTGATAAAGATCTGGATACCTCTATGAGCGTCCCTGGCAATCCGGAAAACTCCACGGAAGTGTTGATGAAAGGACGGATGTTCCTGGATTGACCGTGGTAATACTGTATACCCCTCATGAGTGGTCATCCGTAGTCCTCCGTTATGTGATTGGGGCTTTATATATAAGAACATAAAACCCTCTTTATAAGACGTAGCTTTTGGTGTAGGGATACCAGTTGGTTTATTCAATTAGCCTGCAAAGGAACCCATACATGTAGGAGTCCCATATGGCCTGTACAATATGAAGCCTGGAAGAGCCTTTGAAAGCCTTGAAACAGCTAGTTGTTTGGCCTTGGCCCTGAATTCAGGCAAAAGCCTGAAAAATGGCATCCCCAGTATGGTGGGTATTTCAAGTGAGACTGATTTTTTGTAGTATACTATTGAGGCAAATTGGGATGGGTAGAAGAGGATTATGATCATCATCCAGTCTTCTATTTTGCTTTAAACTTTCCTCCACTTTTCTTGGCTTTCTTCTGTGCTGCTCCTTTCAGTGGCTCGGGCTGTACATGAGAGAGTAAGAGACGGAGAGTGAGAGAAAAAGAGAGACAAGGGAGAAAAAGAATGTTTGAGAGATGTCTGTCTAAATGTAGTAATAAATCCTTTTTCTCAATATGTCTGTAATAAGAGCAGTTTATATTTTAAGTCTACAATAGTATAAAATAAAATAAAAATACAATGCACTATAAAAATCCTTTCTCTTCAAAAATTGGCTTTCCAATGGAAATAATGATAAAATAGTGGGTTATTTGATGCCTGAGAGAGGTAAAGAGATCAGAGACATTTTAAAAAGAGGTACAGAAAGAAATACTTTTGAGGTGTGTATACATACCTTTCTCTTGCCAGCTGGTGAGGCGGAAGGCTTAAGAGTAAAGAATGAGTCCAGTCTTCCTTGAGTTGCACCTGTACGTGCTTTCACAAGTTTCTTACATCCATTCCTCATCCTGTCCTCACTAAATATATTTAATCAAACCAGTGAAGTAGAAAACATGATTAAAAATAAATCTTTAACAACATTGAACTTATTCTTTGCAATGCAATAAAATCTTAACGTGCAGTACAAGTATTCGCAAGTAAAAAGGGTTTGTTTTTCAACCACCAAATGGGATCTCTTTTAGGGTATCAAAAACAGGAAAATTCTGAAAAATGGGTATCAAATTCACTAGAAGTGGCGATAAAAGATCCTCGAAAAGGGTAGGAAATTTGACAGTAGCAGACAGGAGCAGCTCATCTGAAATCTTCCTGTGGATATTTTTTCATGAATCTATTAAGGTCCTTTCCTATTCTTTCAATGAAAACGTAATTCTATAATGTGTTCCAAAGTAAATATTTGTCAATAACTCTTCCTTTTTGGAAAAAAATAGGGCCAAGAAGAACCAATCATCAAATAGGGTGTACAATACTATGCAAAATCTAAAAAAATCCCTGTTAAGGGTATAAAATTCAGATATTTTTGGCAGGTTTCCCTGAATCGGGTATCAGAAACCTCTCGACCGAAATCCTTGTTTAGGGTGCTTTTCAGAAAGTCATGGACGCGGATGCCGTCCAGGCCTCAATGAGACATAACCCCCGGGTTCTCAAGGGAGACAAGAAAAGCAGTCTTCATAGGCATGTGGTCATTACATACAGGTTCTATTAATACAGGTTTTATTGAGTAACACTGATCAAGGAGAACATAAGAAAGCGGTATTCATGGACAGAGCATCTTCTTTAAGAGGTGTTTATTACGAATGTATGACATTTGCTCCGGCGGCAATTGCTCCTGCGACAAATGCTCCTAAAAATACGACAATTGCTCCGCGAGAATTGCTCCGCGATAATTGCTCCTGCGACAATTGCTCCGTCGACATTTGCTCCTGCGATAATTGCTCCGACGACATTTGCTCCTGCGACAATTGCTCCGTCGACATTTGCTCCTGCGACAATTGCTCCGTCGACATTTGCTCCTGCGACAATTGCTCCGTCGACATTTGCTCCGATCGAGCGACAATTGCTCCGCGACAACTGCTCCGTCGATAGAAATGCATATATGCGACAATTGCTCCTGCGACAATTGCTCCGTCGACATTTGCTCCGATCGAGCGACAAATGCCCAAGATAAAGAAAGAAAGAGAGAGAGAGAGAGAGAGGGGGGAGGGGGAACAAAATAATAAAACATATAGATGAATAATTAATAGGTATAGGCAAAATCACAAGGGAAAGTGGTAGAAAAAATCTTTAAAAAGGTTTATTTCCAAATCCCGAAACACCAACAACAGCTATTGTTCTGAATTCGTTGTGTTCGCTTTTGATGAGGATTTTATATAAGGTTGTCGTTGGAGCAATTGTCACATACATAAGCATTAACGACGGCCAACGGAACAGATGTCGGCGGACAAGTTGTCGCATGAGCAATTGTTGCGGAGCAATGATATTGTCACATATTCATTTTATTTGACGGAGCTAATGTCGCGAAGGAATTGTCGCTCGAATGAAACAAATGTCGGCGGATCGAGTGCTTTCCGCCGGAGCAAATGTCGACGGAGCAATTGTCGCATATATGCATTTTTATCGACGGAGCAGTTGTCGCTCGATCGGAGCAAATGTCGACGGAGCAATTGTCGCAGGAGCAAATGTCGACGGAGCAATTGTCGCAGGAGCAAATGTCGTCGGAGCAATTGTCGCAGGAGCAAATGTCGTCGGAGCAATTGTCGCAGGAGCAAATGTCGACGGAGCAATTGTCGCAGGAGCAATTATCGCGGAGCAATTGTCGCGGAGCAATTGTCGTATTTTTAGGAGCATTTGTCGCAGGAGCAATTGCCGCCGGAGCAAATGTCGGTTCCCCTTTATTACAGCAGGCCCCCGTATCATAAAACTTGTTATCAATAACAAGTTGCAATAATTGTTATAAGCTACTGAAATCCTTGCATCTGATTGGCCGAGAGCAAATTTGTCATAGAAATGGGGCAGTTTTTTAGTTTTATGAAACAGGGCCAAGGTCTGACTAATTTATACCTTCAAAATCATTGATATTCTGCAATATAATGTCAGCTTCCAATAATGTGGCTCTTTCAAAATCAATATTGATTTTCAACAGAGAGGGTCCTTGCTCAATGGAGGATTTGGTCTCAATTTCAAGTAAGAAGGAACTATAATCGACTACAATTTCATCATTTTGAAAGCCTGGTATTGATAAAATTGAATCTTCTTCGTTATTTCACATGCTGTATCTGCAAAGCAACTAGATTTTGTGAAAACTTGCAATGCCAAAGCAGAAATTTTTTTTTTATAATTTCATCGTTATAAAAAACATTTAACAATCAAATAAAGAATGAACATATATAAACCCAGAACCAAGGTTTACAATTTACAAGTAAATAATTTCCTCAGGCAGGGTAACATAGGTAGAATATGATACATAACCTATTAGAGGTAAAGTAAAGTCAAAGTATAAAGTTATAATACATTGCAGACATGACTAATAGATGATAAATACTTAAGCTTAACTCGGAATTCACTACTATGAAGATATTATAGATGAAGTTATAAACTTAAATAACATGACTGCAAATTAAGTTATGTAAGTTTTGGATGTTTAAAAAACTGAATGACACAAGGGCCCGAATTCACAAAGGAGGTTTAAACCTCCGTAAGCGTACTAAAATAAGCGTAAATAAGCGCACATTGCCCATGCGCACGCTCAAAGAAAATATATGATTGGATCGGATTCCGTGCGCACGTACGCTTAAAAAACCCAGGAGGTGAATTCAGGCCAAGAAGGCTGAGTTCTGGTAAAGGTAACAAATTAAATTGTGAGCTTTCTCATTCTTCTCATGTCAGTTTGAAAGAAGATCATAGTAAAATTGTCCTCTGAAAAGGATTGCTCTTCAAAGGCCACCATAATCGAAATCTGACAAGAAGCAGCTAAAGTATTTGGACCAAACATTCGTGCAACATGTGTGTGTAGTCCCATATACCCATTTCTGTCTGCAGTGCATGTGCTCTTCAGTGGGACGGATTACTTTATCATTTGATGATGATTCCAAAACCTCAAAGTAGACACCTGGCTTTATTTACTACATAATCAACCTTCCAAATTGCCTGGAGACCAGAACTCAACTTTATCTTTAAAGTACTTACTTGAAACCTTTTTCGGTGCACATGAATTCAATCAAAGCTTCTTCCTCGGGTGCCGTCCATTTGATCTGTATCGTCAAACAGACAAGTTAATATCATTGATGGTAGTTGGGTTTTCCCATCCACTATTTCAATGTAAAGGTTTTTCAATTCAACTTTTATCATGCATTTCTATATTAGTATAACAGAATGAAGTTGATGAACAAATAGGCAATTCCTCCAACATTCCAAACATCATATCACAGAAAGAAACAATCACTCCTAAACTCCTACAGAGCCCTTAGGTTTTCAAACAGCTTTCTTACATGAAAGAGTAAAACTTGGTGCTTTAGAACATTGTTTTACTCTAAAATTTGAACTAAAATATGTTTCATGAGAACAACCTTCACAATATATTTTTGTTTCAGCCACAGAGAAATAGCTATTTTTGTCAATATTGCAGAACATACATTCTTGAGCAGGATTTGCTGCTCATGGCCCATAAGGGGTTAAACTATTTGAAATAACCATAACCCATTTTACTCACATCACATTCTTCACCAGGAGTGACATCAGGAGTTAAGAAGAGTCCTCTAGCTTCCTTGAATAGCCAGTCTTCAGGAGGTGGGTATTTCTGAAAATGAAAATGAGAATTATGAAATAGGAAATATTATTATGTTATACACCAGGTATGAGGATTCTACGTCTCTCATTGGTCAATATTGCAGGAATAAACTTGGCTATTGAACACTACGTTACAATTATCAGGCAATAGCAAGAAAAACTTTGCCTGGGCAATAGCTGATGCAAGGACACAACAAATGCCCATAACATTAGCATTGGATACGCACGATAAGACATGAGCACTATGCAAACTCTTTGAACTGTAAATATTGCTACCCTCGGTTACCTCAAGAAGAAGTCTGGGGGCATGGCATAGTTTTGAGATTACTTCAGGCAATAATTTCAATACATGTACTTGTACATTACTTCACAAATGTTCTGTAAATGAATTAGTCTTACTACTGTCATACCCAAACGTACATGTACATATCGGAGACCAACAATTATTTATCAGTACGCAGGCTCTCTTTATCCCAACTCTAAAGGGCTGGTTAGACATGACCGACAACAATTAACAATAAGGAGATTTTCAATTAAAGGTACACCCTGCAATGTTGTGGGTTCGTGTGAGCATGCTCATGTATGTTAACCCACAGCAGGACAGTGTCTCCTTTCAGTGACACTTTTGCAGTATCTGTTGGTCCAGAAAGCTAGCAATTACACATTCTACATATTAAAGCAGAAAGAGAAAATTCAGTGAAAATTTTGAGTCCATTTCTAATGCAGTATGTTGTGCCGTTCTCAAATAAGAGCAATTTAATGGTAACTAATCATTAAACTCTCTAAATTGGCAACACAGAGAAAATTATATAATCACTATTTCTGTGTGCAAATTGGTAATTATTTTATAAAATTTTGTAATTGTCAATCATTTTGGTTCATGTTATATCCATTTTTATTTTTTTCAAACTATGTAAGAGTGGAAAATGATAATTGTTGCCAATTTCAGGAATGAAAGCTGATTAAATTAGACCTTAGGCAAGCTCTATACAGCTATGGGTTAATAGTAGGGCAGGTGTAGAGTGGACCTTTAATGAAAATCTTATTACACTGTATTTTCGTTATCCTTCAAGTCTGGCCAGCCTTTAATCCTAATCAGAACAATATATTGTTCTGATTAGGATTAAAGGCTGGCCAGACTTGAAGGATAAGTATATATACTTACAGTTTGGTCTATCTTGTCCAGGATGGCTTCAATACTACCATGATTCTTCATCAATTCATAGGCTCTCTTCATCCCAATCCCCTTGATAGTACCACAGTAATCACAGCCCATCAGAATACACAGATCAATGAACTGATAAAAAGAGAATGATGATAGGTGATTGAACTGCACATAATCAATCTTAAAAGAAAAATGAATCAGAAAATTTCAAACAAACAGTGTGTGGACAATAAATCTGCTTCCTTTTTAACACTTTCCATTGACTGCACACAAAAATCTTCGCAATTACTGCCCTGGTAATTACCTACAATTTCATTTCTTGGAAAACATTTTCATATTATTCTGGTGTGTGTGTGTTCTCTTAGTCATCTAGCTGTTCCAAACACTTTTAATCGAAACTGCCTAAAAACACTACATACTACATATATAAATTATCTATCAATAGCACATGGATTTAAAGATAAAGTTGAGTTCTGGTCATGTGATTACATTGTGAAAGAACTGTTTGGAAGCAATAGACCGCTTCGGTAATGTATGCAAATTTTATGCATACCTTTCAAACAAAGGTTGTTCTTGACAACCTGAAAGCTTGCCGGACATAGCTGCAAATAATGTATGCAAACTGATTCCAAGCATTGAGGCTCATTTATAAAAAGCAGGTTCTTAGAATAGCTCGTCACTTGGTGCTCAGAGAATATATGTGCATAAATTTGTACACATTACAGAAGCGGTCTATTGGGGAAGGTTGATCATGTCTAAATAAGGATTGGTGTATAGTGTGAGGTTCAAAATGATAAGAAATCCAAACTCGCTCAATAGCACATGCACCTCACACAGAAATGGGTATATGGGATTGCACACAAATGTGGCATGAATGTTTGGCTCGAACACTTCAGCTCTTTTTCGTCATATTTCGAATCTAAGCGCATGATTTGTAGAGAAATCCTTTTTCGGGGACATTTCTACTATGATGTTCTTCCAAACTGACATAAAAGGAATAAGAAAGCTCACAAATTATTTTTCACCTTTCCTGGAACTCAACTTTCCCTTTAAGAAATGACTGCCCTTTACTCCTAGTAGAATTAGACAGTTTTGCACTGGCAGAGACAATTTTAAAGTTTCTTGTCCAGTCGTTTGCTGGAGTTTACCTCTATTTATCATAAAACTTTGATATCTTACAGTATATCATCCTAAACTAAATGACAGAACTCTACTAAATTTGTTCACTAACCTGTTGTCTATCCATGCCAAGACCCTCTAGAACTCTCTGGTAATTGAACTCTTGGACAGGCATTTTCCTATAAAGTGGCAAAGTAAAAAATATCCTTCAGTCAAGAGAGTGGAAAATAAGGCAAATTTGACTTCATATAATAACGATTTGTATATCATTTCGTTTGATGTTTGTCATTCTTTTTCAATCAAGGATCTTGCTGATAATGGAATATGAGAGTATAGAAATTCTATATTGTGCCCATATCCATCCCAGGGGATGCTCAAGGCACCTACAAAGTACTATTATTACATCGCCTTTAGCCCAGCTGCCCTACGACGCTAAAAGCATTCAAGGAACAAGTTCCTACCAGGTACCCATTTTCTACACCTGGGAGAAGAGTGTAAAGTGTAGATTAATGTCTTGCCAAAGGACATTAGTGCCATGACGGGACATTAGTGCCATGACGGGACTCGAACTGCGAACCATGTAATCCGCAATCCAGTGATTCTCTGGAAGAAATATGAATCTTCTTTGACAAATAAGCCACTTCGGGGATGCAATCTGAGCATGAGCAGATAAAGGTCATCTGTACCAAATTCTAAAACCCACTGACACTAATATTCGATATGTGCTCATGAATGTCATGTAATCATTATTCAATTATGCACTAATGGTGCATTCCATGATATCCAGGTGGAAGTATTCTTTTTAAAGGGGGAAACAAAAGCTATTCATGAGGCACCTCTATCACTCCCAGAGTTATTTTTCTGAAGTGCACATAAAGGGACCCTCCATGTCTAAAATATCTGTGGATATTTGGGGTCATTTGTACAATCTCAGTACCATGCGCTAACCCCGAACTGGCTTATTAGTTTTTCGGGGTTCAAGCACACAATCTGCATGCTCAGAGACAGAGAGAGAGAGAGGTGCTAACTCTGTAAAATTACAGGAAAAAATGCCTTTCTGGTTTGTGCCAAATAAAATGATGATGTGATTACACAGAGGGTGTACACTTATTTCATAGACCAGCACACCCATCAGTTTTACAGTTCCACTCTTAAACTGTACTTCACAAAATCCCCACCTTCTGACCGTCACATCAGTATACAAACCTTGCTTCACTGGCTGTGAGATGTCTGAGTAGTACATTGCCTCCAAATGTCAAGGCATCCATGTCTTCCGTTCCTACTGCATACACCTTGCCTTTCTTCACCAGTTCACAGCACTGTGCTTCAGCTTCACCTGGAGCCTAAAAGAACATTTAAAAGGAACAAATATTTTTATGTCAACAATGTGTACACATCCGAAAAAGAGGACCGAATAAATTGTTCAATTATGAGGATCTTTCAAATATAAATGAATCATATACCACTCAAGAATCATGTGCTTACCACTGATCTTCCAAATAAAAAGATTTAGGAGTGGCAAAATAAAATCTCTGACACTATCAAATATTCTATGAAAAAAATATACTATTTATTACAACCATGAAATGAGTGTATCTTGATACTTATCACATAATTCAATAGGTAACAAAATTTCATCGAGCTTTGCCAATAAACAAGACGGCCAAAATCCACATGGGTACAAAACTAAGAACAAAAACTCACTCTGACATACGGGATCCCCATGAGCTTGAGTAGTTTCTGGCATTCCTCATTGTGTTGTTGTGTCACCTTCACCAACCTTCTCTCAAACTTGTTCATATTCTCCTGGTCTCCTTGCTCCTTGGCTTTCTCCAGCTCCTTCTCAGCCTCGGCTCTCATCTCCTTCCTCTTGACCAGTTCTCCAGATTTCAGCTCAGGAGGCTTGCCATCAAACACGTAGCTGTTGGACAGAAGAAATACATTGACAGATACAAAGGGAAAAATGATCTTATAAATATTCTCGAATTTGGAAAGATTTCTACACTTTATTGTGTTCTTTTAAGAAATATATAACCCCCCCCCCCCTCCCCTCCCATTTTTACAAGCTGAAAATGACACTTTTACCTAGATGTACATGTGGAGCAGAGGATTCCTGATTTAATGAATAAAACTTGTTTCCGATCTACTCTTCTATTTTTCCTAATGTAACCCAAACCCCAACTTAATGAATTATGTGCATCACTTCATTTTCTAGTTTGGTCTATGACTTGCTCATGCCCAAAATCCTTAAATCAAATACCATGTCAATTAGAAATCAACACCTTCCTCCACTGAATGGAGAGTCGAAAATAGTGCTTCACTAATATCCTGATCAAGGTTCTAATGAAGAAGCTAAGAGCAGCCAGACAACCCGAATGAATACCAAAGCAATTCAAGATCTATACACTCAGTGCTTGACACTAACAGGGATCTAGGACACACATACTCTCTAAGTTTTACTCAGGACCTCCCCAAAAAATAAAAGAAGGGCCTAGTGTACACAGTTCCCCAATACTCCGCCAGGAACCGTCAGTGCGCAACCCTGTAAGCTTCTGAAGCAACTTTTAAAAATAACTATCTCAGAAGAAAATGGATAATAATAATAATACCACTGTTCTTGTATAGCGCATATCACATTCTAATATAACGTCCCTATGCGCTTCCAAAGGGTTTTGGATATTATTACCCTGGCTTTAGCTCCGGCAGCCGTAATCAGTGCACAGTGCATTTCAAGGAATAAATCCTGCCAGGTACCCATTAACACCTGGGTGGCGAGTGGCAAATGTGGATTAACGTCTTGCCAAAAGACGCAAGTACCGGGCTGAGATTTGAACCCTCAACCCTTGGATTGAGAGTCGAGTGAATGAACCACTATACCACGACACCTGGATGGTCAGTATGAGCAAGTTCATATTCTGTGATTATTTCTTACCAGGGCTTGAGTCCATTCTCTATCATCCTGATGGTACGATAAAACATCCCCATCAGATGGCTGCAAGAAAAAACATTAAATGAAATATTAAAATGCTTTCAAATTGTCATGATGATTTCAAACATTGCACATTAAGTTACAGTACACATTGTAACTAAGTTACTAAAAGTTAATTACACTTTGGGCTTGTAATACATAAAAATGGGATTTGAGATGAACTTCAAGGGGAACATAAATAATAAATACAGCACTATTGATTTAATGCACTATTCTCAGGTCAAAAGGATATTGCGAGGATCTGCACCAATATGGATGGAAAACAAATATTTTAAATCAAATAATTCTCATCTCAGAAATCTACACCTGTACAAGAGAAATAACAAAAATCCCTGAAAAAGCCATCCAACAGTGTTAAGTCAATTCGATCATACATTGCCCGCATATAAGAATGATGTTTATATAGGCTACATATACATGTAGTTACCTCGTTGTTTCTCCTTCCTCATTTGTAAGCACAGATCCATCCTGCCGAACAGCAATCAAGAATTGATAGATACACATAGAAGCATCTATGGCAACCTTACGACCTAGAGGAATGAAAAAAGGTGGAAAGAAAAACATTATAATAAATCAAATAAATCTTCAAAACTAGACTGGATATACACATTTATACAAATCATAAAACAGGCCAAATCAAAATAGATATGTGTTTGCGTTAGTCTGCATAAATTTGCAATCACTTTGGAAAAGAAATTTAAATTAACGGCATAAGTTTGTTTGAATCGGCATATGGCAAAGATATGTGTTTCCATAATGTAGACCTAGATCTAGATCTACTAACTGTTGCTGGAATTCAGACCAACATTCCCTAATAAGCCAGTTCGGGGTTAGCGCATGGTACAAATGACCCCAAATATCCACAGATATTTTAGACATGGAGGGTCCCTTTATGTGCACTTCAGAAAAATAACTCTGGGAGTGATAGAGGTGCCTCATGAATAGCTTTTGTTTCCCCCTTTAAAAGGAATACTTCCACCTGGATATCATGGAATGCACCATTAGTGCATAATTGAATAATGATTACATGACATTCATGAGCACATATCAAATATTAGTGTCAGTGGGTTTTAGAATTTGGTACAGATGACCTTTATCTGCTCATGCTCAGATTGCATCTCCGAAGTGGCTTATTTGGAGATTCATCTATAAAGAATCCATTAACATATTAATCTGCTTCTCATACAAACATAATACAATTTGCAGTTGTATAAAAGAACCAGAGCAACTCAATATTGCAAAGGAAATCTGAGACCTAGACGAAACATTGCTGATGATCTGTGGGGAAAAACAGAGACTGAGATTAGTAGCACAGTGGCAGGCAGGGGGAGGGGTCAAGGTTTTCTCTTTCTTTTTCATAAACTGATTGCACAGTCCATGTAAGACCAAGTGCAGAGTTCATCGAACAAGATCTGAAAGCTACATGTACATCAGGGCTGCCAACTGTCACGCATTGAGCGTGAGACTCACGCAATTCACCCAATTCTGACTGTGTCACTCTGATAAACGAATTCTCATGCTGAATCCCAAAAATAGAAAGTAACCAAAAAAAAATGTCTCCAAAAATCTCTGATATTCCAAATATTCCTTTCGAGATTTTCCCGTATTTGCGAAGCAAAAGAAAATCGTTTTGGTAGTGCGCGCGCAAAGACGAGCTATTGGATTACGATTGGTTTATACTGCGTGTATATATATGTACAAGTACGTGAGACGACTATGAGTACGAATGTAACTATGGCCAGACTGACATGGTTGTGGCGCGGCAGCCCGCGCCACATGGCTCAGCAGAGTTTGCCGTTGATCGTACGGCAAGCGTAAAAAGTAGGCACCAGATTGCACCATTTAAAATGTAAAATTTTCAAAGCTCCCTACTGTGGAAGGGGGACACCCCCCCCCACCCCCCCACCTCGGTCGCTTAGCTCCCTCGGGCTTGGTCGCTCCGCTTCCTCGCAATGTTCACTCTAAGCTCTCACTCAAGGTTGTCGACACACCCGACAATGATTCAAATTCAAAGAATTAATAATCTTACTTTGTCTTTGGAGAGCTGAATGGAACACGTTTGTTCGATGCCAAAAAAAAAAACCAATACGAAATAAACTTTTCGTCGCTCAATATAGACTCGACGTCATTCAGCTTCAGAGATCATTCAGAAGTAATTGCCAATTTGATGAGAGTGTGATATTAGTTATTGCGAATTAAGTAGGAACACTCGTACTCATGCCCGTATTTATCATGTTCAATTATACAATTGTCAAATTGACAATGCAGAGAGAGTGCAAGAAAATTATCGTAAACTTCAGTTCGTAACGACAAAACGATTTTTCCATAGAGAAAGCACAGGTACAGCGCGAAGTCCTGCGCGAGCGAATTAGCGAAAGTTAGCCAACAGTTTGAACTTTGAAGTCGCCTTCACGTTCTCTGCTAGTATATATGCTGTACGTTACGGAGTTTCTTTTTTTATTTGATTTTTTCATGGTGGCTACGGTAGTCAAAAATCTGGCGGACTACAAATCGATGCACCGAATTTGCCAAAACGTATTCGGGATTCGATGTCTTCGATCGAACACCGGCTAACCAATCGATTCGACTCAGGCTTAGTTATGTTTACTTTACTTTAGTTTTTATTGTATGCATTTTTTTTCACTGAACCTAGGATACCTAGGGCAGATACTGAACGCAGGCACTACGCCTCTATATTCAGTTCCAAGTTCTTTTTCCTCTTCAAGATGGCTGGATCGTTTCCTGGTCATGCTGGTGCAGGCGATTCATAATCATACTTAATGGGCTCATTTTTCCAGCACCTATCCAAAGCTACTTCAAAACTGCGCACACTTGGGGCAGTAATGGTGTCGTTGGAAAGATTATTCCATGGTTTACGTATTCGTACATAGAAAGAATTTTTGTATCTCTGAGTTTTGGTCCTAGTAGGAATAAACAATTTTTTACTATGTCCTCTTGTCTGATCTCTGGATTGTAATTCAAGATTTGGGGTTACATCAGAATCGTATTTATTAAAAATCTTGTATGTTTCAATCATATCATGCATGTATTTTATTTGTATGTATTTTCTTTAATTATGTCTGGCATCTGTGGAAATAAATTGAATTGAATTGAATTAAAGGTGATGCTGTGCCTGATGCCTGATGGTAGTCATGGTAGTGTGGTTTTTCTTTGGCATGTTTGGCAAGTTGGACTTAATTGCTTGGAGTCTTCTTCAAGTTCAAGGCTAAGCATGCTGAGTAAGTCTACCAATACCATGAGACTCCCAAATACTTACCAAAATAGCTTTTAAATTCATGTTCTTTCACAGCTCCAGGAGCAAAGTCAGCAATGAATCTCGAAAGATTGTGAATTCCCATCCTGATTTCAACTCAAACTGAGTCAAAGCCAAGCAAACTGTTTATAAAGACAAAGTCAATTCTGTAGATTTGGACTTGCAGATGGATGGGGAGGAGCTGCGCCAGTTAGTCAATAACCTCAGTTCTCCGTTAAGTTTTCCTGGCTCCAAGGGTTCTAAGACTAATATTAGTCTGAAGGTTTTTTGGTGTCCACATGTACATGTGCTGGGATATATAATGCAGCTGATCTTCTTGCTTGGCAAGCTTTAGTTAAGTTTTGTAAACATGCACAGGCAAGTAAGTATTGGCGCGCGCAAAAGTTCGCGGGCCGGATTTGTGCACACAAAATTACTCCACTAAGTACTTCCTGTCATATTCATTCATTCATTCAGAATAATTTGAAAAGGAAAACGACTGACGGATCAAAATCATTTCAGCACGGTAATTATTTCAATTCATTTACTCAAATTATTAATGGAAATGTCTGACCTTTGCATCACATTATGCTATGCCTTTGGTTTGAAAAATTTTGCTTGTTCAGTTGTTGAGACTTGAGCTCAGGGACAGGCTTTTTCATTTTGTTTTGTGGCCGTATTAAACCAGTACTATCTAACTGTTAGGCAACAGAAAGTTGTGTGTGTGAAAAAGAACGAGAAGAAATAAGGGCGCAGTGCCCGGTCATCAACCAAGGTACTGGGTACTGGCTCCTGTTTGTGCCTGTGGTATTCTGAGAATTATTTTATTACCTTTATTACCGGATCTACTGGAAAAATGCAGTTACTTCTGCAGTCGTGTTTCCAGGTCTATCTTCTCTTTTCTATCTCTCTCTAACGTTAGCTGTCTGTGTGCTGTGCCAAAAATGGGGTGGAACATATCACTATCACTATTCCCATGCCATGGTCATGATGGTAGGGAGGTCCACAAAAAAAAAAACCAGCACTCACTGTCACAAAACATGCCTTAAAATATTGATTAATATTCCAATTATCACACAGATGGCTCAAAACTTAACTGAAAATCTCATAAATAGTGAAAAATAAGGGCTAAATAGTCCATATCATGTCATGCATGTGCTGAAAAATACGTTGACATATTCTGCGCGCAGCGCGTACGTGGCTTTACAAGCAATGTACTATCGATAGTCAAACGATCATCATGCGCGCACGCGAATAAATTGGAAGAAATTCCCCCAAAATCGTAGCTCACTGCATGACAAGCCCATATCTATGCCTCTCACATGCATAGGCGATTCACTGCGGCGCGATTATTCAATGACTCATCGATAGATAACAAACTCAACTCCCCTAAAATACACAGATTCTGACACATCTCACTACATCACCCACTCAAACTATGCAAGAACAAGGTAAGTAGCGATAAAAATGCCTAAAATTGCATACATACCGCCACTTTGTTTGTCCTTCAGGGAAAAAATCCTGGGTTTGGTGGGATGTATAGGGCATCCCCTGAACGGTAAACTCGCAGACATTCAGAATACGTCATTGATAAACATAAGGGGACCAATCACAGAAAGAAAAAATCTCAGATTCATTCGCCTGTCATTCGCTTAACACAGGCGGTATCGGAAGTGTGTGCATGCATAGCGTTGACTATCTGTGCACTTGCGCGATAGCGCCATCTAGCGCCCGTGGTTGTGCCTACGCCATGGCCTGGGTGAGCCTAGACCGAAATTTTCTGTCTCTCGTTCGTTAGCCTCTTTTATTTGGATAGGGTCGGCCCTTCACTTAGAGACAGAAACGCTCCATTCACTCGCCTGTGCAAACTTAGTGTCAGCCGCTAGACAGTAGGCATGTCGTTTTTCAAAATCGTATTATTCACATTTTAACAATATTTGTGTAAATTAAATAGATTAGGCCTAGGCTCTATACTTAAACGAACATGTTCAACTTACCAATTTCATTGTTTTATTCCTTTTAATGCTCCTTTTTCAGGTAATTCAGGGTCCAAGTTGTTCTCGGTTTGAAAATCTTACGCTGCATTCAAACTGTATAGTGTGTAAGTCAATGTGTATTCGGTTTGCACAGGCGAGTGAATGGAGCGTTTCTGTCTCTAAGTGAAGAGCTAACGAACGAGAGACAGAATTTTTGGTCTAGGGTGAGCCTAGACCGAAATTTTCTGTCTCTCGTTCGTTAGCCTCTTATTTGGATAGGGTCGGCCCTTCACTTAGAGACAGAAACGCTCCATTCACTCGCCAGTGCAAACTCACTGCCAGCCGCTAGACAGTAGGCATGTCGTTTTTGAAAATCGTATTATTCACATTTTAACAATATTTGTGTAAATTAAATAGATTAGGCCTAGGCTCTATACTTAAACGAACATGTTCAACTTACCAATTTCATTGTTTTATTCCTTTTAATGCTCCTTTTTCAGGTAATTCAGGGTCCAAGTTGTTCTCGGTTTGAAAATCTTACGCTGCATTCAAACTGTATAGTGTGTAAGTCAATGTGTATTCGGTTTGCACAGGCGAGTGAATGGAGCGTTTCTGTCTCTAAGTGAAGAGCTAACGAACGAGAGACAGAATTTTCGGTCTAGGGTGAGCCGTGAGCATAATGCGACGCTGACCAAAACTTGTCTAACTTTGCCTTGAAGCTATTAACCGTTGAACTGAAGCCATGACTATGTCTGCAGGCAAAGAATTCCAGTCATTTACTACTCTGACACTGAAGGTGTTTTGTCTCACATTAAGTCTGCTCCTTCTTACAAACAACCTCGGCCACGTGTTGTCTGAGTGGTGGTAGCAGGCGTGAAGAACATGTCTTTGTCCAAATTGTCGATGCCGTGGATGATCTTGTTGTAGGTCTGAATCATGTCACCTCTTCATATTCTGTACTGGTTGGAAGTCTTCTGCCATAGTCCAGTCCTTTCAAAGATGGCACCAGTTTAGTGGCTCGTCGCTGGACTTTCTCAATGGACTTTAACTTCGGAAGCATATCTCGGGTACCAGATTCCGTTAGCATACTCAAGAATAGGTCTCACCAGTGTCTTGTACAATCTCTTGATGTTGTCTTTCTCTCTGTACAGGAATGTACATCTGATCATTGCGAGAACACAGTTTGCTTTCAAGACTGCACTGGCTACGTGGGAATGGAATTTCAGCTGTGTGTCGATAATGACTCCCAAGTCTTTTTCTTCAACAACTTCTTCCAGCACTTCTCCATTTAGTCGATATTGATAATGCAGACTCGGTTGCCCTATGTGAAGAGATCTGCACTTTGTAGTATTAAACTGGAGTTGCCATTTCTTTGCCCATTGAGTTAGGTTGTCTAAGTCTGCCTGTAGGATGTCACAGTCGTCTTTCTGTCTAATCTCTCTAAATAGTTTAGTGTCATCTGCATAGATCTTTACGATGCTATTTACCACTTCAGGTAGGTCGTTGATGAAGACGACAAACACCGTGGGTCCGAGGACGCTTCCTCCTGAGGTACTCCGCTTTTAACAGGTAACCACTGGGAAGTCTTTCCGTTCATGGTGACTCTCTGCCTACGATGGGTCAGGAAACTGTGAAGCCATTTCTCCAGGCTACCTGCAATACCATAGGATCGGAGCTTATTCATCAGGCGCTCAGGGGGCACAGAGTCAAATGCCTTGCAGACGTCAAGATAAATGGCGTCGCCTTCACAACCTTCATCGAGGGAGGCAGTCCACAATTCCATAACTTCTAGCAGCTGTGTGACACAAGATCTTCCTGGTAAAAATCCATGTTGAGCGTCACACAATACGTCATTCTCAATCAGTTGCTTAAGAATGGCATCACGTACAATGGATTCCATGATCTTGCCAATAACTGAGGTCAGACTGATTGGTTGGTAGTTTTCGACAGCATCTCGTTTTCCTTTCTTATGTATAGGTGTAACGTTGGCATCTTTCCAAGACTGTGGGAGGGCCCCTTCTTTTATCGACTTTCTGAAGATTAATGTAAGAGGTATGCAAATGGTCTCGGCGGTTTCTTTGAGAACCCTTGGATGAAACCTGTCTGGTCCAGCTGATTTTGAGCTCTTCAGCAATTTGAGTTTGCTCTTTACAATACTCGTAGCTATGTCCAGATCTGCCAAGAGATTTCCATGTCTAGGTTCGAGGGTTGGAATTTGCTGCACATATTCTTCTGTGAACACGCTGCTGAAGAAGAGATTAAAAAGTTCTGCTTTTTCCTCGTCATTCTCAGCAGTGGCTTCGTGTTTGTTCTTCATGACTCCGAGGTTAGCTCGGGATTTCAGTGAGCTGTTTGTATATCTCCAGAAGGCTTTGGGGTTTGACTTTATATTTTTAGCAATATCCTTTTCAAGTTCCTTCGGAGATTTGTTGTCATCTTTCTTAGTTTAGTGGCCTCCCTTCTTGATCGCAGGTAGTCTGCACCATCTCTTGCCACCCAGACGAAATTTTTACCAGGTTCTATGCTTTTTCTTTTGTTGCCTAAGAGCTTCCTTTGTCATCCATAATTTCTTCTTCTTTAGTCTCGTCCCTGTTGATTTGGGGATATGCTGGTCTATTGCTGTTTGATAAGTGGATGAGAAGATGTTCCATGATTCATCAACGTTCATAGATTTCAGTTCCTCATCCCAATCTATGTCCATCATGGTACTATTTATTGCTTGGTAATCTCCCTTATGGTACCGGTACTTTTCCTCTCTTCTTACTGTTTGTTCTGCATACAGATTCACATCGATAAGGATACACAGATGATCACTCAGACCTAGACCGGGCAGGTCGTATGAGATACTTCCAATCAATCCTTCTTCGTTGGTAATCAGAAGATCCAGTATATTTGATTGTTGCCCTGTTCTGTATCGGGTATTCTCATTGATGTGCTGTTGGAGGAAACAGTCACTCACACAGTCTATGAACACCTGTTCCTCTGCTCGGGGGGACGTCCAGTTTTCCCAGTTGATGTTGGGGTAATTAAAGTCACCCATGATGACAACGTGTGAGGGATTTCTG
Source organism: Heliocidaris erythrogramma (assembly GCA_025617745.1). Classification (NCBI taxonomy): domain Eukaryota; kingdom Metazoa; phylum Echinodermata; class Echinoidea; order Camarodonta; family Echinometridae; genus Heliocidaris; species Heliocidaris erythrogramma. The sequence goes on from CM046866.1 coordinate 42,033,687, forward strand.
TCTGCCACTTCATGGAGCAGCTCACTAATCACGTCTGTGCTTGAACCATCTCTATTTGGGGTTGGGCTGCGATAGATACCTCCAAGGGTTAAAGTGTCCATTCCTTTAAGTTGCATACTGATCCATACACATTCACTGAAGTTTGTATTGTAACTTATTTCTTTTACTAAACAGGCATATCGTTTGTGCACATATATAAGGACTCCTCGACACCTTCCTTGTCAATGTTTGTAAACAGTACAAAGTCTTCCAGCTGAAAATTTTGTGCAGTTGGCTTAATAATGTCAGTTTTTTGGTAGACATTCACAGATAACAATGATATCAGCAAAGTATTCTTCCAACAACAGAGATAATTCATCTAGTTTGTTCAGTAAACAATCACTATTGGTGTATAAAACCTTTAACTGTCCAAGCCTTGAGTTAGCACCTCTTTGTAATTTTTGTCATTCCCAATACCATCGGAGTAAATTTCTCCTTCTGTTTCTGCATCATCTGAGTTGATTTCTCCTTCTGTTTCTATATCATCTGAGTCAATTTCTCCTTCTGTTTCTGCATCATCTGAGTCGATTTCTCCTTCTGTTTCTATATCATCTGAGTCAAATTCTCCTTCTGTTTCTATATCATCTGAGTCGATTTCTCCTTCTGTTTCTGCATCATCTGAGTCGATTTCTCCTTCTGTTTCTATATCACCTGAGTCATATGCTCCTTCTGTTTCTATATCATCTGAGTTGGTTTCTCCTTGTGTTTCTGCATAATCTGAGTCAATTTCTCTTACTGTTTCTACGTCATCACTTTCCCCTTCTGTTTCCGAATCTGCATCATCCAAGTTGATTTCTCCTTCTTTTTCTGTATCTGCGTCATCTGAGTCGAGTTCTCCTTTTTCTGTATCTGCATCTTCTGAGTCAATTTCTCCTTCTGCTTCTAATTCTGCATCTGATTCATCTGAAACAATATTTACCTCTGTTCCTTTACCTTGTTTAATTACTTTCTGCTCTGAGCTCTGTTCTGATTTTGTTTCTTCTGTAGTCCTTCCCAAGTTTGAGCTCTGTTCTTTTCCAATTTCTAGTCCACACATGAATGCTGAAGAAATCTCATCAAAACTATCTGACATTTCAAATACTGCACTGTTTCTGGTCGACAACTTTAGTCATAGTCTACAGGCTCCCTCTTCACTGTCTGTTGGGGAATTAGACAAAGTGGCAGTTTCATTATGTTGTTTACTGCTCAGATTATCATCATACTGTTTCGCTGAAGAACTTGTGTCAGCTAGCTTTTCTGGCACAACATGCGATTGGGTTTTGTTTCTTACAGCCTCTGTTCCCTGTATTTCTTTTTCTTTGACCTCTCGCTTACCTCCTTGTCTTTCGTCATAATCATCTAGAGCTTGCACTTCAGTTTCCCATTTTATTTCTTCTTGGTTCACTGCTTGTTTTCCATCTTGTGCATGCACTTCTCCTTCAGATGGATGTACTTTCACATGCACTGTTTCTTGGTGAACTCTTCCTCGATTTAATACTTGATTCTTTCCTCTTTGCATTCGTACTTCTCCTTCTTTAGTAGATGGGTCTGTTCACAAATTTGGGCACCTTTTGAGGCATTTTTTCTTTAATCCCCTGTAATTTGATGAAAAGGTCTAGTTAGAATTTTCTTACTTGGCCATTCTATCTCTGGTGAAAATAAAAAGCATCTGAGAATCATAAACATGTTGTTCCACAATGTATTTTGGAAATAATTATGAAAAACCAGCGTGTGGATGTAACTGGACATCGTGTCCGTGTTACATCCGCAGTCTCATTTTGAGACATAACGGCACATCCATAATGCTCTTGATGATACATGTAAGTATTTGCCTGGTTACTTTAGGCTCTCTATTTAATTCAATGCAACAACAACTGCAATGAGAGTATACTGACTTCAAGAGTTATTGATGAAAGTTGCAGATATTCTTTGGTGTCCCATTCATCCACAATTTGTGACATTTGATTGGAAACCGTTACACCCACAACATTCATGATAAACTCGGGGAAGATAGTTATTCTTTTGTTAAAAGTTTTGCTTCATTAAGTCAGCACCATAACACATTGTACCCATTAGGATTTAGCTATGTACAGTATTGCTCGAAATAAAGTTGACAGATTAACGCACCCTAACGCGCAGATCGATGTGGGCCTGACTATCGCGTTAGTAACGCGCGTGAACGTTAGGCGAGTTTGGAGCGGCGGTGGTTCGGCCAGCGCAAGATAGGCGAACTACATTATTGAGGTGTTACTAGCGCGTTAGGATCGGCGATACTTATCAGTCGCGCGAGAGTCCATTTTTGGTCACGCACGTGTTGAATTACCGTGCGAGAATGCTCCACCGTAATTTCTCGCGTGGAATTCCCGCGCCTTTCCCATTAAATTTTTACACGATCGTGCCGTTCGATGTGGGTATATAGAGGGCATTTCTCTGGTTAAATAGTAGCATCCAACTCGAACTCCACGGGACTCCACGCCCTGCTCAACAGTGCAGCTGACGGGAGCGCGATGGGATATAAAAACGTCTTTTTCGCGCTCACGTGCGTTGGCAATCGTGGCTCGTAGCTAGCGAAAGTTCGAATCGGCTCCTACACTACCGCTCACAGGTTTTGGCATCGGTATCGCACCGTTAACCTGTCGCCATGGAATGCAACTGCAATGTCGGTACTACACGCAGTATGGACATAAAGCTAGATTATGCCCGTATTACTATTAGCAGGTTGGCCAAGAGCGCGCCCAACACAAAAACATTTCTGAAGAAAGTCAAGCGAACGCTGATGAACAATCTACATTTGATAACCAGGGGAGCGTTTCATCAAGTGTTTTGTCAGTGAGTTTTACCGACAAATTTGCTCTCAGCCAATTAGATGCAAGGATTTCAGTAGCTTATAACAGTTGTCGGTCAAAATCACTGACAAAACGCTTGATGAAACGCTCCCCTGGATAATGATAAACCCTCGAAATCATATATGATGAAGGGCACTAAAGACAGCCACAAAGAAAGCTTCACACATGCTTCTAAATGAGCTATGAGCTTCTGGGGGGGGGGGGGGCTGCATGCGCATCTCCAACCTCCGGATCCGTCAATGATAATTGTACGATTTTTACAAAAAATATTTGTGCATGATCATATCACGCTCACGACCATCTTGCCACCTGTTCACCGACCATTTCTCGAGTGTCGCCTCTCGCATCCATATTATCATTTGTATATTCAACACTCGGCCGCGAACTGGTTTTGTATTATTGCAGAACAAGCGATTAAAGGGCGTAGTTTACAAACTCACTCAACAGTCGCTCCATACTAGCACGTGGCATCTCATAATTCGTATACTAACTTAATTTTTAATATCGGCGAGCTTGATCTGACAATGTCACAATTTCCTGAAACTTTAGCAAAGTAAAAAATTACTGAAATCAGATTAAGAGTACATGAGCGATATATCCAAAATAATATCCTTCCTTATTCATGCGAAAGTGAAAAGCAAGGCCGGCAGCGGGAAGCAAAGAATGTCTAGAATGCGCGCGATCAACAATTTCCATTCTTAAACTAAACTAGACCTCATTTGACAAGCGGTCTTTTATCACAAGTCATGGCACGCGCAAAAATAGGCCAAGCAGTCAGTGAAGGTTTGCGCCTTTTTTTATTTTTGATCTTTCACACAGCGGCTTCATATAAGGAGATCGAATTTCAAAACTGCAGGTGCGTTAAAGGATGACAGTCACGGACGGGAGGGGAAGAAAACTTCATGAATTTTTAAAATAAATTATGAATTTGATGAAGTTGATATTGATGACGATAATTGTTTTGATGATATGATTATCAAGATAATGATGATTAATGATAAGCATTATATAATGATGTTATGATGATGATGATGATGATAATCATGATATAACGATGGTATGATGATGATAGTTCATTTTCATCTCATCATGATACAGATCGAATTTTAAAAGGGAATCGCATGTGCATTAAAGGAAGAAGTTACCGTCCGAAAAGGAAGAAAACTTCATATTTTTTGATGAATGATGAGTTTGATGAAGTTGATATTCAGGGGCGTATCCAGGGGGGCGCAACGGGCGCAACAGGCCTATTGGCCGTCGTAAAAAAAAATCCTCATACCAATTGAAAATATTGTTCATTAAATAGGCTTCAAAATTGGTTACATATAGCACTATTTTGCATCTCAGCCCTTCTTCAGAAGCAAAAATTTTCCAAAGACCCCTCCCCCATGACGGCGATCAATAATTCCTGCCCCCCCCCCTATTGGGAAATCCTGGATACGCCACTGATATTGATGAAGATAATTGTTTTGATGATATGATTTACCCCCTCGTGACCTTACAGAGCCGCTGTGATTTTGCCGCTGGCCTTTCATTAAAACGGAGACAATACCCATTAAATCCTATATAATATGCCGAAAGATTTGTTTACAAATTATAAATCCTATATATAGTTTTAAAAACAAGTATTGTTTGCTGACCCAGATTTGGTCTTGCTGGTAACTTACGTAACTTCGCACCTTGAACAATAGGGAGCTTACCTGAGTTGTGGACAGATGACGCAGGTATTGAATAGGAGTTCTCTACTGTACAGCCAATTGAATAGGAGGAAATCGGACTCTTGACCTCTTCAATGCCTCTTCCTCTGACTACGAATTACTTGGTTTTCATAAAGCCTTAATTAGTCCACTGTTATGGTCGGGCCCTTATCAGGGCCACACATCTCCAAGAAAGAATTTTTTTTGGTTTTTTTTATCTTAATTATTTGTAAATATCTTGATTTGTCATTAATTTTTATATATAACAATGTTTGTATCTGCTTGAAAGTTTTTTATGTTTATGAACTCTCAATAAATACACACACAAAAAAAGAATAATTTTTTTCCTCTCTCGTGCTTCTCTTATTTGACCCCCTCCCTATGAACATGAATTTCAAGAAATCACATGACAGAAATTCCTTTTATTCTTGTTTTCCTTGTTCCTTTCTCCTTCTCTTACTCGTCTCTTTCTCCTACCCCCATATTAACATATTGATGAATTTCAAGAAAATCACACATGAAACAAAAATTCATAATTCTCTTTATTCCTTTTTTTCTTCTTACTTCCTACTTCTCCTCTTAGTCCTCCCTTTCTACCCCTCCCCCTTCCATATGAACATATTGAATTTCAGAAAAGTCACACATGAAACAAACATTCATTATTTCCTTTGCCGTATTCATAATTAGCTCCGAACCTGAAACTTTTCACTGTTCTCTGTTTTCTCATTTAGAACCAAGTTAATAAATGGTAGTCCTCCCCTTAAATATCAGGCTATAAGACCATAAATTTTCCTCTGTTTCCGATAATTTAACACAATAATTTATATTTAATATCAAGCTCTCGCCCCTTTAAATTCCTCACTAGAAGACCAGCGTTAGAAGATTTACGACACTCGTAAATTACACAATGGCCACTATAGTTGATCTGCAGAAGGAGAGAAAGTGCCAGACCAGCAGTAAACAAACACGAGGTCACTGTAAGGGCATGCAGGCCACGTGCGTTTATCTCATGCATGTGCTGGGTCACAACATGACGCCTGAAGGGCCGGGGAGCATTTCATGAAGTGTCTTGTCAGTGATTTTTACCGACAACTGTTATAAGCTACTGAAATCCTTGCATCTGATTCGCTGAGAGCAAATTTGTCGGTAGAATCACTGACAAAAAACTTGATGAAACGCTCCGCTGGTCTATTGTTCTCCCTCTCCGATCCCTTCTATTACGCGCGCGCTGTTGGTACATGTACGTACGTGATGGTACGCTGGACGCTCATAGAGCCAGGCCGCCATGCCAGGCCAGGGAGGGAAACAAAATTCGAACTTTTTCTAGTGACCGTTGATTCTCTTAAAAGTAAAGTCAATTCTGCGGCATTTATTGGATATAAATAAGGAATATTTTCGGCGTATTTTCTACAGAAAACTGTAAATTGACACAAACAGGTACTTGGTCTGTTTTATAATTTTTCAGACATTTTGTAGTCGACTGAGATATGAGTATGATCGTGTCATGGGGTCTGCTATGTACATGATGTAGCTGGCTGTATGACCAAGGAGTAGCTCCTTGGTATCAAAAAACTTCAGCCCTCTAAAAACAATTGAGCCCGTACGCCCATGCTTAAGAGGGTGTTTATTATTATGTTTGCGAAGGGGAAATTGAAAATTAAAAAGAGAGAGATTGGTCATCGAAGAGGCAACAGGTTTGTGAAAGAGTAAAATTGCATTTAGAAATATATGGACACGAACGAGAGTAATGAAATAATTAAAAGTTATGAAGTGGAATTTCTCCAGTTCTTTCGTCTAATTCTTTCCACTTATTTTGCTCTTTCTTCAACCTTATTTCTTACACTGAGTGTGATCAGTTTGTCACGGGCGGTCACTGTTTCTTAAAAATCCAGCTTATGAATATTAATTAACAAATAAACATGGATAACTTTGGCGTTTATCATAAAGAGTATCACTAAGGATTATGAAAAAAAAACCGAGCTTGGTTGTCATTGTTTCCTATTCATATGCAGGCCCGTAGCCAGGGTTTCTAAAGGGGTTGGTAAAGTGGACCTTTTTGGAAAATAACATTATTGTATATTTGTAAACCACACAAACTATCCACAATAAGTTTATATTTTACTACACTCTATAAGGAGCTAATTGTGATATGCAGGGTAATCAAAACTGTATTTCAGGCATGGATTGAGTTTTACCTTATAGATGATTATGAAAAAGCACCACCTCCGTCCAGCCTAGCACCACAAATGACAACAACACTTCAGCCTAGCACCCCCCCCCCCCCCCACTCACTGAGGTTGGGGGTACATTTCCCGGAAAAGGGGGTGGTTTTTAGCCGACAATCCTGGGAGAAATCTTCCCAGGAAAAGTTGAAAAGGGGGTGTGAAATATTAGTCAAATTCCCGGGAAAATGTAAATAGGGGGTCATTTTTCGCAGTCCTCTGGTGGTTTCCTCTCCCGGGATAGTGGAGTGGGGGGGGGGGGGGGGGTGGTGGGTTAAATGTCCCGATCCATGTGATTAAACAAAGATAAGTGACCCCTTGGTAAGGTCCCAGGGATAGGGGTCCCAATTTCGGGCATTTCCCTGAATGGGGGGTTGGGGCTAATTTCTTAAATTCCCTGGATAGAGGGCCCAATATCTCAGAAAATCCCCCATGATAGGGAGGTAATCAAATTCCAACTTCTCCGGGATAAGGGGTCACTTGTGAAAAGGAGGTACGAGCTTAGGCCCACCCCTTTTATGGGGAGTGGGGGCGGACCTAGCACCATACAGAAATAAACGATACAACACAAAATACAATGAATTATAGTGAATATGTTCATACAATATACGCGAGCGTGCGAGCCAACGATCTTGTCACGTCACTCATGTTTATTCAAGTCTCAATCCAGCCTAACCCCAGGGAGCTCCAACGCTGCGCGTTGGAGCCCCAGGTACAACTATCCAAAGTCGACCTCGCCCATTTTATGGCTAATCGCATCACTTAATTTCGGCAGGTAAGATAGAAATTTGTACTTATACTTCAAGAGAATTACTGTAACTATCTAGCAGGCTCTTTGATTTTACGATTTAACGATTGTTTCGATGAAAAAAAATGGAATTTCCTCGCCGAGCCGATCTTTTCCCCGTACTGTACCGTCGATTCAAATGACTCGATCGCACTGTGTGATCGAGTCATTTGAATCGACGGTATACGGTACATTACACACAGTGCGATCGAGTCATTTGAATCGACGATACAGTACAGGGAAAAGATCGGCTCGGCGAGGAAGTTTTATCGCGTTATTAGCGCGCTAATTAACGCGATATAGGTGAACCGGCTTTTTAGTATCCCTCCGCCCTTCGTTAGATTAACGCGCGTTATTGAAAAGATTATCGCGAAGTGGGCCGACGGCGCGTTAGCGTGCGTTAGGGTGTCAACTTTATTTCGAGCAATACTGTAAGGTATCATGCATGTAAATATGCTGGTAATTTAAAAAAAAGGTGGTTGTGGATGTAACATGGGACACCAGTATGTTTTTGTCAATATTTTGAAAATGCCTCTCAAAACAATTTGTCTTGTGTTCTTCAAAAGCTTCCTGGAGGCACCAAGTACATTCATATAAAACAACTTAATGGTGTAAGTCATAGTGGTAAAACTACAATGTTTTTACGATAAAATGTCACGTTTTGGTGCCCCAACTTTTTGAACAGACCCAGATACATGCACTTCTGCTCGTACCGTTTCCGGTTTACCACCCTGTACATATTCAGTATGGACAGGAAGATCCTCTACTTGGGCTCTTGGCTCTTGGGTGTGCTTAGTGGACTTCTTTCTTGACTGCACAATTTTGTCCAATTTGATAATGTTTCTTTCTCCTGCCTCTCTCCTACTTTTAAGTTCTGCATGAAGCTCTTTGTGCTGCAGTCTTTGCTGTGGGGTTCTATCTGGATCTATGAAAGTATTTGACCATTTTACAGAGTGACGGAGGTTTCTGGCATTTGAGAGGACTGCTTCTCGGGATCCCTCGACTTCCACTAGAAGTAGCCTTGGGCGCACTGACTGGTTTTGGTGTTTACCACCCAGTCTAACAGTCTTTTTAACTTTCACATCATCGATCTGCAACTCTTCGTTGATGATTGTCTGTATAACATCATTATCTTTCTGTTGTCTAATTTTGGGGTCTTTATTTTCATTTTCTGGAATATTATGGACAATGAGATTTTTGCTCCTTCTTTCTCTATCGGCATACTCTTCCAACAGTCCAATGTGGTCACTTTCTGTTTCTTTTCGATTTCCTTTGACGACTTCAGAAAACAGCAAGGGTCTTTCCTTTTTTTATGTTGATGGCTGTTTTTCATCAAGAGTGTTTTCTGCATACCGGGCACTAGTGGTCTGCCTTTGGTCCATTAATTTGTCACCACTAATTTGTATTTTGTTGACCTTCGATTCCAGTGACAAGAGAGCAGTTTCCAGTCTCTGTGTATGCAGATTTTGATTTTAGTGAAAAGATTTTATTGGTCATTATGCATGCCAGGAGTATAATGGGGAGCCGTATGTCTGCGCACCTAAGATTTGACTTGAAATTGAAAAAAAATTTCTTTTTTTTACTTTCCTCTAACGTCATGAACGTGTAGGTCTAATCTTATTAATTATTCCTGATATGATAATTCTAACGTTAAAGAGTAAGTGTAAAAATCTTATTAAAATTTGGTCAAGAACAATGTCATTTTCAACATAAAAGGCGGCCATGTCATTTTGACATTGAAAAAACAAAGGTGCCTACATGTATGTCTGCACACTCATTCAGTTTACACGCAGATCAGGATTTCGAGGCTTGTAGACCAATAGACCAATAGACCGAAAAATCAGTCTAGTTCGTTCGGGGATATGCTCCGCTGAGACTACGTCTGGCTTCGCGGAATCCCTCTCCTACATAGACCGAAGTCTGCCCCAGCCACTCCCGTTGTAGCCTCTTGTCGAGGCCCTGGCGCTGTTGAAATCCTTGGCGATATGGAGAAAAACTGAGGCGCTTGCGCCGAGGGCCTATTGACACCCGACCTGAATTATATATTCATGAGGCACGATTTCCTACTGAATTATGCATGAAACGTGAATAGTTAGATAACCGCGGCGATCGCCCAGCAAATTGGCCAATGAAATCTCAAGGATTTCTTACTTCAGTTCTGGACTAGTCTATTATTTTTGGGGGGGGATTACGTAAATCTCTTGCTCAAAATACATTCACAGACAAGCACATTATGAAGAATTCGATCTCTAGCTTACAAACCATGGTAATTTGAAATAAGACAAATGTACATATTTCTCAAGAGATCATGATATATTTACAAATAATGAAGAATGGGCAATAAAAGTCACCGTTCAACAATAGATGCATCTCCATCAATTCTGATGTAACCAAGGAGTTACCAGCAACTTCACTGCCCGGCAAGGCCCCGGGGGATCCGCCTGGTCCATGCCCAGCTCGCGAAGCTAAGCAGCGCAGCATGCAGTCTCACTCTCCATCCCTGGCCCACGAAGGTAATCAGCACAGAGCGATAGCGCGTGAAAAATAACACTTTTTCCATAGCCAGTAGGCAGATTCACAAAAACATCTTGTCCTTTAAGTGCAGATTTGATTGCATCAACTTGCAAATCTTTGAATCTGTCAATATTCAACATTCTAGCGGCATATTCTAAGCTCTTACAAATATCGTCATCACTCGTCGTGGAAGAAACGTTGAACGCCATTTTAAGAAATAGCTTGCAGTTGAGTCATGAATATTTAACATTACGTCATGGTAGCTTGCGCTTATTGGATGATTTTCACCGACCAAAATTTGGTCGGAATATTCGTCAAAACAATGAAATACTAAAGAAATTCAGATCAGGTGTCAAGAGGCCCTCGGCGCAAGCGCCTCGGTGTTTCTGGCTCGCTTTGCTCGCCAGAAATTTTGCCTCCATATCGCCAAGGATTTCAACAGCGCCAGGGCCTCGACAAGAGGCTACTCCCGTTGGGGTCCATCGCTATGTCATACATGTGCTTTCCTGCTACAATATTCGGCTCATCGCGGACGAGCTATACACCCTTGTGCATTACTTTTGCTTTGACCAAAGTTCGATTAATATATTACAAATACCACATCACATAAAATCACCAGCTCTACTCATACTTACATGAAAATTTTTAAAAACTTGCAATCGGAGTGATTATACGTACGTTTTCAGTATTTCTTTGGCCAAAAAAATGCGATAGATATGTCACAAACGATCTTTTCTCAGTGCTGGTCTCTCGAAAACCTGATTGTCAATCACCATTGCGCACGCACAGTAGTGTTCAACATGAGAGAAAAGATCATTCGCGATCGTCCGCGATATTATTCTCGCCTTTTTTTCATCAGAAAATATTCAAATCGTAAAATTCATCCTCCTTCACGCAAATTTATGATTTTTTATTGCATATTAAGTAAGGTTTATAAGATTATCCTGCGTGGTATTTGAAATAATTTTACCGAAATACGATGAAACAACAAATTTATCAGCATTGACTGCATTTGAGTCAGGAGCTCCGCAGCTAAGCTTGGACCTACATACGCACACACGTGCGTTCACTACATTAATAGTATTTCATTCGCCTCGATTCATTTGCGATAGGGGTTTGACAACCTGTCAAACGAGGTTATTTTGGATTAAATTTTGATTATTTCAAAATTCAGGTGAGCGCACTATATTTAGTATACATTATTTTTACTATATAAGTTAATTTATGTCGATCTACGACTTCTAATTAGTAATAAACATGTAGGGTGAGGTACCTCATACTTTTGGACATAGACCTAGCGGTTAAGGCCCGCGGAGAGGTACTCGACTACGGTGACTATGGGAGACTTCCTTCTGTCTTGGAGGAGAGCCTCGAAAGTCAAAAAATGTTATAAAACTCCTCCAAACAGACAGATTTTTCTGTCTAGTAGACCAAAAGCTTCAGTCTCTCTGTATCGTCGGTTGTTCCGCTGAGACTCCGTCTGGCTCCACTAGACCTCCGTACATATGGGGAAGGTTGAGAAATGTCAGAAATATTAAAGATTTCCCCATAACAGACAGTTATTTCTGTCTAGTATACTAAATGACTGAAATAACACCTTTTTTCAATATTTTGTCTTCCTTTTTGCAGCATTATATCTTGCTGTAATGAAGACGGACATTTTGTGTTCATTGAGCTTTTTGTTTTTATCGCGCAGATAAGATTTTGTTTATGTGCAGCTATTAATACTAATACAGTGGAAACTCGGCATAAAGAGACCAGATATACATTGTAACAGGATTCCTAATATAACAAGGTAATTTTCATGGTCCCAAGGACCTCGTTATGGTGAGTTTCCACTGTAGTCTTTTTCTTTCAGTATTTACCTACTCTCTAATTGAATTAAATTAACTTGGTGATATTATTGCTTTTTTTTATTTGGTTGGTGTCAAAGGTATAGAAATCAAGAAGCCATCAAGATGGATAGCATTGGAGGAGGGTTTGGTGACCTTCTGCGTGATGCAGAGCAGCTGACTGCAGACGTTGACACCGGCAGTGAGCTTCCAAGGGTGGAACAGACCCTACATCAAATCATGGAGACCAGTCAGAGGTTATGGACTAAGACAGCACAGCTAGGTACATCAGAGGCGGCTGATGTCAAAGCGTAAGTTGGTTTGAAAGAAATTGAAAGAGATTCTCATTGTCAAGATACTTTGTCTGACCAACATAGGAGCGATGGGTGATTTGGCTCTGGGAAGCTGAACAAGAGCTCTGTTAAAAAAACAATAGAATACAAAAAAAATTCCTGTGTTGAAATCTCTCTTGTACACTTTACTAGCAAATCCCAAGAGCTGTAAACAAAAAATAATTTTACATTGTATGTTTGTGAAACAAACCTGAAGTTGACAGAGAAGTAGAATTTGTAGTCGGAAATACTTTTCATTGATTCAGTAATTTGCTTTTGTTCCGAATTTAGAAAAATCTCTCCGATATGCTGTCTTTAACCATTTTGAAATTAATTAGCATCTGATCATTTTCTGAAACTTACAGGTCCATTCTGTTGGGTTCAAAAGGACTAGACATTCCAAGGATTTCCCAGCGTTTAGAGACACTGAGTGCAGTAAAGACCTATGAACCTCTTGAACCAATAGCTGACACAGACATACAGGTAACAATTAACCATCTTCAAAGAAGTATCCTACACATGTACCTATTTTGCCAACAAGAATTATGGCACTGATTAAAGCTAGATCAATTGTAAATTGATATATGAGGATCATACTGGATTTCACCAGTTGTAGAGTGTTATGTGCTTTATTTCTTTATGATTAATTCTACTTGACTGCTAAGAAAGCAAGTGTATGCCTGTAGGTAAGCAGTCAAGGGGACCTACAGCTTTAAGTCCTATCTGAGAAACTTGGTAATGAGGATTTAATGCCTTACCAAAGGGCATTAGTGCACCAACATGGTTTCAACCCCAAGACATCCCAGTTACAGGACTATTGCTCCGCCACTGAGCCATTATGCCTTTTTTATTTAGGCCTTTTTTCCCCCTAGATGTCATTCTTCAGCACCAGCTTTCGATATTCATTTCATGATTCTGAATATATCTAATTTTCTTTACTTTCAGGGTTTGCTGCGGAATGAGAGAGAGAATGCCCTGCTGGCTGTCATTGAAGAAACAAAAAGAAATGTGAGTAGGTTTCGTCATCAATAGCCCCATTGGAAAGTGTGCTGTTTTGTTTTATTAAGATATAAATGCATTTAGCAATGGGCACACTTGTAAGGAGCAATATGAGAATTAATATAACAAATGCATATTGAATTGGTAAATAAGATTGTTCTCTTAGCTGTCTGGTTTATCTTTTTTGGAGGGGGTAGGCGTTCTTGTCAGAGTAGCATTAGTTTAATAGGCAGACACCATACTTCATGCATTTAATCTGTTGATCATTTGATTAAGACCTTCCAGACCAGACTTCATACTGAGCAACAAGTCTGGCAGTCCAAGCTAAATGAATGGGAACAAGTGAAGCAACATATTCTCAACACGCTGATTAGTTCTAGCTCTGAACTCATTGCCGAAGTCCTCAGTGATGTGACAGATGAAATTTATGCATTCAATCTCTTTGTCATTCAATCAATGTCTTACAGACCAGACTGCAGACTGAGCAACGATTCTGGCAATCTAACCAAAGTGAAATGTTAGCAAGAGAAGCAGTGTATTCTCAACACCCTGATTGGTTCTAGCTCTGAACTCATTACTGAAGTCCTCGATCATATGACAGACGAAACCCCATACCTTAATTCATGCATTTAATCTGTCTATCATTTAATTCATTCCTTTAATACAGACCAGACTGCAGACTGAACAACGATTCTGGCAATCCAAGCAGAACGAATGGGAGCAAGAGAAGCAACGTATTCTCAACACTCTGATTGGTTCTAGCTCTGAACTCATTGATGTGTCTGCAGAAACCAGCAACCTGTTCAGTGATGTCAGCACCAGGATAGAAGGACGAAGTGCCATGGATAGTATGGAGATGGCATATGCTAGACAGGTGCGTTAAAACACAACCTGCTTACTATAATACTCTGGAAGAGACTTTGTGAATTATGCATGTGTTCATGATGAAAACAGACTAATCTGTTAGAACTGAACCGAAGAGTAGTATGTTCTTTTCTTTCTTTCTGTTTTTAACATCTTATTTTCTCTTCAATATTTGTCCCTTTTTTGTCCAAACGTTATGTAAGTGAATGGTATGGACATAACCAGTTGCAGTTCTTTATTTGTTCTTTATCTGTCACATATACTGTGTGCTAAAGAGCCTTGTAAATTGTGATGATAGCATTAAATTTTGCTCACCACTCTTATGAGGAATTCTGGGCCCTGTTTCATAAAACTTGTCATGAATAACAAGTTCCAATAACTGTTATAAGCTACTGGCTGAGAGCAAATTTGTCATAGAGTACCGAAGTGTGACGTCATCAAATTTTGATTTTTGTATTTCAGTATTTTTAGGACCATATTTAGGTAGAGCATGATGGAAAACGTTCACACATCAAATTTGACATGAATCAGTTCATGGTAGCCCAAGGTATGGCTATATGAATATCTAATTAGCCCCATTGAAGTCAGTGTAAATTGGCCTGGATCTTAACAGTTTAGAACCAGGCCAATTTAACACTGTCTTCAATGGGGCTAAGGAGGTATTCATGCGGCCATATCTCGGGGCCCAATGAGCCAATTGCCATAAAATTTGGGTTCTGGATGTTTTTCACCATGTTCCTTTGAGATATGGTATAAAAAATGTCAAAATGAAAAAATAGCTTTTTGTGACGTCATCACTTCGGTACTCTATAGATATGTGGCAGTTGATACTGATAACAAGTTTTATGAAACAGGGCCCTAATGAACTTTGGAGTTATTCCATGAAGAAATCTCCCTTTTACATGTAATACAGCTATCCTTCTATGACTATAATAATTTCTCCAAACATCTGCTGCTGTATGGCCATCTTTTCCATGATACTGTAAAACCAGAATTTTTGCATGCATGAAATTTTCGCGAATCCCGCGAGGGGTCGAGATTCGCGAAAGTTCCTTACTGCAAAACTGGCTGTTAACAATTCGTGAAAGTTTCTGGTTTGCAGTATTCAACTTCTGACAAAGTTTGCAAATACAACCATGGAAAAAATTATTAGACCAAGGGGGTGTTGCAAGAAAGTTGCAATCAATTGCAAATCCCCCAAATCAGTCACAAGTCTTGCAATTGATTGCAAATTCCATTTAAAATACATGTATCATATTTGCAATCGATTGCAAATGGGGATTTGCAATTGCATACCTGCCAACTCCTCCGTTTTAGACGGAGTTTCTCCGTTTTTCACATTTTTAAGAGGCCAAAAAACGGAGTACTCCGTTTTTCTGTTTCCCAGAAAAAAAAACCGAAACTAGTACGATTTTATCGTATTTTGTACGATAAAAAAAGTAAAATACAACAATACGATATTGCCTATAAAAAAATACGATTTCGCGATCTTTTTTCCTCCTTTTTCTTTTCTTTCTTTAACAAATAAAACAAACAAAGCCTCAGTTTGGGAGTTTATCGCACTTCTCTCACCGGGGGGAACCCTCTAAGAAAGCAATTACTGAATTAGGACAGGGGTATGTCCGTTACTTACTGCCGACTCATTAGAAGTCTGTGGTATTCATCTCACATTATTTTGTGATAAGTACCCCGTGGCAGTTCTAGGAGTGGTACCCACCGTACTGCGATGCATTTGTATGTGCTCCACATACACTCAAATGACTGCATGACTTGCGGTTTCGCAGAGCTCACCCCTAATTCCCAGGGTTGATTTTGGTCGGAAGTGACATTTTTCAGAACAAAAAAATGTAAGAAACTGTATTTTTGGACTTTGTTTGTACCTATTTATTCTGTATTTAGTTCAAAACTTACGAAATTATTCTCTATTTCGCCAATACTCCGCTATGACGGCGCTGTTAGTCAGAGCTGTTCTCAACAGCCTTGGCTGCCTGAACTTCGGGGGAGGAGTCCTCAGTAAATGCCTCACTGAGCTGCTTAATTGAAGAAATTTCAGTTATGGAAACACTTTACTTATCATCATTTATTTGAATACTACATGTAATATTTGATAATAAATTCATCGTACAGTATATTTGAGTAGATGATTGACACATTCTTACCAAATTTAGCCTCCCCCCAAATGAAATGTAAATTATATGTACTTCTGCGTTTTCAAAACACTTATTTTATTTCTAAGGTATTGCAACACCCCACAAGAATGGTTACTGATAGTGTTATTTTTGTGGTAACAAGGAAATAAAATATAAAAAGCAAGGTATAATTGCTGGAATTTGGTATTCAGCAAAGTACAAATAAAAATCAAATTTTATAATTTTGTATGCATATTATAGTACCCTTATTACAGAAGCTTGGTCTAATAATTTTTTCCAGGGCTGTATGTTGAGCACAGTATGAGTGTAATTCATTTCAATGTATTATGATTTGTGTGGATCTCAGGTATACATCTACAATGACAAGGTCGTGAAGGGAGGCATGAAACCAAATCTCATCAGTCTCTTTGAAGAAATGGCACAACAATTTGAAGACAAGGTAAGATATAATATAAGTAATGTACCTCGGTAAAATATTTCATTATATTTGTATAGGCTATTTTAAATTCAAACTGTTGTGGTAAAATGTTGTGCTTTACCTATTCATGGATATTTTATTTAAAGTTGGCTTTAAAAAAGATTTTAGCAGGCAAATTCCCCTTATCCAATCCAATGAAAGTGTGAAACTTTCCATATCCATTATCAGAGAGAAATTTAATCTTTTGAATACTGTAAACGCTGTTATTTTCGTGTGATTAAATTTTCGCGCTGAGCGACCCAAAAACATATTCGCGGGTTCTTGAATTCGCACTGCACAATTACTCACTCGCACTCTAAAATGAATTGGATTCAAACACATATCAATCAGATGAAGCGCGCAATGCAGCGTCCATTCAAAACAAGCATAAGAAATCGTGCTACTATTTTCGCGTGTTCTAGAATTCGCGCCCGCCGAAAATTGCGCGAAATCCGCGAAAATTAATCAATGTGTACAGACACAAACATCTGCTTCTTACGGTTGATACAGCTTAAAGTGAAGGTTGAGTTCTGGGAAAGGTGACAAATAATTTGTGAGCTTTCTCATTCCTTTTATGTCAGTTTGGAAGAACATCATAGTAGAAATGTTTACCTAAAAAGTATTGCTCCTCAAATGCCCTCATATGCCCTCATTTTCAAAATATGACTAGAAATAGCTGAAATGTTCAGGCGGAATATCCATATGACAGGTGTGTGCAGTCCCATGTACCCATTTCTGTGTGCAGTGCATGTGCTTTTCAGCAAAATTAGGTCCAATTCTTATCATTTTGATGATTCCTCAACCTCACAGTATACTCCCGTTCTTATGTAGACATGATCAACCTTTCCCAATAGACCGCTTTGGTAATGTATGCAAACTTTATGCATACCTTTCAAACAAAGGTTGTTCTTGACAACCTGAAAGCTTGCCGGAGGCTTCCTGGGCATAGCAACAAATAATGTATGCAAACTGGATTCCAAGCATTGAGGCTCATTTATAAAAAGCATGTTCATGGAATAGCTCGTCACTAGGTGCTCAGAGAATATATGTGCATAAATTTGTATACATTACAGATGAAGCGGTCTATCGCTTTGAGACAGTTTCTTTAACAATGTAATCGCATGTCCAGAACTCAACTTTATCTTTTAAAGCATGTCCTGTCATCACTGTTCTCTCTCTCTCCCTTTATCCTTACACATCACTGCTCTCAATACACCTTTCCCTTCTTGTCAATATTCCCAAAGTAGATACTGAACTTTAGTCTACTCTAGAAGAATTCACTATGTATTTTCTACCCATTATCTTCCATCATTCTACAGAGGATAGAAGACTTCTGGGCAATGGTCAGGGAGATGTCCTCCGTTCCCATGACGATTTCATCAGATTCTGTGTCAGTGAGAACTTCAGAAGACTTGCAGATGGCATTTATTAGACAAGGAAAGAAATTCTTGGAACACAGGTGAGTGATTCTTATTACAAAGTAATTTCTCACACTGAAAGTGCATTTTAGAGGTGTTCTCGTTGGAGTTGGGAGGGGGAAGGATAGGAAGCTCTTCACTGTACGATAAAATTGACGAAATTCATTTAGCATGTGAAATATTTATCCGAGGTTGGTTTCAGATATTTATTGGAAGATATTATCTAGTGCGTTATTATAGGCAATCTACTAAATCTGTTAGCTAAACCCGGCGAGCGTTTTGCCAGTGATTTTTACTGACAAATGTTATAAGCTACTTAAATAACTGACAAAACACTTGATGATACACTCTCCGGATCTAAACTTGATATGTTTTTGTGAATACTGGCCATTCTGATTTGATGAAAATTTTTTCTGTGTATCTTTACCCCTTGTTTATACAGTTACATAGAGTACATCAGTAACATCATCGGTGATAACTTGAGGCAAGCTAGACTTGGTGGTGTTCCTGGTGTCTATCAGCTTGTAAGAGGATTCCTCAAAGTCAAGCTTCCTGCAGCTGTCCCAGGCCTGGAGGTAAGTCATCATGAATCGCTTTTGCAGTTTTATATTTTTTCTGGGGTCCATTCAATCAGGGAACTTCTTACAGATGCTTTTACTAATCGCGTTATGGAGACGGTACGGACAATGGGCGAGGGCGTTAGCCCAAGCGAGTATCATCACTGGTGAACTCATCATTATTCATATTATGCTTATCGATGTGAGAGGAGTGTATTCCATCATGGACCTACACTCTAGTAAGTCCATGGTACGATCTTCTTTCTGATACTCTCGTTATCCTTATCATTCCTCTTTCAATATTTTCTCCTTTTTTCTCGTTCGCTATCCTGCCGACTTCCGTTTTCATGGAGAATCAAAACAATAGTATTCCTTATCAAAGCTTATGGGAATTATTTGAGCAAAGATTTCAGCTTGCCATCATGTCAGACAGCTGACGCCCAGCTTGGGTGTCATGTTACACCGCGGTCTTTTTACAGAGAGTGCGTGGTTTGAGCGGCAAGCACATTCCACGATGTTATGCAAATAAATTCATGCCGGTTGGCCGCATTACTCCCACCTCCATGGAGTCACGTGCCACACTTTTTTTTAGCCAGGCAAATGGACCAATCGTATTATAACTGGGCACCAGCCTTGTTAAACAGCAAAATCCCGTTTGCCATTAGCTTGCAAGGCGGAGCTAGGACTCAGCTTTGGTAAATTGAGACACGCCCACTCATGTGTATGAACTTAAATTTATGCTCTATATATAGCTCATTACAGGAGTGGCGTGATGATCGGGTGACTGACATGTGGGCAGTCGGTTAGAGACAATAACTTTCACAACTGATCCTAAAGTTGTGGCACGTGGCATGTCTGGACCGCAGACCGTGAGATAAGAATGTAACGGTCCACTGTTCTTACTATAAGGTCAAGGTCACTAACAATAACTGACTCGGGAGGTGTAAGCTTTTTTCTTTCATAAAATCAGCCGTAACTCAATTCCGAGTTCCCGGACCGGACCGGTCCGGTCGAGATTAAAGAAATACTTCGCCGGACCAAAACGATCCGAGTTTTGCGTTCCGAGCTACAGCACTAAATTAGAGTCTATATCTGTATAAATTAATGAGATTCTGATTGTAATAATAACTGGTTGAAAATATATGCCAATGTTATGTGGATCAAAATGAATAAAATTGCCAATCGATGCCAATGGAATAAGCCATTTTGTAATTACAGCATAGGTGTGCGTAGATACAAATGACCGCCATACGCTGTCAAAGAGTGCGCACCCTGATGCGGACACCAATGTGATTGTAGTCATTTTTTTTTTGTAGCGTATCCACCAAAACAGATGCACATGCGTGTACAAATTGGGGACTTACGAACTGGCTTATACTTTAATTCTACTCACTTGTTTGTTCACACGTACACACAGCGTAATGAGTGAAATACAAAATAGATTCATGGATCTTGAACAGAATGTCGCTTTTTAGAGAGTGTGAACTGAGGGAACAAAAAATGTCAGGAATTAGTCAAATTCTGAATGAGATTCACATCTCACTTTATAATACAGTGCATTTTTTATGAGTAACCCCAGTTATTGGTTGTGAGCTTTGTGTCATTGGAAGTGAGACTTTATGATTTGACATGTATCCTGTGGGTGGACAGGCTCAAAGAACAGTGAGATTGGAATTGTGATTCAAATCTTAATTTTTGCATGTGAATGGGTGTAATGTGAATGTTTTAAAATGACATCTATCCCTTCATCAGAATACTTTTTTTCGACAATAATCATATAGGCCTACATGAGAGGAAGAAGGGCCCAACTCCATCAAAACAGTTTTTTTAATTTCAAGTTTATTAAGAAAAAAAAAGGTACATTTCAATAAGTGAAAGAGACAAGATAAGCTTCTTCATTTACTAAGAGACAAGATGTTTTCATCTTCATATTTATTTTCAAGATGAAAAACATTCTCCCTCTTGAACTTTTCTCAAAACAAAGTTTTTTGTTTTTTTCTTGTAGGAAGTCAAAGCTGTTTTGACAGAGTTTAACCCTTCTTCCTCAGTTTATTCAATAGGTATTTGATTTAGGTGATTAAACTGAGTATTGATGACATAAGGTGACAATTTTATTGGAACCTGTCTTATTGAGAAACTGGTTCCTTAACCTTGTAAAATTACACTACTTCAGTAACATTTGAGTCTTGGTTTTGTTTTCCTATAACATGTGCTTAGTCAACCGTGAAATAATGGAATCAGGGTGTTAGGAGATCATTATTAACCAGTCCAATGCTTACACACAGCACCGACAGTCATAAATATGACTGTAAACTAGAGAAATGACCTGAGATATATGGACATTTTGTACTCATTCAAGCATGACTTCAAGGATACCTCTGATTTTCACACAAAATTTACATAAGAACCACAGGCCAGTCCTTTTGAGATAAATTTGTTCAAAACTTTGCAGGGGGAAACTTACATTGGAGGGGGTTATTTATTTGATGTTCTGTTCAGTACACACTATGAAATTACTGTAAAATAATCGATGAATGTGGTTCAATTGAAATGTTTGTACAAATAGTTGTTGATTTGGGTGAATGGTGATTGTCATTGATGATTTCTGACACCTCCTATCCTTCTTGTCACCATCATGTCTAACATTCTGCTATATGCCCATGATAAAAAGTGTAATGCAATCTTCGGTGACACGACATTTGCTTCTACGACATTTGCTCCACCTTCCATATCTCGAAAAGTCAAAGGTTAAGGTCAATGTCATGATTTGTTTTTTTGTTAAGGACAATGTGAAGATTAGGATTAGGGTTAGGGTTAGCGTTAGGGTTAGGTTTAGGTTTAGGATTAATAGCAAAGTTAGACCGGAGCAATTGTCACAGGAGCAAATGTCATGGAACCGCAATCTTCAGAAGAACACACACAAAAAAAAGAATGATCCATATCTGTAAGTACAAATACATTTCTTTATTAACAAACATAACTTCTTTTCCATAAAGTTGGCAGGTATTTTAGCTTGTTAAAGCTTATGATCTTGCAAAAAGTTTCAACTTTTAAGCAACAATTGATGCTTAGACCAAGTAGATGTAATTATATCATTCCTTTCCATATGTAAACTATCCCCCCAAATTTAAAACTGTGATTCAGTCATTTCGTGGGATGAAAATGTCATAAATCTGGCCCTTTCACAGAAGTATATATAGTTTGACACAAATATAAAAGTCATACGAGACCAACCTCTGAGTGCCAGAGAGACATATCTGATGAGATTACAAAACTTTCTCTGATGAAGATCTGTTGCTGAAAATCATGCCATGTTTCCATCACTATTAGGCTGACAAAGATATTTAGACAAAATTTATGAGATATGCTTTGTTCAGAAATGGATGATTAGACCACTTTAAGGTGAATCTCACATGTACCTGCTAAGACATTAAGTCTTACAATTATAACATTATAAAACAAATAAGCAAGTCAAAACAACTTCTGGTTGTTTGTTTGTTTTTTTGTCAGAACAATTTTTCTGAAAGGTAAACTGGTAACAAAAATATATATGAAAACCAAGATTATTTAGTCAGAACAAGTTTTTTTGTTTCAGAACAACTGTCTTGATAGGTAAAATGGTAACACAAATATATGAAAAACACATACATACATGTACATGAATAATTTCAACTCTTAGCAAAAATCTCACTAAAATAACGTTATCACAAATCTGGTTTAATTTCTCTGTTTTACTACTTGTATCTTTACCGACTTTTTGAAGAAAAAAAGGAAAGGATAAATGACACTTAAGTCTTAGAACATCTAACACTTTATTTTGAGTTAGAATATTGTAAGACTGTCATCATTTAGCTTTTCAGTATTTTTTATGTTTCTTTTATGTTAGATTCTGCAAAAAAAGTTCTTGTTCAGAGTTCTCCACAAAACAGTCTCATATTAATCCATTTTCCTGTGCTTAAACTAAATATATTCAAGCAATGAAAGTACTTGGCAAAATTTCTCAGGTTATATTTGCTAGGTGAATACATGGAAAACTTTATTCCTACTCTCATTTGGTAGGTAGATAGCTCACACAAAAATGTCTTTTTAAACCTGTTGTTGTATGTGGATGAAGGGTTGACAGTTTCAAACTCAATCTGAATCAGTCAATCAGAAAACATTAACCTGGAAAAATATTATCAAATTCCCTTTCTTAGCTTGGGTCTTTAATAATGATTTACAGAAAAATTAGTTGACATTGGAAGACCATTTTAAGTACATACTATATGTAGGTTGAAAGCCTCTTAAAAGAAAGGGCTTTTGGGCATGATTATTGTACATGCACACTGTTTAGTATTTAGCTTCATGTAAATTAAATATTTATTCAGTTTTCCCTGTCTTACATAGAATAGAAATTGGTGTGATTTAAATGTTTGGCAAATGACCAGAGGTTAGGCGTTGTGGAAAAATGTATTCTGTTTATATGATATATTTTTTCTGTATACATGTAATTCTTTTATCCACCCCTGGGAAAGATAGTTTTAGAAAATTTTCTTAACTCATGGGAAGTAAGCCACATAGTCGTCAGTTTTCATGTGCATTGCATCAAAATTCGCTGACAGCAGAATTGGTTGAATTACCAATTACGGTACTGTGTGTACGGTCTCACGGGCAGGCAGCGAAACCAGGGAGATGGGTCTGACCACAGGGTCTGTCCCACCTTAAGATTACTCGAGCATGGGAAATTATAATGATGACATATCCTTATATGTATGCATTACATAATATAAGAACTGTCTTTCATTAAAAGTGAAGTCTACTCTTGGTGATTGACAACACCTGTTATAAGGTTAGCACCAGAATGGTGTCAAATTCTCCATGAGAACCCACCACTATGTGGCTTTAAATTATCGACTGCGATAAAGCTTCAATTGGCAAGTGAATGTAAAAAAATTAGTTTAAGAAGCCTACAAAAGCAATGCTTTGAAGAGGTTTCAAATGTTGGGCAAGCAAGTATTGGAACTGAAAGTAACCAAGACTTACAGATCTTGTATTGCTTTCTTCAGCCAATAACATTAAACAAAACAAAACATGAGATATTATAAGCACATGTTGTTCAGCAAACTGCTTGTTTTATAACTTCGTTATAAAATATTGAAGTATTTTAAGGAAATGAATTATCTCTACTGTAGTCAATTGAGTCAAAACAAAAGGAAAAAAAAATATGGCAAGCATCTTTGGTCTATTTGGCCTCAAAGATCTAGAATATGTCTGCTGAGAGCTTCATGATGTAAACATAGTGTCCTTCTGGCTCTCAACAGAGTAGTACTGTCAATGTCTCTAGTTCATCTGACCGTTGGCCATACGATCTTTCTCCAGTTCAAGCCACTGGCGTTCCCTCTGCATATCTAGAATATCACGCTCAATGACCAACTTCTCCTTCTCAATCTCCAACTTTTGTTTCTCGAGCATCAGTTTCTCCTTCCTCAAAATCAGCAGCTCCTTGCTGAGTTGCTCAATGTCCTTCTCATCGTCTATATCGCTGTGGTGACCGTCCTCGGCAGCGAGCTGAGAGTAGCGCATGCGCTTGGAGGATGGGGAGGAAGCTCTAGGGATGTTACTGGTGTGCTTGGTGTGGAGTTGTTGATGTGGCATGAGGGATGAAGGAATGGATGAGTGTAGATGGTAGGATGGGTAGTGGTTATTGGACATGTGATGACCATCTGCAGTGGATGATGTTGATGTTGGATGAGAGGCTGATGTTGCTGTGGGTGACAGGGAGGATGCGGAGTGAGGAAGAATGCTGGTGCTGTCTAGAGGAGGTGAAGAGGCATGGTTGGAGAATCTTCGCTGGATGAAACGGTGAGGGAGGGAATTCGTGATATGGTTGGGTGGAGGTCTCTTGTGTTGTTTGTTTGGGGTTTCAGTAGAAAAATTTTGGTAGCTCTGTTCATCTCCTGGGGCTGTATGTGGTTGCCATCTGCAAAATAATAGATAAATAACTGGAAACCTTGAATAATAACTGCCAATAGTATCACTTTTTAATGGGGACATATATCTATGCATGTACCCTTAACAAAGTGATGGACTAAACAACTGATTTTATAAGTTATATACCTCGAAACCTTGTTATATCAGGGCTAAAAAACAATAGAATACAAAGAAGTGGGACCAGCAAAATCACCTTGTTAAAGTGTTCTTTATAATGAGGTTCCACTTTACAAAGGAACCCTTGTCTTTGTTTTCTTTTATGGGAATTTAGTGAAGTAATGTTCTTCAGGCTATTTGTTAGGATATTAATAAATAATGAAAATAAACCATTCTTGTATAGCGCATACCACATTACATCAGTATGTCTCTATGCGCTTAGGAAGAAAAAGAATGAAAAACAAAGAGAAATTATGTTAATGATCTGTTTAACATTTGGAATAATATGTGTGGAAACAAGGACCCTGGAACCATGAAAATTACTTTGTTATATCAGGAATATCCTTATATCAGGGTTAAAAAACAAACAAAGAACATAGAGACTTGGGACCAGCAAAATTACCTTGTTATATCAGGAATATCCTTATAGCAGGGTTTAAAAAAAACCCAAAGAACATAAAGACTTGGGACCAGCAAAATTACCTTGTTATATCAGGAATATCCTTATATAAGGGTTAAAAAACACCAAAAGAACATAAAGACTTAGGACCAGCAAAATGACCTTGTTATATCAGGAATCTCGTTATATCGGAGCTCTTTATAACAAGTTTCCACTGTACACAGATGTAGGATATGGAAATTAAAAAGTTGAGGAATCTTTTTTTTTTTTTTTTTGTAAAAATTGAGGAATCTTTGTCATGTTCTGTGTGCACCAAGGAGTCATAATTATTTGTAGGTTACATCATCATACAAAGCTACATCCCATACGAATACTTCCGCTGCAAATCGTTTTAAAAAAAAATGTAGGCCGATAATTACCCTCCATCTGTATCCTCATGTATCTCTGGTGAACATTCAGTCTTAACCTCATCGAT
Organism: Heliocidaris erythrogramma; assembly: GCA_025617745.1. Lineage (NCBI taxonomy): Eukaryota > Metazoa > Echinodermata > Echinoidea > Camarodonta > Echinometridae > Heliocidaris > Heliocidaris erythrogramma. The sequence goes on from CM046866.1 coordinate 42,059,381, forward strand.
ATCTTGCTCACCGTCGACAACTTCAAAGACATCCCCGTCATCTGCTCCGGTCTTAGCTTTACTTCCTTCCACGTTGTCGGCTGTGTAGACTGACTTGTCTTGAGGAACCTAATTTGTTGAATGAGAATGACAGGTTAGCACATATGTTATCAAATAAGAAGGAAGATGGTGATTAATATCAGACACACAACAATAGCGTAGAGTTTGGGGTATTGATTGCTGAATAGGACCTTCTTCCTACCCACAAAGCGAAAAGTTAATGGTATTGAAGAAGGCCATTTAATTACATTCACTGAAAGCTCTTTAATATAGTTTTTACCCCTCTTCCCTTTCCCCAACAGGCCAAGTCTAGCAGACCCACAGGATTACCCATGTTATGTTTCAAGGGGTGGGGGGATATATCCATTTCCTCATTTCTAACGATCCTGAATCTATCCCTGCACTGTAAACCCAAGGATCAGAAGGCAAAATTTTCTCTCCAATTAAATATAAAGACCCCCAGCATTAAACAATTATTCAATCAAGAAATGGAGCAATACCCAATTGTTTTTCAAAGTTTTTCAAGAAACCCCTATGGAGTAATGGAAGTCTTATTGATATCCCTTTCTTCTCCCTTTTTCTTCTCCCTTTATTTTACCTATTTAACCATTTCTGCATTCATCATCATCTCCATTTTCATATCAAAATAACCTCATACATGGAACTTCATTATAACCCCTGTTATAACAAACTCTTGTTTATATAGCAAGGTAATTTTGCTGGACTCACTCCTTTTTATGTTGTTGTTTTTTAGCCCTGATACATAACACGGTTCAAGATAACAAGGACATTCTCTTGGTCTCAACGCGTTTGTTTCCACTGTGCTACCTTTATAGACTACATACCGTACCTGGGGAGTATTTTGGTTGTCGTTGTTAAAGACAAAGAAGACATCTCCACCATCCACCACCTGTGCATTAGGAAAGAGATCTACCCATTCCTCTTGGTAGATAGCTAGTATCTTTAGTGCTAGGGTTGGGGGTGAGTGGTCACTGCTTATTGCTGCTTGCAAACCACCTGTAAAAAGGAGTTAAATACAGTCCATTAATGGTTCTGTGGTTTGTAATTGTTTTTTAATTTTCCCTTCTGCAATTCCCACCATATTTAATCAAGGCATTTTTCTTGCAATCTGCATTTATAGAAGCAAAGGTAAACATGATGATCATTATATCTTGATAGAAAAGAAACCGCTTCACTTGACATTTTCAGTGTCTTGCTGCAGCTCATGTAAAACAATTTGAGCTTGCATGGGATTTGACTTGTATAAGGTAGTATTGTTGACTTTGAATAAAACAGGCTGTTGTGCTGTGTGAGGGTGACTTAGGGTGTACAGCAGTAGCAGAGAGCAATTTAGCTTATGAAACTCAAAATAGTGCTGGAAAAATAAAGAAATACTACTGCCTCAAAAAAACTTGAGAGGGCTCAAGTTAACAAAATATATTTTTTTACACCAAATCCATACCTTCTGAAGTGTTCTTATCTTTCCATTCTGCGATGCACTTCTTGGCCCAGAAGCATAGATTATCCCACTTCTTCCTCACATCCACAACATCCCTCTTGATATACGGCCCACTGACCACCTTGAGGGCAGCACATATCTCGTCCCACGCCTTCTCACGTTCTACCACAGAGGATTGGGCAGGGCCCTTGGGTCGTAGGATGTGACGATGCCGTCTGTACTCCTCTACTAAAACTTGCTTCTCTTTCTCACTCCAGTTTGGTCCTCTCTTGCGCTTGCAAGTGGACACAAAAACCTACGAATGGAAGATAATAATTTGTGTTATAAAAAAGACCAACCTGTATGTTTTGAATTTCATTTTCCCCCTTATTTTTAATGTGACATGTGCATTAAGAGTTGACAAAAAGAAATATTTTGCTCTGTATGTTCAGCTTTTCAATTTTCATTCACATGGAATTATATGTAGAGTTTAGTTTTAATACAACCAATTAATGAGGGGGTCACTGTACTGTGTGTGCCAACAGGTTTTCCCAAAAATTTCCAAGAAGGAAAAAAAAAGGTTTCTCAGTATTTCAAATTTTCTCAGGATTTATTAACGTTTAATTTGAGATATTTTAATCTGCAAAAAGCCCAAGCCCCCCCCCCCCCCCCCCCCTCTCTAAAAATGCTTCCAAAACAGAGGGCAATTTGCAACTCTTCAAAGAACCATAGTAAATGAAAAATGTGCTGCTGTAAAATGATTTGCTGAATAATGTAGTTACAGGGGCCATCCTGGTATCAGATTGGTTGTAATAAAAGTAGAAATATTGAATAAATACTTGTTGTAATGTAAATCAGTCAAAGTGTGAGGGAAATCTGATAAAGAATAAGAAAATAATCGCATTTTAAGTTGTGATCAATGAAACACAAACTGGCAACTATGTGGTTATCTTTGCCAGCGGCTCTCCACTTGTTTGGTTTAAGGGAATTATCAAACATATTCCTTATCACCGTTGTTGATGAAAGGATGTACCTGTAAATAAAATTAACCTGTAGCAGGACAGTGTCTCCTCTTAGTGACACTTTTGCAGTATCATTTAATCCAGAATGCTAGCAATTATACATTATACATGAGCAGAAAGACAAAACTTCACCAGAAATTTTGGGTCCATTTTAATCCATTTTAATCCACTTTGTTGTGCTGTTCTCGATTAAAAGTGATTTAATTGCAGCTAATCATTAAACTCTCTAAATTGGCAATGCAGTGTAAACTACGTAATCTCTAATTTAGTGTACAAATTGGCAATTTTTCTGGTCAATTTTGCAATTTTCATTCACTTTGGTTCATTTACTAAACATTTTGATTTTTTTCAAACTATGTAGGAGTGGAGAATAAGAATAATTGTTGCCAATTTGAGGAGTGAAACGATTAAATTACCCCGTAAGAAACTCTGAACTGCTATGGGTTAAATGTGTCCAATAATATATCGAGGGGAAATGGTACAATGTTTATTTGAAACTGAAATTTCAGTACAAAGGAAATGAAAATTGAGAGCTGTTTGAAGAGGAAATGACAGTGAATGACCTTTCACAAGTTAAGGAAACATCATATTTTACTGATTGCATAATTCTGTGTAGACTCCCCCCCCCCCCCCCCCCCTATTAAAGTGAAAGTCCACCCTGATAATTAGCATAAATCTAAATGGCCTCTTCGAAGCACTATTTAGCAGTAAAAGACAGCTTACACAGAATGTATAAACTGATAGACGTACTTAGGCCTGGGACGAATACCATTTTTACTATTTGAATATTCAAGCAAACAGTATTCAAATAATTTGAATATTTTGAATACCTAGTTTCAAAATCTATGTGAGCGTGACAGTTACCTGTCCGCAGTGGCCGACACGTCGGTACCCCTGCAATCAATATGCCACCCCACGTTCAAATTTAGATGCTGCAGATTTTTGTCGCGATAATAATAGACCTTAAGAAATTTTGAAATCAAATAAACATAATGTGGATTTATGCTTAATTGTTGAAAATGACATTAAGGTGAATTTTCATAGCTCTGGAAAATGCCCAAGAAATGTCAGGAAATGGAAAGTATTACGTCGAACTCAACTTCCGGTTGACGGCAGCAACGCTCACTCTAGTCTAGTCAAGTTACTTCCAAACCAACACGAAATGGGATCAAAATGATTAGGCGTGTCTCGAATGGGTGGGGTGCGGGAGCGGGATGGGAGCGGGATGGGAGCGGGAACGGGCACACCCTTTCGAGACAAGCCCCCCGGTTATCTCGAATGGACGCGTTCCCAGCGAGAAGTTCAATGAACGCGCCACTTCGAGACAACGGGGGGGCTTTCCTCGAATGAGTGTGTTGAGTAGACTTTTGTAATAGACGTTTTAGAATTTTTTTTGAAAAATGTACTCTTGCTGGTTTTTTCGTTTTTCTTTTGTCTAAGATGTAGAAAATATAACCGGCAGTGGCGGCACCAGGATTTTTAAAGTGGGGTGGGGGGGGGGGGGGCAAATGGGGGGCAAAAGAAATTGTTGGGGGCAAGGGCGGACAAACAAAATTTTCCACCCTTTTATTTTTTTCACTCCGAAAATTATTGGGGGCAACTGGGGGGCAAAGCTTCTGACTGGGGGGGCAAATGCCCCCCCATGCCCCCCGGTGCCGTCACTGATAACCGGGGGTTGTCAAATGAATGTATGAGGTTGCATGAATTCATAATGGAATGTTCATTTAAAATTCAAAGGTCTGGTCGGGCAGACAGTCCAGAATAGAATGTTAATTCACTGCGGCGTATTTTTTACGGGGGGGGGGGGGAGGCACAAGATGGCCATGCCCCACCCCTTATTGGTGGGTGAGTAAGAAAATAGGAAGATGAATGAGGAAGATGAAAAAATATTCCCGGGAAAATGTAAATAGGGGTCAATTTTCGCAGACTCTGGTGGTTTCCTCCCCGGGGATAGGTGGGGGGGGGGGGGGGGTTAATTTCCTAAATTGCCTGGATAGGGGGTCCAATATCTAAGAAAATTCCCGGGATAGGGGGTAAAACAAATTCCAACTTCTCCGGAATAGGGGGTCACTTTTGAAAAGGAGTTACGAGCATAGGCCTACCCCTGGTATGGGGAGTTGGGGGCCGGGTACAAACGACCTTTTGATATGAGTTTTGACTTTTGATAGTGGGTATTGATAGAATGATAGTGGCATTAAAAGGTGTTTCTAACTTTGGAAAGATGATAAACACACCTTGGCTTATGTCAGCACATGTCTGTAACACAATTTCACAATATTTAACAGGTCACGCCAAAAAAATAAAAATAAATTAACAATCCTAGCTACGCCACTTGCCCTTTCTTCCCCGTGTGTTTTAATGCATAATTATTCAATTCTCCTATTTATTTTGCACAAATAATGATTTCCTTGTCAAAAGCATTTTTAGATACCGTTTTTTATATTTTCTACATCTTAGACAAAAGAAAAACGAAAAAAACAGCAAGAGTACATTTTTCAAAAAAAATTCTAAAACGTCTGTTACAAAAGTCTACTCAACACACTCATTCGAGGAAAGCCCCCCCCGGTTGTCTCGAAGTGGCGCGTGCATTGAACTTCTCGCTGGGAACGCGTCCATTCGAGATAACCGGGGGGGCTTGTCTCGAAAGGGTGTGCCCGTTCCCGCTCCCATCCCGCTCCCATCCCGCTCCCGCACCCCACCCATTCGAGACAAGCCAAATGATTATCAAAACAACAAAATAAATATCAAACAGACAATTACTAGACATGATTACCATACGGTGATGTACCTTGGTTTAGCAATAAATGTAGGGGAGTAGAAAATTACAATGATATTAAATTTGAAGGTTAATTTCATATCAAACAATTGAGTAACAACACGCATGCGCAAACACAAGGGAAAAAAGCCACAAACTTCAAGACAAAATAGTATCACAAGGACCCACAAGGACTAAAAAAAAAAATAATAATGTCAGATAATTATATAAGACACAGTTACGACACAAGTTTACCTTATTTAAGTGATATTTCATATTTTTAAACAATTCTGTATGTAAGCGTTAAGAAAATTGCAGTGAAAAGATAACATTCTTAAGTTTATTTTACACCTCGAAGGAAACATTCATCGCCAACACAAGCAAAGTAGCTAGCCACACGTATGTTTCCGAGACGAAATAGGATCACAAAGACTATCAAAACAAAAAACAAATATCACAGACAGCTATAACGTAGGATTATTGTAAAGTGATGATTTTTATTTTGCAACGATCTTTCATATTTGAAGAATTACATTCATCTTACTCCATATCGGAGCTGAATTAGCTAGCAACAATACACAGGCGCAGAGCTCTGCACAGACAATAGCGAGCTAGGCCGTGATCGTACCGGGTGACTACATGTATAAACTGATTGTGGCCGACCGGTTTTTGTGTTTCATTGTCGAAGTGACGCGATAACTCTTTTACTTTTGTGTTTTCTTTAATTTTCATGGCACATTTTGGACCTCTGTTGTATTATTTTAGCAAGTAAAATGTCTCTTTACGCCTTATATGTGCTTATCAACTGTTATGCAGTATTTTCTGATGTTATAAAGATCACTTTTGTCATGATGCTTTAGGTACGGTAATCAAATGTCCAAATCACTATTCGTCATTGGACGAATATTCAAATAGTGAGAAAAGTGATATTTGATTACCGATCGGCGGTAAGCTATTCGAATATTCAAATATTATTCCCAGGCCTACATGTACTATTCTTCCTGCACGATGATACCCAATTGCAATTGTGTTGTTTTGCATGCAACCTGTGAGAAAAAACAAAAGGAGGTTACTCGGTTTTAATGTCCGATAATAGTGTATGATATCTCTTTGTAGGGGTTTAATGGGGCTAGAATCCATTTTGAATGTTTATTTTTTACAATTAAATGTCATGGACCTACAATTTTCTTGCTTGAATGAAAGTATGCCTATTCCTGATGTTTAAAATTATGTAAATAAACAGGTTTTGGAGTATTTATATATGAATCCTTTCATAGAAAACTGGCTTAGACTGCTTAATAATTATGCCAATTTTCCATGAAAAGTCTAATTTCATTCAACCAGGAAATAGTAGGTCCATTTCTAACTAAGAAATACACTTTCAGTTGTTAAGCATAATTAAGTTGGTATATATGTTACCACTCCCCGGAGGGATGGTATTAAAACTGTAATTAAAAGTAAGAAGAGAAGATAATGGTCAGTCACTTGGTTATCGGGGATCAACAATAAGAATGATTTATTAACTAGGTTCTTTCCAAAACAATTCAAGAAACAATGATTACATAATCAAGGATAGACATAATCTATCAGTCTCTCATCATGTCTACAAACATACATGCTAACAAGATAATGATTCTTCTATTTCCCTCATAAATTCTTTAATCAATAACTCATAAAGTAAAAGGAAAATCTATTTTTATCATTTCTTCATTCTATTTATAACTAAGTGTCCTCAAAACAACACCAATAACTATATCCCAATTGATACATCTAGCCTATTCTTCCAATCAATGAAGAAACAAAGAGAAAATACATTACAAGTGACTAAATCCTTCATTCTCCAAGTACAAAACTTTCAAGATGATCCCTAAAGTACTAGGAACTTGTGTGCTATAGTCCCTGAAACTAACATCAACCAAACTATATACATTCTTGACTATTCTGACCTGATCCCTCACTGCTATATACTTTCCAAAGTTAGTCTTTCGCTTTCAAAGTCACTAACTATTGTTACTGACACATCTCTATACTGGTATGCAATGACTTAAATCTAAAGATACTACATGTTTATACTGCCATATGGTACATCCAAAAAGTAAACAGACTTTCCAGTGGTGGAGGCAATCTGCCTTCAAAGTTCATGATCATTGCATAACACAGTGCACTGGGGTGCCAAGTGTAAATGAGTATGTACTAATGCACACAGCATGACTTGGACTAGATACACAATGTTCTATAGTGTTATAAGTTTCACTGTAAAGCTATCTCAATATACTTCAAGATTGGGTTAAAAGAACAAAAAATATCTATATACATGTATAAATATAAATATGTATCTCTTAATATACAGTACTCACAAGCATACGCAATGAAATATTGTAATGAATTCAAAGTAGTCATATTAACAATTTACCAAGTTATAGGAAGACATCATGTAATAAAATCATGAATTTAGCCTCCTTCTTCCGTTGTCTCACAGGTTGCATGTAATGATGAACAAAACAAATTAGAGGGCTCTCACTAGCAGCCATGCTAGAGGACGTAACAACCTGGGGCCGTATTCTGAAAACTGTTAACTTTTATGACAACAATGTTAATTGTCATAACAAAATCAGGACAAGTCATTGGTTAATGATTGCGCAAAGATGGCTGTGCCCGCGTAAAGTTAACAGACACATCTGGGCAAGCACCAATGATTAGTGTTATTGGGCGCAATTTCAATTTGTTATGACAATTAACATAGTTTTCCTTAACATAAAAGATAACATAGTTTTCAGAATACCGCCCCAGTGCACTAGACCATGACAACAATGGCTTTTCATAGTCTGATGCACGGGTATTTTATTATGTCCTCCAGCATGGCTGCCGTGAGTGAGAACCCTCTATTGCAGTTGGATATCATCGAGCATAAAGAATTGTACGTAGATCAGTTTTACACATTCTGCGTAAGTTGTCTTTCACTGCTAAATATTGCTTTGAATGGGGAAATTTTATTGATTTATGCTAATTATGCAAGTTGCCTAAAGTTGCTTTTACGGTAACAAAGCTAAAATTGTTTGGAGACCAAAAAAAAACCTCAACGGAAAGAACTTTTCTGGGTTCTTTAATAAAATGTCAAATCGACTATTTGGCCTAAAAAGTTTGACATCAATGCTGTAATTGGTGAAATAGTGCAATCAATAGCCGACAATCATAAATATATAGTTGACAAAGTGAAAGCATCAAACGAAGATTCTGGTCCTTTTTCGGACTTGTTGATAACTGAAACTGTGTCCATATTGCAAGATTTCGACAATTGCTACTTGGTCACGGTGGCCACGGATTCTGAGGTTGAGGAAAGCACAAAACTCGATGCTTTTGGAATTTTGATGTCGTCCAAAAACCGATAAGATAAAGGAAAGAATAAAGTTCTGGAAAGGTGACTGGCTCTGGACTGAATGCAAAGGACACTCTCTACAACAGTGTAAAAGATTTGCTGGAAAAACAAGCAGGCTGGGGTCTATCTATAGGAAAAATGAACCCATCTTCAATGGGTTGATGTGTGCATGCATTTGAATGTATGTTTGTATGTGTGCATATACATGTAGGTATGTGTGTGTGTGGGGGTGTATGTATGTGTATAAATGGTGTTTCAAATTTCAATCCAATTTGATTTCACAAGATAAATCAATATACATGGTAACAATAGATTAAAATACATAAATACAAAATTATGCGGGCCGGGCTTTCTATAAAGGTTAAAAAACCCTGTAGAATTCATATCGCCCATTAGACAATAATTAGACAATTACTAGACAATAATTACAATGGTGGTATCAAATGTAGGCCTATGGAGATTGGAAGGGAAAGAAAGGGGGAAAAAAATGCCCTACCTACCTTATTTTTCAGTGACCTCAATTCAATTCAATTTATTCAAAACCAAAGGAATATGAGAATACAATATAGAACAATGGTATAAATGACATCGTTATTTGATTGAAAGGTTTTAGGACTCCATGAGAAGCTAAGCTTGTAGGTGGGGCCCTTTTACGGCAAGATAATAATACAGAATACTTAATGAAAACACCAATTACAACATGAAGACTAATCTACAGAGCACCCACAAACATACACACCCCACACACACACACACACACACCCACACACACAGTAGGTCACATGGCCAAAATTTGTTTATGCATTGATTATACAAAATTAGGGAAATTTACCCTAATCTATCAAATAAATACAATTTAGATAATCTTTTAAACATGGAGAGAGTTGTAGAGTTCCTAATATTAATAGGTAAGTTGTTCCACTCCTTAATACAGGATATATATACCTGTTACTCCAATACAAATTTATTGGAGAGGGGGGCCTTAAGGGGGCCTTATACATGTAGGACCCTATGTAACAAAATAATTCAATAACAATACATTCACAACACATGCATGTTGATTAGAAAAGAAAGGCACGAGTTCATGCTAAGTAAAGTAATCATGCATAATCACTTATCCTAACTTAAGTGGATGCCATAAGAATAGTAAGCACACTTTACCTGTGATGGTAGCATATTGAGCAATCCATAGACTACACACTGCCCAACCAGAAATAAACCCAGACTGTCTGACTACTACTATCCTGTCTAACATGTCACTGCCCAGCTCACAAAAGGATTTATGCACACCTAAGGCTGATTTTAAGTGCATGTTGCCAATTTTACCACCCTACTATCCCCAAAGGATCACCCCAAACCAAGTGGTGTTTTCCATCTTTATCAGGGATGTCCAGGCCCAGAAAAATCACATTCCAGCAGACTGTTATCTGATTGGCAACTCTTGAAAGTGGTGGGGTTTTATTGGGAGGAATGTTTATGGGGAGCTTTGGGATTGGATTTAGGAGGTTAGGATTGGCAATGCTGCTTAAGTGGTTGACCTTTCTGGCATCAAGCTGAGGTACTTAACTTTACATGACACACACACACAATGACACACATCACTACATGTACACACATTCTTCATTGACAGACTACAGCTGGTGTGTGCCATTCACCAGTGTGTGTATGTGTGTCCATGTGCTGTGTCAATGGATAAGTGATACCAGCACTCAATGTGAGTAGTGTGTGTGTGTGTCTGTATACTAGTAGGATTTGAGTAGAAGAGTAAGGAGTAGACTTACTGCATGCATGGGAATTTCAGTTACATGTAGACTGGGGTGCAAATTTCGTGTATGGGATAATAAATCACAAAAATGAGGAAAAATATCAGATTGGTTGTATTTACATCTGTATTTAGTTGATCATTGTGGGGGAAAACTCAGTTACTCTTTGTATACCTTTCCTTGACCTTGCCCTTATGTCAGTCTTTGTATATAAAATATAAAATTTTGACATACACTTGTACACAGAGGAAAATATGCAACTGGATAATATATACTTATTTGGAGCTACAATATATGTATATAATTTACGTTTTGATGCTCATATGTACCTGAATATGCATGACCTTCATTAAAAAAAGAAACAAGATTTAATCAGAATATTAGCAAGGAAAATGGGGATTCTTTCAGTTTTGTTTGCTTAACCATTCCAACTTAGGCATATATTTTCTCTAAGCTATTTGCCTATTAGAAAACAACAATTTTCACCATTTTTATGTTTTTGAGCTTTCACTATATTTTAAAAAGAATTACAACAAACTATTTACTCAGTGCTCTGTCATCATTTGAACATCACAGTAGCAATAATTCTTAGACAGGAAATCATGATGTGATTACTTTAGCAAGATTAAGTAGTATGTTGTTGAGTATGTTCTTACTTTGCATGTCAAAGATGTAAATTGAAAATATATTTGTTGCTTGATGTGATCTATATAGCTCTGAAATTTGGTTGGAAGAAGTCAAATGGTAAAATAAGTCATTCATTAACCAAACCATCTTCTGAGTCTGCAGTAAAGACTAATTTAGTAAGATTTTAGATAGTAAATCAAGAATTAGGGTAGGAGGTTCAAGGAGTTAAATGGACAATAAAAAATATTTGTGACTTTATTTTCAATGGATAGCTTGAGAAAGTACCGGTATGTAAGTTGTATTAATGCCACAGACTGTGTACACTAGCTGAATAGCCACCTTTGTCTTGGTAACAAGTCATCTACCTTTCACAAGCTATCCAGACATGACCATAACACCATGTCCCTGCAGAAGAACTCACAAAAATTTAAATTGCATGTCTGTGCTGTACATAATAGCAGTATAGATAATCATAATACTTGCCTGACATAACACCAATATATTTAGCTTGCAATTGATTCTGACTTTTTAAGTATATTTGTGTATTAGCTTATTCATTATCGTCTCAGAATTTAGAGCCCTTTGATCCACTTAGTTCACGGAAGTTCTTTTTTTTTTTCACTTTTCTCAGGATGGTCTTGTGGAGGGTCTACCTGTGTGGCCTGTCATATACTACTCTATCCGATGTGGGGATCTAGACGCTGCTAAGATCACAACCAGAAATGCAGCGTAAGTTCATCTTCACGGTCACATATCTTAAGATCTCTTGATCCCTTCCAGTCTTCCTGGATTTGATATTCTCACTGTTGGTATTTCCTCCATAAGAAATCAATCCTTAAAGCTCCTGTTTAACTTATTTGGGACTACAATCCATGGTATAACAAATTGAATGGCAAAATTTTCAGGAAATCCAACATCAAATGAAATATATCAAAACTATGGAATTTTTAAAAGAATTACAGCTGCTTGTCATAATGTGTTAATGCCCTTGAAAAACAAGAAACTAGGTTTTTGTTTTTGCCAAGCAATAATCATTTTGCTTGGAACTTTCCAATTTATTTTTGCTGGCAACTAAGATTAGATTAATGCCCAATTTTATCACTCTTATTCACTTGAATTTTTTTTTTAAATTAGATATTTCAGATTGTTCCTTTGAATTTGTTAGGTGTAAAATCAGTTCCTATTTGTCTTTTTTTTCTTTTTGTGTAACAGCCAGGGTCTTGGAGAGTTCAGTGAGTACCTTGAGGAATACATGCAGAATGAAGATAGAAGGTAAGTCCCTTTTCAAAAATTAAATACCACAAATCTTGAAAAATCTTGAAGAATCTAAGTGCAATAGAATGTAATCACAGTAACCCCTATTTTTCAAACAGTATTTTATTAAATAGATGTCTCTATACATTCAGTCATCAGGAACTAAAAAGTGAAAGAGTACGTAGGTCTTTCTGTGAATAACACAGCAACATTTGTAGGAGTGAAAATGAACTGTCAGAATTACTTCTGATAAATAGAGAGCATGTTTGTGACATAGAAATGTCATTAGCATTATACAGATATACCTTTCAAGATTGTTCATACTATAAAATGAATTTTCAACTCAATAAATGGTTTATTGATGGATTTCTGTTTGTTTGTTTTTTATGTTTATGTTACAGGTTATCACCCAGCACAGAGACCAAACTAAGGTTACACTACAGAAGAGCTGTGAGGAACAGTACAGACCCATTCAAGAGGTAAGTAACTATATTCTGAAGATGATAACTCTTCAGTAAAAGCACTCAATGTTTGTATTACTTAATTAAAGATAGGAAATGGAAAGATGGGGCAGTGATTATTACCAAATTATAAACGAATTGTACACATAGAAAATTCATCTTTTCAGAATATATGAATATTCAATGGGGAGGGGCTCAGACCATCAACCATGTGGTCTTTGCTTGTGGCATATGCCAGGCACCCCATGATTTTTTATTTTGTTTTGTTTTTTGTTTTTGTTTTGTTTGTTTTGTTTGTTTGCTTGTTGTTGGTTTTTTTTGGGGGGAGGGGACTTGGAGAATTTTGGTGATGGCACATTGGACTAACTTTCAACCAGTATCCCTGTATGGCTGGTCATGGGAGAGGCATGCAACCACTCAAACAAAATGAATATTAATGTTTATCTACCCTGATTTGAAGATAAAAGTAATGGAAGTCCAATGATGATTCTTTATCCTTGCGCTCGTAGTGTCTTGGTCATGTGACCAGGCACAGTGCTTGACAACCTAAGGGTCCCTTGGTTAGGAGGGCCGTGTCGTCATGGCAACCTAGCTAAGGGCTGAGGACTCCCCGTAATTGAAAGAGTGGGACAGGTACCACCGTAATTTGAAAGTAAACAAAAACAAGTGAAACCTTGATCTTTTAAAGATTCTTACATATAAAGGAGTTCAATACCACATCACCAATCATAAAACCTTGAACAGGACAGAAATCTAGAGTTTAGAATATAAATTTATTTCATAAAAAATCAGTCTCATATCCCTATCTTGACTAATCAGCATTTACCAAGCAAAGAGAATTATTGTAGACTAATCAATGAAATACCGAGTTACATTGTAGACCTTGGATTGTATATCATAGTGCCCTTTATTGTTTTATTTACAGGGCTGTGTATTGTCTTCTTGGACGCTGTGATACAATGGACAACCATGCTGAGGTTTGCGAGAAGACAGAAGATTACCTTTGGTTGAAGGTCAGTATCACAAAGGACACGCTTCTGAAAGGGTCTATTTTGTAAGATACATGATCTTACATCATTGTGAGGGTCATTAGATCTGTTTTGAAATGGCCCGATTGAATTAATAGCCAAAATAAAACAATAGTTCAATTCTATAATTGTAAGGTATATTTCTTAACAAAAGTTTAGTCAGTAGGTAGTCTTATCCCAGTATTTCATGATGAGGGGAAATCATTAATGCGGCAATTTGTTCTTTGTACCTCAGGGATGTAAGACTTCCGGATTTTTCCGGAATTCCGGATTTTTTTTAATTTAAGAAACATTTCCGGGTTTTTTCTGTGACTTGTTATGTGTTGAAGGCATTATCGTACTTTCGTGTGCATTAACCTAGTGGCAGAAAAAAAATCTCGCAAATGAAACATAGTCTTGTACGGGCCGTTTCATACAAAGTATGTTAATATAGCGTGAAGTGGTTCTCGTACGCACAGCACAAATTTTGTATAAAAATACTGGTAACGAGTATGTGTGGACAAGTGCTATGGACTGTAAAACCATGCGCTTTACTAAAATTCGCGTAACAGCCACGTAATGATTTTGTATTTTGAACGTGCGGCGACAGGAAAAGTGGACTGATGTATGAGACTATACGTTCTGGATCATGCATTGTCAGGACGACCGCATTGCGAAGCTAGCGCTAGCACACACGTGCACAGCGATATTGTGCTGTATATTGTGTACTGGCGACGTCGCGTATCGCATGCATATCACGCAGCTGCACAGATAGTTTACGACTTTGTGATAGCGTTTCGACTTCATTTCCTGATTTTCTTTTGCCTCTTATTGGAATAAAAAATCAAAATGGAAGTGGACAGGACTGCAAATATAGCGAAAATCGACATAGGAATCAAGAATACCGGTAAGTGGAATTGGAAATGGACAGAGGAGAAGGATGCGAACGGAGTATTCTTGAGCGATTACGTTCGGACACCTACACTGCGCTGGGATCGTCAAATATTTTCCGGATTTTTTTTTGCTACCCACTTACATCCCTGGTACCTCAATGTGAATAAGTCATTCAGCCTTAGGCAAATGTCATCATACATGCATTTTAGGGATCTCAGTTTTTAGGTGACTGCCCATGTCATATGTTTTGTCACCCCTTCCGAAAAAGAATGTAATCGTCAAGTATCATTCATTCTTGTGACAATTGCTCCTAACTTCAACCCTTGACCAAACACTTTACCTAACCCCAGCCCTAACCCTAAACCCTAAACCCTAAACTGAACCTAAATCCCAGTTGAAACCCTAACCCTTATTCTATATCTTCAATGAATAAAGCCCAGATCAGTTGTCGTCGGAGCACCCATTCCAACCCGCTGTTCATCCATAAACTTTGACATTGTCTTTTATTGTAGTTGAGTCAAGTTCAGTTTGGCGAGTCACCATCAAGTAGTTCCAGCCAGGGTTCATCCGATAGACTAACCCTTCCACAGCTACAAACAACTCTCCTTGAGGAATATGGAGAAAGCCACTTCAGTGCTCATCAGAATCCATATCTCTACTTCAAAGTGAGTAATTGATTGATTTTAGCTTCTGTCTAAAGAATAAATATAAAGAACATGTGAAGCTATTACTTCAATTCCAAAGTGAGGGACTAAGAAATAACAGGGAGGTGCTTTAGCCAAGGACCCTGACTTGTCCTAAATCAGAAATACTTGGGTTTGGAGACAAGTACATTTGTTGACCTACTTTATACTTTATCACAGATATATTTACATTGGATTCATAAGGTCAGAAGTCCTTGAAGGTGTATGTTCCAGCTTTATATTGTTGGATTAGATAGTATTTATTTTCAACTGCAGTTGGAAGATTAAAGGAGAATTAACCTCAAAATATAAATGTGCTTATATTCAAAGATGTAATCTATTCCTTCTTGTTGTCCTACGTAGTTTTGCATTAAAATATACAAGATGGGTATAAATCAAGATTTTCTCAGCAAAATTTATCGTCTGCTAGCGATACCTGGGGGCCGCCATTTTCTTGATGTGTACATTAAGATATTTTGAATCCGAATGCAAAATTGTCTTTCTTCCTGATACAAAATCCCATTTGAGATTTAAAATGTTTCACAGATATATACATATATTCTAAAAATGAAAATGTGTTTTATATTTCTTTGAAAATTACTATTATACTCAAAAGAAATCTATTTTCTTGATACTATGACGTACGTGACGGAGCAAATTAATTCAAATTTATGGATGATAACTTTCCCAAGCTTCAATAGTGACAAACTATGCATTCACCTGCTTTGAGATCATGGACTTCAATAGTCAGAATGCGCGTTGCATAAATTATGTTCTGCTCTGCCAGGCAAGTCCAAGAAATCGAATAGCAAAAACAGAGAATTTTAACAAGAAATCTATAAATTTCAAATTTTAGAATATATGTATACCCTGTTATGTATTATCCATCATATATGGGGAATTTTTGTAATGAAGAGAAGCAATTTAGCTCTAGGATTAAAAATATCTTCCTGACCGGAACGGTTTCCAGCGGTTCATGTACAACTCCGTATCATCAAGAAAATGGCATCCCCCATGTAAAGTGTTAGCAGACGATACCGTGTGCTAGAATGTCTTGATTTAAACCCTTTTCTGATATTTCATTTCTAAAGTGATACGGGCCAGTGATTAAGATTACATTACACCTTTGAACATAAGTACATTTATATTCTGGAGTTAGTTCTCCTTTTAAAAAAAACATACCCATTTCAAATTTTGCTTATTGTTGACATTAATGCAGTAGAATAGAGTGTACAATTAATAACTGTGAGTTAAGGTACAGCTATGTGCCACAATAAATTCAACTTGCAAACAATACAGAATCAGAGCTGCCAACTAGTACGGATTTTCCGTAATTGGTACGGAAATTAACCATCATTACGGAATTACGGAATGTCGCCCAAAAATTACGGATTTGAAGAAATCTGATTATGCACTATTCGTATTATACGTTGCGCACATGTATTTGTTATCACTCATACTTTCACACTCATATTGTATTGTTTTCGCTGTTCCCGGAACTCCGCACTGTGTACGTACCTAAACTGCATACAGAAAGGAGACTGCGAACGTACTTTCACCGCACACGCAAACTTCTAGCTCAAGCTATGAGCTCAAGCGCTAGCGGTGCAGCTGCTCTTACACACCGAGGCGTTAGGCAGCCGGCCAGCCTAGCCCGCGGGCGGCACGGCGCGGCTGCTGCTTGGTGTAAGGCGGCAGTATGTGGAGCTGCTCCGTAGTGGAATCAAAAGGATGAATAGGGAACGTGAGTTTTTAGCTGTTTTTTTATGTTTCTAGATCTAGATAATTATATTATTCCCGTTGATAATTATTGGGGTGTCATAAAGAGTAATTTTATGACATTTTTAGATCTAACTTATACAATTTTGGTGGCAGTTGCAGTTTAAAAATTTGGTATTTGGGGACTTGCAAAAAATTACGGATTTCATCGCCAAAATACGGTTTTTCGGCTTGGCGAGTACGGAAAAGCTTGGCCGGAGGTTGGCAGCTCTGCAGAATATACATTAGTAACCTGTTTGTTAATTTTGAACTATAGTTTGTTTTTTCATGGTATGGTCCTATCAGGGTCGATTAACTCACTTCATGGTGGATTATGCA
The DNA here is from genome assembly GCA_025617745.1 of Heliocidaris erythrogramma. Taxonomy (NCBI): domain Eukaryota; kingdom Metazoa; phylum Echinodermata; class Echinoidea; order Camarodonta; family Echinometridae; genus Heliocidaris; species Heliocidaris erythrogramma. Next base: position 42,076,797 of record CM046866.1, read on the forward strand.
TTACTTCTTGTCCTATACATATCAAGCTGTATCTTATGTCTTACAGATCCTATTCCTGTCAGCTCAGTTTGAGGCTGCCATAGAATTCTTATCCAGACATGACAATGGTCTTAGATGTCACGCTGTACATGCTGCTATTGTTCTACATGAGTTAGGTCTCCTGGCTCTACCTGATAACATACAGGCTCAGCTGCGTAAGTATCTACAATGGAACCTGAATATAATGACCTCCCAAGGGAGACAATAAAAGTGGTCTTCATGAGCAGGTGGTCTTTGTGGACAGGTTCCTTAAGTACACATTTCAATGGGAAATAAAGTTCATGGGAAACAAAAATTGTGGTCTTTATAGACAGGTGGTCACTAAAGCAGGTTGGACTATATTATCAACTGATCTTGATATTTTGAAGTGGTTAGTAAATAAAGAAAGCCTGTCTGGAAAGACTACTGTAGTGTTTCCTTTCATGTTCCCACACCAATGACATCTCAACAGATGTGCCTTCAAGAATTGAAAAGGCCAATTATGTCAAATCAAAATCTTACATGTGCAAGAATTGAGGCAAACTTCATGGGTGGTACAAAGTGGCCACATGTTCATGCCATGAAATTTTCTGTTTAGCTGCTTCTCACTTCTCATACATACAAGTAGTAGATCTATGAAGTTGAATTAAAACCCTGAATGATAGCATAAGCTAATTGTTCTTTCCACAATAAACAGATGTCAACAATTTGAGGAATGATTTAATCAATTTGTTGTGTTTTCTGGTTTGCACTGGTATTTTTTCTACAAATACAGTTGCAATACATTTACTAATCAGTGATAACCATCCGTGTTGTTTCTTTATTCAGTGAGTCGTGATCCACACGACCCACTTCCAATGCACAGACTCAACTTTGTTCGTCTTATCAGCATGTATACATCCAAGTTTGAAAACACAGATCCAAGGGAAGCTCTGCAGTACTTCTACTTGCTCAGGTTAGAAAGATTGCATTCCATTTACAGAACCATTCACAGTCTCCTATGTGGCGTGTTGGTCATTTGGCCATTTAAACCTTATTTCATGAGTTCTCTCACAGAGCTAGGTTTGTGTCATGGGCTTCTGAATGACAAAGTTGTCCTTTTGTGACCGACGTTAATTCTGTTTCATGATTCAGTCATTCTGGGAAAGGTTCATGTGTGATAAAACCACTGCGGTTGAAGAGTGTGTGTCTCTGAATTGCACGTTAACAATATCTTGACCACTAGTTCTATCAAAATCTAGGGACAGAAGATAATCTAACCTAAAAAGAAGAGAATTTACTCAACTGGAGCAGCAGAATCAGTAAATGAATTAATTATCCCTACTTTACAATAATTGCTGGAAATGGTAATAAATAATTAAATCACAGGGTCTGTAGAATGTGTTTGTGTTTAGCTTTCACAAAAATTTTGTATGTAATTTTTGCCAGGAACCTACGAGATGCAAGTGGGAAGAGTTACTTTGTGCGTTGCCTGAGCGAGCTAGTGATTGAGACCAGAGAGTTTGAGACGTTACTAGGACGTAGGGAGAGGGATGGGGCCAGGAGGCCAGGGGCAGTTGACAAGTTTCAGGTGGATACCCAGAGCATCATTGAGACGGTTGCTATGGATACAGAGACCAAGGGATTGTTTGAGGATGCCCTGAAGCTGTATGACCTTGCAGGGGTAAGTTCCGAGGTCATTGGATTGGAATGTTTCTGATGTATAGTATACATCATCACTTCATGAATAATAAAATATATCTATCTATCTCGAATTGTAAAATGATCTTATAGCTCCAAATTGTATTGCAGGTCTCTTCTTCATTTTGGTGAAAACTGTAACTGGCTATCAGCATGCTGACTACCAATTGATGCAATATGTGAATTTCCTCTTCCTTCCTCTTCATGCCTCTTCATGCATTAACAAACTCAACAATGCCTGGCCATTTCACAACTTGAATACAAAATCACTGTGACTCGCAAGGCATTATGTACCTTAACCTGTTGAGCTTGGATTAAGAACAAAATGTTTTTCAGAAAAAAGGTTTGCGGTACAACCATGTGAATAACAAAATGTTTTATTGTTTTGAGGTGTACAGTATTTTAGATTATCTTTACAATGAACAGGATGTGGACCACTTTAAAACAACCTGCTCTGCTTTCAATGCTTTCAGTGGCAGTGTGAACACCCTGCAGACACTCATATTGGTTGGTAAAGAAGTTAATCTGGCTAACAATGATCAAACCATCGCCAAAAGATCTTTCTAACAAAGATTTCCCACACAAAGGATTTCAGGATAAGAGTAGACGCCCAGATTTCAGACTGCTTATATAAGTGGTGCATTTATGACTTGCTTGTTACAGTTCCCGCAGAATTCTGACAGCTTCATGTTCTTTCTCTCTCTCTCTCTCTCTCTATCCATCAGAATACTGACAAGGTACTGGAGCTGATGAACAAACTTCTGAGCCCCATCGTAGCATCGTCAAACAGCCCTCAGTCAAACAGAGAGAGACTGCAAGGACTGGCTATCAGCATGGCAGAGAGGTAGGTTTATGCGAGATTACTTCAGTCGATTAATTGTTTGTCCTGTATTTTTAACTGGCAGTTACTCTATGAATCTGTATTTCTTCTACAATGCAGGATGTTGTTTTCTCATGGATGTTAAGTCTTCATTTTTAAAGGTTGATGTTTTATTTTACCTAACTGCTAAGAAAGCATGTGTATGCTTGGAAGTAAAAAACCAGGGGACTGACGGCTTTAAGTCCTCTCCGGGGGACTTGGTAATGAGGATTAATGCCTTACCAATGGGCACCAGCGCATCCACTTGGTTTCAAACCCGGGTCCTCCCAGTTACGAGACCACTGCTTTACCACTGAACCATCGCGCCTGAACATGTATCCTACTTTCAAAATTTCACTCTACTTTTTGTGTATATGACTTGAATCCTGCCTATCACAGGGCTGCCAAGTCTCCCTTATTTCGCAGGAGACTCCCTGAAATCAGACACTTATTAACCAGTTTAAATGCCTCCTATCAAACAATCTTCCTGATTATGGAAAAATTATTACCATTAGGTTGTATGCATTTAATAGACATCTCCCTGGTTTCTATTAAAATTTCCCTAAATCTCCCTGATTGTTGAATTTCAATGTTGGCAGCTCTGCTATCAATTACACTCTATTAAAATTGTTTAAAAAAAATTATATTATTTTATTTTTATACTTCATCATCCTCAATGTCTTAACTTATTTTATTGAAATAATTTCTTGGGACATACACGTATACTGTGAAACCAGAAACTTTCGCGACATAAATGACAGCCAATTTTACAGCAAGAAACTTTCACGAATTGCAATAATTTTACATTGTTTCAATTGTCATTTGGTTACTTCGCAGTATGAATTGTTCACGAATCTCGACCACTCGCGAAGTTTGCAAAAGTTTCATGCACGCAAGCATTTCTGGTTATACAATACCCAAATGTTTTTGTATCGTTTGTTTCTTTTTTGCAGATATCAATCCAAAGGTTTGACAGGCAGTCCAGCCAACACCAAGTCATTTTATCTCCTGCTTGATCTTATGACTTTCTTTGATGCTTACCACAATAGAGATCTAGACAGAGCATTAACGGTTAGTGTACTTGTTTCTTTCCAATCAGGATGAGTATCTGGAATGAATATTTGTTGGAAGGAGTCACATAAGCCTTGTGGAACAAACACTGGTTGATTTCATTTTTTTTTTTAAATGATGGCTTTACTCTGCTCATTTCCTGCTTTTCACATACAGTTTTTGTTACAAAAAGTCTATTCTTAGAATGAGTGTCTTGTTGAATACATTAAAATGAAATAGATTAGTTGAGTCCAATGATGAATCTTTATCCTTGCGCTCGTAGTGCCCATCTCCTTCCTCTAGCTGCATTCCATCGAGGGGTGTGGTCTAGATGGGAGGGGTGTGGCACAGTGCTAGACAACCAAAGGGTCCCCTGGTTAGGAGGGTCCTACCTTTTTAGGACGTCTTGACCAGGGGCTGAGGACTCAACTAAAAACACCAATCGAAATCTCTTTTATAGACCATGTCAAATTTTGATCATGCATGCATGCAAATAGCTTGTTACATTTCTTTTTTAAGAAATATTGATAGAGAAACAGTTATAGTTGAAGAAAGTAAAAGAGGGTAGGAAAGGTGACATTGCCCTTTCATATTTCATGTGAACTCATTCTATATAAATGTCAGAATTTTTATACCAGAATGTTCTTGTTTTAGAGGGAAAGAATTCCAGGTCAAGCCCCAAAATTTGCTGTACTTATCATTCTTCTTTTGGATATCTTCTTTGTAGACGATTCGTCAACTTCAGCTGATCGCACTCAGTCCGGAATCAGTAGATGACAGAGTAAATGGATTCAAACAATACACAGATGAGGTAAGGAGTGAAGATGAATTGACAAATCAGTTAGGGATTTGAATACGTCTAATGTCCGTATACAGTAGATGTAATTTTAAAAAAGAAGTTTGGAGAAGTAGAGTTTTATTTGGGGAAGAGAATTCCGACTGTAAGAGAGAAATCCGTAAGAAAATAATGATTTTTTTTTTTTTTCATAACAATTTTTTTTTTCTGATATCAGATATTTGTTAAAATTTTTTAATATACCACCAGTAACTTCCTTCTTAATACAGTGAAACTCACTATGACGAGGACCTTGGGGACCATGAAAATAATATTGTTGTATCGGAGCTCTTTATAACGAGTTTCCACTGTACTGCACTTTCGTTATTTTGTCAAATTCACATCCTTGCAAAACTTCATTTCCCCATCAGATCCGCAGAAGTCTTCCTGACGTTCTCCTAGCTACTATGACTATTCTGTACACCAAGTACCGATCATGTAGGAGTAGCGGAACACAGAGTCCTCAAGCTAGAGCAGGTCAACGACATGAAGATGGAGGAAAGGAATCGGTATGTATGTCTTTTATCAGAGTGGTCACATTTCATTTCCAACTAGATATGGGGTCTCTATTTGCTTATGCTCCATTTTATCTTCTTGATGAGCAACATTCTGTCTTGATTTTTTTTTTTTTTGTTAATCATGTTAGATTGCTGAAATCTTTGCTCATCCTGAAACAGTCAAAGTGAAATGAGATGACTCTTATGTGGTAAATAAACAGTTGACATAATGTAGAATGTACTTAGTTGTTTAGTAAGCAATGTAAGGAAACTTATACCTCACATTTCTGAATGTAGTCAGAGTATTTCCTTCATGCAAAAGATGAGACACCCCACAAATGGATTGTTAAGTTTGACCATGTAAGAAGATTATATTTCAATCTTTCTGCAATGCCCTTAACAACCAGTAATAATTCTTTATCTTGTCAACATCTCTTCAGTTCTTAGCTCATCTGAGGAAGCAAGCTAAAGCTCTGATCACCTTTGCTGGAATGCTGCCCTATAGAATGCCAGGAGATACTAATGCACGCCTTGTACAGATGGAAGTTCTCATGAACTAATGTCTTTAGAGACACTCTTACAGAATACCAGAAGATACGAACACATGCCTTGTACAGATTGAAGTTCTCATGGGTTGACCTTAGAGTCAGACTTCAGAATGCCTGGAGATACCAACGAACGTCTCGTACAAATGGAAGTCCTTATGAACTAATGTCTCCAGAGACAGTCTTATAGAATACCAGAAGATACGAACACATAGCTTGTACAGATGGAAGTTCTCATGAATTGACCTCAGAGACAGTCTTCAGGATGCCAGGAGCTACCAATGAACACCTTGTACAAATGGAAGTCCTTACGAAGTGATGACTTCAGAAACAGTCTTACAGTCTTTTACAGATGGAAGTCCTCATGAAATGATGTTGAGGTAATCTTAAATGCCTGGAATTACTATTACTGTTGATTATTCAGCATCACTTGTTCTTGGGAGTGGAAAAGCAAACTTAACTACCGGTACTCTTACCCTTGGGACAAGACACTTTTGAAATGATGGATGTCTTCATAGACTTTACAATTGCAGAATTATTCCAAATTTGTTTGTGGTATGGCTATCACATTGTGAAGTAGAAAAAGTCTTTATGAGAAAGTGTGTAATGACCTGTATTTACTAGCAGTAGATTGATTTGGAACCATTATTTTTTTAATATCCATGAAAAGATCATCTGAAAATTCAGAGGAGCATAAAGAAAAATTTAGATTCTCATTATTGTCTTGAAATGTTAAAATAACTTTAAGCATGAATAAAAAGTCACTCATTATTGTCTTGAAATGTTAAATCAACTTTAAGCATGAATAAGAGACAAATGACAAATGTTATTTGAAATATGGAAGTTATTTTATTTTTAATTTAATTTCCACTGCAATGTAAGAAAGATTACTTCCCCCCCCCCCCCCAAGTCATCACGAGTAGCTGCGTATTTAAAAAAGTAGTGTGCATTTAATTTCCATACATTAGTCTACTATTCTGTTGTTTAACTCATCTAATGGAGCTTATACTTGGCATTTTGTTTGAGGTGACATGAGGAGACTTGTGGAGTTCCTTTGAAACAATACAGAAAAACTTCAGTAAATAATAATCTGTGGTATTTAGTTTGAGGCCTTTTGCATAAAAATGTTGAAGTCCAAGAATCAAGTGCAACGAAACAGAATCTCACATTAAGGAATCGGTTTGGAGTATTGTGATTGATCACAACTTTTTAAAAAATTAGTCATTGGCACCTGTACTTTGACTGGACATTTGAACAATAAAGGCTATCAATTATTGTCACTGTTTGTTATGGCAAGATCAAGGCAAAACAATATGAAAGCAGAGGCAGTACAAATGTAATTCAGAACTCAACAGGATTTTGTGAATATGTAAATCATGTGGCTTACATATCTTGTTTTTGTCAGTTACACGCGAAAAACCACATCAAGATTTGATGTAAAAAATGCAAGTGAATTTTGTTATTAAATATTTGATAGAAAAGATAGCATTGTTCTTCATTGAGTGTATTTTGTTATGTTTTCTGTCTTTATATTTTTTATTACAAAATGAAACATTTGAAATGTTCATACATGTATATCTATTCTAAACTTGTTTAAGAACAAAATTTCAAGACAAAAGTATTGTTTAGTATGTAAAAAGGGATATTAGCCTCCTGTAATTCATTCTATCATATCAAAATGCATTTAGGTGGAGAAGGCCAAAATAACTTGCAATTTCTTTTTTTAACGAATGGCGATTGCTTTCTTCATGTCCCAAACATTGTGCATAGATATTTAGTACAGCTCCCGAAATAATCCTTCAAATTTTAACACAGCTTGGTTCTCCCATTCTCTCTCTCTCGCTCTCTCTCTCTCTCTCATCTATATAATGAATGTATATTCTGAAAATCATGAAATAAGATTTGGACAATCATAAGACATATTGTCATAATAACTTTATATGCAGTGGAGTATAAATACAATTTATTTACAATCAGGATTACTGAAAGAATCTCAAAAAGGTCAATCAATTAGAACTGTAGAATACAAGTTTTGAATACATCTAGCAAACCGTTCAAGAATAGTAAACAAGAAATCCTGTGCATCCAAAGCTACCAATAGAGGTAAACCATAACAATTCAGGAACCTATTCCTACCTTTTAAGCAGAAAAGCTTGATAAGTAAAACTGATGGTTCACTGGAGCTTCATAATTTGCAAGCCACGGTGCCATGAATGTACTTGAATGTACTTGAAATTATGGGAGAACATTAATTATTAGACATTCACCTAAGTTAACCCACAAAGCATACTACACATCTCAAATGAATATAGCAGTCTGATATGCTGAGGATTTTGAGAGGACAAAAGTGTTTCATACTTGCATGCTCTAATAAGAAAGTGTCATTGAACTGAAATTTCAATACCTGGTTGAGAAAAACCTCTGGATCAGATAAAAATAATTCGTAACATTTCTCACAGTAACGTACGTGAACTGCAAAATATTCAGGAATTTACAAGAGTTGTATGTTAATTCTTCTAACTAAAATAACTGCATTTGTAAGTAATAACGTATCTGTTATATTCATTGATATATCTCAAACCTTATAAATTATATAAAGTTTCACATTTTGAAAACTGGTGGATACGGTAACTGCAAGTCAATGACGCTGACTTTGATGGAAAGAATAATTTATCAAATAGATGGTACTCACACTATGAACATGAAGAGGGTGAACAAAATAAACAACCCCTCATTCTTCTCTTCACAATGGTTCTTGTTGTCAAAAGAACATCCCTTCACTGCTATTCTGTAAAAATATGTAAAACTTATTTTACATAATAGCAGCGAAGGGATTTTCTTTTTGTCTACCAGAGCAATTGTGGAGGGTAGAACACTCGTCCCAGAATACCATATACATATACCCAATGATACAGAAGAACCTCGTGTTTGGTCAGCTTAGATACATATCATACATTATTCATTTCATGTAGAAGCTACCCATGAACCTCGACACACTAATAACATAATATATCACCTTCACTGCAAAAAACATCTGGATCTAACACTTTTATGATACAAATATTAAATATTAAATATCTACATGTTTTCAACTTTAGTAACTAACACACAATACATTTTATTTATATTTTTAGCTAGCTAAAAGCAACAAGAAATTGTAGTTAAAGGGAAAGTCCACCCTGATATCAAGTTGGTTTTAAAGTAAGGGATCAATGAAAGTTTGAGCAAAATATGATAAGATATAAAGTAATGAATATTTGAAGTTGTATTCAATCAAACACAATTGGCAAACTCAGTGACGTATCTTGCGAGCTCCTCTCCCATTTGCCCCATACTAAAAAATAATAAATTTCCACTTATTCTAAAGAAATATCTAATCATTCAGATATAATCACTGCACAAACATTTTTACACAAAACCTGTATGAAACAAATGGAGTCCTTCATCAACAACTAAGACAATGAAAATTTATGAAATTTCCTGTACTGACCAAATGGGAGAGGAGCTTGCAAGATAGGTCACCGAGTTGCCAAGTTGTGTTTGATTAATTACAACTTCAAAAATTCATAACTTTCTTTTTTCTTGTTGGATGTTACTCAAACTTGCACTAATCTGTTTCTCTCATTTTTGTCCTTTGATTCAAATGAACTTAATTAAAACCAAGGTGGACTTCCCCTTTAAGGCTACAGCAGCAGTACTAGCGCCTCTTTGGCTAGTTGTACATTAGAAATGTAAATCTGAGATGCTGAATACGGAAGCTTCTTAGAAATCTGCAACACTGCGTGTTTTGTATGAATACACTGTAATTTAAGCAACTATAAAGGGAATACGTGCATAGTGCTGAGAGCTTTGTGTAATGACATCACAAGATTGATATGAGAGACTGCTGTTTAGATGTTAAGATTTCATAGAAACCCGCTACACTCTCAAACAGACTGGACAGCATAGAAATAGAGGAATCAGCCAGGAATAATTAGGGCCTTTGTTCGGCATGTGTATGACCATCATTTTTTTTTTCTATTATTCATCCGGTTCCCATTTTTTTTATTTCTAGGGTTGATATGGTTGTCCTTAAAGTACAAATAAAGACTACTGGTGGAATTACATATTAGATCAACTCAATTTGGACGGAGTACTGATTTAGTTTATCAAGGTGTAGATTTTGTAGCATACTGTCCAAATACTATGATTCAAGGTAAAATAATGGCAGGTTGGTGGTATGATAATCATACTCACAATTTGGATTCATGTTGTCCTACAGCATAGCAGAAAGTCAAACACTTTAAAATCAAACATTTCTGTTTAACTGCATGAATTAAGGAAATGAGCACACATTCATTTGGAAAGGGAAGGACTAACATTTTTCGGTTAACTGAAAGAGAAGCAAAAACAGACAAGGTTATACAAAAATTATTACATTGTATTTTGTGGTACTGGCACTATATATCATTCCCATTTTAAAACTACTTTCAAACAATTAATGCAGATGAGTTCGCAAGTGAAGCTGCACTTTTTAAATCTACATTTTTAGCTAAACAAATAGTTTTAAATAGGACATCAGAATTTCGCTATGTCACAATTTCAAAAGGCATGAAAAAGAAAAATACAAAGTAATTTGCATCATATACTTGTATATACACAATGCTGAACTAGTTAAAGTACTATGCAACTCTATAATTTTAGTCCATGACTCCGGCTTGAACAATACCAAAATGTTTTTAAAATTCATGCAATGCTCACTTCTTTATCCCTGCTATTGCAGGGTTTTTTTTAACAGAGCCCTAGCTTCATCTTCCATGAACATCCTTCTGGTAAATAATTTTAACACCATGCAAAAAAGTTCCATAATATTTTAGATAATGTTGGTAATGAATGATTCAGAATCATAATACCTGTTATATCAAACACTTGATTTACCTTTACTTTGAATACAGAAGTGAAGATTTGATTTGACCACTTTGTAAACATGGATTTTTTTTTAAAGGTTATTCCTGCTGCATATAGGCAGATAGTTTGTTCTGTGGCTGGCAATAGTTTGCACCAATTTAAAGATCACATTACAAGAAAATTCCATCAAAGTAAATATTGGCTTAATACTTTTCATTGCATAGATGGCCTAAATTAAACAAGGTTATCCAAATTCAACGCTTGGAAACATTTGAAGTAATGATTATTATCAATTATAAAACGGTAAAATACAGCCCCCGATATAGCAGCTGAAGAGCTCCTCGAACGCTGCTGAGATGTGTGACGACACACCAGGGGCCAGTCCTGTCTGAGCAGACGATGTCCCATAACATCTTACACTTTTTCAGTGCCTGTTTTGTCATCTCCTCTTCACTTACTTCTCTTACTTGACTAGCATCAGTCTTAATGTTAGTCTGTTGCCTCACTCTTAACTTCGTGTATGGTATTATTTTGATGAAAAATGCAGCGTTAACAAAATAAGACGCCATTGTATTTTCAGCTGCTTGCACCGGGGCATGTTTGGCGTTTCAAGAGGGAACGAATAGCATCATGCTATTATTCGGAGGGCTTTTCAATTTGAAAATGGGATTTATTTCATTGATCATTGACCCTTCTCCTGTGTATTTACAATCAAACGGTTTTAGTTATCACAATCAGTTTCACTTTCCCTTTTAGAATGGTGTGAAATAAGGTCATGTTTAAATATACAAAACTCTTTATAATTTGATAAATAATTGCATTGCAATTACGTTCATTCATTATAGGACATCGTCTGCTTAAGCAGGATCGATCCCTAGTGTGACAACATCAAAACATCGCTATATTTCTGGCAAATCCTCGGATATTCCAGATGCTTTTATAGAAGAGCTTTTATTTATGTTGTTTTTATAATCATCAGATACGCAGTTTGACATAAAACTTATACGATTGCCATCTGTAAGCTTCCCAGTTTCTAGTGATATATTAATTGCCATATTTGTGATTTTCTTGTAATGTGATCTTTAAGATTACTAACTAGCTGGTTGTTACAGCAGATTCAGAAACCATTACGAATCTATTATAAATTGTAATGATGAAGACTACACGCTCAAACAAAAGATATTGGGACGTCCCGACAAAAAATTCAAGCATTACAGAAGTAAAGGGAGCTTTCATATTGCAAATTTACAACAAAAAGTTATCTACATATTTTTGTCAAGTTTGATTTTGCCACCTTAAATTGATGTAAGATTAATTTAGATATTGTACTATAAGCCCAATGAGCTCATTGATTTGTCTTTTACTTCTCCTTTTCCCAAATTTAATGTGATACTATACCATTATTAAAGTTCCGTCAAAATTCACATTAACTGAAAATATTCACCACACTTTGTAAGCCTATTCAAAGCTGAAATTCCATAATACAATAACTGCTAGTAAGTAAAACTTTTCAACAATATTCTACAATGTGCTGCATGAAAGCATTCAAAATTGTGAATAGCAATTATTCACATCTTTCCTTTATAGAGCGATGTAACATGGAATATATATATCGTAATGTCGCCAGTCGTGGAGGGGTTTGACAGTTTGTGATTAATAATTTTCAGAAAATACCATGTTTGTTGAGGAATCACCCACGATTCGATGCCGAAAATGCTTGTGAATAAAATCCACCCAAGACATTGCAACTTACTTCTACAGCGCGTACGCTACTGCAGCCCATCTGCAGGGTTTCTACTGCTCCAGTGTCACCGCACATTGCACAAGTGCAGCCGCATCCTTCGCAAATGATATTGCGGAGGAAGGAGTAATCTGAGATAAATCACTTACTACATGGCGTGCTACGAAACAATATGCAGGAAGCTATCTGGCTTTCACATTGTCTTTGCAGGATTGCGCAGGCGCACTGTGTAATGCAGTTATCGGGCTGCCTACATTATGATTTGTGTGTTGTAGGAATGGTGCGTCACGACTTGAGCACAGGCATTCGCGGCAAGACAGGCAACTTTGAACAAAGAAGCTGTATTACAAGGGTGCGCCACGACTGATGACATCACGGTACTTCATCCACAATAAAAACATTTCTCTTTAAAGTACAGAGGACTAATAAAGACAAATATCACGTTAGTACATTTCTGTTCTTCAGCATAAGTACAAACAAATATATGAAATACATTCCAAATGTTTGATATGTTTCATTACTCTTCATTACAATAGTCCAATTTACAGAAGTACTGGATATAATAGAACTATAAGGAAACACTGCTGATGATAAACTTAAACTGGACTAAAAAACCTGAACCTTTTATTATGAAGAGCCCTGTGCTTCTGAGGGCCCTCCTTGCGATGACGATGACGACCCTGATGACGGTTTTGACGATGAAGGTGTTTTGGTGTCATTGACGGTGAATGGAGTTACTATAAGATTGTCACCCATGTCAATACATGTACCTTCTTTGTCCTGTAGTGTGTGAAGAAAACAAATCCGAAATGAGAGAAAATTGGGAAATATTTTGGTTTCTATTTAATCTAGGAAATTAACCTTTCCAGGATTATTCTGCATATTAGGTGTTCTAAGAAACATTTCACAGTTTTAAACACTAATAACTCAACAGTTGAAACTGGTATCAGACTGAAGATACTTTTGAAATATTGGAACCAAGACATAAAGTGTGTTTACTGCAAGTAGAGAAGTTGATGAAAGTAGTTTTCACAAGCAATGCAGAAGAAGAAAAACTGGCAAACTAACAATTGAAATATGGCTACATAGTCAACAATATTGAAAGTAAAGTCAACAAGCACTAAATTTTCAAATCAATGTTCACTCCTAATCCAATTAGCATGATATACGGATATGATGACATAATATATATTCAATGGATCTGATTTATATTTGCTATAAACTTACCGCTTTGAAGTCCAACATTAATTCTTTAAATGCTAAGAAGTCACTAAATGTGTAGAGAATCTCAAAGATTTCTCCTTCCAACTTGTCTCTCCTTTTCCTAAATGTACCAAAATATGATAGTAAAAATTCATTAAAAAAAAAACATGACATGTTACGAATCTACACATACATCTCCTTGTATTAAAATAGCAAATTTAATTATCATTAAAAAATCTTCAAAGGCAATTCAACCCTAATAATAACTTCCTTGGGTGAGAAAATAGGCAAGTCATAAAGAAAGATTTAAGAAAGGCGAGGTCACTTAATGTATGAGGGTCTCAAACTGGCAAATTGGTCATGTTATGTAACTACGGACATTTCCAGCTGTCTCCTTTTCCCAAGACTCTTCCCGAGATACATATCATAAATAGCATGTCATGGCACCTACTCTGTTCAGCCATAAAAGTGATAAAATTTTGAAATTTCATTGAATACAGATGTAAATGGAAGATTTGTCTTCACACCACGTCAGTACTTACACTAATTGCTTGAGAAACTCCTCCATACAGAAATCAGGTATCCTAGCAACCAGTTGTTCTTCAATATACTTCTCTATCAGTCTTGTCTGTAACAAAGAAACAGAACTTTTTATTTTGCTGTAAATATAAGCCTCAGCATTAAAAGTTTCTTTAATTTAAAAAAAATGGTAAGGTGTAGTGTCAGATCAAGGGTAGAAAATGTGAATAGTTTCAGAAATTCACAGCAGTGCTACTGGCACAGCAGCATGTGTCATATAATCAGAATAAAAAAAAATATATATATATATATATATATTTATATATATATATATAAAATTCAGATTTCCATGAAATTAATTTTATCTATTAATAATTTTGGAAGAAATACAATTTTTTATAAACAAAAGCATATAAAAATGAATTGGAGAGAGATCTAGAGAGAGATAGAGAGAGATGAAGACAGCAAGGTATATAAGAAAGAAGAGATACAGGAAAAGGGGAATAAACAGAGGTATTAAATAAAACACAGTCAAATCTCAAGAGATGAAGTAAACCACAAGTCAAAAGACACACATCTGCTGTTTCCACCCTTCTCTCATCACCTTATGAGCTCACCCGCCCTCTCCATGAACTCTCATAGCAACATACAATCACACACATGATGAAGATTAAAGGAAAGAAACAATAGATATGAAGGAAGGATTAAATTAGATGTTCTACCACCATGTTCCATGTGATATGTAGGGATGACATTTCATCACATAGCATGATATGGTTTCAACCCTTAGGCAGTCTACCCTAATCACAGACACAACGCAGAAGGGATTGAAGAAGAAAATAGAAATGAAGGATGGATTACATAAGATCTTCTTCCCTTCCACCCCAATTACATGTACGTTCCACGTGACATGCGAGGCTGACAGTCATATCATGACATGGTTTCAACCCTAGTCCATAGGTGAGTCTACCGTTAACACAGACATCATGTAGAGAGGATTGAAGGAAAGATCAAGTAGAAATGAAGGATGGATTACATAAGATCTTCTTTCCTTCCACATCCATGTTTCACGTGACATGTAGGTCTGACAATTCATCACATACATGTAGCATGCCATTATTTCACCCTAGGGCAGTCTACATGCACCTCAAACAAAGACACAATGTAGCAAGGATTGAATGAAAGATCAAATAGAAATGAAGGATGGATTATATAAGCTCTTCTTTCCTTCTACGTCCATGTTTCACGCGACATGTAAGGCTGACAATTCATCACACAGCATGCCATTCTTTCACCTTAGGGCAGTCTACATGTATCTCAAACAAAGACATAATGTAGCAAGGATTGAATGAAAGATCAAATAGAAATGAAGGGTGGATTACATAAGCTCTCTTTTCCTTCCAAGTCCATGTTTCACATGACATGTAGGACTGAGAATTCATCACATACATGTAGCATGACATTATTTAACCCCTAGGGTATACATACATCTGTCATATCCTGTTATGCAGTCGACTTCATCTAACCTCTCAAACCAGGTGATACTTGATTTTAATACATCAACAGTTTACATATGACATATCATCCGTTTAGAGCCAGAAGGGCGTTAACTCATACTTTTACACAGAGTTAATGGCCTTCTGACTCTCAACAGATATGTAGAACACAGAGAGAAACATTAGTTACAGAAAATCAACATAACACTTCCTTTGAACATGATGTACATGTACCTTTGTACCAATCACCAGTATTTTTGCTCTGTATAAGGGGCCATGTCACCATACCATATATTCAAATGAGCTTTGAATGTTGATTCTATAAAGCGATATTGCAAGTTGAAAGCCACTACCAATGAACAAACAGCCACTTATGAGGAGACTAGTTGATGCACCCGTAAGCGCTCACATAGAATAATGTCCCGCATGGGAAGTTGAGTTCCGCGCAAGGGGGGTTATGTGTTCCTTCATTTTGATCATACTCCTTAATCATTAACCCATAGAAGGCCAGGTAAAGTGTTTTGAGGCTGGTTTTATACATTCTACCTGCACACAAATTATTTTTTTACGTGATTGGTACACTTAAGGAAAAAAAAGAAATAAAAAAGGGTGAAGAAAGTTCATCATGACTACAAATTCGACAATGCATGTATGCATCTGAGTAATATCAAGAAATCCTTCCTTCCTATCTAAATAACTCCCTCCTCCTTCTTGTAACATCCTCAGTGTGACCTCCTTGACTGAAGTATATATTACAGAGATACCAGCTGGGTTACGGAGTGAGCGTAAGAGGATGCCAAGATAAGTTGAAGCCCTACACACATACTGTACACAAGAAAGCTCCTTAGATTAGAAGCCTAAAATGGGGAGGTGTTATGGCCTGTTCAGGCATAACCCATGAAAACTGCATCCCCTATTTTATTCCAAAGTTATAGAGAACCCTATTTTCACACGGTATGCCAACAGACAAATAATATCTTCATGCATGTATATAATTATGATCAGTCATTTTATAAAAATAATTTAATTACATAATAAATAATATTTAAGAATGATATAACATTATTAGTTTCCCGGATACAATATTCTGAGAACTTTAACATCTCAAAATGGATACAAATCATGTACCTCAAGAAATGACATGTTTTTAAGACAAATCTTCTGAGAGCTATATGAACCACAAGATAAGTACCATTACAATCAAGCAAGATTTGTAAATGTGGGTAGTCACATGACCTTCTGAATGTCTTCATTCCCCTCACTCTGTTCAAGTTATTTTGAACAATGAATCTGTCGGAACTCTTTCAGAGATAGTCACTGCAACAGATGTCTTTGTTTCTCATTCTCAAAACAGACATTCTTTTCAATCAAGCACACACACCATGCTGACCAACAACTACAACACTATGTAAGATGATCTGCCCATTGATACTGCTAGATCAGGGCCCCCGTTTCATAAAACTTTTTATCAATAACACATTACAATTATTATTAGAAGCTACTGAAAAATCCTTGAATCTGATTGGCTGAGAGCAAATTTGTGATTTGTCGTAGAAATGAGACAGTTGTTATTGATAAAAAGTTTTCAGAAACGGGGCCCAGGTTTGTAAATTTATCATTCACTCTCATCTTTGTTCTTATTCTTTTGATACAACAAAACCAACCAAAGACTTACATATTGATTAAAGAGGTCTGTATATTCAAACTTGTTTTCCTCCGTATCTTCAAACACCTCATAATGCTTCTCCATGAAGGTGTCTTTCAGCCTGTGGAAATCATCCTCTGCAAAACACAATTCAAAAAAATTGTGAAGTGATTACAGCATGATAATAGCATTGAAATATGTACAATATACACAACCAGGGCCCGTTTCATAAAACTTGTTATCAATAACAAATTGCAATAACTGTTATAAGCTACTGAAATACTTGCATCTGACTGGCTGAGAGCAAATTTGGCATAGAAATGGGGCAGTTGTTACAGATAACAAGTTTTATGAAACGGGACCCATATTTAATTAACAACAACAGGGTTCATCCAAAAATACTTTCAATTTCATGTAGAAAGTATTGATTTTTTTCAGAGGGCAAGCATTTGAATGCTTTATGACATGATTAAAATAATTTGTGAATGCATCATGGAAAAATTACAGTTTTCAAGCTTTGTGCATATATTGAATTGACAGAGACCTGAATGCATATTAGATGTACCATTATAAAGCCAACGAGCTGTACTGTCAACTGCTCGTGGCCTTAGTGGTAAAGAAATCTTCATGGTTGAAGTATCCTTATTCTACACCGCACGTTCTTCAATGTTGCGGGTTCGAATGATCAGAATTTCAATAATAAAAACACAAGACTTGACTAAATATTCACTTGGTCAGGCAGATTTAATGGTGGCTAGGCATAATAACGAATTTGGCCAAATATATATCACTATTTTGTGTACAAATTGGGAATTTTGCTGTTAAATTTCGTGATTTTCATTCACATAAGTTCATTTAATACGTTACACATTTTTATTTTTTGCAAACTAAGTAGGAGTGGAAAACAAGAATAAATGTTGCCAATTTGAGGCGTGAAAACTGATTAATTCAGACCATAAGAAAACTCTGAACTGCTATGGGTTAAGAATCAATTATGAATTCATATCCTTTAGAAGAGTCTCAAGGTCTGTGTGACAAATAGTCATCTCATAGAAAAGATCAGCTGCTTCCATCCGCCCAACCCCCATCTACCACTATACACAAGGGAACTCCTAATGACCCGGTGTAGATAATTTTATTACACTTGCTGAGCAGAAAGATAAAAGATATCAAAGATAACTTTAAATTTATCTATATACACTCGCATTTTAATACATGTAATTTATAATAATTATTGTCTGCATCAATTACTGCATCAACTATAGAACTAGTCTGACTGGCATACTACCTAACTTGACTGAGATTTTAAAATGTGTGTAATTAAGGTATCAAACGTCAAGTATGTAGTGGACGCACAGGACTTTTGTAAGGCTGGATAAGTTGGTAATATGTCACTAGCTTAAATACATATTTCTTATCAAAGCAAATATTCAGAATAATACTTCACATATAACATCAAAATACCATATCAGATGAATAAATTTGATTGCTATAAATGAAGACTTACCCATGACGATGTCCTCAATATGACCAATGATAGAATCAAACTTCCTATCTGCTAGATTTGAACTGCAAATGCAAGAAGAGTGTTTTCAGTTTATGAAAGTCGAAAAGCATTGCACCAATAAAATTTGACTGTATGTGAGGAAATGTTAGAATTTGTACCATGATATCAATAATGATGATTTAAAGGGAAGCTTGAGTTCTGGAAAAGGTAAAAAATCATTTGTGAGCTTTCTCATTCGTTTTATTAAATGCTCTCACATTCAAAATATGACAAGCAGCAGGTGAAATGCTCGGGCCGAAAACGTGTGTGTAGTCCCATATATACACATATCTGTGTGCAGTGCATGTGACTCTCAACAGGATTGAGTCAATTTCTTATCATTTTGGTGACTCCAAAACCTTACAGCATACACTAATTCTTATTTGCTATGTATAATCAACCTTTCCCACTTGCTTTAAGACAGTTTCTTTAATAATTCAATCTCATCACCAGAACTCAACTTTATCTTTAAGGAGTTCTTGTTAGCAAAAAATATATATATATTTTACAATAAAGTGTTTGGATAAAGATTTAAATCATGATCTTACCTTGACCCCGCTAACTCTTCCTCCTGGAAGTCCATGAAATCCTCATGGTCTCCTGTCATTGAAAGTAAAATACAATTATAAGTTCTCATTTCTTATTCAAATCAAAATCAAAATTGGTCAAGAAATCCAAATTTGAAAGGCATACATATAGTTTTAATTATCTGGGCAAGACCGAGGCATGTACCATACACTACCTAGTCTGCAAGCACAGACCCTAATTTGACACTTTATCAGAATAATCATTGTGTCTTGAGAGAAGCCTAAACCAGCTACCGAATGGTTTAAATAATATTTGTGGCAAAAATAGTCAGTATTGACTAACTGCCAAATAAAAACAAATAAAAACAACAACACAACAGTCGTGTCAGGAGCAGCTATAATACATGGCCTATGGTAGTCTTACAGTGCAGACTCTCTTTTACGACTGACCAGCGTTTGTGCCTGCAAAATATATACATGTACATACATGTATATACCAAGGATTGATGAATTGTGTTATGGAATTGTAAACAGGAACTGCCTTAACCCTTTCAGAACATGAATTATTTAAGGCTTAATTGATCACATTTTGTTTTTCAGATTGGCAACAATATTTTTCTTTCAGTGCTACATGGTTCTAATAAGGTGTAATGTCTTTGAGAACAATATACATGGTTAGGAATTTTGTAGACAAGTTGACAAAATTGCCAATTTTGATGACAAACAATGATTTTGAACCTTCTAATGTGTTGCCAATTTAAGAATTTTGAAGCTTATTTTTGTTTTTAAAATTCCTGGCTTCAAATGCAATATGCTCATGCAACAAATAGGACATGGATGTGGAGGAATTTTTGCTTGTTCTATGCATGTATCTGGTATATCTTTTAGAGCTCAGAATCAAAAGTTATTGAGCCAAACCACAGAATGTGGTCAATTGTCCTGAAAGGGTTAAAAAATAATTTTACTATATTTATCTAGTCTAAGCTCTAGGAGAGCTTGATACAATCATTAGATATATACTAAATCTTAGATTTGGTAATGTATGGGACAAAATAGCTTGGACTTGCCCAGCTTTATAATGCTTCACATCATCATAAGGTGCTGACCATCAGGATTTTAATAGCCTATGTGAAACACAACACAAAGCCACTCACAAAACCATCCCTATGTGGGGCTGTGTCAATTTCGGTGGCGGTCGACCTCTCAGTTGAAGAGATTAAAAACAACATAATAATCAGCATAATTCTGGAAAAATACTTCTTTTGTACATTTTAAGATGATAAAATATTTTATTTCCAGACAATTCCTTCAATCGGATTTCTGTCACCTTGATCAAGTGCAATTTTCAGGCTGTTTTTGGCCTGCCATCTAGTTCTTTTGAAGCTTTCACATGAGATTGAGAATGCACACATTGCACACATGTGAGTGATACTGGTCAAAGCAGCAAATCTCCACTATGGAATAAAAAATGCACCCTTAGCAAAGTTCATTAATAAGAATATTGAATATTGAGACCATCACTGTAGGATATTTAGAAAAGCACCAAAATAGTACACTAAAAAAGCATATTTAACTCATAGCTAAACGATGTATATACATGTGCATAAACAACAAAAATAAGCCAAGTATAAACTGTTTTAAACAGATGTTATCTACTTCATACAAAGAAGAATAATATATTGCCAGTAGGTAAGGTATTTCTTTCCACTATAAAAAATGGAATTGTTTACTACCACTCTTTGATTTGGATTAATTTTTACTGTGTTTCTTGGTTGACCTGATGACCTCTTTTCGTTATTCATTTGAAACACATGTTCCAATTGTTGATTTATAATTGTGTATCAGTTGTGTAAAAGATTTCATTGTATCCTTACAATGAACATGTTTTTTTAATTTATTGGAAGTATCAATAAAACATTGAAATATATTTTTAAAAATAATAATACTGAGTATTTATAAAGCACCAAAAATGCTCAAGGCACCGTCAAAGTACAGGATTTTATTTTGCAGATAGCAAATTTAGTCTAAATCTTGCTCTAAATGTTTTAGTTGTAATACCTGTGTATGTAGATTTTGCTATTTCACAGACCATTGTATTTTTAATGAACTCTGTAAATATTGGCAGACTGAAGTGATGAAGATATATGGTTGGGCCCAAAAGTTTACATACAACCGGAAGAAAAACAATATACATTTTCACAACTTCACTCATTCCTGCACTTTTCTCCCACTCAGGAGAACAAACAAGTAAGGTCTCTGCTTAATATAGTACATGCACCAAGTAAAATCACTCTGAGAAATCCTAATAAAGGAATGTGTGAAGATGTGAAAATGTGAGGTGAACCGTTTTTTTTTTCCAGGTATGTATAATTTTGGGCCCAACTGTAAATGAAAAATCAATTAAATTGCATCATTTGACACAGTCCCACATACATGTAGGCATGGGCCAATGAGTGGTATGTCACAACTGTTATTCCCAAGCTCTATGTGGAGGTGTTGTGGTATAGTGGTTCATTCACTTGACTCTCAATCCCAGGGTTGAGGGTTCGAATCTCAGCCCGGCACTAGCGTCTTTTGGCAAGACATTAATTAATCCACAGGTGCCACACTCCACCCAGGTGTTAAATTCCTTGAAATGCACTGTGCGCTATATGGCTGCTGGAGCTAAAGCCAGGGTAATAATATCAAAACCCTTTGGAAAGCGCATAGGGACGATATCATAATGTGATATGCGCTATACAAGAACGGTTTATTATTATGTTGTGTTTTTATTTGTTCAGTTTTGATCTGTGTTTTTTCCACAAGCATTTTTGCATTTTCAAATTATTCCATATGCTATCATAATCGATTTACATTGTAGCTAACAAAGATGGATTTTTTACATTTTTAGAAATAATAATCATGAAATAACATTGTATTATTTGGGGCTACATGCGGTGAATTTTGAATAGTCTTATACAGTTTGCATTCCTATTCATTTTCATAAAAATTAGTAGATATATTAGATATAAGTGACTGAATGTAGACTACTCCCCGATATTGCCCGGGCGTTGTGGCGGCACCTGTAATCCAGGTAACACTGACTGTTCGTAACAGTGGAAGTTATAAACTGATTCAGTGGACCCAGGTTCGAGACTGAGTCACGTCTTTCAGATGGTGATGTTTCACCACCCTTTATAATTTGATAAATAATTGCATTGCAATTACGTTCATTCATTATAGGACGTCGTCTGCTTAAGCAGGATCGATCCCTAGTGTGACGACATCAAAACATCGCTATATTTCTGGCGAATCCTCGGATATTCCAGATGCTTAGAAGAGCTTTTATTTATGTTGTTTTTATAATCATCAGTTACGCAGTTGACATAAAACTTATACGACTGCCATCTGTAAGCTTCCCAGTTTCTAGTGATACATTAATTGCCATATTTGTGATTTTCTTGCAATGTGATCTTTAAGAAAATTAAATCTTGCTTAGAGCAATTTTGTTGTCTGTTTTTTACTGCTGCAACAGTGAATGTTGGACACAGGCCCACATAGGTAAGGGCCTATGAGTGGTCAGTCCCCAGACATTATCATATCGGATTGATACACGTCTGCAAAAACCCCAATTACGCACACACACACCGATGCATATTCGTTCATGTACACTCAGTCAGTGAAGTCCAACACGGAAACCAGTGAGTTTTTTACCTTTTTATACTTGATTATATTATAAAAAATTTATGGAAGGAAAACTGGGGGCAAGTTTGGAAAATTGAAAAGGTGGGTCTTCTTCTCTTCTTCTTCTTCTTGTTCTTCCTCCGGTTGGTGTCGGAGATCAGCTTAACCACGCTGCCTGTTAAGAGGGGTATGGCAAATGTACAAGGTCAGACTCGTTCAGTATATGTCAGTGAGGGCTTAGTCTTGGCATGAGGTGGCACGTATAAGGTGAATTTTTAGAATGAAGCGAAGGGCGAGGGTCATAAGGGATTTAGCTGCTGAGTGTGGGAGGGCTGGGTACGGGAGGAGGATGAGGTTTGCAAAGGCCTGTGGGTCTTCACGAAGACGAAAAAATGACCTGGGGGCGGTTAAAAGATGGTAGACATTGAAATCGAAATAAGTCACCCCTCATTCACTCCGCACAGTATCGGTTTATTGCGTACAACGCTATGGTGACTTCATTCCACCTCAATAATAGACAGAACATGCAAGTGTAATTTTGTTTGAAATGGAGGTTTTTGTGGGCAAACTGATACTTAAGTATCATTCTTTAGATTTTAAGTTATCAGTTCGTTAAGATACAAAATGTAGAAAGTTATAAAAACTTACATTTACAGCCCTCTTTTTGGTACTTGTTACCCACACCTCCATACGGATGACGACTGCTCTCAATATGTTGCGCACTAGTGAGGCCGCTCTACATGGTTACGCACCGTAGATACGTACGCAGAATGTTACGCACACAAGCTATTCTACGAAGACCTGGAAGGGCCAAACTGACGACGTAAAAAATAAAAAATATTACGTACGTACGTACGTACGTAATATTTTTTATTTTTTTACGTCGTCAGTTTGGCCCTTCCAGGTCTTCGTAGGAGATCGACGAACCGATCGCGCCAGTACTACTACGAGCGCTGAGGGCTCCCTTCATCATAATCGTGAAAAATACAAACTGGATGCTGACGGGACAGTCTCGATAGGAGTTATCGACAAAAAGGACCCAAAATTTCAGGAAACCCTCTTCAAAGGTCACAAAACAAACTGGTAAGTTTTAATCATCTATTATTCAACATAAGTATTTGGATTTAAGTAAACTGCAATATATGAGTTTCAATTAAATATAGCCAAAAATGCACAGTGATGCAGTTTAGGTATGGGATGTGTGTTGGCTGCGTTACTACACAGTCGGCAATGCCGTGTACCTATGAGTGGATGAGCGCACACCACGAATAGTGGTCATATTGACCACTACGAATACAAAATGCAAAAATAGTTTGTATTTTCTGTCGCGTGTAGTAAAGGTATGGGGGGAAAATAAGATAAATATTTTAAATACCTTGCTTTCAAATTCCGCCCTTAAAAATCTCACTCTTACCTCAAATGGCCGTTAGGAAGAACTTTTGATATTTTCAGCAAAATCCAAAGTCAAAATCTTGTCCAAAACCGGAGAAATCCCCGCCGATTTGTTTCGCGATCGCGTGTTGTTTACATTCTGCCGATGTCTTAGACTAAAATCGGCCAATAAAATTTTTGTCCACGAAGAAACTCGGGATCGCAAGCGCACACCGATCTTTACGATCGTGCACACAGAAAATCGGGACTTTCCGTGTATGCCACATAGGGACCGAATTTTTAAGGACAAAACTCTTTTGGGGAGATGTCAGCGCCCGCGGCGACCAGGAAATGTACACAATGACTCCGATAGCTCGTTTCGCGAGAATCAACAGTAAATTACGGATTTGATTTTTGGAAATATCTTTTCCAACATCGGTGAGTTGAATTTATTGTATTTCTTGGATATTTAGTGGTCGGTTTTTGTAAATTAAATGCCGATTTTGAGTGAATGTTTGTGACTTTTGTGCAGTGGTGTTTTAAAAAGTTGAGGTGTATGACTGCCCACTCATAGCTACATTCCTATACTTCGTGTGTATAATTTAGGCAGTCATACACCTCAACTTTTTAAAACACCACTGCACAAAAGTCACAAACATTCACTCAAAATCGGCATTTAGTTTACAAAAACCGACATCAAAATATCCAAGAAATACAATAAATATCTGTTGGAAAAGATATTTCCGAAAATCAAATCCGTAATTTACTGTTGATTCTCGCGAAACGAGCTATCGGAGTCAATGTGTACATTTCCTGGTCGCCGCGGGCGCTGACATCTCCCCAAAAGATTTTTGTCCTTAAAAATTCGGTCCCTGTGGCATACACGGAAAAGTCCCGATTTTCTGTGTGCGCGATCGTAAAGATCGATGTGCGCTTGCGATCCCGAGTTTTTTCGTGGACAAAAATTTTATTGGCCGATTTTAGTCTAAGACATCGGCAGTATGTAAACAACGCGCGATCGCGAAACAAATCGGCGGGGATTTCTCCGGTTTTGGACAAGATTTTGACTTTGGATTTTGCTGAAAATATCAAAAGTTTTTCCTCACGGCCATTTGAGGTAGGAGTGAGATTTTTAAGGCCTGAATTTGAAAGCAAGTATTTAAAATATTTATCTTATTTTCCCCCCATACCTTTACTACACGCGACAGAAAATACCAACTATTTTTGCATATTGTATTCGTAGTGGTCAATATGAGTTATGACCACTATTCGTGGTGTGTGACTGCCTACATTATACACACGAAGTATAGGAATGTAGCTATGAGTGGATGAGCGCACTCATAGGTACATTCCTATACTTCGTGTGTATAATGTAGGCAGTCATACACCTCATCTTTTTAAAACACCACTGCACAAAAGTCACCAATATTCACTCAAAATCGGCATTTAATTTTCAAAAACCGACCCCAAAATATCCAAGAAATACAATAAATTCAACTCACCAATGTTGGAAAAGATATTTACAAAAATGAAATCCGCAATTTACTGTTGATTCTCGCGAAACGAGCTATCGGAGTCATTGTGTACATTTCCTGGTCGCCGCGGGCGCTGACATCTCCCCAAAAGAGTTTTGTCCTCAAAAATTCGGTCCCTATGGCGTACACGGAAAAGTTCCGATTTTCTGTGTGCGCGATCGTAAAGATCGATGTGCCCTTGCGATCCCGAGTTTCTTCGTGGACAAAAATTATATTGGCCGATTTTAGTCTAAGACATCGGCAGTTTGTAAACAACACGCGATCGCGAAACAAATCGGCTGGGATTTCTCCGGTTTTGGACAAGATTTTGACTTTGGATTTTGCTGTAAATATCAAAAGTTCTTCCTAACGGCCATTTGAGGTAGGAGTGAGATTTCTAAGGGCTGAATTTGAAAGCAAGTATTTAAAATATTTATCTTATTTTCCCCCCCATACCTTTAGTACATGCGACAGAAAATACCAACTATTTTACAGAAATGTACCCGGGAGTGGATGAGCGTGCCTAACTTGGACTAGTTGGAGTGAATGGTGGTTTCCTCGACCACGATAATGCCACTTGTATATCAAGGCAAATAAATGATTGACTTTTTCCACGACTAGGCCAAATCCTCATAACCTCATATGTGTATGAGTGAGTGTATGCAATGAATCAGATGAGATAATGGAACCTACTGACACTGTGTTAGTTCCCTACAAAAATCTGAAGGAATGGGACCGAAGTGAGACGCAATCCGAATTACAATTGCGAAAAAAGTGAAATACGTACATTTGTTAAGAATGCAAGCCCTCATACGGAAACACTATTGCATCATTAATATCAAAGTAAATGAAAATCGACTTTTCAAAGGAGTAAACATACCATCTCCAAGTAAATTCGTGGCCATAGTTAATTTTTGGTAGAGAAGTAATCGAGCGGCAGCGTCACGTCGTTCATGAATTTTTCTTTCAATGGACGATCGCCCTCTATAATAAGCATCGTACACATACGTACGTTTTGAGAAAAACAGTATCACGACTTTTCAAACTAGGCGCACTCATCACATAATACAAAATAGCAGCATGTAAATAAATCATACTTTTCTTTTATTTCAACATTTGCATAATCAACCAGAAAGTGTGTATACACAACGTTTGGTATAATATGCCCCATCTCACTAGCGGATCCAAGGGGGGGCCGAATCGGCCGCGGCCCCCCTATTGGCGTCGAAAAAAAAGAAAAAAGAGGGGGAAAAAAAGAAAAAAGAAAAAGAAAAAAGAAGGAGAAGGGGAAGTATTTTTGAAGGTTTGACGAATTTTTTTTTTTGTCCCAAACCCCCCCCCCCCCCCCCCACTGAGCTACTTTTCAAGAAGCTGACGAGCCCGAAAAATACGGGTCAACCTTTTCCAAAAAAATTTTTTTTAGTTCCTACCCCCCCCCCCCCCCCCCCCCCCCCCCCACTGAGCGACTTTTCAAGAAGCTGGCGAGACCGAAAAAATACGGGTCTACCTTTTCAAAAACTTTCATTTTTCGGCCCCCTCTTTTACTCAATCCTGGATCCGCTCCTGCATCTCAACCCACATTTAAATTCATCCCGGCCACTGAAAAACAGGGGCGGATCCAGGGTTTTGTAAAAGAGAGGGCATAGAGCCGGAAAAGTACACAATTAAGGAGGCAATTTTTTTTATTGTGTACTTAATGTATGCCAGTTGGGTTTCAAAAGGTCCTGGGGGCCGCGGCCGAATAGCCCCCCCCCCCCCCCCCCCCCGATCCACTCCTGAAAAACCATTGAAGATGTACAGATGAATGATAGAGATCCTAACGAATTTGAGCAGTAGGCCTAACAGAAGCCCTTTTCCTTAACTTATCTAAGAGGCAAATCTTTGGGATTGACGGAAAAGCATGAGCAAATCAAGGATGAGTAACGGATTACATTTTCAGAGAAATTTCCTGCACATGATGGGTCTTCTGTTTGAATTTTTATTAGCAACAGCAAGTGCATAATGTTATATAAAAAGTTATCACAGAACTCCTTAGTTTTTTTTATATATATATATATATAATATATATAGACAAAATAGGAATGAAAAGTCCGTATACGATGAAAAAATTCGAATTTTCGGCCATAGGCCTTCATCAGGAAATGATGAAAATTTATTAGATAGGTACACAAAAGAGCGTGTACCTATCTAATGAATTTTCATCATTTCCTGATGAAGGCCTATGGCCGAAAATTCGAATTTTTTCATCGTATACGGACTTTTCATTCCTATTTTGTCTATAACTTTGCAAGTCCGAAGCAGAACTATATTTTTTTATATATATATATATATATATATATATATATATTAAGCGCATAGAGACATGCTCCGCAAAGCGTTATGCGCTATATAAGAATTGTTAATTATTATTATTATTATTATAATGTGTTGTTAATGTATTACTCATGAACATGAATAATACTCATGTACTATACAAAATATATTGAATTAATTTCACATTTCACAACGAAAATATACAAAGGTGTCACGTCTGGACGAAGAATAATTTTTCACATACAGTTTCTTTTCCTTTTCTCTTTCCTTCCCTTAAACTGATAGGAATTAGAGAAAGACCTCTTGAATTTGTAAATCCAAGTACAATAGATCTCCTAGCGTTTAAAAAAAATAAAAAATAAAAGTATATACCATTGGATAGAATATCGGAATTTAATCTGGCAAAAATAGTCAAATCTGACTGGTTGCCAGACAAAAAACAATCACCCCCCCCCCCCCCCCCCGTTCAAGCATATACATAAAGTACAAGGTAAGAATAGTAAAATATTCATTAAAGTATACAATGCACAAATCAAGTGTATAATTTAACCAAATATATAAGTCCATACCGAAATAAACTGTGAAATGTGTAGGAACCAACTAAAAAGCAAGGCTTGTAAAATGAAAGTTGGTTCCTACTGAGCTGGAGTGCATCCTAAAGCAATGAAGTGTATTTCAAATATACTTATAACAATATGCTTAGTAAACTTGAAATTCAAATTCTGCCAAGTTATTACTAAAAATAAAATAATAATAATAATAATACAGTACCATGTTTGATTTAATGAGCATCTAACCGGTTATTACAGGTTGAAGACTAATAAAAACAAAAAATAGTATCAGCTTAAATCTTAAATCTGCCTGAACGCTGATGAGTGAAAAGGTGTTTAATTGTACGAATGATGTTATTATGGTTGCAAAGTATAAGTAGTATTATACGTTATATTTTTGTAACAAGAAAGATTTCAGTCTATTTTTAAAACTGTATAGTGAAGGGCTAGTGATGAGTTCACTTGGAAGTTCGTTCCAGAATTTAGGTCCGTTATACTTAATTGTTTTCTGGGCGAAGACTGTTCTTGTTCTTGGAAGATGATAGGAGTGACTTTGTCGAGTTGGATAAGTATGGAGAAAATCATTTCTCATGAACAAGGTTGAAAATACATCAGGGAGGTCGTCTGAGGATAATTTGTACATAAAAACACCAACATTGAACAAAAACAATTCAGTTATTTTGAATACTTTGTTTGAGAAGAATAATTCGTTTGTATGAGCAAGAAATGGTTTCCGGTTGACTATTCTTATAGCGCGTTTTTGGATGTAAAGAATTCTATCAAGAAGAAGTAATGTGCTATTTCCCCACGCGAGAATGCCATAATATTATTGTATGAGTTTATCAAAGTACCATACAATGTGTGCAGAATATTGGTGGGGAAAAGGTCTTTAAGTTTATAAAGAATGCCAGTATTTCTCGAGAGTAATTTACACAAATAATTAATGTGGGATTTCCACGAAATTTGGTACATTCGGTTCGTTGTAAATTGACATTATTAATTATTATGTGACCGGGATATATGAATCAGATTGACAAATAGAGAGATAGACATGTAGGACATGAAAATGATGTAGTTGCTTAGAGGATCGCACACGTGCTGGAAATTGATTATTTGACTATTTTCGCCCCCCAAAAATAAGATAAGATATACATGTACATGTAGAACGGTTTCCAGTTTAGTAGTGAACTTATAAAATAACCAAAACAAAGAAACAAAAACATAAAAGGGTTACGCGAGTAAGTTAGATCTCTTTATATTTTAAACAGATAAATTGTAATGTCTGATGCTTATTAAAATCTAATTTCTTTGATTGTATATTTCAATCAGGGATAGTGAATACCAGGGTACATATTTTGGTCAACAGAGTGACAGGTTAGCTATCAGCTTGGAGCATTTAATGAGTTTTTGCGTTTTTATCATGAATGGAAAAATAATCGATAAGTAAGTGTGCTTGAGGAGTATACTGAATCGAAGCATTGTTCACGCTATTTTTTATAATACGATGCATATAACGTGAACAATAGCCTCACCAGACATTTACGGATTCGTTAAATGATCCGAAAAACAGCAGTACTCTCATTGAGAGCTCAGGTCAAATGGTTCATTGCTACTCAAAATAGATGACTGACGGCATGTATGAAACGAAAACAACAAACTATTACAAGCACCAAATAAACAAGCAAACAATAAATCATGTCAAACCAAGGATATATCCGTGTATTCTGCATCTAAAAGCTTGAAGACCATTATCTGAAACGTTATAACATTGCGAAGTCAAATGAGTCCTAACTTTAAACCCGATTATATTTAAGCTGGCGCCGGTGCCATTGGTACGATATTCCGAATATTCCCATTTCCCAACAATAAGAAATGATAGTGCACGCAGTGGATCCGCTAATGAAAATGCAGAGGCCGCAGGACCTGGGGGCTGCAGCCCCCTACTGTTTATTTTTTATATAGTAGAAACGCCTTTCATAATGCTTATGGAGTAGAAAATAATAGTATGCTCCTTTGCAAACTTAGCCCCCGCCCACTTTTTAAAACGCTCTGCGTCCCAAGAATACACCCTTTTAAGTGGCACCCCTGCTGCCATTACCCCAGTTCCTTCAACCACAGAAAACAACTTTTAGAATTTTTCCTACCTAATGGAGTTACCAACCCAACTCCTTACTGGAATATATGATATCGATTTTCATAAATTTTTTTATTCCGCCCCAGCCCCAGCCCCCCCCCCCCTTAACAGAGAGGTCTAGATAACGCCGCGAACTCCCTTAATAATAATATACGATCGCGACCAAAAAAAAAAATTCGTTTGATACAAATTGGCATTGTATATTGTGCAAGCAAATCTGCCAACAAGGCAATTTCATTATGGATTCCATGATAAAATGTACACATCTTGCAATATAGTCACGATGGTATAGTTAATCTCTTTATCACCTCAAGGCGACAACCGATTATGCATACCATCAATAGACTGGTCCTTTATTTCCAGGCCTGTCGATAAGAAGCTGAACTGAACAGAAAATTTAGGTTGAAGTTCGATAAAAGTTCAAACATATCTAATTGCTTTTGCAGATCATTTTTTTTATCACAGTTTTTTCCCCAATATATTTCCAAGCCAGTCGAATATGCAGGTCCCTCAAAATATTAAAACAAGCATTACTAGAAGTATTTTCTTTTCAAATAGGCCTATGTATGCGTAATACTTAAGACAGTGTTACTTTATGATAATCATCTTCAACTGTTTTTAATGATTTGATTTTCCAGCTTGATTAATTCATTTTAAAAGTCGATATAGTTTATCTCCTTCTTGTCATAATACGATGTAGGATTAGTGCCTCCACAGCAATATATTTTTAATTAAATGTGACCTGTCGATTCAGAAGAAAATGAACGTCATGTTGTAATCCAGAGAGAGAGAGAGAGAGAGAGAGAGAGAATAGGTGCATTTTGCTGCAGGTGAAATACCGAAGTGTATGGCCTTCTTGTTCTTTACCAATTATCAGTATATTTCTATCATTCTCTGCTCCCTCCCTGTCTTTTATTTCTATTTTTTGTAACCATTTGAGTTTCGAATAAAATTAGTCAAAGACGTACAAGCATAATACATGACCACCTCTCAGTATTAGCTTTCAAATGCCAGCTATAGCTAGGCCGATTGTGTATTGTTCTGCAATTGAAAGTTATCATCATAACATAACACAAGACAATGGATGATGAGTTGCCATTATGATTTCACCAACTGCTTGTTTGAACTTGAACACATTAACTGAATTCAGATTGTATAACCATGCATGTGTAACGTCACGAACACGCATGTAACTCTTTAAAGTGGCAGTAACCTGAAGTAGAGGTGATGTGGATCAATGGATAAGTCCCCGGACTGTGAACCACGGGGTCCGGGGTTCGAATCCCACCGCAGCACTAGCGTGCTTTGGCAAGACGTTAATCTCTCCACCCATGCAGGTGTTTATTCACAGAGCAGTTGTCACTGCAATGTGACAGAGCTACCATGAATTGTCCCTCACTGTGACTACCCCATGCCCCCACCCCCAGTTGAATGGGCAAGTCCAGGTTGTTATCTAATGTTATGCAATGCAGAGGAGATGCTATTTTTGACACTCCTGCATTGCCTCACCAAATGAACAGGATGTCATTGTTCTCACTATTTTTGGGAGTTTCCATCGTCCGAACTTATATATATATATATGGCTATATATAGCCAGGGTTTTAATTCCTGGTGTTGGAATAAGAAGAACGACACCATAACTCCAACTTCCATGTGTTCGAATGTACTTTATTCTGCGTCACATTATGGGTACCTGGTGGGATGCGAAAGTTAATGTCGTTTGCTTAGCAATGTGAGCGCCACGACCCATTGCTGGAATACTCCCAAGGGAGTGGAGAATGTGCGTACAATGTGTGCGGGCAAGCCAGAATCCGACAGGGTAATAATATATCTGTAAAGCGCCCGGAGACATCGCCGATGTATTATAGGCGCTATACAAAAGCGGAATATTATTATTATTATTATTATTATTATTATTATTATTATTATTATTATTATTATTATTATTATTATAAATTGCGCCATCAGTGATCATGCCCCATTCTAGTTTGTAGAAGCTTAGAATGTACCTGCAGGCAATTTCTATTTTTGCCAAGCCAAAAATAATAGTTTGAAATATAATAAGCCTATTGTCCAAACAATTTGTTTATCAAAATTCAACATAAAATGCATATAATATTCAAATTATAATCTTAATTTAGCAATCACTGTAATATGACACTGTTCAAGTTATACCAGTTTAATGCCACTTTAACATAAATGGTAGTAATTGTATATTGCACCTGTCACGTCCCTCGATAATAATTATTGGTGAACAGACCCTATGCTGAGATTGAATATTTCGAAAAATGACTTGTATTATTTTTATTGTCACGTATATACATTGTATGCATCACTGAAATTGGCAGACTGATATTAAAGCAGGTGCATGTTGTATGAGCCAAACAATCATCAAGTCGTTTAACGCCCCAATAGAATAGTGTAAGCAGGGGGTCGATTTGGGGTGGGGGCTGTGAGCCTAGTGGGTAGGGGACAGGCAGTGCTTTCCGTATTCCATATCGCAGATGGAGCAAACTTGATGGAGGTGTTGCGGTATATAGTGGATAAGCCACTGACTGTGGATTACAAGGTACAGGATTCGAATCCCTGCCACAGCACTATAGTATAAAGTCCTTTATCAAGACATTGCTCTACATTATTTTGACACACCCGATCCAGATGAGGTATATGGGTACCAGTAAAAAGTGATATCTTGCATCTGGCTTGTCAGGGCATCGAGGCTAGAGCTAATGATATTTCAATTATTGTTTATTATGGTGGCTCCTTGGAAAGCACTCATTCCGTCACGCGGCGGCGCCCCTGGCGCTCCAACATTGTCACGCCGGTCATAGTTGAGCTGCGGCCAAATGATGTAGCGCTCTAGTATAGCTAACATATATTGGTACCCATTTACACCCGGGTGGAGAGTACATGTGGATTAATATCTTGCCAAAGGACGTTTCGAACCCTCATCCTTTTGATTGAGAGTCAAGCGCGGCATACCAGCTGTACTAACTTCAGCCCAGTATAATGTACGAAAATTTCATGCATAATTATTTCTATTTCAATGATAATTGATAACGAAAGTAAGCTTACCAAGGGCTTGTCCGACATAGCAACAACTAATGTTACCTATTGCAATCTGCATTCTGACTACTGAACTACAATACCTTCTAAGAGGTGTATGAAACTACATCGAGAATAGGTGATTGAATCCCCGGGAGTTGAATAGATGAAGGTGAAGGCCCCCCCCCCCCTGTAAAATATTTTGTCTCCTACAATGTATATCAGTTTGTGGCTCAGCTCGCCCCTACCCCCTACCCCTTCTTCTAGAAACGGTGCATGAATTCTATGAAAGAAAGAGAGGGCAAAAGAAGAGAGGAAGATACAAATAGATGAAATAGATAGAGTGAGAAAGAGAGAGAGAGAGAGAGAGAGAGAGAGAGAGAAATGTGGATTGGCCATGTGTTTTTGATACATAGATGATGTGGACTCTTCGTAAGATATGTTTTTTTCACATTCTAAACACCCAGCTAGATATGTTTATTCCCATACAAAGAGAAAATAATAGAAATTACAAAAGGTCCCCGAGACTTCCATGGATATCTAAGTCTCTACTCCGGTCTCGGAAAAATAATCTTTATTATAAGTACAAATCAAAAGGTACCGACAAAACTAAACACAAATATACATCCTATAAAAATACTTTGACTAAAATCATACGTTTAGAAAAGAAAAATTACTTTATAAACCAACTTGAACTACATAAACATGATATGAACAACAGGTGGAAAGTCCTAAAAGAAGCAATGGACGTTGCAAACAATAAAGCTGTTACAACGGAAATCACAATTAACGATGAAATTGTACAGTACAGGAGCCTGTCAACATTGCCAATATATTTAATACCCACTTTTCATCCATAGGGATAACCTTGCAAAAATTATACCTTCTTCCAATAAACATTTTACAGATTTTCTTGGTCCAGCTAACCAGAATTCTATATTTTTACTCCGACATATACTCATGAAATTATAGACATCGTTTCAAATCTAGAAAACAAGAAAAGTTCCGGCTACGATGATATCAACAATGTTATCCTTAAAGCCATCATTCTATTTATAGTAGATCCCCTGGTTCATATATTTAATTTGTCTTTACTACATGGGCAAATTCCCAACTCAATGAAAATCGCCAAAGTTATTCCTTTAAAGGGGGACAAACTAAATCTAAACAACTATCGACCGATCTCCTTGTTATCTTCTTTCTCTAAGATCTTGGAAAAAATCATATATATTAGAACAGTTGCCTTCCTAATAGATCATAATGTTTTCTCTAACTTTCAATTTGGTTTTAGGGGAAAATATAGTACCATTCATGCTTTATTGTGTTTTGCGGAGAAAGTAGCCCATGCTATTGATAAATCCTCTCATATTTGGTTGGTATTTTTCTGGACTTCTCCATAGCCTTTGACACAATAAACCACGATATATTACTTTATAAACTTTCCCCATTATACGGTGTACGTGGGAAGGCTTTGGTTCAGGTTCTTTCTAACAGAAAGCAATGTGTCTCTTTAAACGATTGTTCACCAGATTTGTGTAATGTCAGCTGTGGTGTTCCACAGGGAACCCCCCTAGGTCCACTTTTATTCATTTTATATATAAATGATTTCTGCAGATCATCTCATATTTTATCTTTTATACTTTTTGCTGACGACACGAATCTGTTCTTTTCCCACAATAATCCATACACTCTTGCGCAAACGGTTAATTCTGAACTATCGAAGATTCTACAATAGATTAGAGCAAACAAACTTTCATTTAATCTTAAAAAAACCGAATATATGTTGTTCAGTAATACTATAGACTCACTGCCAATCAATACTGAATTCGATGACTTCCCGTTGGAGAGTGTTTCTTACACTAAATCTTTGGGTGTAACAGTTGACAATAAACTTTCCTGGAAGTATCATATTGACAGAATCTGTAAAACTATTTCACGTAATATTGGTGTCATGAATAGATTAAAAACACGTCTCCCTTCTTCTTCCTTACTTATGCTTTATTCCATTCTGGTCTTACCATATCTACATTATGGACTCCTGGTGTGGGGCAATACACACCAAACTCTGTTAAAAAAAATTAAGAAATCTCTTCGTATATCATTTGCATTTCTCATACTTTCGCTCCCATACGGATCCTCTTTTCTTTGAAAATAAAATATTGAAAATTAAAGATATGTATCTCATTCAGTTAGGCCAGTTATATGTATTCTTATAAAAACGACATGCTTCCTTCCGTTTTTAATTGATATGTTTACCCAAAATAAATACTCCCAGAAGTACCCAACCCCGCGTTTTTGTAATGACCTCTACTGAGAACCATTCAAGCTCAAAAAACGTTTATTTATACAGCCCCCAAATTTTGGAACTCTCTTCATAATGACATTCAACTGGCTCCCTCACTTAATTCATTTAAGAGGAAATTGAAATTGTCTCTTATACTTCCTTACAATACAAATTAAATATCAGTGCATTGTCAAATCACGTCTTGCCTAATACGTCTTTCTTTACGCTCTAATATGGTCACTACCGCTGTAGTATGCACATCGCTCTCTCCTTCTCTCTCTCTCTCTCTCTCTCTCCTTTCTCCTCCTCTCCACCTCTCCCCTCTTTTTCTTTACTCTTCACATATATGCAGCAATATTTTCTATCCTTGTATTTTTTTCTATCCTTGTATTTTTCTATCCTTGTAACTTCCCTTGCTTTATTTTCTGTTGTCTTGTATTTTTTGTTTCTATTATGTTCACTATACTATACGTGTCGTAACAAGTTTTCAAATTATGGATTTATAATTATATTATCATTCTGACACTTTTTGGTAATCTTCTATGTATATTTATATTTTTTTCTAGTCAAGATATTTACATGTTACAAAAATTATGTTTGTCATTACTTCGAGGGATCCACATTCTACAAGCTCTGCTTTTCAGTGGATCCCTCCATTTCCACAGGTTTAAATTAAGAAATAAAAAAGAACTAAATACTGGATTTTTATGTATACTTTCTATTTTATACCTTAAACGATGTAAAATGTATTATATTATTGAATATTAAATTGTAAATTTGATATTTTGTCTAAATCACTGTTCTGTTGGAAATGAAAATAAAACTGAAACTGAAACTGAAAACTGAAAACTGAGAAACTGAACTGATAGAGAGAGAGAGAGAGAGAGAGAGAGAGAGAAGGGGGTAGGGTGGGGTATAGTAGAGACAGATATATGAAGCACAATTTCAATGAAATGATATACACGTCGCTAAGTTCAAGGATTGTGTAAATTGAGACCGTCGATGAAACTACCCGCTCCCACCCCCTTAGATTCGTTAGTGCCAATGGCTGCTCAGGGGTTGGGGTGATTGGGCACGCCCCTCCGGCAAAACAAACTGATATCTGGTAAATTTACTAGTAGACATTTCTAAACTTGGCTGGTTAACAAAATGTGAAACATCGAATTTGATATGAAGGTGTGTGAATGTAGGAGAGGGTGCCATCCCCCCCCCCCCCCCCTCATGATCCAACACTTGATTGAAGCCCCTGACTAAAGGGTATGCCATATTACATGTATAAGCCTTTGTGTAAACGTTATGTTGTATGTTGTTCTGTTAAAGAAAAGGTATTGATGTTTTTTTGCTCTCACGATATCATCACAAGACGAAATAGCATTTCACTTGGAGGACCATGTGAGTTTAACTTGACAAAAATTAATGAACTCGTTTGACGCCCGGTTCAATCCCCTGGCCACTCAGGACATTGATCCACGCAGACCATGCAGACAGATAATTGTATTAACCGTTATTTTAATCATCTTGTCACGTCACATGTCCGTTTCCAGGCCCCGCCTTCTTTCCTGTAGCACACGGTACTTCAAAATCCAGGGTTGTGAGCCTTTTTGATTAGCTATAGGCCTAGTTTACAGCCTGATTTAAGGGTAAAAAAAAATCATCTAAATGCAACTTCTGCAAGTGCCCTGATAGCCTTGTCCTTCCAATTCTTGAATCAGAACAGGCCTATCATTATGAGTATTTCTCATGCATCATGACGGAACGGGCAGAAATATGAGAAAGGCAGAAAATGAGTATCAACAGAGTAATCGACACAAAGCTCCTAACCGTTTAAGAAAGAAAACTATAATAATTAATTATGTGACCACCTTGATCTTTTTTTTCGGGGGGGATGGGTTAATTGGCTGTTCGAATTAAGGCATAAGGGAAATTTGTGTGACCCCTACCCCTTCTATATGAACTTCCATTATTGTAAGGCACTCCTCGATCAGTGGACTTATTCAAAAGAAATATCAAATTTCAATTTATACGAAACTACTAAAGGAGGATAAAAGGCAAAATTGAAACTCAACCACAGTGTATGTAGGCCTGCATGCCGGATTGTTTAATGTTGGACAGGTAATTGGTGATGATGTCAACTGACGTGAATAACATTATGTAGGCCTAAAATACTTTGAAGTAATTATGTGCATGATAATTTATTCAACATGAATTTGCACGCGATACCTATATTATACCATGTGCATAGTCAAACCGCGCCCAGAATGGGTGCAACCAAAAGCAATTTGTTATGTTTTCTCTAGACTCTCTTATTGCTTTGTGGGCGTGACCGCGCAGCAGCAGCTGAGAAAACCACCGCCAGCTCGAACGTGATTGTCATGCCTTGATACAATGGAGAGGGGTTGTCCTTGTTTTGTTAATGTTTATCATTTCCAAAGAAGTAAAATGTAGGAGAACTTTTGTAATCTGGTGAGCAAGGTTCGGAAGATGCCTGCCACTTTTCTCTGATCTTCCGACACTGACGGGTGAAGCTCTCTGAATTATTTGTGATATTATTTGTGTATCGACCAGAATACAACACGAAAATGACTGAATGGGGATACCGTGGACACTGCGGTAAGTCTTGAATTGGCTGTGACATGCTTGACTGTGCAGCTAGCTGTGCTAAGCCGGCGCGGTGCTACGCCGCCGCAGCTAAGAAAAAAAAATTAACATTACCGGTAGATTCACTGATTGTACATGTAATGATGTATTCGGTTATCAAAATCTAAGTTTTAGTAATTGTGAGTGCTCTGTCCTTCCACAGGTCAGTTTTCAACTTGTAACTTAGCATTTTTGGCATAATCGTGATATAGTCCCCACCATACCCTAACCCTAACCCTAACCCTAACCCTAATCCTAAACCCTACCCTAACCCTAATCCTAATCCTAAACCCTAACCCTAACCCTAAAACCTAACCCTAATCCTAAACCCTAACCCTAATCCTAATCCTAAAAAAAATTAGATTTTTTGAAGCGGGGACTATTTCACGATAATGCCGCATTTTTAATTATGTTTGCTTTATTTTTGTGTGACTGAGTGACTTAATTAAAACAAACATGATATAAAACTAAAAAGATAGCGAGAGATGGTGACTGGTGTCAACAACAATTGACAAAAACTGAAAAGTTCATTTATGACATCTTTCTGTTGAATTGCAGATCTGATTAGTAAATGTATTGCCAATTGTTATCTTACACTACAGTTAGTTTAGTTTTATGTGTTTGCAAGATATTACCATCTACATGTAGATTCAATGTGAAAAGCTTACAGCATACAGGGTCTAACTAGGGTAGAAATGTGTGAAAATTGTAGGATTAGCTTGGAGCCCTTTATGATAGCATACCTATCAATCATTCCTGTCGAAAGTGAAATTCTTTGAGGTAAATATATGATGATGGAGAGAAGTCTGTAAACTGGGCCATGCATGTACATTTACACACATGCCTTACGACTCATATACTTGTACACTGTGGAGGCGGGGATTGGATGCGTGAGTTTCCTGCTTTCTGTTCCTGATGAGGCACTCAGTTGGGCAAATCCAAATGTTCTCTAATTCTCCTCTAATTCTCCTCTACTCCTATTTTTGAAAGAAAAGTTTCACTTAGTGTGTATGGTTTAATATTTATATGTACTTGCTACCCACATGATTTTAAACTTACTATCATTATTTATATCAGCCCCTCGTGGGACTTGAACGAGCTGATACTACCTTTAAAATCTACCTTTAAGTTGTTAACCTAAATAAAGTTTACGCACCAAAAAACAAACATGCACATGAAGTCATGAATATGCTCTGTCGAGACTATGTTTGGCTCCTCCAAAGCTCTCTCCTACATATTGGAGGAGAGGCTAAAAAGTCAAAATTGTCATAAAACTCTCCCATCCAGACAGATTTTGCTGTCTAGCACCTAGACAGAAATAAATGTCTGGTTGTCTGGAATGGGAATTGTATGACATTTGCAAATCTCACCCAAAGAAGGTTATGGCCAATTCTTTTATAAAAATGACAGTTGACAAAACTTCCTCAATTTTTACAAAAGTAATTTTTGTTTAAGAATTCTCCAAATCAGACAGTTATTTCTGTCTAGCATGGACCAGATGTATGAACCCTCCATATAATACCTAGACTTGCAAAGTTGTGAGTACTGTTGCTGACATGTTGTTGATTAAAGGGCAGGTTGAGCTCTTGGAAAGGTGAAAAATAATCTGGGAGCTTTATCATTCCTTTTATGTCAGTTTGGAAGAACATCATAATAGAAATGTCCCCTGAAAAGGATTTCTCTTTAAATGCCCTTACATTAAAAATATGACCATAAATAGCTGAAGTGTTCGGGCCGAATCTGTGTGCAGTCCCAGATACCCATTTCTGTGTGTGGTGCATGTACTTTTGAGCAAATTTGGGTTGATTTCTTATCATTTTGATGATTCCAAAACGTGACAGTATACACCAATCCTTATTTAGACATGATCTTTTCCCAATTAGAGTTGGTTTCTTTCACAATGTAATCGCATGACCAGAACTCATCTTTATCCTTTTTAATGACCCTACTATTAGTATTGCACACAACCAATGTACATTGTCTATTTGAAGCCAGAAGGGCATAACTTTAATTAGAGTATATGAACTAACGCCCTTTTGGCTCTAGACGGACGATAGATTCATATTACTTTACCAAGACAATGGAATCATTCCTTGCATCAAAAGTACCTGCAAATCTAACTCTTATTGCGGAGGGGCCCCTCATACTTGTGCAAGGTTATTTGCTATAAAAATGTTTTTCAAAATATATATCAGTCGCTGTCTACTGCCCTAAACAGCTGAAGCAGGGTTACATAACGGACAATGTGGCTTTTCACTCGTGTACATGTATGCTCTGGTGATATTGGCTGATATTGGCATAGCCCCAAATACGAATGACCCTTGTGT
The DNA here is from genome assembly GCA_025617745.1 of Heliocidaris erythrogramma. Taxonomy (NCBI): domain Eukaryota; kingdom Metazoa; phylum Echinodermata; class Echinoidea; order Camarodonta; family Echinometridae; genus Heliocidaris; species Heliocidaris erythrogramma. The sequence continues at coordinate 42,117,684 of CM046866.1, forward strand.
ATAAAAGGAGGGGGATGCAAAATTGTCTCAAAAACTTCATGACAGACAAGGATTCTATTTTGCACCCCAAAGGCCAAATAAGTAATGAAAACTAGCCAAAAATAGCAACAATTTTGGCAAATCTTGATGTTGAAACTGGCTTGCTGGAAAAGTTGTCTATTTTGATGTATGTGTCCAGCCCAGTAATGATGTACATGTACGTCCAAGTATTTAATTCTATTTATTTCTCAGTTGTTCATCACTTGCATAAGTCTGTTATTTTTTTCTTTCTATGTAACGCCGATACATACCTGTTCATATGTATGTCTACTACAATGTACTTTCTGTTTCACATGACTGGAGAATCTTGTCTCCTACTTGTAAACTACACTTTGTACTGTACAATGTTGAGCACTGTGAAACTGTACCATACAGCTTTAATGTTGCATGTGTCTGAAATGAGAACCTGGGGACTCCCTCCTTCTGAACAATCTAGACGTGAACATGGACATGATTAATTTTCAGTCATCGAAATATGATTTGAATTTCTTCTATTGCACAAATATTTTAGATGTCATTGAAAGGAAGGGACCAAAATAAGAGAACTCGAGAGAAAGAAAGAGAGAGAGAGAGAGAGAGAAACAGAGAGAAAGGAAAATGTTATTTATAGTAACGCTCTCTTTCTTGACTATATATTACCGTCCATGGATGCCATGTCAATTTCAAATTGCAAATTTAGAAGACAAATGACGATGCAAATTCATTTGACCTCGCTTGTTAATAATATTCAATTTGCTTTTTACAAGAAATTCTCAAATTGTATGATTCAATTACTTACAGCTGGTGATGGAGTATTCCCTGTATCACCTGTCCTGTGTTAACAGAGTAGGAGCGTAATGTATGCATGAAAGTTTATGGTATGTGTCAGATTACATGACAGCTGCCTGCATAATATTACTATTTAGAGAAGGAGGGTTATTCCACGTAAAAGCTGCACATTTCTTTGCTTGAACCTTTCACCAGTCTTTTATTTTTTTATTGTGTGCACCCAATGTCGTCATCTCCAAGTGCAGAATATGGTCCTTTAAAACTTTCATTGCCAGAAATGTGAGGAATTCAGAAAAAAAATTATCAAAGTAACTTTGTTACTGACATTCTTTTGTTTGAGCTTTCATTCATGTTCAGTGTGTGAAAAATAGTTATTACTAATAGCCATATGCTAGTAAGTGTACTATGTGACCTTTCAGATATCAATCAGAGGGAATATGATACTTATCATTCCATGCAAAAAGTGTAGCAAAGGAAAAAATAATGACCCTGTCTACATTCTGCATGCATATATGTGGAATTTTCCCAATTTTGAGCAAATGTCTGACTGTACATGCAGTTTATTCTTGAACTGCTCATTGGCTGAATGAACTTTATTTCTAGTTTCTCATTCCCAAGCGGCTTTCTGTTTCCATTTTAATCACCTGCATATATTTATATGTTGCATGTATTTGACATTTTTATGTGAACATGAGGTGAAGAAAAATGGGTATAGACCTACATGTAGGTAATATTTTGAACCTTCTCAGTGCATAATTACAGTTTTATAAGTGCATTGGAATGTACCCCATGTACATGTAGCGTTTGTATTAGATGTACTGGTACATGTGTGGGGAAAATTTCTTATTTAACAGGGAACCCTCTCCTCCTCACTTTCGAAAACTCTTCGCAAGAAACAGAAATATAAAATTTACGTGTGGAGCAGTGGAGCAGTGAAATGCAAATTGATAGTATTGCCTAATCATGATCTCTCTTTCTCCTGTTTAGTTTGATTTTCTTTCCTTTGTCCTTTGTTTGATAATGAATCGCATCAGTTTGCTATGTACAGTAATACTAGGAGTCTTGGAACCCTTGACTTTTTGAGGTGCTCTTGTATATATGAACTTTGCACTGGAGCTAGGTCCCTCCATGATAAATCATCCCCCTCGCATTCCATTTTGGTAGTCGTGCAGTGTTACACATCCAATTCTAGAAATGTAATGATGGTGATGATTGAATACTGTTCTTTGACTTGACCTCTCCGGGTTCTTAGAATGCCATCTCAAAGTTTCTTGGACTGGAGTTTAAAGAATGATTATACCAGATGTCCAGTACATAATGTAAAACCATTTGGTCAAAGCTGAAGGGGTCGAAGATGTTTCGTTTTTAAAATTCTTTAATACACCTACATTTAGGAGGGAAAAACACAAACCCCATCATTTCGCTGTACAATACTTGTATTTTCATGAAATCTACTTATTTTAGACTATTTATAAAAGAATTTATCCATCACAGCTTAATATTTTGTATTATCATAAGTAATTTGCCTTATAATGTGTAACTCCTGAATGAATTACTGAATTATATCTAAAATTTTATAAAATTTACAGATAAAGTTCTGTACTTCACTGTAAGTAGTTATAAATGTTGTTATTTGGTCTTGAAATAGAGTAGAAGCACAAAGAAAATACACTTTGACCAAAATAGTTACATTGAGTAGCATTGTTTTACATGTAGGCTTACCTTTAAATTGAAAAATGAAATACAAATACGATGGAGAATGTGGTATGATTTTTCACAGTATTGCATTGTATCTGTATGGATTGTTCAGATCATGCATTATTGATGTCACATGTGGCCATGTCAAAAATAGAACCAGTCAAATGTTTGGCATTAGCATTGAAGGTACCCTCTGTCATTTTAGGGGAGGATGGAATTTAACTTAGACTGTAATCTGCCCGTAATAATAAGTATTGTATTGTTTTTCTGCCCAACTGATAGGATACAGATTTATATTTATAATGTAAGCCTGTACTGTAGAAAAGATCCACTTCCTCTCTTGCTTGCCTTATTAAAAATGAGTTAGATACATGTAAATCTTGATAGCGTGATGCTTTCAGTAAATTTAAAAAAAAAATTGATAGAAACAGTTCTTTGCGTGTATGTAAAAATAAGTTGCATAACAGTAACGTTCAAATAAATGTACACGTGTCCTATGAGGCAGGAAAACCTCAAAGTGGAAAGCCTGACTGTGATGGCAAGGTTGACTTCTATTTCTTTGCTTTTTGCATAAAACTAGAGAAAATCACATTCCATGAAGTTAAACATGCAATGAAGAGTATGAAAGGGCGAATCATTATATGCTCTCCCAATAGATGCATTTAATACATGTAGTTGATACTCGGGGGCCGTATTCTGAAAACCATGTTAACTTTTATGTTAGTAAAACAATGTTAATTGTCATAACAAATCAAAATCAGGACAAGTCATTGGTTAATGATTGCGCAAAGATGGCTGTGCCCGTGTAAAGTTAACAAAGACACCTGCACAAGCACCAATGATTAGTGTTTATTACGCGCAATTGCAGTTGGTTATGACTATTAACACTTTCAATCCCAAATTATGGTGAAATGTTCAGATATGTTCTGTGATTTTTTTCTGCACTATTTTCATACTAAATATGACAGAAATTTTTTAAAAAGTGGAAAAAAATGTAGTGTTAATTAAATCACTGAATAGGGACTCAAAAGTCCCATCAGACAGGAAAGGGGTTAAGAATGCATGGCATTTTTTTACAAACAAGCTTAGTCTGATCTGGGACTGAAAAGTCCTGTCGGCCTTGAAAGGCCTTTTCTTTTCCTTAACATAAAAGATTTAACATAGTTTTCAGAATACCGCCCCTGGACATCAAAGATAAGTTCAGTAAAACATCAAGGTAAGGATTAAATCTTTTTCAACCTACATGTACCTGGGTGCTTGTACATTGCCCTAGGTGTGCATTAGTTCCATTTTTGCACAAACTGTGTACAACCATGCAAGTCATTATGCGAATTTTGTATAATGTCAGTTTTGCCCTAGGGAGTATAAGAAGTGTTTACTATATGGCCATGAGCATGGATGCGTGAACATGACACGTAATCAAGAAGCCAAATGTTGTTGTAATATTATTATCATTAAATTTGGATCAGTATGAGGATCACAAAGGTGTTAATTCAGCATTCTAATCAATTTATTTATTGTTGTGATGCTTCCGCATGAAGAAAGCTTCAGGAATCAAAGATGTGCCGCTCTGTTTGAAATGATTCTGTTTTGAAAACAACTAGGCTTGAATAGAAGTGAGAAAAACCAAATTAGATTTGGTTGCATTCTTTTCGTACAGCTACCCCACTGTAGACAATTGCATCTGAGTTTGATCAAGGAGCTTCAAGCTCCTTAGTTTGATATTGCGCTACCTATATTCTAAAGGCACTAAGGTGCTGTATGCTCAAAAGATATGAAATCGATACCTGGGAGTTGGCTTTGGGATTCCATTTCAATCAACGCTGGGATCAGAGCGGTATTCAAATTATCCAACCAGGGACTAAGGTTTAATGTGCATATAAATGATTCCTCTGCATGCCTGGAAGTTTAGAATTTGTCAAAGGACTGTCTCATATCTCTCTATTCTCTTCTTCATCTTCTTCTTCTTCCCAAGCCAAGATGTTTGTTCATCCGTGTCTGATTGCACATTCACACATCTGTTTTTGTTATAAGTACAGTTCAATCAATGGGGGTTAGATGCAGTGCTTGGAATATGTGCCACCATTTAGATGATGGCAAGGTTAAGATTAATGACATCCCATTCGACTGGAACAATCTTGTTTGATGCGCTTCAGACTAGAAAGTTCACCCTAATGGCACATTCAATAGATTATCTAGTTAATGCAAACTAATGTCTTCCCCATTAGAATTGACAGCTTTCCCTTCCATTGTCTCGCTGAAAAAATGATGACCTCACTCGCACAATAGCAGATCGTATGATAATGTTTTTACACGTCATTATATTGGGGCTCCTCTGAAAAGAATGTTAGGAAATGGGTATGTTGCCTTGATTAACTCTCATCTTTTTAATTCTGACCTATTCTATAGATCTATATTCTCAGCAGAATTTCTTGTGAACAAAGTAAATATTACACAAGTATATAATGTGAAAATGATGTAAAAAATTATACAATATAAGTAGAGAATGGAGGTAAATATGATTTTAACAGAATGTAGGCAGAGGCATATTGGAGATGCAGATGCATTTGTCATGTTCAAAGTAGGCTGGGAGGGGGGGAGGGTACATGGAGAGGGTACAATGTAAGTGCCACAAATATGAAATTTTCTTTCAAAAAAAAGGAGGGTTAGTAGATAATTAGGACGCTTTAATAATCCAAGATGACTTCTGGCATTATCTTCTGAATTTTCATAATAGTCTGTCATCCAAACATAGTAACCCTGAAATAGCTTGATTGAAATTGACCTGTGAAAAGTGGTATGTCAGCAAAGTCCATTAAGTAATGGATTTAGGTGGGATGTGGACTGATCTACTCCTTCGCTGTCTACAAGAAGTTTCACGATTAGGTTGTTGTTTTTAGACTTATGCACAACCTGGTAAGTGTATGAATTAAATGGAAGCTAACATGTACACCGTATAGTGATAGAACAGAGGTAAAATAAAGGTAATTATATCAATCCCTGACTAGTCAGCTAGTGCTTGCCTGCACGGTCACAGTGAAGCATAGTGTCACGATCACATGGGTATTGTTTTTTAATGTATGAACTGATTTTTGGTATTGAAGTTAATGGGATGGGTTAATTTGAATTTAAATCTATTATACATGTATATATGTAGACTTAAAGTTTGAAAACACATTATTCATAGCATTTATATCTAGCAATTGTTATATGTTGTAGCAACATGCTAACATACATGTGTATTCAAAGTGTTTACAAACTTTAGAATAAAGTTGAGCTCTGGGCCTCTGGTCATGCAATTACATTGTGAAAGAAACTGTCTCAAAGCAATTGGGAAAGGTTGATCATCACGAGTGGCATGAATGTTCGGCCCGAACATTTCATCTATTTCTATTCATATTTCGATTATGAGGGCATTTGAAGAGCAATCCTTTTCAGGGGACATTTCTACTATGATGTTCTTCCAAACTGACATAAAAGGAATGATAAAGCTCCCAAATTATTTTTCACCTTTCCCAGAAGTGAAGCTTCCCTTTAAAGTCTGCGTAGCTACATGAATTTAACTTTAAATTGATCATCCCATGAACTTGAGTGTCAGAAATTACCTCATCCAGCCGCAAATAGTACTCCATTTATGTGTCATTGTTACATCATGCGTCATTGTGACATTACAGGTTGTAACAGGGCTCATCCATGATAGAAGACTTGGCAAACTTCATGATCAGAAAACACTCTCGTGCTCTGCTGACGTTGTCGAAGACAATCCGCACAATTGAGATTTTAATGCGAAGCATTGTCACCAAGGAAACCCAGAGAAATTAATCTTAAAACATCTTCTGCTGAAAACGAGAGCTCTCGACCCACTTTTCCTAGGCTATAGATTGCTTGATAAGGTTTCCTTTATCTTTGGTTTGCTGCATATTTAAAGGTACTAATGACATTTTGAAATATGAATGTTAGAAAGTCTGACCAAAACTTGGTGATAGGATACAAGATTTTATGGATGTTGACAAGGGTTTGCATTCTTTTGAAATAAGTTCTCTGGTTATTATGGTATTAATTCAAAGTGATTTGTATCATAGTGTAAGAGAATTCTTTTGATTCTAATTGAAAATTAAGTAATCAACATTAAATTTCCCTTTCTAAACTTTGATCAGTTTTCTTAGAAATTTCATGGATGTTTTACCTTAAAATCTGAGACATTTTGATAAACGAATACATATCTATGTCTCAAAATGTTGAATAGAACCTTTAAAGGGACTGAAAAGTCGCCAATCGTGGTGTTTCGGGGCTTGGCCCGGCTTGGGTAATATTCAGGAATCTCTGTACATCTTCGGTAAACGAGCACGCAATTGCAGTGATATGCATTCGACCGAAGAAAGACGAAACTCAACAACCCATCTGATAAACTACCCCACCCTCGACGGCACTTTTGTTCGCTGCTCCAAGATTGTTGTTATGCACGTCCTTGCAATAGGGGCAGGCAAGCATGTCTGTTACCAAACTGTTGCTCATACCTGGTTTAATAACTCAACATAGTATTGAAATCAATCCTCTACAGTTTTCTGTTTCTCTCTTCATTATGCTGTGTCATTGTCAACCTCCTCTCTCATACTCGTCAATCTCCCTTGTGCCTCTCTGTTTGCAAGTCTTCCATCTTATGTTTCTTTCTGGGTCTTGTCCCTGTGTCTCTGATATCATTTTCCTTCTCTGGTCTCCATTCTCCATTACTTAATCTTGATCTCTCATCTCCCATCTATTTTTTCTCTATTTCTTCCTCTTTCTCTATTTCTTAATCTTTCTTTCTCTCTCTCTCCCTCTCTCTCCCCCTCTCTCTACCTTAGACTTTTTCCCATTCTCTCTTTGTCTCTGGCTCTCTGCATCTCTCCCCTTTCTTTTCCACTTTGTATTCTACCCTGTCACTTTCCCTCTCTTCACCTTCTCTCTGTCTCTGTCTCTCCTCTCTCTCTTTCTCTTTCTCTTTCTCTTTCTCTTTCTCTTTCTCTCTGCCTCCACCCCCTCTTGCTTTCTTTTTATCCTGCCAAACTCTTTTCTCCTCTCCCCCCCCTCTCTCTCCCCTCTCTCTCTCCCTCTCTCTCTCCCTCCCTCTCTCTCTCTCCTCTCCCCTCCCTCTCCTTCTCTCCTCTCCCTCCTCTCCTCTCCTCCTCTCCTCTCCTCTCCTCTCCTCCCTTCTCCTCCCTTCTCCTCCCTTCTCCTCCCTTCCTCTGCACTCCCTTCCTCTCTATTCATCCCACCCTTGCTCTCACTGCCTCCCCTACCCCCTGCGATCCAGCAATGTCGATCTCACACCCGTCCCTTTCCTCTCTCTCTCTCTCTCCCTCTCTCTCTCTCTGTCCGTCTGTCTCTTTCTTCCTCTCCCTCTTCCTCTCCTCCCCTCCCTGCCGCCTCATCTCTCTCTCTCTCTCTCTCTCTCTTTCTCTCTCTCTTCTACCTTTTGTGCCCCTCACCCTCTTTCTCTATTTCTCTCCCTCCCTTATTTCAATTTGTGATGAAATTGAAGACATCCTCAAACATTTCACATTATCAATTCCAGGATGCTGCATAATTCGTAGTTGTCACAAGGGGTGTAACGATCACAGTTGTGGGCAGTAGCCTAACGTCCAGAAATCAGCATATTGCTATCTGGATAAATAAAACTGAAGTTGAACTCTCATTTTTGATAAATTTCAGATGTCTGTAAATGTGAGACACATTTACCTGCCCACTGTGGGGGAAAAAAAACCACATCAGTTTATAGTGTGATCAAATTACTTGTCTTAATGACAGAATATATTGCTTACAGGCCATCTAAAAGGTTTTCTATTATCCTTTTAATTTACTCTATTTCTCCCTCTTGTACGTAAGATCCATGGTCATATGCATGTACTTTGTAGAATATACAGGGCTTGATACTAACATGGACACCCAAAATTTAAAACAAATTAAAATAGGGCTCAATGCATACTGACCCTAAAATTTAAATCCAGACCCCCAACGAGAAAAATTAGTGTGGAGCCCTGGAATATATATATATTGTCAAGATGACTCGTTAAAACTTGTACATGTATGTTCTGACATTATGCATGTGCACGTTGTGGGAATTTGCACCGTTCACTTGACATTCCCTGTTTGTACATTGTCACTCTCACATGGCACGTCAAAGACCGTACCAGTCGATGACGTCGTCCCATGTCAGGCAAGTGACACCTCATGTGCAATGGCCAATACGCTTGTCACATGAAGGCATGATCTTGACAGTAAAGACATGCTAAGGTGTGGTGTATAGCTGTCTCGCCAACCTGCCAATCTCCGCCTTTAGTGGATTCATGGAAGCTTGTGTGTACAAATCACTTGTGGTCTGTTAGAGATTGTAATGTGGTCTGAAGTAGTGATAATTAATTGTGGTCTGTGATAGATTTAAATGTGACCTGGAGTATGGGAGGGATGTATTATAAGTTTCTCATCTGGAAGATGAATCGGAATAAAAGTAATTGTTAGCTTCCCATCCTCGCCCACTTTTTCTTATTTTAGATTTTTGTTTTGATGTGAAATAAAGGAAATAAAGTGAAACCTGTGTATAAAGACCACTCTAGGGAGACAAGAAAAGTGGTCTTTATTAGCAGGTGGTCTCTATAGACAGGTTCCTTTAATACACGTATCAATGAGAAACGTTCAATGAAGGGAAACAAAAATTGTTGTCTTTATAGACAGGTAGTCTTTATATACAGGTGGTTGCTAAAGCAGTTTTGACTGTATAGAGGCAATGAAGTAACAAAATTCATTGATAAACTGTAATTTCATCTTGTTTTGAGCCTCTTTGCATGGACAAATGGAATATCAGGATGACTGATTTTGTTTTCATTGACTATTTATTTTTGTTTTTGGAAATGTGTCAACTGTCGAACAACACAGATCCCCAACTTCTCATTTTCAGAAAATCTGGATTAGGGACTATTAATCAGCCGTAGAGCTTGCATGGCTGAAGTGTAGTACCTGTGAGGTGTGACACACCAGTCTCCAGCTACCTCGTTACTTGCAGAGAGAATCCACTCCAGTATGACTCTAGGGATCTTTTTCATGATTTCTCATTTCTATATAAGCACTTGAAACTGGAACACTTTGAAATATTAGCACATCAATCATTTTGACTACAAGTCCTCGTTTTGTGTTTTAACGTCTGCTATTATTGCAGCAAAAGCTGTAAAACCATTTTGCCGAGCCATAACATTTATTGTGTCTTTATTTGCTGATGACTGAGGCAATATTTGCCTGTCTGTTATCTGTATACACTCAAATAGCACTTCAAACATTTATACCCCTAGATATTACTGCGAAGTTAGTCATTGAGCTGTACTGTGAACCATGCCAGAAATGACTTATTTGGGGAAATCGTTTCTAATCCAATGACAGTATGAAATTATTATTATCCTTTTGCATAGCTGCACAGGTCATACTTTCTACTTCATGACAAGCTATTCACCTCACAGTAGTTTGCAAAAAACTACAGATTAGAGGTCTATATTTGGTTCAGATGGTTAATGCAGTGAAGAATAATGCGTTTGAATGCAATGAAATATACATTGTATTAATGATGATCGATCTGCAATCGCATTTGTTATTGAGCAAGCACGTACTGCTTTCTAAAGGAATATTTGTCTCTGTCTGGTAAAAGGCTGGTTACAAAACGCCTAATGCCAGGGGTCTAAATTGATATGGACATAAAGCATACATTTTTTCCCCCCTAATTTGTGCTTGCTTGCATTTTAACTATTTTTCTATTCATTTACAAGTTCTTTACCAGAATTTGACTGTATCTTTATCCTTCTTTGCATGTGACACTGATTTCTGTTGACTTGTTGGGGCCTTTTGATATGAGCACATCAGGAAAAGGACATTTTTTTTTTACTGAGTTGGGAAAACACAAGTTTCTATTTCTGTCCGCAGATAATTTTTTGCTTCTCAGCAATTATCAGTGTAGCATCAATATGATATTTCTAAACATCTCTGCTTTTACTCTTTCGGCAAGATTTACTAGATGGGGAGTCAGCAGACCGTTACTCACTTTTGTTATTCTCTTTAAATTTGATTTCCTGTTCGTGTACATGTAAACCAGTAATGTATTTCCTGATAGGGGAATTAACCTTTCATAGAAATTGGCTCAGATGGAAGCTGAAAAATCATAGAAAGGTATTAGTGAATTTTTGAGATAAATCAGACTAAAAGCAAGGAAGTTATGAATTTTTGAAAGCTCACTCATGATATATGGAGATCCTCTCATTTGGCAGTGCGGTCATGATGTGTGTGGTGTCGTACATCTACATGGAGAACTTTCCCTTTTGTTTTGTACATTACTCATAGTATCCCTCTTTTTTCATAGAGGACATGAGAAAAATATGTTGCCCATTATGTATCATGGACAAAAAGTCTGTTCTATCATTAAATTAGACAAAGTTAGTCTTTTTGATATTTTTTGTCCTCACCAATAGGAAGAGTTCTCCATGTATGACTTCATACTTGTACATGCATTGCCAATTGGAGATTCCCCATAGCATTAGTGATATAAGCTTTCAAATATCCATAACTTTCTTTATAACTTTCTTTATAGTCTTTGTCCGATTTTCTCAAACTAAAACTTTTACTTTTTGCCTTCTCTGAATTTCTGCTTCTACTTAATTCAAGTTTCCATGAAGGTCTAATTACCTCTTAATATTTTTTTGTAAATTGAAGTATACAGTTCGTAAAGCACTTATGAAAACGGGGAAAAAGCATAATAATTAGGGTGGCTGTAAGTACAGACCACCTTTTATTTTCATTCGATTTTTTGTTATTTCTACCCACATTTTTGTGACGTCAATATGTCTAATACGGCTTTTTCAAATGTATTCGAATTTGGGACAATGGTAGATATGGTTATGAAATTGTGCCCCCTAACTTTTTTACTTAGTTATTGTACCATGACGTCATCTTGGCGCCATTTTGTAAAAATCCAACATATATTCTATATCTCGACAATGAAGAGTCATTACCTAACCATTTTTGGCTTCATACAAGTTAATTAAAAGGGAAATTAATTGACTATTGGGTGAGCATGCATACGCGCGCATTTGTAGAGTTGTGCACGCGTAAAATCTGAAAATGCTTAAATTGGTCTAGGATCAATTTTGGGCATGTTTCAGGCCATTTTAAACATTTAAACATTTTCCGTGCATCTGTATATTTTGTATGTGGCAGCCCCCTCCCTGTTTTGATGCATTATAATTATACTCTACATGCACGAGGAACTGTCTATATAAAATAAAAATGAATAATAAACAAATTTATTCTTAATTTGTCTGATGCAATCCTGTGTCAACACATTGTGTATGTGGTATGTGGCTGTGTAAATCTGTGTAATTCATGGATAGGCTACTGATTTGGATTTGATATTTGAGATTTGGTTTCAATGCATAATTGCATTCAAATTCCCTCTGTTTGGGCTTGATGTGCCCCCCCCCCCCCCAACCTTGCAAATATGCCTGGTAATACAAGCCCTACACGTCTAATTTTAGTACATTTGATAAACTATAGTATAGCCCCCTCTATATTCCACAGTTCACTTCATGTTCAGGGACCCATTTCATCAAACTTTATATCAATGACAAGTTGCAATAACTGTTATAAGCTACTGAAATCCTTGCATCCGATTTGCCAGTAAAAATCACTGACAAGACACTTGATGAAAGGCCCCCCCCCCCCCCGCCCCCAGATTGATTTTATTGGACCTCTCAGTATTAATATCCTTTGTCAACCAGGAACTCTGTTTTCAAATGTATTTTTATACAATAAATTTATTGTTAATTCATGAAATAGAAGAGAGCATTCAACCAATGTCTATATGGTTTCAACACTGGCGTCTCTCCGGGGGCCAGGAACGGGTGTCTGCCCATAATCAATTGACAGTAGAGAAGAAAGAGATAGAGATACATGATGATGTAGAGGTGCAAAATAAATGCTTCTCTTGCTTATTTCGGGGACTCTGACAAACATTTGTTTTCAATACCATGACACGATGATTAGGAGTGAGAGGTCTACACTCGCAACTGACCTACAAACATGCAATGATTATAAACGAAGAAGCTTGACTGGGGAGGATTTTTAAATTTGTAAACAAATCTTTAGGCATTTTACTCCCAGTGTTAAAGATCGTATGCTCGATCTGTAATGAAAAAAAACACAAGTCAGAAAAAATTGGAACCAGCGGGATTCGACTTGTGTTTTTCATTACAGATCGAGCATACGATCTTTAACACTGGGAGTAAAATGCCTAAAGATTTGTTTACAAATGCATTGATTATACTTGACCTACCGTGAATTTCGAGGTCACACACCAACAATACCAATGATGAAAAGAAACAAACCAGAAACTTGACTTTGTTTTTGTAAGTCCTGCTCCATGCAAGATAGACATGCACTCATTGTCATTTTTAAGCATCGCTATTCCTTGATACCTCAAACAGCAGTTATCAGAACTGTATCAACACAGATAATACATTGACAGGATTGTGACTGCTTCTCAAATATATATTATCTGCATTTATTGCATTTTGTCTTTGCTCGTTAATTATTAGCTTCTCCTCTGCCTCCTCCTCTACCGGATGATTCTAGTAGACGACAACTCAGAATGAGAATGAAATATTGAAACATAGGAGAGAGTGCCCCACCCCACCCCACCCAATATGTTTTAAGCGCCACAAAAAGTGCATCAGTTTACTTTTGAAAAGGTGCCCCTTTTCACTCTGATAAGTGCCCAATTTTCTTTTTTTTTTTTAATAAATGCTTGTTTTACTTGTTATAAGTGCTCATTCCCCTTCTGATAAATGCCCTTTTTCAAATCTGATGAGTGTTTCTTTTTACTTCTGATAAATTCCACTTTTCCTTTTCCCCTCATTAGTGCCCCTTCTTTACTTCTGATAAGTGACAATTTTCCTTTCTTACAAACACCCTTTCCTATTTCGATAAATGCCCCTTTTCAAATCTTATGGATGAACTTTTTTTTTTACTCCTTGACAAGTGTCTTTTCCCCCCAAAAAAGCCCTTTTCCCCTTTGACAATTCTATCTTTTTATTTAATTATTCCTGTTCCACTCTCTAGTTAAGTACCCTTTTCCCCTTCTGATAAATGCCACTCTCATTCATTTCATGAATATTCTACAGCCCACCTGTATAGCTGTACTTCTTCAACTCTAGTTTTACAGTAGGAGATGTAACAAATAGAGAAGGGGAGAGAAGAGAGAGAGAGAGAGAGCGAGAAAGAGAGAGAGCGAGAAAGAGAGAGTGCGAGCTCAATGTCCTTGATATGATGAGAATGGAAATCCAAGTTCAAATTACTGTATAATCAAATTTTCAGGAAAATGAAGACTTGCTAAAATCCAATATATATTTCTTCATAAATCTCTCTTTTGTGTGAGCAAGTTTGCTAGTCCATGACTTGGTTCAGATTATTGTTTGCCCGTTTGATTGGACAAATATCCGTTCAGTGTCTGCATGTAATATAGCTTATAACTATCCATTTAACAAATCAAACAAGGTCTTCATTCTTCAGACATGAAGGTATAGTTTTCCCCCGCTTGTAACCTTAGTTTGTTTGTAAGAATGGGAAACAAGAATGTGTTATTACCAGTAAAGTATCAGGAAGGATGCATAAAAGGTCATGTTCCAAGTTTTCATCCAGGTGAGGAAATTAAAGGGATATATTTCACTGGAGAAGAGGAAACAGAATGTGCATATAATCCTTATTGTATTTTGCACTGACCTGTTACATCTACATGTACTGTAAGCTCATGGATTATGATCTTTTCAAGGCCATTTATTGTGAGTCTGAATGTGAATTTTGCTGTCGAAAAGCTGGATATAAATTTTTATTTTTATTTTTTTTAATTTTTAGGAAAGACAACCGAATGTATCCTATCAGATCCTTTCCATGTACATGTTCCGGTATGCTATCTTCATAGGATATGAATCGCACATAGACATGAAAAAAAAAGGTCTTTGATTGCTATTGTTGTAATTTGTCCATTTTGGCATTATTACTGCTTTTCAATTCTATTTCAGCAATTCAAGAGAGATTGCAATAAAGGGTTCATGTATTTCTCCGCATACACAGCACTGATGAATAATCTCGTTTGTTTCTTCTTTGGAAACAATTTGCTCTTAACACATGACTCAAGACCAGTGCCAAGTATTACGGGCAGCCAATAATAGAGGTTCAGATAAAAGAAGGAAATTCCTGTTTCAAGACAATGAATAGATTTTAATATTGTTATTTTTCTCAACATACTAGAGTGGAATCAAGTCTTGAAGTGCGAAAAGTAGAGTTCCCAGATTGTTTGTAACATAATGGAGGCAGATGATATTTGGGGCTTTATTTTTCTGTAGAATGTGATGGTTCATAAATAAGTCAGGGACTTGAGTTCATGGAAGTGTCATTACCTCAACTCTATAAAGATAACACCTTTTCATGAACCCTATGTGCAAAATCAAACATGCCTAATACCTTTGTACGAAATAATAGGATCAATCTTTGAAATGTATCATTATATTGATTAATTTGTGGTTTGTGATGAATTGGATGGTGGTGTTGTTTGTTGAAAGGCGGTATGATAGCCTCCATTAAATGTTATGCTCCAACAGGGCGGCATGGATCCCGTTCAGGTGTAACTTTCGCCCTTTCAAAATGCTCCTAGAGGGAGGTGAAATTAGATACTGTTTGCTTTCAGTCTTCAGAATTGATGCTTGATGAGAAAAACCATCATAGGCAGTCTGTTTTAGCCTTCAGTTTATTAATGCTGAAATTATAAATCTAGTGGTGTTTTCACATTCTCTCTCTCTCTCTCTCTCAATCTTGCTCTCTTTCCTCACAACCTTTCCACTCTTTCTTCTCTTTCTTCTCTCTCTCTCTCTTCTTTACTTGTCTAATCCTCTATCCCTGTCTCTCCAATTCTTTGTTCTTCTGCACTAGTTGTCATTCCTTTAGACTCGATCAATCTTTACTCTCGCTTGGAGATCGATTTGCCGATTTGCTTATTTCTTTTATTTCTTTTCATTCCCTGTGGTCTAACCAGTTCAACCATAATTGAAAAGACTGTCACAGGGCCTCCCAATCCATCTTTTCAAAAAGTATGTATGCTTCCCTGTCATAACGAAACAAAATTCTTATGTCATATTCAAACTTGAGTTTCACATGCTTAGGGCCAGAATAGGTTTTGATATGTGTCAGCCATTAGTAACATTTCTTTTTTATGTTGGGGTGATGTAAATGGTTTCAGTTATCCATTTTAGGGAATATTACTGCACTTTTTATTTTCCAATTTGAAAAAGAAATGTTAGTGAGAGAGTTCAAGTAGTAAAAAGAAAAAGGTAATATTTATTTGGCTGAAGCATGTGCATAGCAAAGACATTCAACCACATTATACACCCTAATACACTGCATGCATGTATGGTTTAATCGACCAACACTTCATTTGCGAAGTGCTTGAACAAACTTCATGTAATTGACTCTCAAAAATACATAGCTTTTTTTTACACTTATCAGAGATCCCTTGATCATAATATTTCACCCATGTATTGAGATTCCTTAATTTTGATTTGATTGTTCCAGCTTTCAAATGACTGAAACTAAGTTTAAATGTTTCCTTCATTACGGCTCAGCAAACTCGGTGTTGAATAGCAAAATCTCAAGCAGGAGGAATATATGAATGGAATTTCACAAGTGCTTTATTTATCTGTCATTTCGATGTTCATATTAAGCTCACTCTAAATAGCATTCGAGTGCTAATGAAACAATATTTCTTTCATTTTGACAGTTGAAGTGCTCTCAAGCTTTCAAGTTGATAATCAATTCATATCTGTAGTACTTCACAGCACAGTAGTAATAAGACAGGAGTGTCTGCCAAGGCATTGTGATATACATGTATACTTTGCAATGATTAGTAACTTAGAAAGCTTGTACATATATCTCAGCAGAGTTGGTATATCTGGATAGATGCCCTGAAGATATATTAGAATATTAGTCTGTTGTAATGTGTAAAATACAAATAGAATAAAAGGGGAAAAGGCTATAAAACAACTCATAACATTATTCGAATCGCTTCTATGTCCCATCCAAATGTATTATTATAAAACATGTGACAGTTTCTTTGTCTGTGGCTTAGACACCTAGCTTCCTCAGACGTATACTGGCAAACTGCAGGTGTTGAAGTTACAGTAGCTGCCAGTTTTAACCCCTTCCATGCCACCAGATTTTTGAGCGATTGTCAAAAATGAACTTTCAAGAGTTAAATATTAACTCTCAATGAGATTTTTCTTGAGCAAACTGGGCAAAGATATATTGCATAGGAATAAGCATTATATTAAAGGCACCTAGGTTTCTGTATGAGGAAGAAATTTCAAGCCATTTCAAGCCATTTGCAGCCTAAAAAAGATGTTCAACACTCAAATTTTTGGGGCGGGATTTGCCGCCCACGGCATGGTAGGGGTTAAGATGCCAAATGCCTTTGGATGTGATATAGAACTGATTCTAATAATTCAAACCATCCTGATGAACTTATTTGGCATGCTTTTGTTTGTACTTGTTGGAGAGAAATATAGAAACTACTATGCTCATTTTGAAAGTAGTGGCAAGCATTTGAGGTTGATTAATTGTTTTGTGGTGGATCGATCAGTCTAATAATGAATCTTTATGGTTGGGGAGTGGTTTTTTTTTCTCACTTTTTATACTTAATAGGCAGGGAAACTGCCTATAAAGTCCATGGAATTGACTCACTGTTCATTAGGATATGTCACGTTCTGTAATTAGTCACAGTGGCACCATGATTCATACCCAGGCAGCTGATTTCAAGAGAAATCACATGTTTTGGGGGATTATTAGCAATAAACTTACCATGGAAATGATTAACATGAAAACAAGGAAAGTCATAATCAGGCTAATATACAGTAAACCAAAAGATATACTCTTGTCAAAAAGTGTGTCTTCATGTTTACTGATATTAATATCATTAATCTTGCCAAGGTAAAATGATCATGAGGCAAGGAGGTTCATATTCAGGCTGGTATGTGGTAAACCAAAGATACTGTCTGTCTATAGTCTAGCCCTAGTATTAAGGTTGCCAACACACGTACATGTATGTATCTATATACCAATTTGTCATTTTGTCATGACGGTTATGAAAAGCATCTGAAACCATATTTCAAGTGTTTTGAGATTTTGTTAATGTATAACTTATCATTTTGAGGTGCCTGGTTATTTTGTGATCTAGGTTATCATATTAATATATTTTATCTTTTGGATGAGTCAATAATGTATGTCTAGATTCTGTTATTGTATTCTTTTGATTCTAGACCTATACAAGGAAATTGAGGTGTGATTGTTGAGGGCATAATAATCTTATCGCTAATCAGATATGTAATGACTGATAGGGAAGTCAAATTCTATTGTAAATTATTCATTTTAAAACTGTTAACGCTGGCCCTAATGTCATTTGATATTTTAGGCAAATTATGTCTCATAACTCCCAATGCAAGTCAAGTATACGATTGGAAATAATATCTACATTCTTAATCTACTGGGAGGTCAGAATGGCAAATTATTAAAAGAGAGAGAGAGAGGGAATCAATATACCATTATGTGCCAAGAAGCAAATTACTGGTGACATGTTTATAAGATTTAGATTGCACTATATACTTTATACCATTTTGATATGACAGGGATTTCTCACTTTGTTATCAACTAATAAAAAGTGAAAATGGATGGTAACTACCTAATTCTATAGTTTTGTATCAAATAAGTACAAATTTTTGAAGTTATGCGTATTTTAATGCTAACAACATTCTGCTTGATGCAATAGTGCCTGTCTGTATTTAGCAGATTCAATGGCAGAAAGGGCTTACGCCCTTCTGCCACTAGCATAACGATATAAGATCTTTATGCTGTTGCTCTTTAAAGATAAAGTTGAGTTCTAGTCATGGGGTTACATTGTGGTAGAAACTATCTCAAAGCAATGGTGAAAGGTTGGTCATGTCTAAAAAAGAACTGGTATATACTCGGAGGTTTTGGAATCATCAGAATGATAAGAAATTGACCCAATCTTGCTGAAAAGCACATGAAGTTTAATTTGGGTATATGAGACTGCATGCACATCTGGCATGAATGTTCGGGCCGAACATTTCACCTATTTCTTGTCATATTTCGAATATGAGGGCATTTGAGGAGCAATTCTTTTTAGGGGAATTTCTTCCAAACTCACATAAAAAGAATGAGAAAGCTCATAAATAATTTTTCACCTTTCCCAGACCTCAACCTTCCCTTAAAAAAATGAGCGAATGTTACTTTAACTCAATTTTATTCATTCACAGAATTTGTTAATATTTCTTTCCAGAAATTGTTCATATTTCTTCCCACAATTATACTTCATTGGTATAACTTTATAAAACAAAGATATCACAGGGCCCTGTAACTTAAGCCTTGAAATTGATTTTTACGATTGATTTTTACAAATGATCGTACAAAAAATCAAGTATACGATTAATCTAAATTTTTGTGTTACACGGCCCTGATCAAGTTATTTTGCCGAAAGGCCTAATAAAATGGCAATAGGTAACTTACTCATTGTGAGCAAATTTAGATTGTAACCTTTTATAACTCCCTTGAAATATGCAGTATCCTTACCATTGCTTCCTCATCCAAAGTTAATTAATGAGACTGTATCATAGTTAGAAAAGTGCTCTGGTACTCCCGAAGTCTGGGGTCACCGCAATACATTGTTTCTAAAGAGACAGTAACGCTGTATGAAATAAACGGACTCTTGTTTCGATTATAGAGACAAGATTACAACAAAAAGAAAATTGCCTTCTAGAATGCAATCATGCATGGAAGTTCATCTCACTATTATTGAACTGTTTCTATTATTTTTGACTGTGTGCTTTGGTGTTAAATTCTGTCACTAGAAATATTTCCCTTTATTAATAGATCAGATTTTGAGAGACTTTTTTTTAGAGATGCTGCCCCACAAAAAGTATACCAATATTGGCAGGCATCAGGATCAGGTACATGTAGGGGATACTTTTATACACCAGATGGCAGAACTAGAAATATTAGATTTTTTTTAATCATAACTTGAAAATCATTCCACCTGGGCGACGGCTTCCAAAGCTTGTATATATCCTGTTTGTGACCTCAGATTCACACTGACTTCTAGATTTACAAACTCTGAATTAATACTTGACCTGTTATTTGATAGTGATAATTGAATATAAAGATGCAGGGAGATTTCGTCATTCGACCCATCCAGAAGGGCGTTAGAACTGTGTTATATGATTTGACTTATGCCTTTTTGCTCTCAAAAGATGATTTAAGGATCTTTTGGTGTTTAAACACATGTACATGTAATATATCAGTCATTACATCCACCAGCATAATTCTAGTTCCTGCGTGATAATGATAAGCAGAAGGATAAGAAATTCTGAATTAGGTGAACTTGTAGGCCAGTACTAAATACCATAAAGCTTTTGTGGTCTGCAGCAGTGATCTGGTAAAATAATTGATTACATGTGTAATTGCCAAACCAATATATCTTCATTCAGTCTATCAAACTTTTATTAATGGACATGATTATGATACAATGAGTCTTCAGTGGGAAACAAAAGCTAAATAATCTAAAGTTCTGGAATAGATGATATGTGATATATACCAAATGGCAGATAAAAAATCCAATACACTTGGTTAAGTTGTTTCACTAAAAGTTAATTATTAAGGGGTTAATTGTTCATCTAATTTTAGCAACAACTTACAAATCTTGTCAGTAATAACTACTTGTGGGCATCATGAAACTTGTGGCATTCTTTTGCAACTAGGAAAGTGTCTACTTACATGTATATTGTGACTCTGGGATAATGTAATTCCAGTCCTGTTTTATTTTGATTGATTTTGTTCTTTCTTTTTCATATTTTCTCTTTACTTACTATTGTTATGAGATTAAAGAAGCTTATTATTTTCTTTTTTGTTTGGTCTCCTGAACTAGTTAGGAATTTCAATAGTGTTAGGAACTGACAACAGAGCTAATGTTCCCAGAGCATTCCTTAATTTCATTACGTTTTCATTTTTTGTCTTCCCCTTTCTCTCTCTCTCTCTCTCTCTCTCTCTCTCTCTCTCTCTGTTATCTCGCTGACTTCTCAGGCCCAGCATACTGGCACAAGAGGTTCCCTCAAGCTGGTGGAAAGAGACAGTCTCCCATTAACATCAAGACATCAGATGCTCAGTATGATTCGAAACTTGTCGAGAAACCACTTAAAATCAGCTACGACCCAAAACGCACCAAGGAACTGGTCAACAATGGACACACGTTCAGAGTGGACATAGATGCCTGTGACTATAGTAAGTTTTCTTTATTGTGCAGACAAGAATGCGAATCATATACCTCGTGTGAACATGTATATTTTCCAAATGAGATATTTGAAGGGGTTTTAGTTATTGACCAGTTTTGTAAATTTTTGTCTGTGCCAATTATAACTGAAGGTATTGTGATTAGAAACCCTATGAAGCCTCATAACCCTCTTAAAAGAATCCAATTATAAAATGATCATAAACATCAGAACACTGAATTAATGCAATCGAATTCTAACATTCCTTGTACGGGATCTTCATTCACCCAAGGAACTCAATTGATAATTGGCGAAACGTTGCTCCAGGTGAGTTTACTTCCAGTTCTTGATTTAATTAATACATTCTTCGATCTCGACTGTATGAATGAGAAGAATTTACACCAGTTCAAACTCTAACATTTTCCTAACAAACATACTCATGTAAATTAAGGAAAATAAAACTTTTAATTTGTTTGGATATCTTCCATTGTCATATCATGCATTATATTGGTAAGCAAGCTAATTATTAAGATCTTTCATTCCAATTGATGAATATGTTTTGTAAGATACAAATCCTTATGGCCATGAAGACCTTGTTTTTGGGGGGGTTATCCTGTAGCCCCTTTCAAATCTTCATACATTGAATGTTATCAAGTAAACAGCATTTTAATGATGTCTTTACTAACAAGATGAACTGTATCTGTGTCATTCTGTGATCACCCATAATTTCTGTTTTATTCTGACTCTTGTCATTACTGTATATACATCAGGGACAGCACCAGACTACTAAGGTCTTTGTATTATCCTCATCCTCTTTGTTTTTTGTTGCATGATCTTTGATTTATGCTGATGTCTTTACTTTTCAGTGAGTGTTTTTTTTTTAATCAATGCAATCAGATTAACCACATCAAGTTCAAGATTACATTCAACAGTGCAGTCAAAAGGCTTATTTTTAAACCAAATTAAGTGGAAAATTCACACTTTTTTATTACTATTTTTATCTTCTTAGATGTAAGCTATACGCGTCTTTGGGGCTTTTTATCATATCTTTGTGTGTCACACTTGAGGGCACTCATTACCCCAAAGTTTCATTACCGGTATTCAAAAGGTTCGTAATTGTTTAAGCCTCATAATTCTGAAGGTTCATAATTTTTAACACAAATTTCCCATAATAGGGGATTCATAATACCGAACAGGTGTTGCTTTTCTCCAAAGGTTCACTATTTGAAAGGTTCACTATTTGAAAGGTTCACTATTTGACAGGTTTGTTATGCTGAAGGTTTGTTTATCCAAAGATTCATAATTCTGTAAATGTAAGTAGAGTTCATAATTCCGAAAATGAAGTGGTTAGAAAGAAATGGGCCTTATGTGGCTTTTATGGCTTTTATGGTTAGGGTTTGCATGAAAATCTGACCGAGGCATTACAGAAACTATTTCATTTTTCAGAATTATGAACCATATGTCTCATTTCTAGAATTATTAAGCTTCAGAAATACAAACCTTCAGAAATACAAACCTTCAGAATAAGGAACCTTCAGAGTAACGAACCTTGGGAATAATAAACCTCCGGATCAGTGATATAATTATGAACCTTCAGAAAAATGGCATGCATGTACGTGCATGTGATAGAGCTAATGGGTATATTACAATGGAGAGGAAATTTCAAATGTTACAGCCATTTATATTCCATCAAATTTCATTGTAATTATTCATTATTGTGAAGAAACTAGCCATGGGGGTGACATTGAAAACCGATTAAATTTATTGTCTGGGGCTTTCTAATTGATTGGCATTCAGCAATGATTAATTTCTCATATCCTCAGAGAATTAATTGCAAGAGAAGAGGACACAACAGGAAATAATCATTGCGAGAGGAAAGTCGTTCCTGCTGATTGTTCAAACTTTTCAATATTTATGAGTGCATGAACAGTCTCCAGGTACTTTGCCATTAGCCTAACAAGCTCAAGCTGGAGGTATTAACTCTTTACTGTGCCAAGGGGTTTAGCTCTCTCCAAAGTTTTACCAAAATGTGATCAATGCGTACTTTTCAAATGTCTGTACTTCGTTAACCATCTATTATTTCACAAAATATTGTGTACAAAACTTTTTGGAAATTTATTACCATTTCTTATGATACCAAACATTACTTTACCCAACTTTATGCATAAGACCTATTGAAAATTACATTTTTTTGTCCCATTATTTTTTTGTTTCTCATTTGTTTACTATTGTTTAAAGGGGAATTAACCTCAAAATATATCTATCTATTCCTTCTTGTTGTCCTACGTAGTTTTGCATTAAAGTATACGAGATGGGTATAAATCAAGATTTTCTTAGCAAAATTTATCGTCTGCTAGCGATACCTGGGGGCTGCCATTTTCTTAATGTGTACATAAAGATATTTTGAATCCGAATGCAAATTGTCTTTCTTCCTGATACAAAATCCCATTTGAGATTTAATATATTTAACAGATTTATACATATATTCTAAAAACGAAAATATTTATATTCTTTTAAAAATTACTATTTTAATGAATATAGATCTATTTTCTTGTATACTGCGACGGAGCAAATTAATTCAAATTTATGGATAACGTTCACCTGCTTTGAGATAATGGACTTCAATAGTCAGAATGCGCCTTGTATAAATTATGTTCTGCTCTGCCAGGCAAGCCCAAGAAATCGATTTCTATGTAGCAAAACCTGAGAATTTTAAAAGAAATCTATAAATTTCAAATTTTAGAATATATGTATACACCTGTATTGTATTTTCCATCATATATGGGGATTTTTTTCGTAATGAAGAGAAGCAATTTCGCTCTAGGATCAAAAATATATTCCTGCCTGGAATGGGTTCCAATGGTTCATGTACAACTCCATATCATCAAGAAAATGGCAGCTCCCATGTAAAGTGTTAGCAGATGATACCGTGTGCTAGAATGTGTTGATTTAAACCCTTTTCTGATTTTGTTCTCAAGTGATACAGGCCAATGATTAAGAATATATTACACCTTTGAACATAAGTACATTTGTCTTCTTGGGTTAATTCTCCTTTAATGTTGAAATAAGGTAAAATCTTTTTAAAAATCTGCAATTTTCTCTGAAAATTTCTATGGTAGCATATAATTATAATCCTATATTTAGAATGCTTGATTTATGGTCAAAATTTTGATATACATGGACCACCATACCTTTCCTGTGGTGGAGCAATTGGTGAATGAAATGACAAGTCATGTGACATCGGCACTGAAAGAGTTAAACTGATCGGTACCTGGCAAGAATACTATGAGAGTTTGAATCCTCCATCTCCATTTGCCTGAATTGAGTGAACCCCTCTTGCTCAAGGAATGAGCTCAAGCTACACTGTTAGAACATTGATTAAAATTTTAAATCTTGTTGGTTAAAATTGTAATAAACCAAGGATTACCAGGTGAACCACACATTTGTAGGTTAAAACTTTAATCAATGGCCTGTTGATTAAAGTTTAACCTATGGTTGATTAAAAGTTTTAATCATTTGTTGGTTAATCATATTTTGCTCAATGTTGGTTCAATTGGTGTTGGTTAAATGTTTAACCATTTGTTGGTTAATCGTATTTTGCTCAACATTGGTTAAATTGGTGTTGATTAAACTTAAACGAATTGTTGTATAATGTTTAACCATTTGTTGGTTAGTTTTATTTGGTGAGAAACTCTTTTCATATCTGTGATTGTTGTCTAGCTTAATCTTATAAAGAAATAGATCTAAGTCACAGTGTGATCTTGCTTTCTAAGTTAAGTGGTTTGGGAAGTTTGACTTGCTCGGACCTGGACTAGACCTGACTAAGCCAGGCCCAGCGGTACAAACTGTTCTAATTAGAAAGAAAGAGCACACTGTAGATCAATTTCTTCCTTAGATTAAACTAGACAACAATCAAAGATATGAAAAGAGTTTTCTCACCTCCAAACACGTTTGAAAGTTCCCAATCATTCAGCGACTTGACAACGCCTTCCATTTTTATCGGAAACAATTTCTGCGATAGATATGTGCGCACCAATTTTGTTTCATATCCATATGCGCATACGCGTTCGGTCACGCAATCGGTATTTTAATCAACTTTGATCAAACTTTAACCAACAAAACCATCCAAGTATCTCGACAGTTAGCACGATCATTTTGGCGGGAAAGCCGAGAACACCGTTTTTAATCAATGTTGGTTACAAAGTAATCAACAAGATTAAAAATAATAATTTTAATCAACAATATTTTTAACCCACGCAAGATTAAAAGTCATTTTTAACCAACACTCATTTTATAACCAACGTTGAGCGATTTTTAATCAACAATTTTGTTTTTTAATACATGTTTTAACAGTGTACAGAGCATGTCATTGTCAGTTTTGAAATAACAAGCATGTCCGAGCATGTCAAAGCATTTTGGAAATAATAAGCTACATGTCACTTTGAGTGCATCTTCACCAGCATTTTTTCGCCTGCTCGTTCACCAAGTAGTTGGCTATTTCACCAACAGGGCCCTGTTTGTTGGGGATGATAGCTTGAACTAAGACCCATTTACTAATGTCTTTAAATTTATGCATGTTTCTCTCCAGAATCCTTAGTTACCAACTGTTTAGTGCACCTGCTATAAATCTCTATGGATTAGTTGTTGCTATGTCAAGCAAGCCTCTGGTCATCAAGAGAAACTTTTGTTTATTAATATCCCAAGTGCCAGGGTGAAATAATCCTTATCTCTAGCTCTTTTTCAAACTCCTAGTAATAGTCAGGTCTGTTAAGCACATATTTTTTTAGTTTTGGGGACAGAGTTTACAAAAGCACCATAATTTACATACATTAAATCAGTAAGTCCATTAACAAGGTAAATATCAATGGCTTAAGAATGTTCCAAACTTTCTATATGTATATCTTATGGCAATAGCTTTATTTTTTCCCACATGACCCATGGAATTAAATTTGGACTTCATGCAAAATTATGCTAATTTATGCCAATAATTGGACTATATGTACATAGACAAGGTGAAAACCAGAGTGCTTAAAATGTACCTAACTTTGCATAATGTATTTGTTGTGTCTACAAATTTATTTTTTCCATAGGTCCCATCAAAATAACTCAATCTTCATGCAAAATTTCCCAAATTTAGGCAAATTATGGAATTACATGTATCCAATGTGTTGATGCCATTCATATTTGTACCTAATTAAGAGCTTCAGCTCGTCATTACATACAATATTTGTATTAAAATCAAGAAATATATTCTGAAAATTGCAGTTTAATGATATATTTTCTTCTACCTTGTTTACCAGTGAAATTGGAAGTGCTGGTATAGTCAGTTATTGATATACCATTCATTCATTGAAATTCTGTTTTATGCATTAATATGCATATTATAATAAAATAGTTCTAAAACTCAAGGAAAATATTCAGAATATCACACCTAACATAGTTATTTTGTTAACCTGACCTTATTCACCGATGTGTTACAAATTTGAGGGGCTTGTATATTCATTTCTTAATATGTCATTGGAAATGTGCATTATGCATAATATGAATCAATTTTAATAAATTACCATTAAAATTAAACATTAAAATATCATTGCAATTACATGTATTAATATTATTGTAATCTAACCTATGTGGTAGAATATGAAGCCCTTCCACATTTATTTTGTGAGCATATCATACAATGTTTTATGCATAAATAAGCATAAATTAACATTAACAAAATGAATTTGGTTTCATCAGATTCACCTGGATATGAAAAAAATTAAGAAACTAGTTTACATATTTCGAGACAAACAATTGAATTTGTGTTTTTTTAATAAATTAGCATTTTTAAATACGATGCCATTCACAGATTTCATGGCACCCTATCTAAAATCAACGCTTTTAATAATACATATGATTCACGGGCAAAAAAAATGCGCTTTTGTAAATTCTGTCCCCCCAAATTTTGTTAACAGACTTAACTATATTAAAGTATTACATCCACCTGTTACAAGTCATTATATTTGAATAGTCAGGATGCAGATTGCTTACATAAAGTGTTGCTAGGTTTGGCAAGCCAAAATGTTTGTCCATCCTAAAAATTACTAATACATGCAATTCACATTCTGAGTCTCTGACCATTGAAAAAAATAGCTTTTTTTACAGGTGACTGTAATAGTTTGTCACAAGGCAAACGTGAATTATATTGAGTACATTATGAAAATGGCGTACTAGCTTAAGCTAGTTGTGATCAAGCTAATTTCTCTGAATCAGAATTAATAATAATACTAATTTGATTTAAAAAGCAGAGTGTGATCGGTTACTGGTGAGCATTTTGTCCGTCCGTGACACAAACTAAATATCATAAACTTAATCGAGAGACTATCGCTGCCATGAAATAAGTCAAAAGTTACTAGAAATTTGGTTCCTTAAGGGTGATAAGGTGCCAGAGTTCAGGGGCCAAATTATTTTTAAGTGGGGTGTTATAAAAAAAAATGACACTTTTAGCAAAATTTCCATCTGTGATGCAAAATTTTCACATCTCTTATAAAATCTAAACCTTGTTTTGAAATTTGAAATGTCTGATAGGGAAGCCAATTTATCTGACGAACACTGGCAAGTGAAGGTATTAGACAAGATCATGTTGTTCTGATATTAAAAGCAAAAGAGTATTAAATGAGTAGTCAACACAAACACCCTGAGAAATGGAGCATTTCATTCATTCTCATTAAATAATTATCCATGACAACCAAATTTTATCAATTTTCAGTACACCTAGTGATATTCTCCACAATAAATCATAAAGCAATGCATGACGCCTAATCACTTTTTTTAAAAGGCCTTCCACCTTGGAAAATGTTGAAAATGTCTGTCCGTGACGCAAACTGATCACACTCAACACCTTTTCGAGAGGATACAAGGTGGGCTATTTTGAAAAGTGAGGCTAATGAAAACGTGCTCTCCTAGGGAAGCTCCCAGGGCAAGCGTATGTACTCTCTTTGACAGGAATACGTGCTCAATTCAGTCTGGAGCACCTCCAAATTAAATCAGTAGAAAGTGAGATAGGCTGTCTTAAAGGGGAAATGTCACGTGGATATCAGGTTGATCAGGAAAATGTGAAGAACAGATCTCTGAAAATTTGAGAAAGAAAATGATAAAGAGTTATTATATTTTAAGTCTTGAAGTTCCAATATATATAATAGTGCATTTTGAGATCTCTACTACAACAAAAATTCATATCTTTCTATAATTTCTTTCAATTTGTTTTTTCTCAAATTTTCTTCAATCTACTTTTTTCCTCAATTTTCAGCTTTTATTCAAATGAAGCTTAAGCCAAGATGGACTTTTGCTTTAAATTTTGTATTGAGTTCTATCTGAGCTTGATCAGTTAAGAGTAGGCATTTTGTATGTCCGTGATGGGGAATATTTTAAGGATTATAATTTTAGTAGGTGAACATGTCAACCAAATTTCATCAAATTTCAGCTCCTTCAGTGATGCCCTTCACAATGAAACATAAAATAGCTCTCTGCAATCAAATACTTATTTTCTACAGGCCTTCAAACTTTTAAAATTTGTTAAATGTCTGTCCGTGACTAACCGATCAGGCTCATCTCTTTCCTCAGGTGCATGTAAACCTCTTTCCTGATATGGTGGGTAGATATAGGTGGTTTTGTCAAAGGAAATTCAACCTCATAGCAAATTGCTGTTGAGATAAGCAACAAAAAAAATCATTAAAAAGAGAAGGAAAAAAAAGAGAAACAGATTCATGCAAGTTTAAATGTAGTTGGATACACATAAAATAAGTTATAAATATTTCAAACTTGAGAATACTCTTAAGAATTTAATGATTGCAAATTGACAATGTCACTGTGATGTAATTTCTGATATCTGTCCAATTTCCTCATACACATAAAATTGCTGAAATAATTTGTTGTAAATGTCATCGTGCTGAGCAGGATTTTTTTTTTAATTGGAGGATAACAACATGTCATCCATGATATATTTTTAGTACAGCCCCAAGGTATAAAGTTTACTTAAGAGAAAAATGGAAATTGAAAATATTTTAGTGTATAAAACATGGGAAAGCTCTCTGCAATTGTGTCACAGTTATCCAATTCACCCAGTATGATATCCACATAGTAAATGATCTATGCTTTCAAATTTTCATAACATCTTTATTATTTGTCTAAATTTGGGAAACTTTCACCTACCATATTTCTCTGATTTTGTGCTTTTTATATGATTCTATTTTTCACAAAGTTGGATTGCTCTTTAATGGAGGGTTTCCTATTCTTCACACGTTTAATTGAGCTTATCAT
Organism: Heliocidaris erythrogramma; assembly: GCA_025617745.1. Lineage (NCBI taxonomy): Eukaryota > Metazoa > Echinodermata > Echinoidea > Camarodonta > Echinometridae > Heliocidaris > Heliocidaris erythrogramma. Next base: position 42,146,882 of record CM046866.1, read on the forward strand.
TCAGCATTCGCTATTGAGGGGAGATATTTTTATTCAGAAAACCAAAACCCCCCAAAAACCTTACCTTGGAATCCCAGATTGATTGCCTGATCTAATGAGTGTAATTATCTGTTGGTGATAGATCTAAGCGGAGGTCCTCTGGGTGATAACTATCAGCTTGTTCAGTTTCATGCCCATTGGGGGAAGGAAGACAAGGAAGGGGCCGAGCATACCATCGATGGCAAACAGTATGCAGCTGAGGTGAGTACAGATATGAATCAGGGGTAGAGGTCAAACCTGCTTATATAGCAACTACCTGTATCTATAGAAAGACCATTTGTTTCATTTATCACAGAGTTAAAGGGTACCAATCACAAAAAAATATTTTGCTCTGTATATAAGAGGTTCCATGTCGTTATCTTTTATTAAAAATATGGGCTTCAAATATTTTCAAAGAAATTGCAATTTTAATTACACTCTCTATAAGCGTAAAAGCGACTCGTGGGTAGACTACTTGATGCACTCTTATGCGCTCGCAAAGATAAGGCCTCGTGGAACCAAACTCGGAGTTCGGTTCCATGCGAGCATTTTCAGGTTATCCTTTATTTCCTTCATTCATCTTAACTCTTGACCTGTAGAATGCCAGATAAAGTTCTTTGAGGTTGATTTTATACTTTCCAGCTGTACACAAATTATTTTTTTCTGGTAATTGGTAGACTTTAACATTCTTCTGACTCTCAACAGAGAACTTGTCTAAAAAGACCAAAACTTCACCATGACAGTGTTTTGGATTGAAGTGTATGAATGGAACTTGTCTAAAAAGACCAAAACTTCACCATGACAGTGTTTTGGATTGAAGTGTATGAATGGAACTTGTCTAAAAAGACCAAAACTTCACCATGACAGTGTTTTGGATTGAAGTGTATGAATGCATGGATCTTGTCTACAAAGACCATCAGGGCTCTGTTTCATAAGACTTGTTATCAATAACAACCGCCTCATTTCTATGGCAAGTCCGCTCTCGGCCAATCAGATTCAAGGATTTCAGTAGCTTATAACAATTATTGTAACTTGTTATTGATAAGTTTTATGAAACGGGGGCCAAGGTGTGGTTAAGGACCTCTTTCCTTGAGTGATCTTTATGGATACATTAAGGAGGTTTGAGAACAATGCCAGGAACAGCTTATCTTTATCAGCAACAAATAATTAATGGAAAAGGTTTGATGATGACCTATTGAAAAAGAAAAATTAATGTTGAGAGGGGAAGACACCTCAGATGATGGATGGTAATTGAAATTGATTAATGAGAAAAAGTTTCCTTACGACCATCTCAAAAGAGAAAATTCTTTTATAATAAGTTTCATGTCTGATTCATGGCATGATCTTTGATTCTTAGAACTTTAATTTGCTATATTATTTCTCCGTATTATTAAATTCTGCTGTTACATGTACAAAATATAATCATGATGTGGTTGTTGCCATCGGGGGCAATTCTTCAACTAAACTAACTCTACAGCGTTAAACTACAGTTTGTTTGGCCAGTGAAATTTTTTATGTGTAAAAATTGAAATGTGAATGGATTGCGAAATTGATGTCATACTGTGTGCTTCCTTTAGATTCATCTGGTGCACTGGAACACAGGCCAGTTCAAGACAGTCAACGATGCTATCAAAAGTGATAAGGGTATCGCTGTGCTGGGATCATTCATTAAGGCAAGTCTCGCTTGGGATCCTCTATCCCTCAGAATGTAAAGGTCATATGGAATTGTTGGTAGGGTCCGGGGTATTGATGGATGGAAATCCCCATCCGAGATGCATCTCAGTGAAAGTAGCAAGAGACTTTGGAGTGTTCTCCAAGGTGCAGTGTACAACTGCCGTTTACAAAATATATTTTACTCCAGGATTTCTAGCATCATGTCAGCATATTGTCATCCCCCAAATGAAAGTCTGAATCAAGAAATGATTAAGCACCTTTCGATTAGGGATTTGTTCTTAAAATAGCTATGCAACGCAGTGTATTTGCCACATGCTCAAGTGCCCAACCAAATATCATGTCATGTTATGATCTTGTTTTAAATTGAAAGTTCTAATTTCTTGTAATATGGAACAAAATACCCAAGGAAATAAAAAATTACCCATCTCTTGCCTTATTTAAACGCAAATATAAAAAATGTGTAATAGATGCTTACAAACCCTCACATATTATAACGAGATAACAGCCTGATCACCCACCCATATACCTGTACATTTATCTCTTAATACCTTCTTTCTCTTAAAATTATTTTTTTACTATTATGGTATCGGGAGCCCAGCCCTTGATAGATCATTGGCCTATCTATGCTGGCTCCCCCATATTCTCATTATCCTTTTGTACTTCTATACATGTATCTGTATTTTTCTTTGTGTTATTGCATTTTTGTTGTTGTTTTTCCTCCTTTTTATAATGATATGCTATATTTGATATGTACAAGCTTTTAAATGAGAATTGCAAATAAATGAAATGAAAAAAATCAAATTTACAAAACTGGTGTGGAAGATGCAGGATATAGAGAGAAAGCAGTCCCTACATGATGGTGACCTTAGATAACAAGCATATCATGTATATATTACACGGTGTTGAAGAAAGGAATTACCCGTCTGCAGCAACTGACCTGGTTTAAAAATAAAAACTGTGGCTAAGGTCATGTGATATGTTTGTGTTGGATGCTAATCTTGTTGATCGCTTTTAATCCCAGGATATCCCTTATTGACATGTATTATATCATCGTTTATAATTTTTGCAGGTCGGGAAGCCGCATGCTGGATTTGAAAAGCTGGTACCTTGCCTGAAGAAGGCTCTCAATAAGGTGACTATATATACAAGTATTTTCATGAAAGTATTCTCTCATATCATCTCATGTGGACTATAAGGCAATGATAACTTGGCTCTAAAATCGCAGCAGTATCAAAAATTGTCATCACTACGTTGCTCAAATTAGAGGGGGGGGGGAGCATTGGGATCTGCCCCTCCCCAGCTGAGAGATCCCGCTAAAATATACTGTGATTGTTAAGTTTAACTCATGGAAATCTTGGAAGACTATTACAAAACCTTGTGGGACTATGTGTCACATGAAAAGAAAATGCCAAGGGTCTATCTTATTTAAAAATCAGTTGTCTATTCCAATCTTGTAGTATAAAAAATCATGTGTAGGACATATTTGGGCAAACTAGATCAAGTAATCCCGGATACTACGCCCTAATCTAATGGCAATTTACCTCCTGAATACCTCATCCTATTAGGGGCAGTATTGAATGACAGGGTAAGTGCTTTGAGGATAGTTTTCCCAAATGGGTGCTTGTTCCAGGGGGAGGGAGTTGTGGGTTGTAGGGGCATTGCTCAGCACTAACCTTTTTTTTTGATGGACACTCGGGGGGGGGGGGGAATATTGCGGTATTGTGTATCAGGTCCCTTGAACCTTGATGAGATAATCCCTGAAGCAGCTTTTCTAAGATATAAACTAGGATGGGATGTGTCCCTGTTAAGATTTTTATATTATAGGAGTTTGCAGTGTAATTTGAGAGGTCGTTAGTACATCATAATGTAGAGCCCATGGTCTGAATAAATTGTCCATTGGTAGCAGAAAGTCCTGACTCGGCTTAGGGCATTATGGCATCAGTTGGCATGGGTATCTGCTATTGTTTCTGAGGTTTTATGATTTAGTATTTTCTGATTTCATTGTCTAATTTGACTTATTCCTTTTCTCTCATTGCATATGTCATGATTCACATGAATAGCAGGAAGACAATATTGAAAATTTGTTTAAATTATTTTTGTTTTCAATGTATTTTCAGAATTGCACAGCCCCAGTGGAAGGTGGATTTGATCCAAGTTGTCTCCTGCCAGGTATAGTATTCGGTACAGATCATTATCAATGAGTCAGCTCAGAGCTCTGTGATAAAACTTGATCATACATGAATGACATGTATGGTATTACATGACTATGTACTCATTCGGCAGATTGCTGCACAAATTTAGTAGAAAGCTTGCAGTCTCATTTTTTTTTTAACACATATACTAAAATTTACACATGTATATGTCACCTCAAAACCGCAAATAAATCGTGGGGATTAAGTTTTCATCTATGTACTGTTCATTTCCTAAAACCAGAAATTCTTGGCTTTATAATTTAAGGGGGATTAACACTTTCGTTGAAAGTTGGTTTGGACGAAAGCCGAAAATTGAGAGAAACTTTTCAGTGAATGTTGGAGATAAATTGAATGCGCAAAATATAAAGGAAGTTATTAATTTTTGTAATTTAAGGTCACTAATGATATGGAGATCCTCATCTTGGCAATACAGTGATTGTGATGTCATACATGGAAAACTTTCCAATTTGTTTTGTTCATAAATTACTCAAAGTATCCTTTTTCTGAAACAGACTTTTTGTTCACTTGAGGACATGTGAAAATATGTTACCCATTATGAATCATGGACAAAAACGTTTGTTCTGTAATTAAAATGGTTGAAGAGGTTATTTTGGATATTTTTATAAACATCAAATGGGACAGTTTTTCATGTATGACATCACACTTAATGACCGCATTGCCGATCAGATATTCCCCTTGTCATTTGTGATATCATCTTTCAAACATTCATAAACTTTTTACTCTCTATCCAATTTTTCTCGAACTTTCTCTCTTCTGCTTCTCTTATTTTCCTGCTTCTACTCAATCCAAGTTTCCATGAAGGGGTTAACCCTTTTGAGACAATTGACCACATTTTGTGGTTTAGCTCAATAAGTTTTGATTCAGAGCTCTAAAAAAATAAACCAGATGCATGAGTAGACAGAGCAAAAATTTCTGCGCACACTATGTCCATTTTTATTGCATGACCATATTGCGTTTGATGTCAAGAATTTTCAAAAGGAGAATAAGAATCCTGATACTGCACTATTATTTCTTTCTTTATAAAATCCATGCACTATAATGTAGGCCGGCTACATACTATACGCTGATATTCTGTGTGAACACATTTTCTGTGAAGCTGCCATCCTTGCTTGTCAGACACTCCTAAAGATGAAGTTTAATCTGTGAAAAGTGCATACTTCTTTTGAAAATTGCAATTCCGGAATTTGAGATTGGAGATGATACAAGTAGAATGATAAATTAAGTACTAGTACCTAGGAAAAATGGGATACTGATTGTTTTAATATAGTGCATTATTCCCCCCCCCCCCCAACCGCATTTCCTCCATTGCTGGGTTTGCAATTTAGTGTTGGTTTAAAGGTGGTCTGTCACATATGATGCATGTACTGTGCTGCTTGAAATATTATTCTTTGGAAGATTAAAAAACACCTGCCACACCCCTGAAACAAAAATACCCCACCCCCCTCCAAAAATCATACCTGTGGACAAGAAAAAGAAAAAAGTATTATATATTCTCTGGACTAGAATACATTTGTAAGGAAGCACATCCATGAACCCCCTAGGGCATTCAATTCAGTTGGATGAAGAAATATTGGCTAAGCTGAAATCATTTTTGAACGTTTATTTGCTCCACCTGGGGTCAACTGCGCAATTATCTCAAACAAAGAAATATTGGCTAAGCTGAAATAATTTTTGAACATTTATTTGCTCCACCTGGTGTCAACTGCGCCATTATCTCAAACAAATACTGCCTCCACCAGGTTCTTACATAGCAAATAGAAAATTGCAAACAGAACAAGGTTGTTATCATAATCCGTACAACTCGATTGGGCAATGATGATGATGATGCATGAATTATTTAGGTCATGTGGTTTTACTAATTAGAGTTTGGGGTTAGAGATGATAGGAATTTGTTTGGGATTTTTTTTTTTTTGGTAGAATTATATGATGCATCACATCTTTTTAAGTCTTGTATTCTGCAGATTTATTTTGCAATTACCGGTAATAATATTTAAGAGAATAGAGCTGTTTGAACAAGCATTTTGCTGTTGCCGCAAACTCTGAAAGATCAAGGAAAGTCACATGAGTTTGTTGCGAACTATTTCACGACACATAGAAATGAATGATGGCTTTTCCTTAGCTCAGAAAATCAGAAGTTTGGTTGACACTTTAATGTCGGGGAAAATTTGTCTTTGGACATGTCGACAGAGAAATCACTGCCAATGACAGCACTATTCACAGTGCATTCCAATAAGTTAATTTCCTTTTGATGAGAGGGTATTCATATTACTCCCTTCCCTGCTGTGGATAGCAAAGTCTGCTCAAGGCAATGAGTGTTGAACAGTGGCCGTTTTTCTTTCTTAAAAAAAAAACATTAATTACCTTCTTTGTATAGCTTATATAGAATGGAATACGGTGTATATTCAGTTTCAGATTTTAATATTTAACCCTTTCAAGGCCGACGGGACTTTTCAGTCCCAGATCAGACTAAGCTTGTTTGTAAAAAAATGCCATGCATTCTTCACCCCTTTCCTGTCTGATGGGACTTTTGAGTCCCTATTCAGTGATTTAATTAACACTACATTTTTTCCACTTTTTAAAAAATTTCTGTCATATTTAGTATGAAAATAGTGCAGAAAAAAATCACAGAACATATCTGAACATTTCACCATAATTTGGGATTGAAAGGGTTAAAGAAGCATCCTAAGTCAGAATTAATGCTTGAAAGTACATAATTATATGAAATGGGTTAGAAACTTGCATGGATTTTATATAGAAACAGTGCAATATCAGGATTCTTTTCCAGTTTTAGCCTGCATTTTATTTATAATCCTATCAAATTGAATGCTATGGAAAACTACAGCAGGGGCAATGATGAAATTCAGACACCACATACCATCATTTGCAAAAGTTTAAGACCACCTCAGGATTTGTGGGTATTCAGTAATTTGGAATACTTTCTTTTGTCTCATTGAGTGATTACATAACATGTTTACCACTAACAGTGATCAGTAGCACAAGAGTAATGGTATAAGCCTATAGTTCAAGTATGATACATAGATTATGCCATGAAAATAATAAAATTGTATGTCTGAAAAATAAGTTTTTAACTTTTTTTCTTTCTTTATTGCATTTTGGAATAGTGGTCTTAAACTTTTGCAAATGATGGTAAGTCACACATAGTGTGATATTCACTTGCCTATGATTTATTATTGATATGACAGAAAATAAAAAGGATTACTGGACATACGAGGGCTCTCTCACCACGCCACCCTGCTACGAGAGTGTCACCTTTATCCTCTTCAAAGAACCAATAGAAGTCTCCGAAGAACAGGTCAGGGAAAGATTCTATTAAAAAAATAAATAATAGGTTTTTAGTGAATTTTCATACAGAATATCAATGTAAAATTGTTTTGTACTTGGTTTAATAATAAAATAATAATGGTGGTAATCTTGTATAGCGCTCATGTCCGTCACGTTGTGACGCTCATGGCGCTTCAACATTATTACCCCGGTCATAGCTTGGTGGCCAAATATGTAGCGCTCTAGCATATCAGGTACCCATTTACACCTGGGTGGAGAGTGGCAAATGGGTCAATCCACATCAACTCAACGGATTTTCAGGCAAGTTGTCACCCGACCCCCTTCGATTTTCTTTAAACTCGCACCAAATGTTCCCCCAAGTGTCTGACGAAAAACCCCGAAATATTTTGCCCCAAGGTCAAACGGTTGCTAAGGTATGGCCTCGCCTAGCAACCAGTGCGCAGATAAAGCAATAAGGCTAATTAAATTTATGCATTTTTGATTGACAACTGTAGCCAAAATTCTTCACACAGAGAGCTCATTGTCTGGATATTTTGAGAACTTTATGCCCTTTACAAAAAAAAATAATCATGACACAAATACGATTCTCCGTTTTCATGTACAAGGTCAGCAAAAATGGCGTGAACTGTAAAATCTGTGATTTCACGTGTATGTTTGGAGGTTCATAGCTTCAAAATCAAATAAGCTTAGGACCCAATATTTTGTATATTTGAACACTTTTAGTAATTGAACAAACGTAAAACAAAATCAGAACGTTTGTCCAAGCGGTTTTGCTAAAGAGCGCCCTCAAATTTGGGATATTTTCAAAATAAGCCAAGTTCAAGGTCATGGATCACCCTTAGTCCAATCTCGGAACACCACCAATTCTTGTGTATGGATAGGCATTTACCTATATTTTAACAAGTTACCAAAGAAATTTTGCGTCCGGAACGTTCAATGGCCAGTGTACACTGTTGAAAATGGTCATAAACGCATCAAAATCAAAGGAAATTGACATATTGGCTTTCAAATGTTAATTTCTTCAAGATAAAAAGGCCAAGCATAGAGATATTAACAGTTATGATAGTATATTATAAGTACTAAAAGAATATATACTACTGTAAGTTTGTTTTATAGGGAATGACCTTGAAATCGCTTCTCAAAGTCAACAAAAAACAATTATACACTTAAAATATGCTAATTTCTGGTCACGTGTGACCTTTATAGCATATTTCATAATTGATTTTCTCACAGACCCTAAAATTTGGGTATGTTGATATATTACTAAAATGGTAGTTTCTAATGAGTACTTGAAGAATATGTCATTTTTGTACACTCTAATCTGACTATGATCTTGAAATGGTGCCCCCAAAAGGGTCCAAAATCATTAAAATAGGTAATTCGCGCTCACGTGTGACTTTTTTTATCTTGAAGAAATTAACATTTGAAATATGATCTTAAGCCCATATGTCAATTTTCTTTGATTTTGATGCGTTTATGACCATTTTCGACAGTGTACATTGGCCATTGAACGTTCCGGACGCAAAATTTTATTGGTAACTTGTTAAAATATAGGTAAATGCCTATCCATACACAAGAATTGGTGGTGTTCCGAGATTGGACTAAGGGTGATCCATGAACTTGAACTTGGCTTATTTTGAAAATATCCCAGATTTGAGGGCGCTCTTTAGCAAAACCGCTTGGACAAACGTTCTGATTTTTTTTTACGTTTGTTCAATTACTAAAAGTGTTCAAATATACAAAATATTGGGTCCTAAGCTTATTTGATTTTGAAGCTATGAACCTCCAAACATACACTTGAAATCACAGATTTTACAGTTCACGCCATTTTCGGTGACCTTGTACACGAAAACGGAGAATCGTATTTATGTCATGATTATTTTTTTTTGTAAAGGGCATAAAGTTCTCACAATATCCAGACAATGAGCTCTCTGTGTGAAGAATTTTGGCTACAGTTGTCAATCAAAAATGCATAAATTTAATTAGCCTTATTGCTTCGTCTGCGCACTGGTTGCTAGGCGAGGCCATATCTTAGCAACCGTTTGACCTTGGGGCAAAATATTTTGGAGTTTTCCGTCAGACACTTGCGGGAACATTTGGTGCGAGTTTAAAGAAAATCAAAGGGGGTCGGGTGACACCCATCCGTTGATTTGACGTGGATTGACCCAAATGTTAATTAATGTCTTGCCAAAGGACGGTAGCGCCGGGCTGGGATTCGAACCCTCAACCTTTTGATTAAGAGTCAAGTGAATGAAACACTATACCACGACACCTCCACCTTGCGATTCCTATGTTCCCCTTTTCCAATGTCTTTTGCGGGAAGAAAATGCAGATTGTTCATAAATGTTTTCTGCTTATTAAATTCAAATCAAGTCCTTGAGATTTGGTTCTTTACTAAAATCTTTCTTCTTTTCAACAATGCAAGGTGTTTAAAATGTATTTAACTTTTATTTGCTACTTTGTCCCTGTAAAATGATCTTGACATCTAGAACACTTACTTTGTGTGTCATGGTTATCGCTCAAGGTAAGAACAGAAAGAAAGACAGAGAAATGTAATACTCAATGATCCTTCTTTTCCACGCTAAAAATTGAATCTACTTAAGTTTCAGTCACAGATATGTATTATTGCTACCAGCATTTATTTAAATTTCGTACTGAATAAAACAATTACTTATTTTTCTTGGTATCATACTGGTAGCTTTATACCAGGATAAAGTTAATGTATTAAATTTCTCAATTCCTGTCACTTTATACGATACGACCAGCAATATTTAGGAGTTTTTTTATAGGGTGCCAATCGCAAAACTTTTGTTTGCATACAGTGGTTAGATAAAAAGAAAAAAATTAAGAATCGGGGCACCATCTTATAAAGAGTTGTGACTGATTCGAATTGATCGCAACTTGAAATTAATCGCAACTGTGTTCATAAGAGATAGGAGTTGCGATTGATTTCAAGTTGCGATCGATTCAAATAAATCGCAACTCGCAACGGGGCCCAGCAGGTCTTCCCCTTTTTCAGCTATTATTTTTTTTCAGGATTAGGTCTTTGTACATACAACTCCCAATACCTCACTATTGCTCTACAAAGAGTATCTCTTTTAAGTTGGCATATGTTGTGACAAAAAGACAATTAGTATACAGTATCTTATCTTTATAGCCATCCAATATACTGTTAAGTTCTAGCTCCCCAAATCTGTGAAATATAGTTAAGAACACATTTTATTAACTTTTTTAATGGTTTTACCCTTTGTGTGTTTTAAAGGTAATGTATAGATTTGGTGAGCCCTCAAAAACTTTTCATCAGATTTCTTCAATTTTTGTTGAGAAATAGCAAGATACTAGCAATATACATGTACTAAGACACTGAAGATTTTGCCTCCTAAAGTTTAATATTAAACAAATAAGAGGCAAGGACTAATTTATATGCCGGGACAGGCACATAAACTCCCAACAAAGGCAACATGTGCTATACACTACTGTTCTTTGGCAAGACATTAATCTACATTTGCCACTCTCCACCCAGGTGTTAAATGGGTACCGGCAGGAATTATTTCCTTGAATGCTGTAAGCTCCGAAATCGGTAGCCTAACTAGAGCCGGGGTAATATTGGAGCGCCTTGAGCACATTCGTGGTGGATATAAGCGCTATATAAATATCCAATATTATTATTATTATTACACTTTATTGTAAAACTAATGAGTAGCTACACCCAGTGAGGCACATGCTGTCTCTATACGAAGCCCCAAGATTGCTGTGCGGGGAGTCATCGGGGTGGAAGGGTCCTAGTATAATGGCAGTGATCGATCATTCCTTACAGATATTTACACTGAAATTCACAGAAATCATAGATAGAATACCAAATGATCTCTTACAAACATCTTTTGATACAAGGAGAACATGGGACTATATTTAACATGTTCCTTTCCTTTTTGCTACCAATACTGTACATGAGCTTTGATATCCCAAAGTACAGTTATGTTCTAGCTTCCAAAATCTATAAAATGTATTTGAATGCACATGTTATCCCTATTATACTGGTTTTACCCCTTTGTTGGACATAAGACACAGAGTATTAAAGCGCATGCCAAGAAATAATGATGTCTTTGTCCAAGGTATTTCCCACATTCAAGTACAATGCATTGTAACATGGGGTATTAATGTTCTATCCCTACCAGAATGTTTCATTCAAATTATTTTCTTTCACCTTCAAGTGGCTTTAGCACTTGACTTGAAAAGTGAAGATTATGGGTTCGATCCCTTGCATTTCCCTGATGTTTTTTGGAAAGGCCTTACCGGTATTCTACATTAGCCTCCCCATACCCGGTAGGAGAATGGGGATTTGGTAGAAAAACAAAAGCTATTGTGATGGCAATTGCCATATGCCCTTATGGTGATCATATGATAGGAATACTCCCCAGGGAGTGGAGATGGTACACACATTGTCTGCGTGAATGCATGTAATGACCGGGGTAATTATGGAACTCTATTTTGGCTGAGTGCCTGTTCCATTTGCAGGATTTGTGGTTGCCCAAGCACCTTCAGTATGAGAAGGGAGTGCTCTATATGCTGTAATCAAACGCTATATTTCAATCCAGATCTGTTTCATCTTTTCATCCTTTAGCTTCAAGTACTGCGTAACCTTCAAGATCATTGCGACGGTGAGACTCCTGAGGGTCCAGGTAAGCTGGTCAACAACTACCGTCCACTCTGTGACCTCAACGGTCGAGTGGTCAAGTCTACCTTCCAGGCTTAGACCAATCAGAGCACTACAAGCTGTGCTTGCATCCACCAATCAGAGACAGAGCTCTGCAGGCTAGACTTTCGTCAATGTTATAGGTTATTACATTATTGCTTTCAATGTGGTATGTGATGCGTGCTAGTATACAAAGAGATGAAATCTTAGCTGTTTTTTCCATGTCTGGGTTTTTATCTTTCAAATTTGTAATATCTTCTCAAAATGTTGATCATTATGAAGGAGAAAAATCAATGAAAGTGATAACATACTAGGTTATTAACACACAAAAATGTGAGTGAACAGGTGGTCCATTCTGGTTTGTAATGTTTTATACTAAATTCTCACCACACGGCTTTGGAAATATTCATCTTTTAAAATGTACATACATCATTATTTTCCCTTGTTTACATACAAACAAAAACAAATAAGAAAATCATGTGATATAAAATCATGAACATTTCACCTCATTTCAAAGATGATTATTTCTTTCAAATATGAGAAAAGATCATCATAGAAATTGGAAACTTGTGTAATGATACTTTGGTTGATGTGATATTTGCATGTCTCAAAAAATCTTGTGTAACCAAACTATTGTCTTCCCTACACACCTTGTAGTATCAATCAATGGCACAGATTATAATCATACAGAAGAAGATTTGATTTTGTATCCGAATATGAAAATATGCTTATACATATAGTTGTCTTACTTCTCAGAATTGTCTAGAATGGTGTATAATCCCATGCAATAAAACCATACCACCTTGTGGAATATATGTGAAGAATCTCCTGTACTGTAGAAGAATTAAACGTAATTATATGACTTTTAAAAGATTGAAAATGAAATATTATGAAAATCTAGCTCTGTATAGAGTGGGTGCTGTAAATTTCTATATTAATATTATATGCATTTTAATGTAGAAGTGATATTGGGTTGTATAAAATGAAATGTGGATGCAAACAGATCAGTAGTTTATTTATTTATAGAGGAATATTTTATTATGAGAGATATAGAAATTGGATTATTGTATGAAACACACTGATGAAAATTCAACTTTATGGAGCATCAAAATCATGGCTGCGGAAAAGAAAACTTGACTCTAATATATTGCTATATTTGTCTACCTTCGGACTGTTTCGTGGTATAGTTTTCTGCACTTCATGTCCTATAGTTCGATATGCTTATGTTTAGCTCATGTCTTTGTATGAGACTAGTCATTGTTTTCATATTAGATATAGGACTGGATCAGTCTTTAGTTACTTTGGTCTAAATTGAGGATAAAAAGAAACACAGGAAGAATCAGATCTTTGCTATATATGACACTATATTTTCTGTAATTTGTAATGAGACTTTAAAAAGTAACAGTTGGCTTGCTTCATCAGTGGGGTTTCCCATCAAATCTAAAATCTAAAGTGTTGTAGACATGACCAGTTCTATTTTTATTGTTACTTACCAAATAAACAAGACTAATGTAGTATTATGAATTGATAGTTATTGAAATGTTATTTATCATATGGCAAGTAATCATGTATAATATATATTCCTAGTTTCATTTTGTCTTCGTAATCATGCTGATACACTTGGTGATGCAATTATGAAATGGAGAAAGAAATGATTTTCAGATTATATAGATTTAACCAGAGACTTTATCTATTATGAAAAGTTGAATATATATATTTTGTTCTGATCCCCACAATAGCACATCTAATGAAATATACTATTCACAAACTAATATATTACTAGTATATATTTGAGATTATGCATGGTGTAATATTACATGTAGAATGGTGCCAGATGTCCTTCATAATATCCATGCAATGAAATTCTTCAGCAATAAGTGATGTGTCTATCCACAGTGGATTTATTGCTACTCGTATCTTAATACCAGTGTCCCACCAAATATTTGGTTCATGATATTGATATGCATTAATCATGAAGTGTATTAAAATCCCAGATTTGAAATACAGTACAATCATTCTTGCAATGGGGGAATACCCTCTTGGGTATCCATCAGTCATGTATGGTGTTAAAGACACCCAAAGGGACAATAAACTTAATATTTATTATGAGATTTGTTATTGAATGTCTCACGTTAAATTTAGTCCAGAAAGGTATATTTAGGTGTATAGAATATATCTATATTTCATTAGGACTTGATAGGATTAACTTTAATGCACATTATGGTATAAACAGATTGTAAGGCGATATTCTGATATATATTTTGGTGATATGATATCCAAGGCTGAATTTATAGAATACATGTAAATCAGGTTACTATTATACAGTATAATCATCCAGGGTAAAATACAAGTATTGTACATTTTGGCTACATATTACTGGACAATAATTGGTTAGTTGGTAGTTCTTAACTTGGCCAAGAACCATTTTTTCCCCCAACAAATACAAGGTAGTATTAGTAATATAACTTTCGAAACATCAATTGCTTCATTTTAGTCGTAACTATAGGAATTATAAAGATAATGATTATTCTTTATATTTTATTAGTCAGTTATTGTAATTGTCCACTATTAGACATTCCTTTTGTCACTTTGTAAACAGACTTATTTATTTAATAATCTGATGGTAAATTGCTTGAACCTTTGCATTTGCTATTCCAACAGAGGTAATAGAGAACATGGTATGCACTAATGTGATTATTAGACCTGTCCCAGAACACTTGTTGGTGACTATATATTTAAGTAGATCTTAAGGAAGTTAAAAGAGAAAAGAGGGACAATAAATAGAAGTTGGAAATGCAAATTGTGTTTGTGTGTATAGTTTTTGTTTTTTGTTTGTTGTAAATAGATGTTGAAAGTAGTATAGAGAGATAAAGTTAGTTTACACACTTGCTATCAACATCATACCAGGGGTAGCTCCAAGATTTTGTAAAAGGTGAAGGGTCCAATTCCCAAATATTCTAAGGAGCAAAAAATACAAAATACTGAAATGGAGGGGTCCAACCAAGTCCTCAAAAATCTCAGACAAGCAGAAAACGATTATCAGGCAAAGGGCCGGGAGGGGGAGGAGGGTCCACTTACAAAAAACTATGGCAAGCAAAAAAAAATGGGGTAGACCCCCTTCGACCTGGATCTGCTCCTGATTATACACAATTCATATGACTGTTCTGACCTTGAACTTTTCGCTGATCTAATCCTCTCATTTTCTGCTGTTAAGAAATCCAACTTATTTTCAAAGTGGGCTTGATTCCCTATTAATGAAGCCCTATATTGAGTAAATGACCCCCCCCCCCCAAAAAAAAAAAAAAAGAAAGAAAGAAAATGAGAGAGGGGAGGAGAGAAAGAGAGAGAGAGTCAGAAGGGAGAAAGATGTTATGCCTATTTCATTGAAATAGAGTGCATGAATACATTTAATCCGGGAGCCAGGGGGGGGGGGGATCAACCTAGCTGGAAAGGAAACCAATTTTCATGTCCATGAATACAAAGATCGCATAGTCCAATATAACGGATTGACTGTCTGGCATGTTCTATGTGGTGGGTGTGGCCGATCAAAAGATTCGTCATAGTCCCAAGGTACATCAATAGACAATGCAAGACGTTTTAAGAGGTAGGGGTGCCCGCCAGATGACCCCAAAGGGGGTCCAAAAATTGATCTAGATCAGCTGGAAAGGAAACCCTAAGAAACCTATATCAAAAGATCCGCCATAGTCCCAAGGTACATGAATGGTCACTGCCAGACGTTTTAGGTGGTGGGGAGTGCTTGCCAGACGCCCCCTAAAGTACCTCAACACCCAATATTGAGCTAGATCAGCTGGAAAGGAAACCCTAAGAAACCTCAGTATCAAAAGATTCGCCATAATCCCAAGGTTCATGAATGGACAATGCCAGACGTTTTAAGTAGTGGGGGTGCCGTCAGACGCCCCCAAAGGGGGTCCAAAAATTGAGCTAGATCAGCTGGAAAGGAAACCCTAAGAAACCAATGGGAAATTGCTCGGCAGAGTCCAAAGATACACAAATGGTCACTGCCAGACGATTTAAGTGGTGGGGAGTGCTTGCCAGACGCCCCCTAAAGTACCTCAACACCCAATATTGAGTTAGATCAGCTGGAAAGGAAACCCTAAGAAACCTATATATCAAAAGATTTGCCATAGTCCAAATATACACAAATGACCACTGCCATACGATTTAAGTGGTGGAGAGTGCCTGCCAGTAACCCACCCACCCACCATTATTGAGCTAGATCAGCTAGAAAGGAAACCTTATGAAACCTGTGGAAACTTACTCGCCAGATGGTTTGTTGTGATTATTAATAGTATGTTATATAATTGACATTAGTTCTTGACTGCATGGCCGTCGCTTTTTTTTTTGCTTGTCAGGGAATTATGGAGGGAAATAGAAAAGCTCAGTTGTATGAGCACGAAATCAAACATTCTTTACAATTATTCTTACAACCCTCTTTTGTCCATGAGGGTTATGGAGCTATTTCCCCCATGCAAGTATTAAGCCAATAATTAAGACATAACGTTCTAGATTAAGTAAGACAGAATAGAACTTGTTCATTACACCTGAGTTACATGACAACAGTGTACATAAACAATCAATTTAAACTTTCACGTTAGTTTACTGTTTATAATAAACACCCAAAAATTTGAAAGACTCAACCTGGAAAATAATTTATTGTTTCTTTGTATATGACCTGAGTAATTTCCCACAAGTTTCATAAGGTTTCCTTTCTAGCTGATCTAGCTCAATAATGGTGGGTGGATTACCATATGGGCGTCTGGCAGGCACTCTCCACCACTGAAATCATCTGGCAAGTGGTCATTTGTGTATCTTTGGACTATGGCGAATCTTATGTAGGTTTCTTTAGGGTTTCCTTTCCAGCTGATCTCGGTTAATATTGGTTGTTGGGGTACTTTAGGGGCGTCGACCTGGCAAGCACTCCCCACCGCTTAAATCGTCTGGCAGTGGCCATTTGTGTATCTTTGGACTCTGCCGAGCAATTTCCCATTGGTTTCATCGGGTTTCATTTCCAGCTGATCTAGCTCAATTTTGGAACCCCTTTGGGGGCGTCTGGCGGGCAACCCCCCCCCCCCCCCCGACCACCACCACTTAAAACGTCTGGCATTGTCCATTCATGTACCTTGGGACTATGACGAATCTTTTGATATAGGTTTTTTACAGGGTTTCCTTTCCAGCTGATCTATAGCTCAATATTGGGGGTTGGGGTAGGCCTAATTTAGGGGCATCTGGCAAGCACTCCCCACCACTTAAAACGTCTCGCATTGCCCAGTCATGTACCTTGGGACTATGGCGAATCTTTTGATATAGGTTTCATAGGGTTTCCTTTCCAGCTGATCTAGCTCATTTTCTCACCACTTTGTGACCTCCCCCTGGCCACACCCACCACATAGAACATGCCAGACGGTCAATTCTTTATATCGGACTATGCGATCTTTATATTCATGCACATGAAAATTGGTTTCCTTTCCAGCTAGGTTGACCCCCCCCCCTGGCTCCCAGACTAATTATATCAAACAAAGCGAAAAATAATAATAAGGCCCCCTTGGAAAATTTTGTCTATTTGTCATGGGGCATATTCACGTGTGTCGTCTATCCAAGGAGTTACTTGTAACTTCTTGGTCTATCTCAAAAAGATGAAAGGAGAAAAAAATGTTGTTTTGTAAATTTTGTTGTTGTTATTTTTGTTTTGCTATGTTCGCTCCATACAGACCTTTATCAGGATCCGTTGGATGTCTTATATTTCATATTCTTTTTCGCTTCCCCAGGAAATCGAGAAAGTGAAGGAAAGTGAAAGTAAATCAACTTAAAGTTAAAATTTCTGCAACCATAACTCACTGCTGGCAGGTCACAAAGTCACGTGAACTATCACATGATACGCAATACAACCGTTCCTCTCAAAGTAAGGTGCTATTAGTCTTTTTACCCGTCATTTATATGAATTATTGCCATATTCCCAGCTGAACCAGGGTTCTGTTAAAGCAAGGCTGACACTTGCACGATTCTGTGGCACGCATTGGCACGACTCGAGTCGTGCCAGTGCGCAAACTAGTCGTAAACTGGCGTGAAGTGTGCGTAAAACCGTCGTGACTGCGTACCATGTCGGGACGAGAATTTTGAAATGTTCAAAATTTTGGTCACGACAAAATTTCGCGACCGGGTCGTGAACTATGCGCAAACTGTTCGTGAACCCGTCGCGAACTCGTCGGGACGATGCAGGAGGATGCATGCCAGTGCGTGGCAGTGCGCGCCATGCCACGACTGTCACGAACTGCCACGAATAGTTCACGAACAGCTCTTTTTATATGGCGTGCCCAAGTCGGCACGACACCGTCCGAATTGCGCAAACTCGTCGTGCCAATGCGGGAAGTGCGTAAACTGTGCGCAAACTATGCGTGAACTCGTCGGGCCAGTTCGTGTCAATGTGGACACTGATGGGCACGCATTCGTGAACTATTCGTGAACTCGTCGTGAACTCGTCGTTAACTATGCGTGAACTAGTCGTGAACAGTGCGGGAGCCTCCCAGTTCGTGCCCCAAAATGGCACGACTTGCCACGACAAAATCGTGGCCAAAAGTCGTGCAAGTGTCAGCCTTGCATAACATGGGTGACTTGGTGACCAATGAGGTTATGGCTGTCCAACCACTCATCATTCAAGCTGTCACCTCTGCAGTTTCGTCTGCTCTTGAAGGGTCAATCCAACCAAGGAGTTATAACTCTTTGATCCAACGACTTCTTCAGGGGCTCGAAAGGAAGTTCGATGGTATCGAACGAGTCAAGTGCGAGGTGATACAGAACAGGTTTGAGATCGACCGTATGGAGCAGTACTCAAGAAGGGGAGTCCATGCATCAGGATTCATGGCGTGCAGCTGTCAGAGGTGGAGTCTTCTAATTATGTCGTAATCACGGTAGCTGGTGCAATGGGCGTTGCTGTTACTAACGCTGACATCAGCGTCAGTCACGTGCTACCATCTAAGAAGAGCATCATGAAGAACAAAAAGAAATTGAAGAGTGTTGATGGATACAACTCCGTCTATGTGAACGAGGATCTTACGCCCCTCCGTAATTCAATGTTGCGTATATAAGCTCAAGGTTAACCAAGGGTTGCTGGTCGGTGGAAGGGAGGATTTACTACAAGCAGCAGGTTAATGGTCGAGAAGAAATAAAAGTGCTAGACTCCCCAGATGATTTATGGAAGGTGGGTTGGGATGAGTCTAAGGTCAAGGATCTTGACCAACTGAATTTTAGGACAGGCACGGCCTCATTGAAAAATGTGAACTGAACTTTGTTAGTTTAAATGTCTGTGGTCTCAGGAGCAAACTCCGATTGGGTATTTTGCAAGAGTTTTTAAAGAATTTTACTTTGTTTGTCTGACTGAAACAAAATTTTGTTCAAACAATGAAGCCCCTGTTCTTTCTGGTTTTGTCTCCTTTGTTATGCCAAGTAAAATTAGGACACATAAATTTGTGTTTATGTTAAGAGTAAATACGTTGATAATATTGAAGTGTTAACAGATTACAAATCTGAATTTGTTTTATGGCTTAAAGTTCCCCCTTTGATCCATTTATTTACTTTACTTTACTTTCTGTGCCAAAGTATAAAACAGAATGCTTTAAACATAGCCCCCTCGTATCTTCAATTATAGCATGGAATCAGTTGG
Source organism: Heliocidaris erythrogramma (assembly GCA_025617745.1). NCBI lineage: Eukaryota > Metazoa > Echinodermata > Echinoidea > Camarodonta > Echinometridae > Heliocidaris > Heliocidaris erythrogramma. Next base: position 42,166,461 of record CM046866.1, read on the forward strand.
ACAGATCACTAAAAATGGCAAGCTCTGTGAACACTTTTAAATATATGTTCAAAAGATCTTGCAAAATCTGTTCGCAATAAGAAATTTTATTCAGTTTCTTAGCTGAAGTTTTACTCTCATTCCTTATCGCAAAGGATTGGTTTGATTCGTTTACATAACAGCATGGTAAATGAGTCATATTCATTCTTATTGCTAGAAAATTTCACTTGATGCTATTTTATATTTGTCTTCATCAGTAATATGTCATTTTTTGTTGCCCTGATTTGGAAAATATGTTTGATGGTTTGTTTCTTTGCCCAAAAATGTACGATGACATAATGCTTTTCAAAATGTATGAATGATTTCCTATCATTTATAATCAATAAATAATTTGCATTTTATTGTTTCATAAGAGACACTGTACATTCGATTGTTATACTATATTACATGCAATCATTGTGTAATCTTTGAATAAGTATACTACCCTATAATATGTTTTGTAAATATGTATATAACAATTTTGTTTCTATACTGAGCTAAAGTAGTCTTTATACTTCTTGTATGTACTTTCAAAATTATACAATGCCATTTCAAAATAACCCATATATAAATGGTTATTTTTCAACAGATTTTTGAAAATATCACCGTCTATACATTATGAATTAAGATGATAGGAATGTGCAACAATTTCAACATTTTCGTAAAACCAATTTTGATTACGAGGATACCATATTCTTTGTATATACATGTATATATATATATTTATGTTTGTTCTTATTTTTTTTTTTTTTTTGGTTATGAGTTTATTTTCATGATTTTGTTGGCTATTATTGTTACTTACTATTGCTATCAGGGCCTCATGGAAGACCACCAATATTGGTGATAATGAGTCACCCTGTATAAATATCAGAAATAAATAAATAAATAAATAAATAAATAAATTTGGGGATAGTATATATTCCATGTGAAGGCTCACGTTACCATCGTATTGATATTTTTGATCATAATTGCAGAAGATTTAGTCAGTCACAAAGTTAAGTACAATATTCCTGTTATTTTAATGGGAGATTTCAATGCCAGGACTGGAACTAGGAGTGATTTTATTGAACCTGAGTATCTTGTGTCTGTATAGAAGGGTGTGTAGAATTGACGTCGCTGATGTCGCTGAGTTCTAAATCTGAATTGACCACAGATGGAATAGTTACAGAGCGTTGTAGTAGGGACCATTGTGCTAACAGTAATGATCTGGCTATGTTAGAGCTGTGTAAAAACCTGGATATTAAAATTGTTAATGGGAGGTTTGGAGATGATCAAGGCATAGGGGAGTTTACCTGTCAAACATCGAGAGGTTCAAGTGTTATTGATTATGTGCTTGTTTCACCATCCTTGATGCCCAAAATCACAGACTTTCATATTTACTCCTTATAGATAAATGTATGTCAGATGCACATGGTGCTGTCTCAGTTCAAATGTGTTTTAGTGCTACTGGTCAGTCTGTACAATCTCCATTAGTGCTAGACAATCATTTAATTAAAAGAAACTTGTATTTCTGATAAAACTATGTATGTACCTATGAAAACGCAGTGGAAGAAGGAACATGAAGTTGAATATAGTAGTGCATTTAGTCTTGATGATTTGAATCTCTTGAATGACAAACCTGATTCAATTGATATTGGAGATGTTTCTCAGGATGTGGTAGATATAGTGTCGTACAGGATTTGAATGCTCTGTTCAATGAGCCAGCAAGAAAAGTTGGCATTTGTAAGTCAGTCTGTATGACTCATACACATAATATTCGCAATGAATGTGGTGGAAAGACTAGGGATAAACCATGGTTCGATCATGTGTGTGAAAAGCGAAGAAAAGAATATTTTAGGGATAAGCACATACTAGATAAATTGAAAATAGAGGAAGCAAAGATCGAAAAGAGGAGAAAGGCCAAGTCTTATATAAACGGTTTATAAGGAGGAAATGTAGAAAATATAATAAGAAGTTGCATGCATCTTTGCGGGATCTCAAGAAGACTAATTCAAAGGAAAATTGGAATATTTTAGATTAGAGAGGGTATATCACTTGAAGAGGGAGGCAATTGATTCCTCTATAGGTTTCTGGAACACTTTCGCAAATTGAGTACAAAGCCAGACTCTCCAGAAAAAGATGAAGGGCATAATGAAGGGCCTAAGGCTCGAGTGAGCTATTGCGATGGAAATTTGTCCGGCGTCCGTCGTGCGTCGTCCGTCGTGCGTCGTCCGTCGTCCGTCGTGCGTCGTCCGTTAACTTTTTACATTTTCATCTTCTTCTCCAAAACCCATGATCGGAATTCAACCAAACTTGGTAGGAATCACCCTTAGGGGTAGGGAACCCAAAGTTGCTAAAATGGTACATGTGGCCCCCAGGGGGGCCGAGGGGGAGGGCCCCCAATTATAAAAGCTATGTAAATTTCAAACATCTTCTTCTCCAGAACCAGGCATAGCTCAGACTTGGTATTGTGTATGGAGATACCTCTATAGATGAAGAATGAATGTTGTTCATGAAATTTCTCTGAGTGGCCCTATAGGGGCCCTGTGGGGGTAACATACTGGAGGGGGGGGGGGAGGGCGCTGCCAGGCAAAATGTACATTCTGATCTTCTTCTCCAAAACACAAGATCGGAATTCAACCAAACTTGGTAGGGATCATCCTTAGGGGTAGGGGACCCAAAGTTGCTAAAATGGTAAATGTGGCCCCCAATTGTAAAAGCTATGTAAATTTCAAACATCTTCTCCAGAACCAGGCATAGCTCAGACTTGGTATTGTGTATGGAGATACCTCTATAGATGAAGAATGAATGTTGTTCATGAAATTTCTCTGAGTGGCCCTATAGGGGCTCTGTGGGGGTAACATACTGGAGGGGGGGGGGGGGCGCGCTGCCAGGCAAAATGTACATTCTGATCTTCTCCAAAACACATGATCGGAATTCAACCAAACTTGGTAGGAATCATCCTTAGGGGTAGGGGATCCAAAGTTGCTAAAATGGTACATGTGGCCCCCAAGTGTAAAAGCTATGTAAATTTCAAACATCTTCTCCAGAAAACCAGGAATAGCTCAGACTTGGTATTGTGTATGGAGATACCTCTATAGACGAAAAATGAAAGTTGTTCATGAATTTTTTTCTGGGTGGCCCTATAGGGAGGGGGTCTGTGGGGGTAACATACTTGAGGGGGTGGGGCAAGTTGTCCGCCATCCATAAACTTTTTACATTTTCAGCTTCTTCTCCAAAACCCATGATTGGAATTACCATAAAGGGGGAAAGAAAGAACATGTGTGTGTGTGTGGGTGTGGGCGTGTTTAGCCGTATGTCTGACATGTCTGAGAACATTTTCGGACAGAGAACAAAAAAAATCATGAGAACAATGGTCCTCGGAAGCCGGACAATAGTCCTCGAACGTCGACTGTCCGAGGACGGAGGAACAATAGAGGAACAATACTTGTCCTCGGAAGTAAAGCAATACAAGACTGTGTGTGTGTGTGTGTGTGTGTGTGTGAGAGAGAGAGAGAGAGAGAGAGAGAGAGAGAACTTAATAGCTGGGATGAAAAGGAGAGGCCACTGAAAAAGAAATCGTGATGTTAATTGCCCTATTCCCCATACCAGGGGGAAGAGGGATAGCCCACTTCTTATCCATTATCCATCCACCCCCCTCCCTCCTTCCGCCAACATGACTAAACCAACTTGATGCCATTTTAGTATTACAGGTGCTGACCTGAAACTTGAATACAAAGGCACGAAAAATATATACATGATGTGTATTATATCTGGAAGGGTCTAGGACCGTTACCACTCACGGCATTTTCGTCGCCCAGCACCCCAAATCAAGCAGGTCGCATAAATATGTAGGCCTATGTTAATATTGATGTAAAAAAAGTCTAACAAATTTTGCTCCCCTGTTTCGCTCGCTCGCATAATTATGAATCATTAGACCATTAAGTTTAACTGCTAATTGGGGAAGCTGAATCGATCACTTGACTGGAGATGGGAAGGACGTGGGTTCGAACCCCGGCGCGGCACTACTGTTCTTTGGTAAGACATTAATCTACATTTGCCACGCTCCACCCAGAATGGGTACCGGCACGGGAATTAATTCCTTGAATGCTGTGAGTACCGAAATCGGTAGCCTAGCTATAGCCGGGGTAATTCATGCATGGTGGATATGAGCGCTATATGAATATTATTATTATTATTATATACCAATGTCACAAGATGGTGTCTTTTCGCTTTATGTTCACCCCTTGGTAGGTGCCCCTTGTTTTCAAAATGCTGGTGCCCCCCCCCCAACTTTGAAAGACGTTCCGCAGCCCCTGGGAACACTAAAATGCCGAAAAAGTATGCAATCAAAGGGGCAAACCGATTTTGGGGGTTATGTACTTATTATGCCGGGCGGATTTTGCCTATGTAAAGGCGGTGTAAAGGCCACTGGCGCATGGTCACAAGAAATTGTCACAAGAAGTGTTCCAGGGGCCGAGGATAATTAATAAGAAAAATTTCAGGGACTCGGAGGCATGTCCCCCCCCCCCCCCGTTTTTTCTTCGTGACATCGGCGCCTATTTTCCCCAGTGTTAGAAGAAATGGATTGATGTCTGTGAAATATTGATAATGACGTTAAAAATGAATCAACAATTACTATCAATAATTTAGACTGAGAAGTCTAGCATTCGATTCCGAGATGAGCATGAGATTATGTACGCCGATACCAAGAGCTAAAAATTAATAGAGTACCGAAGTGTGACGTCATCAAATTTCGATTTTTGTATTTCAGTATTTTTATGACCATATTTAGGTAGAGCATGATGGAAAACGTTCACACATCAAATTTGACATGAATCAGTTCATGGTGGCCCAAGGTATGGCTATATGAATATCTAATTAGCCCCATTGAAGTCAGTGTTAAATTGGCCTTATTCTAAACTGTTATTAAGAACCAGGCCAATTTACACTGACTTCAATGGGGCTAATTAGGTATTCACGCGGCCATATCTCGGGGGCCCAATGAGCCAATTGCCATAAAATTTGGGATCTGGATGTTTTTCACCATGTTCCTTTGAGATATGGTATAAAAAATGTCAAAATGAAAAAATAGCTTTTTGTGACGTCATCACTTCGGTACTCTCTCTCTCTCTCTCTCTCTCTCTCTATATATATAGAGGTACTAGGTGGCTTGGAAAATGAAACAATAAATCTTTAAACCGTCTGTAACGTTAAGTCTAATCAAAGAAAACTTATTTCAGGGATAACGATAATAAAGCACTTGGCCTATAATAATCACGACGATAGCTCGGCGACAAGTCTCAGTCTCGGACTTTGTGGAGACCATTCTTTGAAGATGGCTAAAGCTGTGTAAGTACCCATCAAACACTTCTAAATCTGTTATTTGACGATTTCTCACAGTTTTGAGAAATATATTCAGAAACAGAGCTGTGCAGTTGTGAATGACACGTACCGCACGGTGCTGTCACTAGTTGATCTGACAGTGACACTGACAAATGATAGAGCCCGCGCCCGCCCCGATGGCGATGCAGGACGTGGAGTGCAGTGCTGCCTCTTTCCCATTCTTGGTGCGGAGCTGAGCCGCGCCGTCGCCCCAGGCCCAAGTTTGACTAAGCTGGTTGCGTTGTCGTCGTCGTTGTTGTTGGTTGGTTTAACTTTTAGTAACAACCAAGTCAATTTCTGACTATTAATTATTATTGCCAATTACCGTGACAATTCAATTTTAATATACCGTAAATCGTAATGGCACCAGTCATGACCAGTCGTGGTCATGGTGGTCATGGATGGTGGTGCACCCTGTGTAGTAACTTAAAAAGTTAAAGCCTAAAGGCATTGGCTAGCCATGCTAGCAGTAGCATTGTTAGGAATTTAAAAATATCTCATTCTGTTTAATACTTGAAATTTTGTATAAAATGTGAGTTATAGTTTTAAAATATGGCTATGAGAGTCTCAAGTCATAATACCTTTGGGAAATATTTTAAAACAGTGAAAATCTAGGCCTAGGCCTAAGTCAATGTTTGGAAAGAAAATTTATCATTTTAAATTAACGGTCGGTTCTTGGAGTTTGAATTTATATTGAATAGCGATTTATGCAATTTTCGTAGCGTGCGAGTAATACATGTTGAATGCGAGTAGATTGACAGTCTCATCATGTTCTCCAAAAAAAAATGCACACGACCTCAACGCGGAAGGAGCCAGACAACTTATTTTTTTAACTCGAGACTATAAACGGTCTCTTATTAAAACGTCTCGAAGACGCGAAATTATAAAATCGCTGTTTGCGTTGTACTTACAGCTTTTCATTCAGGGTTTTTGAGTACTAATCGTACTCATACACATGTTTCATTTTGGTTTGAGAATTTTTTAAATCAGCTGCTCACAAAGGTAGCCAATGCCTTTAATATAACTCCAGGGAGCTCCAACGCACAGCGTTGGATCTCCCTGGAGTTATAGTTAATACATCTTCATTGCTGCAACACCCTGTGACAACTGCCCTAGGCCCTAATCTCATCAGAGCGAAATGAACGGGTGCGATTGACTAGCAGATATTTTATCAATATTAATATGGAACAACTATGCGGCGTTTCACTCACTGCTGATCGCGCAAAAAATGATGGTAGGAAAGGTTTGTTTCAAAAGAGAATTATCCACGGGGCTTTTAATGTTCTGCTAATTCTTTTGTAAAACAAGAACTTTCTCTTTAGCAGACTGAAACATAATAAATAATATGTACCATATTTTCTGTTTTCGATGTAACAGAGCTTGAGTTCCATAGATGTTGACCAGACAATTTT